>CM066584.1:6277500-6997500 GCA_033816785.1 Picus viridis
CTACAGTGCTAGCTTAAGTGAGAGGACTCTTCTCACACAGAACAGCATTTAACCTCCTCATTCATTTGGGGATTTCCATCTTCACTGCATGGATCTCTGGTGTTCTGTGCCAGGAGGTGGCTGCATTACCTGGGTAACCCTTTGTAATGTTAGGAAATGTCTATACAATGAAGTAATGGGCAGTGGATGAAACAGCTGGCACCCATAAATCAGAAGCTAAAAGTACACAGAGGCCTTCAGAGCAGTGATGAATGTGAGCTGAAGTGACGCATGACTTGGAAGATCCATTTGCTTTGCTGTGATTTGGTTCATAGATCCACCTTTGGCTGCAGAAGATTCAAGTTAAGAAGGGTGAGCCTCTTCTTGACTGCAAAGAATCAGAGGATGCTTTGGGTTGGAAGGCTGCAAAACTCATCTTGTTCCAACCCCCTGCCGTGGGCAGCAACAATTTTCACTAGATCAGGTTGCTCAGAGCCCCATCCAGCTTGGCCTTGAACACTTTTGAGGGATGGGTTCATCCACAGCTTCCCTGGGCAACCTGTGCAATGTCTCACCACACTCTTCCTTATGTCCAATCTAATCCTGTTCTGTTTCAGTTTAAAACCATCACCCCTTGTACTGTCACAACAGAACTTGTGGAAAATCCTTAGTCTTTCTTGTAAGCCCTCTTTATACATTGAAAGGCCACAAGAAGGTCTTGAGGAGCCTTCTTCAGGCTGAACTCGCTCAGCCCTTCTTCATAGGAGAGCTGTTCCAGCCCTCAGATCATTTTCACGGCCCTTCTCTGGACCCAGCCTAACAGTTTCATGCCTTTCATGTGCTGAAGACTCCAGAGCTGGCCCCAGCACTGCAGAGGGGTCTCAACAGAATAGAACAGAGGGGCAGAATCCCCTCCCTGCCCCTGCTGCCCACACTGCTGGGGATCAGCCCAGGACACGGCTGGCTCTGGGCTGTGGGTGCATGTTGCCAGCTCATATCCAGTTTTTCACCCACCACAACCCCAAGTCCCTCTCCACAGCACTGCTCTCCAGCCCTTCATCTCCCAGCCTGGATTGACATTGGGGATTACCCCAGCCCAGGTGCAACACCTTGCACTTGGCCTCGCTGAACCTCATGAGGTGCTCATGAGCCCCCTCCCCAAGCTGTCCAGGTGTCTCTGGAAGGGAACCCTTCCCTCAAGTGTATCAACCACTCCACTTGGCGTGGTGCCATCTGCTAACCTGCTCGGGGTGCACTTGATCCCAATGTCTATAACGCTGATGAAGATATGGAATAGTACTGGTCCCAGTATGGACTCTTGAGGGACACCACTCATTGCTGGGTTTCACTGGGACACTAAGGCACTGACTAACTCTTTGGATGTGGCCTTTGCCTGCCCCAAGTAATTTTACTCAAAATGTAGATGTCTCTTTCAGAACCAATCCCATCCTAACCCCAGGTCTGAGGTAGATCAAGTGACTCAGTCCCTGGAGAGGGAAACCCATAGGACAAGACTCAACGCTGCTGCCTTCCACTGATGTAAGAGCTGACTTCCTTCCTCAGTTTCCCCATTTGTACAGCAAGGATTTTCTTTACTGAGTCAATTGCTGACATCTGCTAAAACACGTAAGTTCTTGCAAGAGACTTCATCCACTGGGTTGCCAGTGAAGAAATTTCAGGTAAAAACAGGACTTGAAGGGTCATCAAGAGGTAGCCTAAGCCACCTGCTATCTCCCTGGAACCTTAACTCAAACATAAGCACTACCCTTAAGAAGACTACCATGACAGACAGCTCTTGCCACCCCCCAGGGCATGGCACCTCTCTCCTTACTGCTAGAAGTCTCTCTGATTTCTTTCTAATGAAGATTTGTGGTGTATGTGTTTGGCTTTTGGCACACACAAAGAGTTAAAAGTGCTGGCTCATGGCTCACAAAGCTGTAAAGCCAAAGCTGTGGACCTAGTGAGCTTCTACACTTGGGAAAACCACCAAGCATGGCATAAGGAGGGACTCTGGAAAGGGTTAACCAAACTAGGTCCCATCATGGAACAGAGTCAAAGACTTGTCTGGTTGGAAAAGACCTTAAGATCATTGAGTCCAACCACAATCTCACAGCCTATAGGCTGGATGAGGCTTTGGCCAGCCTGATCTAGTGCAGGGGGGTTGGAACTAGATGATCCTTGTGGTCCCTTCCAACCCTGACTGATTCTATGATTCTATGATCTCCTTGTACACAATCATACACACCATGCCCCTAAGCTCCTCATCCAAACATCTTTTAAACACCTCCAGGGATGGTGACTCCACCACTTCCCTGGGCACAGCCTGTTTCAGTGCCTGATGACCCTTTCAGTGATGAAATTATTCCTAATATCCAAGCTCACCCTCCCTGGTGCCACTTGTGCTTGTCCAGTTTAATATTCAGCTGTTATTTCTACTGGAGAAATCCTGAAATGCCTTCAGGAGATCTTTTAAAGCTGGAGATGAGCTGGGCCATGTGCCCTCACAGCCCAGAAGCCAACTGAGAGAGATTCAGACTGCAGAGAAGGAAGAAATATTTTAACACTGAGGGTGGTGAGACCTTGGCCCAGGTTGCCCACATGCCCCACCCCTGGAACCATTCTAGGTCAGGCTGTTTGGGGCTCTGAGCAACCTGCTCCAGTTGGGGGGGGGGGGGGACTGGTTACTGCAGGGGGATTGGACTAGATGAGCTTTAGAGGTTCCTCCTAACCCAAACCACTCTGTGATTCTGATTCTAGATTGTGACCATCACCACTAACCAATGGCCATTTCTTTAATAGTTTAATTAAACATTTGAATCAGGACAGAATTAATGTCTCCTCCTTTGCCTCTTCTGTTTGTGTTTTCCCTTCACTAACCCTCCACGTCTCCATCCTCCAGCCCCAAGAGCCCTTGCTCTGGGAGCTGTCCCTGGGGAAGGTTGCACAGTGCTCCTTAAGCAGTTTTCCTCTCAGTCTGCTTTCTTCTGCTGGCTGGTGAATACCTCACACAGGACTGGCCATGGTCTCCAGCCAGCCTGTCAGAGCAGTTCTCACATAGGCAGAAAACACCAAGATTTAAAAAAAAAGAAGACAGTAAAAGGCACCTCCTAAGGAAGTCTTGGAAGCTTTCCAGAAGCTCTTCTCTGTTCTTTAAAGACTTGATGTTCACCTACAAGGGAAGGCAGGTATCGGGGAGATAAAATCACCCAGCCCTTACACAGTCCATTAGATCTCCAAGCAGAGAGGAGGTGAGTCTTACAGGCACTCTGGATATCCTTCCCTTCCCTTCCCTTCCCTTCCCTTCCCTTCCCTTCCCTTCCCTTCCCTTCCCTTCCCTTCCCCTTCCCTTCCCTTCCCTTCCCCCTTCCTTCCCTTCCCTTCCCTTCCCTTCCCTTCCCTTCCCTTCCCTTCCCTTCCCTTCCCTTCCCTTCCCTTCCCTTCCCTTCCCTTCCCTTCCTTCCCTTCCCTTCCCTTCCCTTCCCTTCCCTTCCCTTCCCTTCCCTTCCTTCCCTTCCCTTTCCCTTCCCTTCCTTCCCTTCCCTTCCCTTCCCTTCCCTTCCCTTCCCTTCCCTTCCCTCCCAAACCTCCTATGATCCACTTAGAGTCAAGAGAAAGAAGCAGGCACCCCCAGGAGGTAATTCATCACCTCTTTAAGCAGGCACCTTAGGCTCTCAGGACTCACCCTGCAAAGGCAGAAGCAGCAGTGCATGTGAGTGGCTCAGATCTAGGCAAGCCTAAGCCAACCAGATGGGATGAGCTGAATGGATATACTGTGACATGCAACTGGATGGTGGTGGTGACTTGGGCCACCCGAGAGGGACACCCAGTAAAGCTGTCTGCTGTCAGTGGGTTGGATTTTTACAACCCTTTCAAAAACAGGCTCCTTGTTTCAGCTGAGGAGCCTCCCACCTGCCTTTCTTTGGGGCTGGAGCTGTCCTGGATCACTGCTCCCCTTTTCTCCAACCACTGATTGCCTAAACACCACACCAAGGCTGCTGGGGTTTGCTCCCAGCTCATGTCTGGCTGAGGGGGAGCCCAGCTGCTTTTCTTCCAGTGGTACAACCACAGATATGAACCTGTTTCACCCTTCTCTTTTCTGCAGAAAACCACATCAGTGCTGAGTGAGAAGAGGAAGGACAGAAAGGACCTCAGCTTGGTAAGACTGGCTAGAAATCCCTATCTCACTGATCGCTTTTTCCTTGGAAAGGAGCTATCCATGTAACTTTAATCCCATTTGTTGGCTATCTTTTACCTCCTGTAGCTCAGCTGTAGGCACAAGACAAGTCCCTGCCTTTCCCAACTTCCTCTGTGGGCTTCACTTTGTGGGTTTGAGAGCAGTTTGGGGGTTTCCCCATCTCAGTGTTTCCTGAGGATTCCTGATGAGGTTGGGGTTTGTTGTTGTTTGGGGGTTTGGTGTGTTTGTTTGTTTGTTTGTTTGTTTTTCCAGCACAAGAGGTTCTAATTTTGCTGCAAAGTATCCTCTGAATTAACTGAAGCATTCCACAGACCTGCTCAGATCATCTGCACACACAGAGGAAGCACTGTTTGTGCTTTCCCTGGGCTGGACTCGCAGTGGTGATATTTTAACAGCACTTGACTGGGAATGTTTTGGTCCTAGCCTGAATCCCACACAGCTGATGATTTGCCTCCAAGAGGTGCCTATTGTTTTGTTTTGTTAAACCCTGTGAAATGTTCCATACAGGGATTCCCAGGTTTCTTTTACTAAGGCAGTTCTGATATCTGGTTGAATAGTTGTGAGTTGTTTTGGTTGGAAAAGAGCTTTAGTATCATCCAGTCCAACCAGTATCTAACTCTGCTAAGGCTGATGCTAAACCAGCTCTGCACTTTTAAACCCTTCCAGAGATGGGGGCTCCACCACTGCCCTGGGCAGCCTGGGCCAGGCCTTGACAGCCCTCAAGGGCAAGAAATAGTTCCTCAAGTCCAACCTAAACCTCTGCTGGGCCAACCTGAGGCCATTTCTCCCTGTCCTGTGACTTGTCCCTTAGGGGAAGAGCACAACCCCCACCTGGCTCCAGGCTCCTTGCAGGGAGCTGCAGAGAGCCAGAAGGTCTCCCCTCAGCCTCCTTTGCTCCAGGCTCCGCACCCCCAGCTCCCTCAGCTGCTCCTCCCTAGCCCTGTTCTCCAGACCCTTCCCCAGGGTTGCCCTGCTCCAGGTCCTCAATGTCTCATTACACTCCCCCCTGAGTGTTTTACAAATCAGCATGAAGTAAAACTTGTACAGTACTGCAACAGAAGTTCTGAAAAGCTCCTTCCACTCTTCCTTCCTCTCAAAGGAACGTTGCTGACATTCAGAGGAAGCTCAACACTCGAGCAGGGCAGATGTGAGGTTGGTTGCTGTTTGAGCCATGGTAGATAATTTCCCCAGCACTCCATTGTTCAAGCTCACAAAGCTGCAAATTTGTATTTCAAAATGTATACACACAAAAGATATTTTTTGTCCCCCCTGCAGGTGGTTTCCTTTTCCCCTCAACAACAGTTCAGATCCTTTTTGCTCATAAAATAAATCAGCATTCCAAGAATACTTTGAGGGTCATGGAGCCCTGGAGCAGGCTGCCCAGAGAGGTTGTGGAGTCTCTTCCACTGGGAGCTTCCAGCTGCTCCTGGTCATTGTGCTCCTGGGCAAGCTGCTGTGTGTGCCCCTGTTTATCAGGGGGCTTGGACTGGATGATCTCCAGAGATCACTTCCAACCCCACCATGCTGGGATTCTGGTGATCCTCTGGACACTGCTAAAGGCAATGTTTTCACCAAGGTTGTCATCGAGGACTTGGTCTACACAGAGGACAAAGATGTTTTGAAACTTCTGTAGCCCCTGTAGTGCTTGAGCTGAACACTGCAGCCTTGTCCTCGGCACATCAACCATCATCCAGTCCTTCACAATCCTGGAGGCCCAGGATGGAGGAACACAGAATCACAGAGTCAACCAGGTTGGGAGAGACCTCCAAGATCACTAAGTCCAACCGATCACCCAGCCCTGACTAATCAGCCAGACCATGGCACTAAGTGCCTCATCCAGCCTCCTCTTAAACACCTCCAGGGATATTGACCCCACCACCTGCCTGGGCAGCACATCCCAATGAGCAGCCTCTCTGTCTGTGAAGAACTTCTTTCTAAGCTCAAGCCTAAACCTCCCCTGGTGCAGCTTGAGACTGTGTCCTCTTGTTCTGGTGCTCCCAGACTGGTTGCCTGGGAGAAGAGACCAACCCCCACCTGGCTACAACCTCCCTTCTGGTAGTTGTAGACAGCAATAAGGTCTCCCCTCAGCCTTCTCTTCTCCAGGCTAAACAACCCCAGGTCCCTCAGCCTCTCCTCAGAGGACTTGTGCTCCAGCCCCCTCCCCAGCTTTGTTGCCCTTCTCTGTGTCCACCACAGAGTGGACCTGTCTCTGTGTGGTCATAGGCATGGCTGAAGTTCGTGCAAAGAGAATTGAAAGACAACAAAACACCTACTGCATAATCTTAACACTAATCCTATTGATTTCTTACTTCTGATAAAGAATTCATGTGAAATGGTGCAGAGAGCTGAGGAATCACTTGTCTTTGTTTTCCCACATGCCTAAGCTGGACACAGCATCACCACCCCACCGATGAACACGGCCAACATGAGCAGCGTGAAGGAGTTCATTCTTCTGGGCCTCTCCGTGAGCCAAGGGGTGCAGAAAATGTGTTTTGTGATGTTTCTGTTCTTCTACCTGCTGATTGTGGCGGGAAACCTGCTGATTGTGAGCACTGTAGTTAGCAGCCAGCGCCTGAACTCCCCCATGTATTTCTTCCTGGGCTACCTGTCCTTCATAGATATCTGCTACTCTTCCGTCACAGCCCCAAGATGATCGCCGACCTCCTCGCTGAAAATAAAACCATCTCCTTCGTGGGCTGCATAGCACAGCTCTTTGGGGTGCATTTCTTTGGCTGCACAGAGATCTTCCTCCTCACGGTGATGGCCTACGACCGCTACGTCGCCATCTGCAGACCCCTGCACTACACCACCCTCATGACCAGGCGCGTGTGCGGCCGGCTGGTGGTCGGCTCGTGGGTAGGAGGCTTCCTGCACTCCCTAGCTCAGACTCTGCTGACCACTCACCTCCCCTTCTGTGGCCCTAACAAAATCAACCACTACTTCTGTGATGTCCACCCCCTGCTGCAGCTGGCCTGCACCGACACCTACGCCGTGGGCGTCGTGGTGGTTGCCAACAGCGGGATGATCACCCTGACTTGTTTCCTCATCCTGGTCATGTCCTACGCGGTCATCCTGGCTTCCTTGAGAAGTCAAACCTCTGAAGGGTGGCACAAGGCCCTCTCCACTTGTGGGTCCCACATCACCGTGGTGGTCCTGTTCTTTGGGCCGTGCACCTTCATCTACATCCGTCCCTCCAGCAATCTGTCGGAGGACAAGAACGTGGCAGTGTTCTACACCATCATCACCCCCATGCTGAACCCGCTCATCTACACGCTGAGAAACGAGGAGGTGAAGAGTGCCATGAGAAAGCTGTGGTGCAGAAAAGTGGGAAGTGAACACAAAAAGGTGTAGAAGTGTGGCAGCTGAGTAGTGAGGTGCTCTACCTGGGCAACGTTTTCAGTGCTTCTGCTAGTTTGTATTTAAACGCTGCAGGTTCAGTACTCAGCATCTCATTGCTCCTCGTGTCTTGTGCTTCTGCTGTGTGCTTTGCTTTCCATACTCCTGCCACAGTTGCCCCATCCTCTGGGAGATGATTCTTGTTTTAGATGCTCTTGGCAGGTGGTTTACTGCAGAATGAGGAATGCAGATGGAGAGCCAGGCTGCTCTTCTCAGCCACTGCAGGTTTCAGTACTGGCAGAGGCATGGGCTGCTTTCACAACATCTAAGCAGCAAATTGCAGCTAAGAAGTTCTGATGAAATCACCTAATGTGGTCAGAGGAGGCCACCAGAGGAGCAAGAGCAAGCAAGCTCTTGGAGACTGGCAAATATGAACTGTGGAAGTTTTTCTGCTGCTGTTCCTTTGTTTTGTTCAAGCATGACCCAAGTCCCACCTTAGAAAACAGACATTTCTGGTGAGGGTCTCCTCTGAGGTCCATTTTCTGAATCAGAACCCCCTCAATTACAGATTTTTCAGTCTTTGTTTCAGTTGGTGGCTTCTTTCCTTTTTTCTCCCCAGTTCTCTGCTGTTTCCAGAAAGCTCTGTCCAAAGGAGGTCAGCATTCCAGGGAGGACTCTGGAGCTGATGACAGCACCTCCGGAGTGCATTGTCTGAGCAGGATGTGTCAGGCAACAACGGTCACCCCCCCTCAGCCCCCCACCTTGGTCTTCCCCATGCTGCTTTCCCTCTGCTCATGGAGATAGGGATGGAGACTCTGCAGAGGCCTTCCTGTGCTGCCCAAGTTGGGGAGCAGCCAGGAGATGAGGCAGAGGGCAGAGGAGAAAGAACTGGGTGTCCTGTGATTGTCAGATAGGATTTAGACCCTTGAGGGGTTTGATGATATCGCAAAGAAGTTTCTGTCACATCTCCATCTCACAGAATCACCAAGGTTGGAAGAGACCTCAAAGATCATCAAGTCCAACCTGTCACCTGTGTATGGGAGTGCTGCCAAGGTGCATTCAGGGGTGTTTGCAGGAAAGGAGGGTCACCAGTGGTGACCTGCTGTCACTACAGGTCATTCATGAGGTGCTCCTCACTAAGGCTAGGACCTGGGTGAGAGGTACAAACCCCTGTTAGGACACCACTAATGAAAATTAGCTCCAGACTGGTTCATTTGTGCACTGAAGGAAGGTGACTGCAGGAAACTCTTTCCTAGGTCTGAACTTACTGACTCAGATCTATCACTGTCAGAGAGACAACAAGGAGTAGTTCTGTTGCATTCCTTTAGAGGAGTGAAAAGGAAAGTTCAATCACTGCTTGCACAAGGCCCTTCCTCAGGGAATGATTGAAGTGTGAGACTTGAATTGTAGCTGTGCTGTCATCTTTGGTCAGCCATGCTTCAAACCCTCAGCAGGCTGATAGCTGAAAGCTTCCCTACAACAATGATGCTGAATGTTCCCATTTTTATCTGTTTGGGACTTTCTGCTGAGTGTGCCATCTGCTTCAGCTTTCTTCTCCCTCCTGTCCCTGCTTCCTCAAACATTCACAGTCTAAGCTGTGCAGTGACAACAAATGCAACACACACAAATTCATAGAATCATAGAACCAACCAGGTTGGAAAATACTTCAGAGATCAAGTCCAACCTATTACCTAACACCTAACACCTCCTGACAACTAACCCATGGCTCCAAGTGTCACATCCAATCCTTGTCTGAACACCTCCAGGGATGGTGACTCCACCACCTCCCTGGGCAGCACATCCCAATGGGCAATCACTCTGGGAAGAACATTCTCTTCACCTCCAGCCTAAACTTCTCCCTGGCACAGCTTGAGACTGTGTCCTCTTGTTCTGGTGCTGGTTGCCTGGGAGAAGAGACCCACCCCCACCTGACTACAACCTCCCTTCACATAGCTGTAGAGAGCAGTAAGGTCTCCCCTGAGCCTTCTCTTCTCCAGGCTAGGCAACCCCAGCTCCCTCAGCCTCTCCTCACAGGGCTGTGCTCCAGACCCCTCCCCAGCCTTGTTGCCCTTCTCTGGATCTCAAAGGTCTTTTCCAACCCAAACCATTCTGTGATTGCAAGGTGGCACTCTGTTGTACAACCCTGTATTTATATTTTTATTACTAGAGATTTGGTTTGTCCTGCAAAGGGCTTTGGGGGGCTTAGAAGTGCAGTGTCTTACCCTTTCTACATCAAGCTTCAAGATTCCAGATAGAGAAGGTCACAGAACAAGCTGTTGTGCTGCGGCACACCAAGGGACTCACCCACCAGAACTGTTTAATGAAGCCCTTGGGTGGTTGCTTGGAGTTGGTTAATGGCACAGGTCTCAGAGGCCCACCTCCACCAGTGGAAAACTACCTTTTGCCTGTGTTTAGCACCCAGAATGCTACAGGAGTATGTATATGGGGTGACTTTAGGGAGAAGGAAAATGAGTGCAACACAGAGGTCACTTCAGGAAGCCTCCAAGATGTTGCCTCGTTGGATCCTTCTGTCTAAATTTCAGATGGAAAATTGATTCCATCACTGTGAAGTTTGCCTGGAACCTGCCATGATAAGAAACATCACTTGAAAACCTCCTGAAACAAAGCTCTATGCAAGAAGAAACTCAAACAAAAGCAAGGGTTTGACATCTATAAGCAGGTGGAAGAAGAGTGGACCAATGCCCTGACCCATCAGATGAATAACCTGAAACAGATTTGGAATGTCCTCAGACAGCAAGTACCAAGGAGTTCAGCCTTGGAAGTTCATGTGGTACCAACACTTAGTGCCTGGGTACAGCACTAACCATTTGTTTCCTCTCCTTTCCTTGTGGTCTTCATATCAGCCATGGCACGTGTGAAAGGCAGTGAGGACTGCTTGGGTCATCCACTGAAGTTAGGCAGACCAAATGAAATACTCCTGTGGTGATTTGGATCCTTCAAGGCAGCTTCATTTAACAGTGGTTGCATGGTAGACATCTAGCATGGGGCAGGCATCTGCTCTCCATTTATGCTGAAGAAGAGATGAACCATCTTCTGTGGAAGGAGGCAGCTCCCTGCAGTGGGTGATCTGCAAGTCAAGCCTTTAAGGTGCTTATTCCTCCTTGCTGACTACATGGAGCCAGAGCTGTTAGGTTCAACCTGTGATGCCCCTTCTGCAGGTCTCTGCCTAGCACAACATCAGGGATCACTGTAGACAGCTGACCCTCTCTGCAGCTGTGCCAGCTCAGCAAGATGACCAAGCCCTTGGGAGAGACAGAGGGAAAAGTGGGATCAGTCCTGAACTCATGCTGTGATTTGTAGATCTACCTGTGGAAGGATGCATGAAGCAAATCTGTTTGATGGGAAAGGGAAACAGACTTGGAGGACCACCAGAGAGCATATCAGCCACACAGCATAGACACAGGGTTTGGGCCTGGTAACATTTTGCTTCCATCATGGCACTCTGAACTCTCTGCAAGTAGAAGGACACTGCAGCATTTCCCCAGCATTCCTGGCTCTTCTCCTGTGAGTAGGATGTGATTCCTCCCAGACAGAATCAGAGCACATGCTTTGGCAAACCAACTGCAATGCAGACAAACAGTGGCCAGTGTGAGTCCAGGGGTGAGGGTCAGAAACCTGGCAAGGGAGTGAAAAGGCAGGAGAACAGAGGGGTGGACAGAGCTCTTGGCAAAGACAGCTCACCATGACACAGGATGTGACATTGTGCTTTCTGGAGCAGGCAGAAGAGCAGTGAATGCTTCTCACCCTCATCATTTCTGGAGCTGGAGCACATCCCCTGCTCTTCCTGCTCAGCCCTGGTCATCATTCTTGGAGCTGTAGCACATCCCCTGCTCTTCCTGCTCAGCCCTGGTCATCATTCTTGGAGCTGTAGCACATCCCCTGCTCTTCCTGCTCAGCCCTGGTCACCACCACACTTGAGGTGTGATGATGGCACTGGGAAACTTCTCCAGGGTGACTGAATTCATCCTCCTGGGGTTTTCTGATAGAAGGGAGCTGCAAGTCCTCTTCTTCACCACCTTGTTACTGGCCTATGTCCTGGTTCTGCTGAGTAACATTCTGATCATTGTGACAGTCTGGACTGACCCCAAGCTGTCCTCACCAATGTACTTTCTCCTCTGCAATTTGTCTTTCATAGACATCTGCTGCACCTCTGTCATCCCTCCCAGGATGATGGTGGGCCTGCTCACCCAGAGGAAGACCATTGTGTTTGAAGCCTGCATAGCCCAGCTGTTTTTCCTGCATTTCACTGGAGCATCAGAGATGCTCCTCCTGACCGTGATGGCCTATGACCGCTACGCTGCCATCTGCAAGCCCCTGCGCTACGCAACCATCATGAGCAGGAGGATGTGCTGGGCCCTGGTGCTTGCTTGCTGGGCAGGAGGCTTCCTCCACTCCCTTGTCCATACACTGCTCACAGTCCAGCTCCCCTTCTGTGGCCCTAACACGATCGACAGCTACTTCTGTGACGTGCCTCTGGTCATTCAGCTGGCCTGCACAGACACCTCTCTCTCTGAGCTGCTCATTGCTTCCAACAGTGGCTTAATATCCCTGGTGTGCTTCCTGGTGCTGGTCACATCTTACATCTTCATCCTGGTCACAGTCAGGGTTCACTTCAATGAGGGATACTGGAAGGTGATCTCCACCTGTGGCTCACACCTGGTGGTGGTCACCCTCCTCTTTGGACCCTGCATCCTCATGTACCTCCAGCCCTCTTCTGCCTTCTCCACCAACGGGCACATCTGTATGTCCTACACTATCTTCTCCCCAATGATGAACCCCCTCATCTATACCTTGAGGAATAAGGAGGTGAAGGCATCCATGTGCAAGCTGTGGAAGCGCTGTAGAGGCTCCTGAAGCAAGCTGGGTCTGCAGCAAACCTGCAGGCATTTTTCTACAGACTAACTGCAGATTATAAGCTACAGACTGTAAGCGTGATTGTAAGCTTCCAGCCACAGGATGTGTGATTGGAAAGCTGTGACTTGGAGAGGGACTTGGGGGTATTGGTTGACAGTCGACTGAACATGAGCCAGCAGTGTGCCCAGGTGGCAAAGAAAGCCAATGGCATCCTGGCTTGTATTAGAATCACAGAGTCATAGAATGGTCTGGGTTGGAAGGGACCTCCAAAGGTCATCCAGTCCGACCCCCTCTGCAGTGAGCAGGGGCATCCTCAGCTAGATCAGGCTTCCCAGAGCCCTGTTGAGGCTCATCTTTAATATCTCCAGGAATGAGGCCCCAGCCACTTCCCTGGGCTACCTGTTCCAGTGTTCCACTACCCTCATAGTAGCCACGTGAGGTTTGGATCTGCATGAGTGAGAAAAGTCAAGCAGCTTCTGAATGTTGCTTGGAAAGAGGAAACAACCATTACAGTACAGAACTTGCACTAACATTGTGAGCATTCCAGAGGGCTGCAGGTGAACAAGAGCTTTGATGCTGGTGTTAGCTGGACAGGGAGGGTCTGGTGTGGTGGTGGTGGTGAGCTTGTGCCTTCCCACAACCTTGTCCCTCACCTGGTTTGGTGGAATTTAGATTGGATGTTAGGAACAAGTTCTTTGCCATGAGGGTGGTGGGACACTGGAACAGCTTGCCATGGGAGGTAGTTGAGGTCCCATTCCTGGAGATATTCAAGGTCAGGCTTGACAAAGCTCTGAGGTCCCTGCTCATTGCAGGGGGGTTGGACTAGATGCTGTTTGGAAGTCCCTTCCCACACACACCATTCTATGATTCTATCACTCTGTGTTACTGTTCATTAAGAAACATGGAGAGATTTTTCAGGCATGGGCAAATCTTTTCCATGGACTCAGCAACTCTCAACAGCTGCGTCCTTTGCCAGTGTCACTTTCCCTCCCACTAATGTCTTGTCTTTGCTTTTCTGTGTTTGTTTCCATGATCTTCCTCTGCTCCTCATGCAAATGGATGAGGTCCTCCCATCACCACAGCAACTGAATGCAGCCTAGAATCATAGAACTGTTGAGGCTGGAAGAGACCTTTGAGAACATCAAGTCCAACAGCTCACCTGGAGCTCATGATCCCCCCACTCCTGCTAAGCCACCACCACTAAACCACATCCTTCAGCACCACATCCACATAGCTTTTAAATACCTCCAGGGATGGTGATTCCACCATAGCTCTGGGGTGTTCAAAACCATTCCAGACTCCTTCTTAAGATATGACCTATCTTGCCACAAAAAGCTGATTAGATAGTTTAGGAGCCTAAGCCTCTCCTCTTTTGACAGTGTTGGTGAAAGAAAATAATTCCCTCTACTTCAGCTCCAAACCCAACCCATCAGATGTGTGGGGGGAAAAAAAGGACTGGTTTTAGGTTTCCCAGTTTTTGGACTGCTTTTCAGAGACACTTTTTGGATGATCTGAAGTAACAGAGACAAAATCAGTTTGTATTTAAAAGCAGGCTTATGTTTAGCAAAGCATCACATCAGGACAAGGTGGAACTAGGACATTAAAGCTGAGACCTGGGGCTGTTCAGTCTGGAGCAGACTGAGAGGGGGTCTTATTAATGTCTATACATATCTGAAGGGTGGGTGTCAAGAAGAAGGGGCCAGACTCTTTTCAGTGGTGTGCTGTGATAGGAGAAGGGGCAATGGGCACAAACTGGGAGCCAGGAAGTTCCACTTCAATGTAAGGAGAAACTTCTTTACTGTGGCGATGCTGGAGCCCTGGAGCAGGCTGCCCAGAGAGGCTGTGGAGTCTCCTTCTCTGGAGACTTCTAAGACCCACCTGGATGCATTCCTGGGTGACCTGCCCTAGGTAACCCTGGGTTGGACTCCATGATCTTCTGAGGGCTTTTCCAATCCCTAACATTCTCTGGTTCTATGATTACAGTCTAGGAATTCTAGAATAGTCTTCTTCCAGTTTTGGTCATCACAATTTCTTGCACAAATAAAAAGCACCTCCAAAAAGGCTTGAGTGGAACTTTGATGTGTCTGTGCAGCCATCAGGAGATCAGAGGTCTATAGGGAAATCTGCTGAGTGACCCAGTCCTTACCAGAGAGACATACAAGCAGTTACACAGCAGCTTCTGCTTGGGTCATCCAAGTTCTGCTGAAACACAGCCCAAGGTTGTTTCCCAACTTGGGAAGAAGCAGCTCTGCTGTGGTGCAATCTGCTGGCCTGGCAGAACAGGGCAGCAGCTGGGACAGGAGGAGTAGCTGCTATCGGGAAGGAGGAAGGAGAAAGGGGAAATGGCAAATGGCTCTTTCACCACTGGTTTCCAAAACCTTGAGAGCACAAATTTCATCCTCACTAATGAAACTGCTGATTTCCCTGCCACAAGAAGCAAGAGTGCAAACTAAGGGCACGTCTGTTGAGTTTATCTTGGTGATCTTTGATCACCTCACTGTCTCTTCTTGCCTGTAATGAGGTTTTCTACACCCCCAGCTTGGGGTAGAGCTTCCTGCCGTTGCCAGCACTCGCAGGCTGCAGAGCCCAGTCCAGTCCTCCAGCTGCTTGACCACATTCAGCCCTCAAGTGCACTTCTTGCTTCAGTTTCCTCCTTCTGCCACCCTCTATTTATAGAATCACAGAATGGTTTCGCTGGAAAAGACCTCTAAGGTCAAGTCCAACCCTTAATCCATCACTGCCAAGTCACCACTAAACCATGTCCCTCAGCACCACATCTCCACAGCTTTACAACCCCTCCAGGCATGAAGATTCCACCACTGCCCTGGGCAGCCTGGGCCAGGCTTTGGCACCCCAGTACCCTGGTGTCTTGGGGGTCATGGCCATTTTGCTGCTAGTGACAATCTGCTGCCCAAGGCAACCTGTCTGCTCCAACACCCCAGAAGAGGTGGCAAAGAGACCACGGTAGGCAGGATCAACATTCTGGGCACAACGAGAGACCCTTAGGGTGCTGTCAGAGTGGGGTTTTGACAAGTTGATGACCACACTGAGCGGCTTTTGTCCTTGGCAGTGTTTCAGTCTGGTTTAGTTTGGATCCCTGAGAAAATTCAAGACTCAGTCTTGTCTCCAGCCTGCTCCATGGTAACAAAGCTAGGCAGCAAAACCCCATGGACCTTAATATGAGAAAGGACCTGGCTGGCTGTGGGGCCTGGACCTCACTGTTGTTTTGCTGGGAAAACTTTTCTCACATGAGGCAATCTATCTCCCAGCCTGTGTCAGTGATGGACATTTTTGCCCAGCACAGGATTTCTCAACTGCAATTTTTTTCCTGCTCAGCAGTGTGGGACGTCCCATTAAGAAGAAATGTTTGTGCTGGGAAGGAAGGACTGTGCAGAATGTATGCACCAGGCTGAGAATGGTTAGTAGATGACAAAATTTCTGTCTGATGATAAAGGCCTTATCAGAAGCAGTGCTGAATTTCAGCTTTTTCTGTCCTTGTTCTATCTGTAATGACATAAACCCTTCCAAAAAAAAAAAAAAAAAAAAAAAAAAAAAAAGTAGCTGGGAATTGCCCAGTAGAGAAATACCTAAGTGTGTTGATCAACAGCTGGCTAAATATGAGCCAGTAGTGTGTTCAAGTGGCCAAAAAGACCACCAGAATCCTGGCCTGGATTAGCAAGGCTGTGACAAGCAGGACCAGGAAAGTGATTTTCCCCCTGTTCTGGGCACTGCTGAGGCCACACCTTGAATACAGTGATCAGTTTTGGGCCTCTCACTATCAAAAAAGACATTGAGGGGCTGAAGTGGGTCCAGAGAAGAGCAATGAAGCTGGGGAAGGGTCTGGAGCAGCTGAGGGACCTGGGGGGTTCAGTCTGGAGAAAAGGAGGCTGAGAGAAGACCTTGTGAGTCTCACAATTCCCTGACAAGAGGCTGGAGGTTGGTCTCTTCTCCCTAGTAAGAAGGGACAGGATGAAAGGCAATGGCTTCAGGTTGGCACCAGGGCAGGTTTAGGCTGGACGTTAGATGAAACTTCACTGAAAGGGTTCTCCAGCACTGGGATAGGGTGCCCAGAGTGGTCGAATCCCCATCCCTGGAGGTGTTTAAAAGACACACAGATGTGCTGAAGGACATGGTTTAGCACCAGACTTGGGGAAAGTGGGATAGTGGTTGGACTCAATGACCATAAAGGTGTTTTTTCCCAGGCAGGATGGTTCCATGTCCACGCTGGCCTGCTATCTCCTTTGCTTTTCCATGCAGACCATTTACATGTATTGATCTGAAATGGACACTCTGATTTTGACAAGGAAGCCAAACACAAATCCCTGGTGGTTATTGGGAGGCTGTGGCTCAAGACAAGCAATTTCCTACACTGGATTTGTCTCTGCAGCAAACCGCTCGGGACAAATTTAACAAGGCCTCAGTGGAAGCTGTTAAAAAGTTGGTGCCTGACAAAGTGCAGCAGTGCAAGTTGGCAGGAGAGTTTGTAAAGGGTGAGTAAATTGGTTCCACTGTGCACCATTAACATCTCACATTCTATCTCTCCTGGAAATTAGCAGCTCTCTGGGCTTACACTCAGGTGTAATTGTCTGCCCTAATCTAGAAGATGGTGAAATTGCCTCAAAGGGGGGAAAAAGTCTTTTGAAAACTGGTAGGATCTCTGCAATGTTGTGGTTAAACCCCAAGAAACCTAAGGAGGTCCTGACCTAATCAATTTGATTTAAAGACTGTGGGTCAAGCAGCAAACTGGGGAGGGGTGCAGCTTCAAAACTGCTTGGCTGTGGCCTAATGAATTTGGTCCTCACAGCAAAAGCTCAGCTCAGAAATGGTTCTTGAAAAAAGATAAGGCAAACCCAGAGCTGTCCCAGTACAGTTTCCACTGTACTCTGTAGATCAGCACCTCAGGGGTATGGGACAGCAGCATTTGAGGGATTTATACCACCCAGGTATCTCCAGACTGCTTTGAGGCATTCCAAGATGAGGAATACTTGGGAAATGTCAATTTTTTATCTTTTTTTACCATGAGGCAGAAAACTCTCTCTACAGGTAATACAGGATTAGCGAATAATTGGGGTTGGAAGAGGCCTTCAAAAGCTCATCTAGTCCAAGCCCCCTCCAGTCAGCAGGGACATCCCCAACAAGAGCAGGTTGATCAGAGCCCCAGCCAACCTGAGCTGCAGTGGTGCCAGGGATGGGGCATCTCCCACCTCTCTGGGCACCCTGGGACAGGGTTTCACCACCCTCAATGTCGACAATTTCTTCCTTCTCTCCAGTCAGAATCTCCCTCTGTTAGTTCCAAACCATCACTCCTTGTCCTGGCACAACAGGCCCTGATCAAAAGTCTGTCCCAGGCTTTCTTCTTCTCCCCTTGAGGCATGAAAGGCCACCAGGTCTCCCTGGAGCCTTCTCCAGGCTGAACAGCCCCAACTCTCCCAGCCTGGCTTCAAAGCAGAGGGCTTCCAGTCCTCCCATCATTGTTGTGGCCTCCTCTGGACTTGCTCCAACAGCTCCAAGTCTCTCCTGTGCTGAACATGTCACATCTACTGGCATTTGGGCATAAGGACTACTTTTTTCTCCTGGGCAATGCTTCCTGAGAACCTTTGCATGAATATGAGGAATAAAAAAAGATTAAAACCTCAGCATGACAGGCAGAGCTAAGGAAGCTTTTGGTAACTGATGATTTTCCGGAGAGCTTAAAGGCTGCTTGCATGCGACATAGCTCACAGGCATCACAAACCTGGAGGTTAAACCTTTGTAGTGTTGGGTCAACAAGGTTACAAATGAGCTCACTAAATGGGAAGCCTGGCTAGATCAGATTGAAAGCCCATCTTGAATATTTTCCTGTGTTTTCACTTCTAACAACCCAACTAAGAACATCCCTGCAAGCATACAAGATGTGGAGTTAAGAGCCAGCAGCCCAAAGCGCTGGGTGACTGCCACCTTGATGGGGCCAACCGTTCTCCCCCCAAAAGAAGACCTTAAGGTTGATGAGGATGTCACTTACACCTGTGAACATTAGCACTCTTTAGAAGTCTTCATTTTGGTGAGCTAGCTGCTGCCACATGTACATCATGCAAGAGGTTCAAGCACTGTGATGTACTGAGGTTGGATTATCAGCACCGGGCTTCAGAAATGAGGGCTCAGATTAATAGTAGAAGGTCCCTTTCCATAACCAGTATTAGAACAGCACCTCTGGACCATTTGCACTTGGAAGCCCTGAACAACACAGAGGTTTGGCAGGAGGTATTGCCCTCTCGTGGCCATTCAGTGAGAGGATGGGTAACTGGCAGTGGAAGTGGCATGGAGCCAGTTCAGGAAGATGGAAGGCCCACAGCCCTCATTCTTCTCACAGCTATGCATGAGACTGATCACGTTCTTGTATCTCATCCTGGCAGGCATGTTTATTATAAAGTGATCAGGTCTGTTCTTTGTGGTGAAGCTTCAGAAGAAGGAGGACATGAAAACAGTAGAACACAGAGCTGTTGGAGTGAGTCCAGAGGAGGGCCACAAAGATCATAGAATTGTTAGGGTTAGAAGGCACCTCAAGGATCATCCAGTTCCAACCCCCTGACATGGGCAGGGACTCCTCACATTAGATCAGTTGCCCAGAGCCACATCCAACCTGGCTTTAAAAACCTCCAGGGATGGGGCTTCTATCACCTCCCTGGGCAGCCTGTTCTAGTGTCTCACCACCCTCATGGTGAAGAACTTCCTAACATCCAACCTCAATCCAAGATGATCCAAGGGCTGCAGAACCTCTGCTGTGAGGATTCTGTGTCCAGTTCCGGGCCCCTGAGTTTAAGAAAGATGTTGAGTTGCTCGAATGTGTCTAGAGAAGGGCAACAAAGCTGGGGAGGGGTCTGGAGCACAGCCCTATGAGGAGAGGCTGAGGGAGCTGGGGTTGCTTAGCCTGGAGAAGAGGAGGCTGAGGGGAGACCTTCTTGCTGTCCACAGTTATCTGAAAGGTGGTTGTGGCCAGGTGGGGGCCAGTCTCTTCTCCCAGGCAACCAGTGACAGAGCAAGAGGACACAGTCTTAAGTTGCACCAGGGGAGATTTAGGCTGGATGTTAGGAACAAATTCTTCTCAGAGAGAGTAATTGGCCATTGGAATGTGCTGCCCAGGGAGGTGGTGGAGTCACCATCACTGGAGGGGTTTAAGAAGGGACTGGATGAGGCACTCAGTGCCATAGTTTAGTTGATTACATGGTGCTGGGTGACAGGCTGGACTCAATGATTTCAAAGGTGTTTTCCCCACCTGGTTAATTCTGTATGAAGGCTGGGGATGCACCTGTCACAACATCCCTTTCTCAGGGATTCTTTCTGGGGAGAAGTGTGACAGATTTCCAATTCAGCTTGAACTCCCCCCTCCCCCCCCGCCATTTACCACCGTGAAACATAACCACAATGGAGAAGATGTAGTCTTTTTCTGTCTGTGCTTTATTAGATTTGCCTTGTGATTCATAAGGAGTGGCTCTCACTTTCCAACCTGCCCCTCTTCCTGGAGGCTTCCTGGTCAGAGTTGGTTGATAAGTGAATGTATTTTCCAGATATGCTTTATTGCTTTCTTTCCTCCTTTCTTAAAAGAAGCAGTGAGGGGGAAGCAATGGTCTGTAAATGAGGCACAAAAGCAGAGATTGAGGGAATGATGAGAGCAGACTCAAGGGGCCTCCAGGTAAAAAGTGGCATTAGCATCATACCATCTGACTAAACAGCTCCTGCTCCAACACCACCATTTTTGCACCCATCCCAGAGCCAGGGGCAAGACCCTCACCAGCCAGGATACCACACAGAGGAGCTCAGCCCCAGTAAGGAGGCCCAGCCAGCACCTGTGGATGATGTCAGAGTGGCAATCAATCCTCTTCCTAACAACCGGGGGGCCAGCAGGCCCCCCGGCCTTTGTCACCACCACCATCACCCAGTGTGCACCAGGGGCACTCACCAGTGATGAGAGGAGGATCCCTCAGCCCAGATGGGCTCAGCTTGGGGCTTCTGCCTTTCCTGGTGGGGATTAAATAGGGGAGTGGGTGGGGAGGGCCAAGTGGCCACACCTGGGGTGGGAGGAGACTCCAACAGAGCCCAGGTGAGGGGGAAATGGGGGAAAATGGGGCAGGTGAGGGACTTCTGGGGTGTCAGGTAATGATAGGACTAGGGGGAATGGAAAAAAAAAAAAACCTAAGAAGTGGGTAGATTCAGATTGGATGTTAGAAAGAAATCCTTCCCCATGAGGGTGGTGAGACACTGGAACAGGTTGCCCAGGGAGGTGGTGGAAGCCTCATCCCTGGAGGTTTTTAAGGCCAGGATGGATGTGGCCTGAGCAATCTGATCTGGTGTGAGGTGTCCCTCGCCATGGCAGGGGGCTTGGAACTGGATGATCCTTGAGGTCCCTTCCAACCCTAACAATTCTGTGATTCTAAAACAATTTTGCACTTTAGGCTGGATGTTAGGAAGAAGTTCTTCACAGAGTGACTGGCCATTGGAATGGCTGCCCAGGGAGATGGTGGAGTCACCGTCCCTGGAGGTGTTTAAAATAAGACTGGATGAGGCACTTGGTGCCACGGTTTAGTTGATTAGATGGTGTTGGGTGATAGTTTGGATCTGATGATCTTGAAGATCTTTTCCAACCTGGTTAATTCTGTGATTCTGTGATAGGCTGAGGGAGCTGGGATTATCCATTGTATACAGGAGAAGACTTTGGGGTGACCTTAGAGCTGCCTTCCAATACCTGAAGGGATCCTTCAGGAAGGCTGGAGAGGGACTTTTCATAAGGGTGTCTAGAGATAAGACAAGGGGAAATGGTTGGAAGCTGAGGGAGAGCAGGGTCAGACTGGATCTAAGGAAGTTCTTCAGCACAAGCATGGTAGGACACTGGAATAGGCAGCCCAGGGAGGTTGTGGTTGCCTCCTCCCTGGGGGTGTTCGAGGCTGGGTTGGATGAGGCCTTGAGCAGTGGGTCTCGTTGAGAGGTGTCCCTGACCATGGTGGGGAGGTTGGAGTAGATGATCTCTAAGGTCCCTTCCAACTTAAACCATTGTATGATTCTGTATCAGATGGCCCTAGGGCCAACTGTAGAACCCAGAAATCTAGACCACATGGATTTATTCCAGCCACCAGTCTACACAGCCATGGAGGGAGGGATAGACCTGCTCCCAATTTGGTTTTGACCCAATGATTTGTAGTCAAGTAATCTGAAGTTTAATTTAAAGAAACTGGAAGACTGGGCTCCTGTGAGGTGTAAAACTTTAGTAACCTGGAATGGCACCCGAGATGGGCTGCAGGACCTGGAGAATCACAGAATGGTAAGGGTTGGAAGGGACCTCCACAGGCAGCACAGAAATGCATCCAGGTGGGTTTTGAAAGTCTCCAGAGAAGGAGACTCCACAACCTCTCTGGGCAGCCTGCTCCAGTGTTCTGTCACCCTCACAGTAAAGAAGTTTGTGTTGAGGTGGAACCCCCTGTGTTCTAGCTTGTAGCCACTGCTCCTTGTCCTGTCATTGAGCACCACCCAAAAGAGACTGGCACCTTTATCTTGACCCACCCTCAGATATTTATCAGCATTGATAAGATCCCCTCTCAGCCTTCTCCTCTCATGAGTGACACCATCTAATACTTTTCACTGGGGGTAGACTCCAGTACCAAACCGCAGCCTTTTAAAAAGGTCCTACAACATGGTAGTCACAGGAATCAGAGGATTCAAAGGCAGAAAAGAGTTTCTCACATTTCTAGCCTCCTTTGGCAGCATTCTGAACATCTTATGCAATGCAGATGGCATCCAGGGGAAAAAAAAGGCTTCAGAGATGGTCCTCCCCAGATACAGCTGCAGGTTTATAAAGGCTCATTAACTAAATGAGGCCAAGGTGGCACTTCTGCCAGTACCTGCAGATGTGTGAATGTTCCTGCGCTGCTAAATCAGGACTCATCATGTCTTAACAGCTCCTGAGCCTACAGGGGAGCCCTTGTCCTGTCATATGTGGATGTTTTCATCATAGAAAGAAGAAAAGGAGAGTCACCTTTCCTGGAGATGTAGAGGACAAGGTAGTCAGTGCTGGGTGGCAGTGAGTATTTCTGTGTGAAGCTTCTGTTGTACTTCAGCTGCATGTTCCCCCGTTTGGAGATGTGACTGAAAGTGCCATGTGCCTTTTGTTTCTGATAACTAAAGTGTCTCGTGGTGCTTTAAGCTTTGTCTTTGGTCCCTCTCCAGCTTCTGTGTGTCAATGCAGACTTGCAGGTGATTTTGTACTGCAAACCAGACCCCCTCTAAAATCCCCCTCTTTAGAAGTTGGATGCTATTTGGACTAAGTCGCACTTTCTCTGTCTTCCAGGTAAACCTCTGCAATCATTTCCGCAATGAAAGAGAAGATGCAGAGGGTCAACCTATCAACAGTATCAGAATTTGTTCTTGTAGGCCTTTCTGATGCTCCCCAAGTCCGTTTTCTTCTCTTTGTGCTGTTTTTGATTATTTATTTGGCCACCGTGGCAGGCAACATCATGTTCCTTACTGCCATTAGCACAGACACCCATTTGCACAACCCCATGTACTTCTTTCTTGGCAACTTATCCCTACTGGATATCTTATGTCCCACTATCACCGTGCCAAAGATGCTGGATGTCTTGTTGCTCGAGAACAAGATGATTTCCTTCACTGGCTGCATGCTCCAGCTCTTCTTCCTCATTGATGTTGTAGGCACAGAGATTTTCCTCCTGGCTGTGATGGCCTACGACCGTTATGTTGCCATATGCCACCCACTGCAGTACATGAACATTGTGAGCATGAAGCTGTGTGCTCACCTAGCCATTGGCACCTGGCTAGTGGGGGTTGTTAATTCCCTGTTGCACACCTCTTTGATTTTTACACTCTCTTACTGTGGTTTTAATAAGGTTGAGCAGTATTACTGTGACATTCCCCCTGTGCTGGCCCTCTCCTGCTTGCCTACCTACAGCAGGGAGTTGGTCATTCTCCTTGTGGCTGGGGTCCTTGGAGGCAGTGCCTTTGTTATCACTCTGATCTCTTATATCTGTATCATCATGGCCATCCTGAGCATGAGGTCTTCTGAGAGCAGGCACAAAGCTTTCTCCACTTGTGGTTCTCACTTGACAGTTGTATGCCTTTTCTATGGGACCACCATCTGCATATATGCACGACCTTCCTCCACCTACTCACCTCATCAGGACAGGATAGTTTCCATGCTCTATGAAATCCTCACCCCCTGCTAAACCCCATAATCTACAGTCTGAGGAACAAAGAAGTCAAATGTGCCCTAAGAAGAGTGGTCAGCCAGCTAAGAACTGCTATAACAAGACAAGAACGTCTCTCTCAGTCTTTGGCATCCTCTGGTGCCCCAGTAGCTGGGTAGGCACTGTGGTTTGTGACTTATCTTCTAATCTTAGCCATCTAAAGATGCTGGAATCAAAACTCCCTCTCCAGGGTCCCTTTCCAGTTGAAACAGAGAGGTGTACACCTACTTCCAGAAGGCCAACTGGATGGCACAGCATTAGGTCATTACTGCAGAAGGGGACAACTACAGCTGGTAATGGTTTTCTGCACTGACCACAGAGGAAGGTCAGGTGAGAGTCTCGTAGACACAGATGTTGGATGGATATCTCAGAGCATGAATACTGGAAACTGATCCTGCAGACACACTTTAGTACAGAAGAATGTATGTCTAAGAAGCTTGCAGCAATGGGGCTTCTTTACTGGCCATGTTGCTCCTGAACAAAACATGATCATATCTGTTGTGGGAAACTAACTAGAGGTGCCGCCCTCTCACGCCTGAGCCCAGGGCCCTGGAGAGCAGCCATGTTCTCACTGGCCATGGGCAGCTGAGCAACAGCCTCACGCCTGAGCCGGCATTCAGGATGAACTGAACAACTGCTATCAGGATGCCGAGGCATACCAGAAAGCTGCACAAAGCCATCGTGCTGTCCCACCACTACCACAGTGAGTGACTGCTGTGGTTTGGTGGCTCCTGTCTTATAGTGTTGCTACAATGATGTCACAATCCTGTGGGTGGGGACACATCAGTGACATCACAGTCCCACAGCACAGCAGCACTCACCCCACTCGGGGTACCACCCAGCAGCACCGACACCCAACACAAGCGCTCCAGGGCTTTGGGCATCCTGCTGCTCTGTGCAGGCATCTTCCCAGACCAAGGAGCTGGTCAGGACCCTCAGTCCCACATCCACAGACTGGGTTAACACACACTGCTCCCACAGGGCAGCCTTCAGCAAGCGGCAAACTCGCCAAGGCAAAAGCGTGGCGAGGCAGAGGGGGCCTGAGGTGGCCTATCCTCTGCGCTCTGTGCCCATCCTCTGTGCTCTGTGCCCATCCTCTGCACTCTGTGCCCCATCCTCTGCGCTCTGTGCCCATCCTCTGCGCTCTGTGCCCCATCCTCTGCACTCTGTGCCCCATTCTCTGTGCTCTGTGCCACATCCTCTCTGCTTTGTGCCACTTCCTCTCTGCTTTGTGCCACTTCCTCTCTGCTCTGTGGCCCAGCCGGGCCCTGTAGCCATGACAGGGAATGCAGGCCCCACCGCCACACTCTCCAGTGCTTTTGCTGTGCCACAGGGAGCGGCTGCTGCCACCTGTCCCAGCTGATTTGCTGAACCTCACACAGCTGAGGTCATGGAATGGAATGGAAACAGGTCCCTGCTCAGGGTAGCAGGTGAATCCACTCCTGGCCTCCCTCCAGATGACTGGAGGCTTGTCAATGTGACTGCCATCTATGAGAAGGGCCAGGAGGAGGATCTGGGGCACTACAGCTAACACCTTAGCTACTAACCTAAGAATACAATGCAGGAGGATTTTCAGAAGGGCTTGGGTGCTGATCAGCCCTGCACAGCTGTGTGGCAGCCCGGGCTGGTGGGTGACCTCTCATGGTGGCTGGCATCCCCCTCTGGCTCTGAGGGCACTGTGAGATGCCATCAGACTTTTGCTGGCTGAAGGCTGGCCTGGGCTGTGGCAACCAAGCCGATGTTTATGTATCGGATAGCTTTTCAAGACTATGACTGGTGAGGGGAATGTGTCTGATGACCGACCACAGGCATGCCCTGCCTTTTCTCAGGGTTGCCAGGCTGAGGGAAGGTTCACAGTGTGTGCTTTTGGACAGAGACCATCTCTAGAAATGGGGCTTCATGGTAGGCCCAAAGTGAAGGAGTGGCTGACCAAGTGGTGGAGATTGTTGTGCAGAGGGGAGGAGTGCTGTGCAGTCTGTAAATGTGGCTGTAAACCTGTGTCTATCTCAGCTACGAGGCTGTGTGCTGGGATGATAAACCTGCAGCTTGAGATGGACCTTGGGCTGGGTTGAAGTGCTGTGGCAGGTCATTCTGGCTGTTGTGCCTGGTGCAAAACCACCTGTCTGACAATATTTACTAATATAAAGGATGTCAAGGATGCCTGTTGTAGTGGCCTTCTTTGTGGTTGCTTTCTTGGCACGAAGGACTAGCTCGTTCTTTTCCTGCAGGAACTTGTATCTCAGTGGTGATAAAGGCACATCACAGAATCCCAGCATGGTGGGGGCCAGAAGGGACCTCTGGACACCATCCAGTCCAACCCCCTGCTAAAGCAAGGGCACCCACACCGGCTTGCCCAGGGTCAGCTGGGCAAGACCCCAATGGCCAGCTGGCTTTGGAATCTCTCCAGAGGAGGAGACTCCACAACCTCTCTGGGCAGCCTGTTCCAGGCCTCCAGCACCTTCACAGCAAAGAGGTTTTTCAGTATGTTTAGGTGCAACACGCAGGGACCATCCAGCACTGTCCCTTGTGCTGTTCCTGGGCAGCAGTGACAAGAGTCTGGCCCCATCCTTTTGTCCCCTGCCCGTCAGGTCTTGATGAGCACTGATCGGATGCCCTCTCAGGCTGCTCTTCTCCAGGTTAAACAGCCCCAGGTCTCTCAGCCTCTCTTCAGAAGAGTAGGTGCAGAGATCAGAAGTCACCAGTCCCCAAGTGGATGAAGAGATTACAAGTCCTTTACCCTCAAACAGGGACTCTCTCCCTCTGCTGAGCAGAGGAGCAGCTGTTCACAGAGATTTCTGTGCTGCTGCTGGAACTATGGCAGCAAAACCAAACCAAACCAAACCAAACCAAACCAAACCAAACCAAACCAAACCAAACCAAACCAAACCAAACCGAAATTTGCCCCAGCAAGCAGTTTATTGCAAAGCCATCTGACAAAACCCAAGGTGTGCACCAGGGTGGACAAAGTGACAGGCCGCAGTCGGCAAGTTCCCCTGAAAATCTGCAGATTCCTAAAGCGCCACACAGCCCTCCCCGGAGCGCCTGAGGGACAGGCGGCCCCGCTTTGGCCCGCGCGGGAGCAGGGACAGGGGCAGGGACAGGGACAGGGGCAGGAGCGAGGCAGCCGATTGAAGCCCGCGGCGGCCGACATTTTAGTGCTGGTGCTGAGGCGGCGGGGCAGGGGAGCCCGCCTAGAAAAGGCAAAAACTCAGCGAGGCAGCGGCTGAGACCTGCAGGACTGCCGCAGCCAGGCGGGCGACGTGCCCCGACGAGCTGCCCGCGCTCCCTGCCCAGCTGCACCTGCAGGCTCCCCCTGGAATCCGGTCTCGACCTCAGCCTTGAGGCAGGAGCAGGATTTGCAAAAGGGCTTGGGTGCCGATCAGCCCTGCACAGCTGTGTGCCAGCCGGGGCTGGTGGGTGACCTCTCATGGTGGCTGGCATCCCCCTCTGGCTCTGAGGGCACTGACTGTGAGATGCCATCAGACTTTTGCTGGTTGAAGGCTGGCCTGGGCTGTGGCAACCAAGCCGATGTTTATGTATCGGATAGCCTTCTAAGACTATGACTGGTGAGGGGAATGTGTCTGATGACCGACCACAGGCATGCCCTGCCTTTTCTCAGGGTTGCCAGGCTGAGGGAAGGTTCACAGTGTGTGCTTTTGGACAGAGACCATCTCTAGAAATGGGGCTTCATGGTAGGCCCAAAGTGAAGGAGTGGCTGACCAAGTGGTGGAGATTGTTGTGCAGAGGGGAGGAGTGCTGTGCAGTCTGTAAATGTGGCTGTAAACCTGTGTCTATCTCAGCTACGAGGCTGTGTGCTGGGATGATAAACCTGCAGCTTGAGATGGACCTTGGGCTGGGTTGAAGTGCTGTGGCAGGTCATTCTGGCTGTTGTGCCTGGTGCAAAACCACCTGTCTGACTTTGATCTTTGCACAATATTTACTAATATAAAGGATGTCAAGGATGCCTGTTGTAGTGGCCTTCTTTGTGGTTGCTTTCTTCTGTTCACAGAGTTTTCTGTGCTGCTGCTGGAACTATGGCAGCAAAACCAAACCAAACCAAACCAAACCGAAATTTGCCCCAGCAAGCAGTTTATTGCA
This sequence comes from Picus viridis, assembly GCA_033816785.1. Lineage (NCBI taxonomy): Eukaryota > Metazoa > Chordata > Aves > Piciformes > Picidae > Picus > Picus viridis. The sequence goes on from CM066584.1 coordinate 6,305,212, forward strand.
AAGCCATCTGACAAAACCCAAGGTGTGCACCAGGGTGGACAAAGTGACAGGCCGCAGTCGGCAAGTTTCCCTGAAAATCTGCAGATTCCTAAAGCGCCACACAGCCCTCCCCGGAGCGCCTGAGGGACAGGCGGCCCCGCTTTGGCCCGCGCGGGAGCAGGGACAGGGGCAGGGACAGGGACAGGGGCAGGAGCGAGGCAGCCGATTGAAGCCCGCGGCGGCCGACATTTTAGTGCTGGTGCTGAGGCGGCGGGGCAGGGGAGCCCGCCTAGAAAAGGCAAAAACTCAGCGAGGCAGCGGCTGAGACCTGCAGGACTGCCGCAGCCAGGCGGGCGACGTGCCCCGACGAGCTGCCCGCGCTCCCTGCCCAGCTGCACCTGCAGGCTCCCCCTGGAATCCGGTCTCGACCTCAGCCTTGAGGCAGGAGCAGGATTTGCAAAAGGGCTTGGGTGCCGATCAGCCCTGCACAGCTGTGTGCCAGCCGGGGCTGGTGGGTGAGCCACCCTGGTGGCTGGCATCCCCCTCTGCCTCTGAGATGCCATAGGACTGGCTGCAGGCTGAAGGCTGGGCTGTATCCAGATCAAGTACCTCCAGCGTCTCCTGCTCCTTGTGTGGCTGCTGCCCGTGCTGGGGAGGGGCTGTGCTCCGTGCTCTGGGCCCCAGCCGGGCCCTGTAGCCATTCCTGCCCTGCAGGTACCAGAGTCGCACTCTCGGGTGCCCTCGCTGTGCCTCGTAGAGCTGCTGCCGCTGTCTCTGCCGGCTGTTCTGCACTTCACACAGCTGAGGGCCAAGCACAGCAGCCCCAGGCTGTGGGCATCAGCGGCCTCAGTCCCGCAGCCCACACTTGAGATTTCTTGCCTGCAGTGGAACCAGGAGGTGAAGACCTCTGAGCAACAGCCTCCTGCCTGAGCCCAGTGGCTTGCATATCCAATACAGTGGTTTACACATTAAGCATAGTGACTTACTACACCAAATGCACAGTATGAAGTGTACACAAACCATGCAGACATGACCAAATGCTACCACAAACGCCGTAGAGCAGCATATGCTCTGAGCCCAACACTTTGGTGCTCTTTAAATACTGTCCACCCCCTGACTGTTAATGTGTCTCCGCTGTGACCCTGAATGAATCAGTGTCCGTGGGGCTTTTTCATGTCCTACCGCCAGATGTCAATGGGTCTCCGTAGCTGAGAGACAGGGTTCCTCAATATTGAGGTGACTGGATCTAAGGAAGCACGTACAGCTGGCAGCTTCTTCCCGGGACTTCATTTTCGGGCAGCGGCCGTGCTTGCGAATTTTTCCCGGCTCCTCTGCGCTGCGGGAGCGGCTTGCAGCCTCTTTTCTGGCTGCCGGTGCGGCGCGGCTTTCCCGCGACTTCCGACGGACGGGCTCTGAGTTCAGCTCGCAGCCTGAATCGGGATCGGATTTTGGGAGCGCTGTGCTTCTGGGATTGCGGCGGTTTGGCGGACTAAATTCGCGCGGTGACGGGCGGGATTCATGAGCTGACTCGGAGTCGTCGTTATTGCGGAGAGGCTGGGCTCTCGCTTTGCGGTGGGCCTCTCTGCGAGACGGGTTCTCGCTGTGCTGGGTTGAGTCCCGCGTGGGCTGCACGCACGCTCGTCCCGTTTAAAACACGCGGCGTGGAGGGTTTTGCGGCGCTGGCGGCTGCCGGGGGACGTCCTGGCACTTTGCAACCCGCGGCAGGCGATTTGCTTTCCTCTCTCGAACGGCGCGCTTGCGTGGTCGGTAAGGCTGATCTCCGCGATGTATTTGTAGCGGCGCTGTGCGGGAGCAGGAGCGGTGCGTGATCGGCAAAGTCCCTTTTACGTGGCTTGTCGGTCGGAGCGAGCGACAAGGGGGAGCAGTTTCCCTTGGCGTGGTTTCTGTGCCGGTTTTGTTTTCCATTTCCGGTGGCACGGTCGCCGGTTGAGGCGAGCGGCGATCGCTCTCGGGTTTCTGGGGCTCCGTGCTCGGAGCAGAAGCGGTTTAAAATGTATGCGCACGGTGACTGCAGCGCGGGCAGGATCGGTGCGCTTTCGAACGATGCAGGCAGCTCCCTTTCCCGCGGCACAGGAATAGAGTTGCTTTTTGCCTCTGCGCCTCATCTTAAGGAGGCGGTCGACTTCATTTGCAGCGCTAATTAATTATAAAGCCTCTGGTTCTGTGTCTCCATCGTTTCTCCTTCTCTTTCCAGACGGAAAAAAAGAAATCTTTTCGTCACAGTTTTTAAAGTCGTCTAGCATCTGTACGATACACGTGCCCATTATCACAGCACGTACGCTGCTGGGCTCTGTGCCCCAGCCGGGCCCTGTAGCTGTGACAGGGATGCAGGCTCCACTGCCAGGCTCTCCGGAGCTTTTGCTGTGGCACAGGGAGCTGCTGCTGCCACCTGTCCCAGCCGATTTGCTGCACCCCACACAGCTGAGCTCACAGAAGGGAGTGGAATGCTATGGAAAGAGGTTCCTGCTCAGGGGAGCAGGCGAATCCCCTGGCCTCTCTCCAGATGACTGGAGGCTATCAGTGTGACTTCCCATCTAAGAGAAGGCCCAGGAGGACCATCTGGGAAACTGCACCTAACACCTTAGCTATTAATCCCACTAAATGAAAAATACAATGCAGAATTACCTTAGCTACTAACCTAACTGACCTAAGAATACAATGCTTGATTACCTTAGCTACTAACCTAACTGACCTAAGAATACAATGCATGATTACCTTAGCTACTAATCTAACTAACCTAGGAATACAATGCCTATTGCTTTAGCAACTAATGTAACTGCCTAAGGATACAATGCAGAATTTCCTTAGCTACTAATCTAACTAATCTAAGAATACAATGCCTATTACTTTAGCAACTAATGTAACTGCCTAAGAATACAATGCAGAATTACCTTAGCTACTAATCTAACTAACCTAAGAATACAATACATGATTACCTAAGCTTAGCCTACTTGCAGAAGCAGCACAGTGAAATATACCATCCCACCCCCAGAGTCCTTGCTGCCATCATGTTCTCAAGGTGATGCTCATGCTCAGGAGACGATTCCCACACCAGCTTCAACAGTTCCATTGTTCGATAGAGGCACAGACGATGATGCCAACATGCTTGCTGTCGGCAGTGAAATGCCCAGCACTGTGTGGCAGCTTCTTGGGGCCCGACTGCTGTCCTGGTGCCCGGCAGGCTCTCTGCCCGCCATGGCTGTCCCCAGTCTTGCCCCACAGACTCTCCAGCCTGAGCTGAGAGAGCTCAAAGTCAGAGGTAGCTGGGCACAAAGGCAGAGAGATGCCCTGCTGCCTCAGCTTCCCCCATGCCTTAGAGCCTTGGGCCATCTCTCCAGCTCCACACTGCTTGCACGGAGCTGAGCCTGTGGCCTTTCCATCAAGCCCTCGTGATGCTTTAACATCTTTGCACGGAGGTGGAGCTCCAGGAGCTCACGGGTCTCCTCTGGCAGGAATGAGGCCTCTGGCAACCAGAAATAGACCGGGGGAGAGCTGCTCTGCCGTGGCACAAGTGGCAGAGTGCAGGGTGACGCCACGTAGGACTGGCGCACCAAGGCAGGGAACATTCCCTGTTGGATCTGCCTGCACTTCCTGCTCACGTGCATCTGCAGGCTCCTCCTGAAATCCCCTCTCAGCTGCAGCCTTGAGACAGGAGGATGATTTGCAAAACGGCTTGGGTCTTCATGCGCCCTGCACAGCTCTGTGCCAGCCCTGGCTGGTGGGTGACCTGTCACGGTGGCTGGCATCCCCCTCTGGCTCTGAGAGAGAATAACAGAATAAATAGAATTAACCAGGTTGTAAGAGACCCTTGAGATCATCAAGTCCAACCTAGCCAACACTATCTAATGAACTAAACCATGGGACCAAGTGCCCCATCCAGTCTCTTCCTAAACACCTCCAGTGATGGTGACTCCACCACCTCCCTGGGCAGCCCATTCCAATGTCCAATCACTCTTTCCATGAAGAGCTTCTTCCTAACATCCAGCCTAAACCTCCCCTGGCACAGCTTGAGACTGTGTCCTCTTGTTCTGTTGCTGGTTGCCTGGGAGAAGAGACCAACCCCACCTGGCTACAACCTCCCTTCAGGGAGTTGTAGACAGCAAGAAGGTCTCACCTGAGCCTCCTCTTCTCCAGGCTAAGCAACCCCAGCTCCCCCAGCCTCTCCTCATAGGGCTTGAATGCCATACGACTGGCCGCAGGCCGAAGGCTGGGCTGGGCCGTGTCCAAATCAAGTACCTCCAGCGTCTCCTGCTCCTTGTGTGGCTGCTGCCCGTGCTGGGGAGGAGCTGTGCTCCGCGCTCTGGGCCCCAGCCGGGCCCTGTAGCCACTCCTGCCCTGCAGGTACCAGAGTCGGACTCTCGGGTGCCTTCGCTGTGCCTCGTAGAGCTGCCGCAGCCTCTGCCGGCTGGCTTTCCTGCACCTCACGCAGCTGAGGTCCAAGCACAGCAGCCCCAGGCTGTGGACATCGGCGGCCTCAGTCCCACAGCCCAAGGCTTGATCCTTCTGGCCTGCAACAGAACAAGGAGGTGCCGCCCTCTGAGCAACAGCCTCACGCCTGAGCCCAGGGCCCTGGAGAGCAGCCATGTTCTCACTGGCCATGGGCAGCGGTGGGGCACTGGGGACAGACAAAGGGGACTCACGAGACTGTCCTTCTTCCAGCCGCTGTCTGCGTTTCACTCGCTTCCTTCTCTGGCTAACACCCTGCAGAGACAGGAGTGCATCACAGTTACCCACCTGGGGCCAGCCCCGACTAGCTCTGGTCCCAAGTGGTCCCCCCCGTCCCCACCCTAGCCCCGGTTTGTCCTATACCTCTTTGCCTGAGGTCTTGGCATTCAGGATGAACTGAACAACTGCTATCAGGATGCCGAGGCATACCAGAAAGCTGCACAAAGCCATCGTGCTGTCCCACCACTACCACAGTGAGTGACTGCTGTGGTTTGGTGGCTCCTGTCTTATAGTGTTGCTACAATGATGTCACAATCCTGTGGGTGGGGACACATCAGTGACATCACAGTCCCACAGCACAGCAGCACTCACCCCACTCGGGGTACCACCCAGCAGCACCGACACCCAACACAAGCGCTCCAGGGCTTTGGGCATCCTGCTGCTCTGTGCAGGCATCTTCCCAGACCAAGGAGCTGGTCAGGACCCTCAGTCCCACATCCACAGACTGGGTTAACACACACTGCTCCCACAGGGCAGCCTTCAGCAAGCGGCAAACTCGCCAAGGCAAAAGCGTGGCGAGGCAGAGGGGGCCTGAGGTGGCCTATCCTCTGCGCTCTGTGCCCATCCTCTGTGCTCTGTGCCCATCCTCTGCACTCTGTGCCCCATCCTCTGCGCTCTGTGCCCATCCTCTGCGCTCTGTGCCCCATCCTCTGCACTCTGTGCCCCATTCTCTGTGCTCTGTGCCACATCCTCTCTGCTTTGTGCCACTTCCTCTCTGCTTTGTGCCACTTCCTCTCTGCTCTGTGGCCCAGCCGGGCCCTGTAGCCATGACAGGGAATGCAGGCCCCACCGCCACACTCTCCAGTGCTTTTGCTGTGCCACAGGGAGCGGCTGCTGCCACCTGTCCCAGCTGATTTGCTGAACCTCACACAGCTGAGGTCATGGAATGGAATGGAAACAGGTCCCTGCTCAGGGTAGCAGGTGAATCCACTCCTGGCCTCCCTCCAGATGACTGGAGGCTTGTCAATGTGACTGCCATCTATGAGAAGGGCCAGGAGGAGGATCTGGGGCACTACAGCTAACACCTTAGCTACTAACCTAAGAATACAATGCAGGAGGATTTTCAGAAGGGCTTGGGTGCTGATCAGCCCTGCACAGCTGTGTGGCAGCCCGGGCTGGTGGGTGACCTCTCATGGTGGCTGGCATCCCCCTCTGGCTCTGAGGGCACTGTGAGATGCCATCAGACTTTTGCTGGCTGAAGGCTGGCCTGGGCTGTGGCAACCAAGCCGATGTTTATGTATCGGATAGCTTTTCAAGACTATGACTGGTGAGGGGAATGTGTCTGATGACCGACCACAGGCATGCCCTGCCTTTTCTCAGGGTTGCCAGGCTGAGGGAAGGTTCACAGTGTGTGCTTTTGGACAGAGACCATCTCTAGAAATGGGGCTTCATGGTAGGCCCAAAGTGAAGGAGTGGCTGACCAAGTGGTGGAGATTGTTGTGCAGAGGGGAGGAGTGCTGTGCAGTCTGTAAATGTGGCTGTAAACCTGTGTCTATCTCAGCTACGAGGCTGTGTGCTGGGATGATAAACCTGCAGCTTGAGATGGACCTTGGGCTGGGTTGAAGTGCTGTGGCAGGTCATTCTGGCTGTTGTGCCTGGTGCAAAACCACCTGTCTGACAATATTTACTAATATAAAGGATGTCAAGGATGCCTGTTGTAGTGGCCTTCTTTGTGGTTGCTTTCTTGGCACGAAGGACTAGCTCGTTCTTTTCCTGCAGGAACTTGTATCTCAGTGGTGATAAAGGCACATCACAGAATCCCAGCATGGTGGGGGCCAGAAGGGACCTCTGGACACCATCCAGTCCAACCCCCCTGCTAAAGCAAGGGCACCCACACCGGCTTGCCCAGGGTCAGCTGGGCAAGACCCCAATGGCCAGCTGGGTTTGGAATCTCTCCAGAGGAGGAGACTCCACAACCTCTCTGGGCAGCCTGTTCCCCCGTCCCCACCCTAGCCCCGGTTTGTCCTGTACCTCTTTGCCTGAGGTCTTGGCATTCAGGATGAACTGAACAACTGCTATCAGGATGCCGAGGCATACCAGAAAGCTGCACAAAGCCATCGTGCTGTCCCACCACTACCACAGTGAGTGACTGCTGTGGTTTGGTGGCTCCTGTCTTATAGTGTTGCTACAATGATGTCACAATCCTGTGGATGGGGACACATCAGTGACATCACAGTCCCAAAGCACAGCAGCACTCACCCCACTCGGGGTACCACCCAGCAGCACCGACACCCAACACAAGCGCTCCAGGGCTTTGGGCATCAGTCCCACATCCACAGACTGTCCTGGGTTAACACACACTGCTCCCACAGGGCAGCCTTCAGCAAGCAGCAAACTCGCCAAGGCAAAAGCGTGGCAAGGCAGAGGGGGCCTGAGGTGGCCCATCCTCTACGCTCTGTGCCCATCCTCTGCGCTCTGTGCCCATCCTCTGCGCTCTGTGTCCCATCCTCTGCACTCTGTGCCCCATCCTCTGCGCTCTGTGCCCATCCTCTGCACTCTGTGCCCCACCCTCTGCACTGTGTGCCCCATTCTCTGTGTTCTGTGCCCTATCCTCTGTGCTCTGTGCCCCATCCTCTGTGCCACATCCTCTATGCCCTATCCTCTATGCTGTCCCCTGTCCTCTGTGCTCTGTGCCCTAGTCGGGCCCTGTCACTGTGACAGGGATGCAGCCGCCATTGCCAGGCTGTCCGATGCTTTTGCTGTGCCACAGGGAGCTGCTGCTGCCACGTGTCCCAGCTGATTTGCTGCACCTTACACAGCTGAGGTCATAGAACAGTGCATAGAAATGTGCTGTGGGCATCTGTCTCATTCCAGAGAGGGAAAGAGACTCAGTTCTTTTGAATATTCCCATGTTGTGAAATTATAGGCACGAACGAGGCCAAAATATCAAGAGCTAGAGTATTTATTACACAAATAAATGGTTGGATCAGAAGGGGAGAGAGAGAAAATATAGAGTGAGAGAGAGAAGAGAGAGAAGAGAGAGAGAGAGAAGAGGAAAGGAATTATTTTACCACACCCCTCACCCCCAAGACAGATTGAGTCTGTGGAGGAAAGGTGCTGCAGGAGATGTTGGGTCTGTAGAGAAAGGGTGCTGAGGCTATGGCTGTAGAAGAGGTGTGGTCCTCTGGGCAGCCTCTTCAGCTCCATGAGTTGCAGCATGTGGAACTCAGGGCACAGAGAGAGGGTTCTGCTTCTTCCAGGCTCCATGGTGATGTCTCTGTCATTTTTCCTCTCCTGTTTTTCCTTCAGAGCAGCATTGCCCTGGGCTTTTCCTTCTCTCATTTTCCTTCTCAGCAGCATTGTCCTTCTGTGTTTTTCTTCTCTGTCGCATTGTGCTTCTGTGTTTTTTTTCTCCTGAGCCAGTAGTTGCTCAAGTCTTTTATGCAGTTTTTAGTCCTTAGGTATGTGTCCAAGTATTGTCCCCCAGGAAGTCAGGGGCCAGGTGGTGAATCCATTGTCTCACCATCCTCCCTTTCTGTGGTACCTGATGGGTGGAGATGATTTGTCTTATGCATATTCCCAAAGGTGGTCCATTTTTATCAGGCCAGCTGTGGTCCAGTGAGCAATGTTATCTTTGCACCTTCCCAAGAGTCGTTCCAGTGGCTGTGCCCAATACACATCAGCTATTGTCTGGGCAAGCAGCAAAGGTGATTTTATCTTTGTTGAGTCACACCAGGAGAGACAAGCTTTAGTCTCTCATAGCATCCAGGAACCAAGCTCTGCTGCCCAGCACTTGAGGCTTCTTGTCAGCAACATAACCTTGAGCAGGGGCCTCAGGGCTGATACTGGCCCTGTGGAGTGGAGCCCCATTCACAGGCACCCCAGGGCTTTGGACACCCTGCTTCTGTGTGCTGGCAGCTTCCCAGCCCCAGGAACTGGTCAGGAATCCTAGTCCCAGAACCACAGTCCTCACCAAAACCCAAACAACAATTGATACACAGTGCAGCTGCTCACCACCCAATAACCGATGTCAGTAGCCTGCCCAAAAACCAAGCAAGGAGTTTATCCTCATATGTTTGATATTCCACCAGGTATAGAGTGGTGAATGGGTGAAGATAGAACACTAAATAACTTTCTCCTTTCCATGCCCTTTCTCAGGAAGGCCAGTGCTGGGTTAATGCTTGGACTTGATGAGCTTAAAGGTCTCTTCCAACCCAAACCATTCCGTGATTCTAAGGCAAGAGTCAGAGCTGGGGACATGTGCCCTGTTATGGCCCAGATCTGTGTTGGTCGTGTTGGTGGGATTCAACATGATGACCACCAACTTACTCATCCTCACCTCTTATGCCTTAGTCTTTGTGGCTGTGATCAGGATGGGCTCTGTTGAAAGCCTGCTCCACCTGCGCTTCCCACCTGGCAGCCACCTTCAGTTTCTCTGTCTGCTACTTTCGTGTCTGCCAGTTCACCAAACTCACAGGAGAGCAAGAAAATTGAATCCATCTTTTACACCATGATGGTCCCCATGCTGAACCCCATGATTTACAGCCTGAGAAACAAGGAGGTGAGGCATTTTCATCAGGAGGAAAATAGTCTTCTGAAAGACAAACCCCAAAGGAGACTGATTCATGTAGACCTCTCAGACTGTTGGCTCCAAAGCCATTCGGCACTTTGTATGTTAGGGTTGAGAAATGAATTAGCTGCTCTCAAACTGCGCCATAAACTCTCAAAAGGGCCAGAGATGGTGATGATCTGGACCTTCACACAGAATCACAGGATGGGGGATGTTTGACAGGACCTCTGGAAATCACGGAATCATAACACTGTTTGAGTTGGAAAAGACCTCCAAGATCATCGAGTCCAACGGTCAGCCTAACACCACCAAGGCCATTAAACCATGTCCCCAGGTACCATAACAACATATTTCCTGAACACCTCAGGGATGGTGACTCCACCACCCTCCTGGGCAGCCTGTTCCAATGCCTGACCACTCCTTCAGGAATAAAATTATTACTAAATCCAACCTAACACTCCCCTGGCACAATTCCAGGCCATTTCCTCTCCTTCTGTCACCTGATACTAGGGAGAAAGGATCAACCCCTATCTCTCTGCAACCTCCTTTCAGGGAGTTGTAGAGAGCAATGAGGTCTCCCCTCAGGCTGCTCTTGTCCAGAGTAAACAATCCCAGTTCCCTCAGCATCTCCTCATAAGACTTGTTCTCTTCACCAGCTTTGATGCCCTCAGGACCTAGTCCAACCACCTGCTCAAAGCCAGGTCAACCAGAGAGGCTGCTGAGGAGGGTATCCACTCTGAATATCTTTAAGGATGGAGCTCCCACCACCTTTCTGAGTTTTCTGGAATAAAGCTTTTTCTTATGTTTAAATGGAGTTCCCTGTATTTCACTTTGTCTTCTCACTGGCCACCACTGAGAAGAGTTTGGTTCTTCTGCCAACTAGAAGTTTTTGGCCAGCTCTCTCAGCTGCCTGTGGTTCACAGATCTGTTACCCTTCAAACTCCAGTGGTTAACTTCTGTACCAAGTGAGTGGAGGGCTGGAGGGCATTTGCCAACTCACAAACTCTCCAACCACCAACTTCAGGGTGTGGAGTAGGAGGAAACTGCTTTAGAAGTTCTCTGTGCCTTTAATCAAGAGGAAAGTTTCCTTCTCCTCAGTGTGTCTGAAGTGACCCCAGGGGCTTGTTAGGAAGAATGAGGTAGATTTACTATGAACTTTCTAAGAAAGTTTCAAGATCATCAGAGGTTTCTTCATGATGCCCAGAAGGGCTTGTTAAGCTGAAAACTCTTGGGTGGACAAACCTCAGAAGAGTTTCTTGTTTTGCGAAAGGGAGAAGTTCAATTTGTGTTGGAAATAGATTTAATGACTTAGCTGGTGTTGAAGTTCAGGCCCGCTGAGAGTCATGCAATGACACTTGCCTCCACCTACTGCTAGAGAAGGCTCCATCTAACCAAGGGCCCCAAGAGACCCTCCAGGAGATGCAGACTTTTGTCCAGTATGTAGCCCACCAGATCCAAACTCAGTTCTGGGCTTGCTCAGTTGGCATAATCCAAGGCTAACTCCTGGTAGGTGGCTGGAAGGCCTTGGTCTGGGATGGTGCTGAGCAGCAGCAACATCTGCCAACATAGCACTCAGTGCTGGGGCTGTGAAGTTGTTCACCAAAGTGGCAACATGTCCTATCCCAGCCAGATGTCAGACTCAAAGCCTTCCCCCAGCAACCCTCAAAGGTGGCATACAGCAGGATGGGCAGACATCTGGCATGTGACCTTCCCCCAGGAGACAGCAGACTGCCCAAAAACCCAAGCAAGGAGTTCGTCCTCATGTGTGATATCTCACAGGGCATAGAGTGGGGAGTGGGTGAAGATAGAATACTAAATAAGCTTTCTCTTTTCCCTGCCCTTTCTCAGGAAGGCCAGTGCTGGGTTAATGCTTGGACTTGATGAGCTTAAAGGTCTCTTCCAACCAAAACCATTCTGTGATTCTAAGGCAAGATGCAGAGCTGAGGACATGTGCCCTGCTATGGCCCAGACCTGTCTCTCTGAGGCAGGTTTCTGGGTTCATCCATGAATGTCACCTCTAGTTGTTGCTGCTTGATAGCAGTGAAAAGAGCCAGGGCTGAAACTATCCTTTGTTGTGGTTCTTCCCTGTGTGGCACAGGTGTAAGCACACTTCTGGTGTGCAGGATGCTGGATGATGGGTGACATTTGTTCACTAAATGCATTTCCACACTTTGACCTCCAGGCAGTGTCAGGATGCACCAATCTCCCTTAAAACACCTTTCTAGGTGCTGCTGTGATCTTCCTTAGGTAGGGACAAATGTCCCTGCTGCATCCCCAGCAGCATGGGCAGCAGTGGAGGGAGGGGATTATTCTGCTGCTCTGCTCCACTCTGCCGAGACCCCACCTGCAGTGCTGGGTCCAGCTCTGGAGTCTTCAGCACAGCACAGACATGGAGCTGTTGGAGCAGGGCCAGAGGTGGCCACACCAATAGTGGGAGGACTGGAAGCCCTCTGCTGTAAGGCCAGGCTCAGAGAGTTGGGGTTGTTCAGCCTGCAGAAGACTCCAGGAAGACCTTCTGGTGGCCTTTCACAGAATCACACAGGATCACAGAATATCTGGTTGGAAGAGACCTCAAAGATCATCCAGTTCTACCCTTGACCCAGCACTGAATGTTCAACACTGATCAGAAAGCTGGGCACAGACTTTTGAGCAGGGCCTGTTGTGTCAGGACAAGGGGTGATAGTTTGGAACAAACCCAGGGAGATTTATACTGGAGAGAGGGAGAAATTTTTAGCACTGAGGGTGGTGAGAGCCTGGCCCAGATTGCTCAGACAGGTGAGAGATGCCCCATCCCTATGAGGCCCCAGAGTTGGGATGGTTACAGAGGGCACAAGGTGGGTTATGGAAGCAAGTTTGAGAAAGAGCTCAGAGAGCAAGGGGATAAAGATTAGCTACAAACAAGTGCACCCTTTATTGGAGAGGATGGCTACCCAACACAACAGATACTGAGACACCTTCAGTTCTGGAGAGACATCAGAGTAGCAGCTCAGGTCTGCAACACAACTTAAACGTTTGTGTGCTCTGAAGTTAATGCCAAGACCCTGCAGAAGCAAACCAGATGTTAACCTTTATGTAAAGCACTTCCTTTTCCTCACACTTCTTTGTTTTCCCTTTTTATCTTCTTCTTTGTTTTCTTTCTTGTCACAACACTAGTGGCATTTTCCTCTTCTCTTTATAGTGAGTTGGCCAGGCTGAAGTCACAATGTCTTTATTTAGCCTCTGGGTTTTAGGCCAAACCTCACATGTTATTTAGGAAGTTATTTGGGTACAAGGTCTTTTGTGCTCAGGTGCTGCTGGATTTAGCACACTTGTGGTTTAATCTCCAGCCTTTGAAAAAAACCAAGTCTAGGACGAGTGCAGGTGGAGGAATTATTGCTGCTGAGTGTTGTTTCAACTCACAGAACTAAGCCCCCAAAAGCCTTCAAATAAAGAGGGATTTGGGGCTGTTCATTGCCCTTCTCAGAGCACGCTTCATGTCCTTGTTCCTGAGGGTGTAGATGAGGGGGTTCAGCACCGGGGTTCCAATGATGTAAAAGAGTGAAACCACTTTGTCCCTGTCCTGGCGAGTCCTGGAGGTAGGATTCATGTATATGCAGATGACTGTCCCATAGAATATGGTTACCACCATCAGGTGGGATCCACAGGTGGAGAAGGTCTTGTACTGCACACCTGCAGACTGAATCTTTAAGATGGTGATAAAAATACAAGCGTAGGAAAAGACAATCAAAAGAAAAGGGATCAGGGCTATGAGGATGCTGAGGACAGAGATGACCAGCTCCAGGGAGGCAGTGTCGGTGCAGGCCAAGACCAGCAGTGCTGGCACTTCACAGAAGTAATGGTTCAGGGTGTTAGGCCCACAGAAGGGCAGCTGCAAGGTGAGGCCATTGACAACCGTGGAGTTCAGCAGGCTGCCGATCCAGCAGGCCACCACCATGTGAGTGCAGGCTTTGCTGTTCATCACAGTGGTGTAGAGCAAGGGGTGACAGATTGCCATGTACCGATCATAGGCCATGACCCCAAGCAGGACACACTCTGTTATGCCAAAAAACAGAGAGAAACACAACTGGGCAGCACATCCTGAGAAGGAGATGGTGCTCTTCTTGGTCACAAAATTCACCAGCATCGGGGGATGAAGCTGGAGATGTAGCAGATGTCTACAAAGGACAGGTTGGCCAGGAAAAAATACATGGGTGACTGCAGCTGGCAGTCAGCTCTGACCACTGCAATGATCAGGATGTTCCCAACCATGGAGAACAGATACACAGCCAGGAACACAATGAAAAGAACAGTCTGGGTCCATGGCTGGGAGGAGAGGACTTGCAAGCTGAATTCTGTCACTACACTTTGGTTGTCCTTCGCCACCATTATTCCAGTGGTTTTAACTGTCAGGATAAGAAATAACAACAAAGTCAACTCAGGTCTGCTGCAAGGGTAACAGATTAGATTTCTTACATTGCTAATATTTCTGTCTGAAGGGGAGAAAATGTGGGATGTAAGATCATGTCCCAGACACCACCCAGGGAGGCGGTAGCAGGCTTACGCCTGGAGGTTTTTAAGGCCAGGCTGGAGGTGGCTGTGAGCAACCTGCTCTAGTGTGAAGTGTCCCTGCCCATGGCAGGGGTTGGGACTGGCTGATCCTTGAGGTCCCTTCCAACACTAACAATTCTATGGTTCAATATTTTGGTGAGCAGAGAAATCAGAGAATGCTGAGTAACTTTTCTCCTGGGGCATTTAGCTGAAGCCCTGTGTGGGAAGAGGCATCTATACTACAACAGCCCTGTTGATGGTGGTTGCATTCAAGTGACACAAATTTAACAGAAGAATGCCCACTTTGTACACATTTTAATGCCCAACAGGGTTACTGTTCTCCCTAGTAAAATCAAAATTCAATGCTGGATCAAAAAATTAGGTGTTAAAAATCCCAGTTCTCTACATCCTTTCTGACTGACAGCTTCTAATATTCATATTTTGCCTTGACACTGTGTTGTCTGAAGTGCTTTAAGGCTTTACTATGACATGGAAGTTTCTGAGCAGGACGTGGTAACAGCAGCTGAGTCTTCATGCAGTAAAAGCAGAGCTGCAGAATGCTGTGGAAGACACCAATCATAGAATACCAGGTTAGGAGGGATCTCAAGGATCATCTGGTCCAACCTTTCTTGGCAAAAGGACAGTCAGGAATGCCACTTGATACGCTGTAGGGTATCTGTGACTTCTGAAGGCAGCCCTCACATTTGCTGCAGGGGTGTTGGAGGGCTTCTGCTCCTCTGGAATGACAGCTGGACAAATGACAGCTCACACCAGGATGGCTCAAGTGGTAGCAGACTGCTATGGCTGGCCACATATGGACTCTAAAGGGCAATTTGGGTGACCAGTCAGTAGGTGAGAACTTCTCAGCTGTTCCTGAGAACCTGAGTAGCCTTTTGGACTTAACCTTGACACCTGCCCTATTCCTCACTCGTGACAGAAAGGTAGATGTGTAACATACATAGAAATGTTTAGATGTAGATGCCTACATCTGATGCCTTAACCTGAAGCTGACCCCTACCCTGTGTTTTTAAGATCAAGCAAACTCTCACAACCTGAATTAAGAGTCAGGTTGTTGAGGGAAAGCATTGCAAAGTGGAGCATCTTTCCAAAAACCAGAACCTCTTCTAGAAAGAGGTTGAGAACTAATCCTAAGAAGCTCCATTCAAGGAGGCAGTTTGCCTCAGCCCAGGATTACTGCCTCAGGCAGGTGAGATGGCTGAGCTGTCACCCCAGCCAACGGGAGGACTCTGTCTCCACTGCAGCCCAGGGAGCCCAGGCTCTCAGCACCCATCTCAACTCAGCAAAGGCAGTTGCACCCCTCCTAACTCAAAAGGAAGGATTAAGGTGCCACTTCAGGTACACTGTGGCATCCAAGGGACAAGCCCATAGGGTAACTGAGCTGCAGAAGACCTGGATCAGCTCCATCACTGAGCTTTTCACTGTGCCTGGGCAACTGTGGCCATCAGCTCCTATGCAAACACCCCAGTGAGATGGGTCAGAGCTCTGCTGTTTAACAAGATCTGACAAATTCTTATTCAAGATGTGAACTCTCTGGACCAGGTGGACTCTCTCAGTTATGATGTCAACTGTAAGAACCTGGATAACCTGAAACTCAGCATCTTTCTTAAGATGGATGTAGAAGTTGAGAGACATCTTTCTGTCATTTAAGCATACAAACACACAATCATCTTAAAGCCTGAGCCATCATAAAGAGCTACATCCAGAGGCACCTTACAGCTGCCTTCCAGTACCTGAAGGGATCCTACAGGCAGGCTGGAGAGGGACTTTTCATGAGGGTGTCTAGCAGTAGGACAAGGGAGAGTGGTTTGAAGCTGAGGGAGAGCAGGGTTAGACTGGATCTTAGGAAGCTCTACAGTATGAGGGTGGTAGGACACTGGAATAGGTTACCCAGGTTGTGGATGCCTTCTTCATGGAGGTATTCAAGGCCAGGTTGGATGAGGTCTTGAGCAGCTGAGTCTAGTTGAGAGACATCCCTGCCCATGGCAGGGAGATTGGAGTAGATCTCTGAGGTCCCTTCCCAACCTAAGCCATTCTGTGATTCAACTTCTGGTTCTGTTCAGGCATTTCTAATTCACATAACTACACCATGGAGGTGAAGCCCAATTAAACTTTGCCTTTATTAAACATTTTTGACTAACATTTTACCACACTGAATACCAGGCATCATGGACTGAAAACTGTAAGCCTCTGGGAGTGAGAAGGGCAATTTACTCTAGCAGCATATAGACAACTACAGTGACATTTTCTGTAGGATTTAGTTCTCTAAATACTTTGAAGTGTCTGAGACCAAGTGGCTCATGAGGAGGTTCCATGGACTTCAGCTTTGTGTATCTGGATCACTCACCTGCCTCTGAAAATCCTCTCTTTATATTACTGATTTTAGTTGACAGCACAAGCTCTGAGCTTTAACTCTTGGTTTTGAAGCAGAATGAAGCATGAGAGTAATTCAGGTTTTATAGGTGAGAAAAAATAGACAAAAATAAAGGACTCTGCTCAAGGCTGAAAGAGCTTTCTTAGATCAACCAGTATCTTATTGTGGTCTGTCTATATCAGCAGGGACAGACACGCCTTGGACCTGTGGCGAGTTCTCATCCAGACCAAAAGACCCTGAACTCCGCCTGACACAGCCCTGTTTGAGAGGTGCAACATTAAAGAATGGAGATTTGTTTATTGTTGTTTTCTGTACCTGAAAATGTGGAAGTTGCACGAAGGTGGAAACTCCTCCGGTAACAGGAACACTGAGAGCAGAATACAGCAAGAAAAGCGCAGGCACCTTCCCCAGCCTCAAAAAACTGTTGGGCATCTGTAGGGAAGAAGAAAACGTGGAGTGGCTTGGTCCTTCACAAAGATGTAACTCACACAAAGTGGCACCAGAGCAGTGGAAGAACTGAACTCACATCCAAATTTCCCTTTTGGGACACTGTAACTCATTTTAAATGCCAAAGGGAAGTGGTCCCAGAGGTAACATCACAATTACGTCTGGTAAGCGCCAGCCCAAGTGTACTTAGAAATCACAGAATTAGCCAGGTTGGAAAAGACCTCAGAGATCATCAAGTCCAACCTGTCACCTAACACCTCCTGACAACTAAACCATGGCTCCAAGTGCCACATCCAAGCCTTTTTGGAACACCTCCGGTGATGGTGACTCCACCACCTCCCTGGGCAGCACATCCCAATGGCCAATCTCTTTTCTGGGAAGAACTTTCTCTTCACCTCCAGCCTAAACTTCCCCTGGCACAGCTTGAGGCTGTGTCCTCTTGTTCTGGTGCTGGTTGCCTGGGAGAAGAGACCAACCCCCACCTGGCTACAACCTCCCTTCAGGTAGTTGTAGACAGCAAGAAGGTCTGCCCTCAGCCTCCTCTTCTCCAGGCTAAGCAACCCCAGCTCCCTCAGCCTCTCCTCACAGGGCTGTGCTCCAGACCCCTCCCCAACTTGAAAGTATTTAAGACATAAACTATTGCTGCCAAAGGTATTAAACTTGCCTGTTCTCTGTTCAAGGCTTCATGAACTGTGCATGACACTTCCAGACTGAGAAGAGCAAATATTTTAATAGATTTATGGAGGTTTTAGAGGATTGTCTAAATTTTCTCCAGTTAAATCCTATCTTGAGCCAAGTTCTGTGAGGGTGAAACACCTCAATACACCAAGGTCATAGAATCCAAGAATGGCTTAGGTTGGAAAGGACCTCAGAGATCATCTACTCCAACCTCCCTGCCAACCTGGCCTTGAACACCCCCAGGGAGGAGGCATCCACAACCCCCCACGGCAGCCTATTCCAGGGTCTCACCACCCTTGTACAGAAGAACTTCTGTAAGGCTAACCCTCCTCTGCCTCAGCTTCAAACCATTCCCCTTGTCCTGTCTCTAGACACCCTTGTGAAAAATTTCCCTCCAGGTCTCCTGTAGGATCCTTTCAGGTATTGGAGGGCAACTATAAGGTCCCTCTTCCCCCAGCTAAACAATTCCAGCTCCCTCAGCCTATCCTCACAGCAGAGGTGCTCCAGCCCTTGGGTATCTTTGTAGCCCTCCTCTGGACTCGCTCCAACAGTTCTGTGTCACTCTGTGTCTGAAGACTGCAGAAGATGCAGAATCTGAAACATTTTATCAGCTGAAATCCTCCTCAGCTAGCTGGAAGTATCTAGGTCTAGTACCTGTGTAGTTACCAGGGCAGCCCTTTTCAGAGCAAGCATCTCACCCCAGCAGCATTTCTAGAGTGACTGAGCCTCTCTTTGGGAAGTGGAGAATAAATTCCTAGATTCAGTCAAATGACTTGCCAGGGACAGTGGGGTGGGAAGGCAGTGGTGGAATGGACAGTCTGGACCTTGCCTTAACACCAGGAATTCTTCTCTTTTTCCCATCTGCCTGGCCCCAAGATGGACACCTGAAGAAGTCAGAAGAGCTTCTAAGGGAGCTGCACAAGATGCAGCAAATATGGGGTTTGTGCTTTTTTTCAAGCTCAGCTGTTAGAACTGCCAAAATTTCAGCTCAGTGACTAGGTTTGTCTCATGACACATTTCTGATGAGGTGCCAGCACTGCACGAGGTGTGCCAAAGGTTCACTCAAGCTTTTGGAGGCCTGAGGGGAAGCCAGACCTCACTTTAGACCTGCTTCCATTAGGAAAATAAGGATCTTCAGGCAGGATAAAGAGGTGCACTCATCTCTGAGGAGAAGCTATCAGCTGTGAGCCCCTCCAAGAGCCAGGTGCTCATCTATAGGAGTTCCACAAAACCAAGATGAGGTTTCCCCCCACTTCAGCTTCCAATACTAGAAAGAGAGAGCTCAGGCTCACAGTTGTGATTTCCTTTCCTAGAGCTAGAGAAAAATTAACAGGGAAGGATCCCTCTTCCAGTTTCTGCTCCTCTTTCTCTCACCATCTATTTTTGGCTGCTGTCAGAAATCAATACCCCTGGGCTGACTCTTAAGGGCTTGATGTGGTGTGCTCTGGAATTGGTTCTGCCAATTTGGGAGTGGTGATCCATCCCCTCAGGTGACACCTATTTAAATCCACAGCTGGGACTTGCAAATTTTCGTGCTTCTCTTCTAAAAATAGATGGGATTCCTGCCTCAGCAAAAGCCCCGGTGTATGGATGTCATGTAGGATGGATTGCATGGAGCTGTGTCTGGCAGGGAATGCACACGTGGAGCAGACATGTCTTTGATCTTCAACCAGCACTGCTCTCCAGAAATGCTAACCCTGACTCCTGCCAATTCCAGCTACGCTGACAACTGGAGGTGCAAACCCCCAGCGCTGGCTCACTGGAAGCATCTGTGGGGTGGTTTCCCCATCTCAGGCGGGGGTTTGCTGGGCATCAGCACACGGTCATGCTGTAGTCCCCCATTAGGGGCGCGGCGTGTTCACCCTATCCGCCTGCGCGCCCCAGCATGCCCTGCGCACGCCGCGTCGCCGTGGTGACGTCATCACCCCACGACACTGGAGGCCTTATTCCTCGCCGCGATCCCATGGCAGCGCTGGGTTAGGCTAGAAAATACCCAGCAGGTCCCCAGGTGACCCCGAGGAAAGGCCTATTGGCGACCAGCCGGCGGCACCTCGCCGAAGGTTTCGCCAGGCGCCGTCAGTGGCTTCGCTGTGAGCCGTAACGAGGCGCGGCCCTGATGGTGACTACATCTCCCGGCGTGCTGTGCGGCACGGCGCGTGCGCCCCGCCTGTCCCGCTCGTGCCGCGCCCCGCTCGAGTTGAGAGATCCTCCGCCGGCAGCGCCCCCTTGCGACCCGCGCTGCGGCACCGCAGGCCCGGGGCTCCCCGCGGTGGTGCCCCAGGCCGGCCTTACTGGGTACCGTGCGGGCTGCACCGGCCTGGTCAGGCCCGGCCTCAGCAGGACTCCGCTGGCCTGCCATCGCGGGCTCCAGGCCTGGCCTAAGCTACCTCACTGTTGCTGGGAGGAAAGCCAGGCCAGACCTGGTTATTAGACCAGTAACGGGGCCAGGGGCTGTCGTGGTTCCCTTGCCTTGCCTCGCCTGGCCACCAGGGCCCCTCCCGTTCAGGGTCCTGTTGGATGAGGGAGGTGCGTGTGAGGTGCGTGTTGGTTTCTGGTTCGCATGCCCCTGCTGCCTGTGGGGCTCATGGGGGGAGCAGCAGGGCAGGGGGAAGGGAAGGGCATTTCGCTGTCATATGCAGCCTGCCTGTCTCTTTACTGCTGTTTCCTCCTCCACAGACCTGCACTGACAGACACCAGAAGCCTAAAGCTTGTGTGAACGTTTATGTGTCTCTGGATGAGGGTTTGAGAACAGGGAGAGGCTTTACAGGCAGCCTTAGGCAGTCCGGTGAGGTGGAAGTGTCACTCAGATTGGTTCTGCTACGGGAAAGGAGACTCAGATGAGTTATGACACAGTTGCAGAGCTCGAGGAAGCAAAGCTAATGTATATAAAGACCAACAAAGTGGAAAATACCTATAGGAAAATGAGTTTTAGGATGACAGGATTAGGCAGGTGTGTTAGCTATGCAAATGTTTGTGATACTGGAAGGCAACACGGGCAGTTGGCAGCTTTCTGCTGTCCTCCCTCCCTCCCCCAGATTCTAGTAAACCCTTTGAGGGGAAAGGGTTGAAATGTGAGGAGGAGGAGGAGGGGTGCTGGGAGTTGTGCCCAGCTTCTCAGTGTGTTTATCCCTGACTGTAAGCAAGATGAGAATGTCAACACAATGCCTGACGCCTTCCTAGAAAGAGTCTCACAGGGCAGCACTCTTCATGAAACAAGTGACCTCTGAAACTCCAGCAAAGTGCTGTAACCTTTCACATATTCCCTCACTCCTGGCATAACTCAAGGACAATTTGCTAGTTTTCCAAGGTGGGATTAAAAAAAACCACACCACCTTTTCAGAATGTGCTCTTGGCCTTTTCTAGTTTGGTTACTGCAGACACAACACTCTCCCTGAAAATGAAATTCTGCCTGAGTCTCAAGAAGGAAAATAAGTGAAGGTGAGGAAGAGATTTGGTCTGTTTCCCAGTTCCTGTGTGGATGCATTCCTGTGTGACTTGTGCTGGATTCCATGGTCCTGCTCTGGCAGGGGGGTTGGAGTGGAAGATCTCCAGAGGACCCTTCCAACCCCTAACATCCTGTGAGCCTGTGATCCTAGCCCTTAGGGTATGGTTGCTTTCATAGGTGCTGTTGCTCAATCCTGATTCACCTAAGAGGCAAGCAGAAGGTGTCTGAAACAGAGAGGTCTGTCTGATGGTGGTTGGGGGAATGTGGGGAAGGGGGCAGGACTGTGTCCTGCCAGTTTCTGGAAGAAGGTGCTTCTGAAAGGGCTCAGTACAAGACAGTTTCTAGCTGATCTGAAGTAATGATGGTGTTGCTTTCACTCCATGCACTGCTGAATGTGGTTGTAGAAACAGATTCTCAGTTCCTTTCCTTCTCCTTTTTCAGTTTCTGCAGCTTCCAGCTGTGTTCTAGCTTGTCAGCCTCACTGTTGTGGGCCTCTGTGGTGGTGTTGCTGGGAGCTGACTGGGCCATCTTAGGTGAAGTAGTTTAAGAAGTGCTGCTTGTTCCTGTCCTGAGCCACTTGTGAACTGAGCTGCTTTTCTGGCCTCTAAAGTAGAGCAGGAAGGTACTGAACCTTTCTCGCCCCAGGAGGTTTGTGGTGACACAGGGCCTTGCAAGCAGGACTAAGCTGATGATGAAAAGGAGAAGGATTTTGAGTAGAAAATGCTGGAAGTGGATGTTTTCTTTATTAGGCTGACAACTGTGGTCTATCCTGCTCATCTTGAAATGTTTACCTTTACAGGCAGGGAGGAAGACCCTGCTGACTCCAAAGTAGATGAAAGGATGAAGAAAGCAGAGAGTAGAACCAGCTTTTCTTAACAGGTGAGCTGCTGGGCAAGTAAAGAAGCTAGAGATATGGTGGAGATCTTTTATGGGGTCTCATGTGGTGCCCTAATGGTGCTATGTGGTTCATCAGCAGGATCAGCAAATATCATTTGTCTGCTGTTCAAAGCAGTCATAACTGCTGGCAAAGTACAGGATCATAAAAGTCTGCTCCAGCCTCCACAACTCTAAGGTCATGGAGTCCAAGCCTTAACCCAGCACTGCCAGGGCACCACTAAACTATGGCCCTCAGCACCACAGCTCCAGGGCTCTGAAACCCCTCCAGGGATGGTGACTCCACCACTGCTCTGGGCAGCCTGGGCCAGGCCTTGACAATCCTCAAGGGCAAGAAATTGTTCCTCATGCCCAGCCTTAACCTCCTCTGGGACAAGAGACAAGCCTGATGCCCACCTGGCTGCAGCCTCCTTGTAGGGAGCTGCAGAGAGCCAGAAGGTCTTCCCTCAGCCTCCTTTTCTCCAGGCTCAACACCCCCAGCTCCCTCAGCTGCTTCTCCCCAGCCCTGTTCTCCAGACCCTTCCCCAGCTTGGTTGCCCTTCTCTGGCCCTGCTCCTGCCCCTCAATGTCCTTCTTGGAGTGAGAGGCCCAAAACTGACCCCAGGATTTGAGGTGTGGCCTCAGCAGTGCCCAGTCCAGGGGGACAATCCCTGCCCTGCTCCTGCTGGCCACACTCTTGCTCATCCAGGCCACAATGCCACACTCTGGCTCATCTTAAATCCAAACGTGTTTGTTAGCAGGATGCTGAGAGGCCTTTTCCTTGTCTGCTGAACCGAGTGACCAAAGAGGAGCCTGATAAGAGGGGGAGTGAAATCAGCAGGAGGTTTGGTGCAGATCTGGTTGACCCTTGCTTCTGAAGGTGGAGGCACTTGGGATGATGAGTGAGCCAGGGCTGGGGTGCAGGCTCCCAGCTGTGACACAGCACGTTGAGTCCCTACAGCAGCACAAACTGCCCTGGCTGAGGCAGTCTCTAGTTAAGCCTGGCTGTGGCTGGGGGAATGCAGCCACTTAGGAATTCCAGGAAAAGGCCGGGGGAGCTGTTTTGTGTAGTCATGGTGAGCCAGCTCAGCCAGCTGAACTTACTGAAGTTTCCCAGATTAAGTAACAATGCTGCAATTCTGGGTAATTTTCTTCCCAGTCAGGACTTCTGTCCTGCAGGGTGACCTAAGGAACCTCCGCATGGTTTAGCAGCTGAGCCACTCCCTCCCTCCACCATCCTGTTAGTTTAGCTGATGTCAGCCTGTTGCTCAATCTGCATCTCCTGACTGCAGAAATGCTGTGTAAGAGGTCTCCTTCTCACTGCTTCCCTTTTGGGCCTCATTTAACTTCTTCACTGCTTCCTGCTGGCCTGGCATCTTCACTGAGGGTTTACAGCTCATGCAGTTTGGGGAACAAATATCTTGGGCCCAGCAGGCGTGAGGAAACATCCTGGGCTCTCAGGGAGGCTGTTTGCCAGCTCTCAAGGATCATAGAATCATAGAATTGTCAGGGTTGGAAGAGACCTCAAGGATCAGCCAGTTCCAAGCCCCCTGCCATGGGCAGGGACTCCTCACACCAGATCAGGTTGCTCACAGCCACCTCCAGCCTGGCTGCAAACACCTCCAGGGATGAGGCTTCCACCACCTCCCTGGGCAGCCTGTGCCAGGCTCTCACCATCCTCATGGGGAAGAACTTCTTCCTCACATCCAATCTCAATCTAGCCATTTCTAGTTTTGCTCCATCCCCCCAGTCCTATCACTCCCTGACACCCTCAAAAGCCCCTCCCCAGCTTTCTTGTAGCCTCCTTCAGATCCTGGAAGGCCACAATTAGGTCTTCTCAGAGCCTTCTCTTCTCCAGACTGAACAACCCCAATTCTCAGTCTGTCCTCATAGCAGAGGAGCTGCAGCCCTCTAATCACCCTTTTGGCCCTTGTCTGGACACCTTCCAGCAGTCTGTCCTGTAACAGAGGCTCCAGAACTGGATGCAGTGCTGCAGGTGGGGTCTCCCCAGAGTGGAGCAGAGGGGGAGAATCACCTCCCTGGCCCTGCTGGCTATGCTTCTCTTGCTGCAGCCCAGGATGTGATTGGCTTTCTGGGCTGCAAGTGCTCACTGCTGGCTCCTGTTGAGCTCCTCATCCACCAGCACCCCCAAGTCCTTTTCTTCAGGGCTGCTCTCAAGCCAGTTGCTGCCCAGCCTGTATCAGTTTTGGGTTTTGAAGCAATTTACTCCTGTCTGTCCCCTTTTCTGCTTCCCATCACTACAGAGCTTGTCCAGCACTCTTCATCCACCTCAGCATGAAGGCACAACCTGAAAGCTTGAGCTGGCCAAGTAACACTCCCACCACACACATAACTCTGGAGCATGTCAGATCCATCTATTGCTCAAGCCAGTGATAGAAACTGGCCCCAAATGAATTTCTCCTCTTCTGTTTTCTGCCAGGTTCATGAGGGGAGCTGTAGAGTCCCTGAGGAACTCTCAAGCTAGTGTGGGGTAAGGAGGGTGGCTAGAGGTGGGGAAAAGAGGCAAGTAAGGTGGGTGGGTGAGGAATGCAGTCTTCCCTTTTAGGCAGCTTCAGGCTCTGTGAATGTTCCAGCTGCCTGGTTTGCTTTACTCCCAGCCTGCTGCTGTCCTGTGGGTCATGTCCCTTCTCAGTGGCTTGTAGAAGCAACCAAGAGCAGCAAACCAAGGGCAAGAGGTCTGGGCTGTGCTAGGTAAGTGTGGAGCAGAAATCTCGTCGTGTTTGTTTGCCTTCTCTTGCTGAACTGGCAAGTTCCTGATTTGACTGGTTTCAGTCTTGGTCATCAGTGCTTATTTAGACAGGTTTGGGGCAGTGTGGCTGTGCATGACTGAGCAAGCCTCCTCAGAGCAGTGGAGGGGAGGGACTGACTCCCCAGGCCGGGCAGAGCATTCCTCTGGCTGTCTGAAACCTGACATGAAGCTGGATGGGGTCTTAGAAGAGTCTGGGAGCCGTGCAGATGAGACAGCTTCGAGCAGGAGTCACTTCCCAGCATGCTGACCAAAGACCACAGAGCAACATTAGCTGCTGGCTGTGGTTTAAGAGGCCAGTGGCCTGTCTGGCTATAAGGCTTGGTCTGTCCAGCAGAGCATCTGCCACAGCCAGCTGGGATTGCTGAGAAGTCTGTAAACTCCTTTCTGCAGCAGAACCTGCTCCTGTAGCTGCCCTTCAGTGTTATCTTGCTGGCTGCACAGAGTGGGTGGCCTGTTCTCTAACTGGTTTTGGGCTGAAGTCTTGCTATCTGTGGGCATGGTCTAACATCTGCTGAGCTGAGGGACTTAGGGTCCTCAGATCCCATCCTATTGCCAGTATCAAAGTCAGGTCTTGCCCCAGCAGAGCCTGCTGACTGTTTTCCCCACTTGATTTCTCTTTCTGTCCAATTTCATTGTGGGTTTGTTTTGTTTTTCTTCCCCACAAGTGCTGTCGTGGACTAAGCCTGAGAAGGGAGCACCAGGTTCTAAGGCCTTGATTCTCCTTCTGACCTGTTTGTTCAGCACATGGGGCAGAAGTGGTTAAAGCACAGGGAAAGCAGCAGTGGATCACTTCCCCACCAGCTGCTACTGGCTCATGGAAGGATCCATGTCCAGCTCATCCAGAGGGGACTGTGGAGACAACACTCTGCACCCCAACTGGCTGCTCTGCAGGGAGCAGACCTGGCTCAGATCCAACCTGAGCCCCTTGAACTGCTCTGAAATATTTTCACCCTGATGGTGAGGGGCTGGACATGGCTCAGGAGATGACACCCAGGGGAAAGGGGTGCAAATGAGGTGGGGGGTGGAGCCTGTGGTGCTGTGGTTGCATCTCACCTGCAGAAACCACACAGATGTTTTCAGAGTCCTTTTCCAGCAGGAACCAGCCTTTGCCACAGACTCTCAGAAAACTCCCTCTGCTTTCTACTTGCCCTCACCAGCCTGCACCTGACCTCTGCAAAGAAAATCTCTCTGGTTCTTCAAAGGCACTTAGATGATCTAATCACTTCCTCTGCAGACACCATGAAATAAAGGAGATCCTGGAGAGTCTGCCTCAGCAGCAGTTTGGAGGTGCCTCCTGCCCATCAGCATGTGAGATCATGACATGGGCTGCTGCTGGGTTTTGTGGTGGAGCTGGTGCTTTATCAGGCTCTTGCATGTTCTTTGAGCTGGTGTCTAACTGTCAGTTCCCTGTAGCAGCTTGTTTCTTCTCATCGTGCTTCAGAGCCTTTCCCTGCCCGCCCCGTTCTGGCTGGCTAAATATAAAAGGCAGCACCACCTACTCTTAAAGGTTTAATGCTGAAGGAGAGCTGTTCAAACTTGATGCTCCACAAACTGTCAAGGTGCCATCTTGGGGATGAGCAGTAACTCCAGATAGGAGCATGGCCAGCTGGATGGCTGCTTTATGGGCACAGTCATGGGGTAGGGAAGCTCTGAAGCAGCTGCCTGGCTCCACCTCAGACCTCTTGACTTGCTTCCCCCCCATCAGCCTATGTCTCTTGCTCACCATGTGCAGTTTTGGCCAGCAGGACCAGGGCAGGGCTTATCCCCCTGTATTGGTCAGTGGTGAGGCCACAGCTGGAATCCTGGGGTCAGTTTTGAGCCCCTCACGCATTAAAGGATATAGAGGGACTGGAGCAGGTCCAGAGAAGGGCAACAAAGCTGGGGAAGGGTCTGGAGAACTGGGCTGGTGAGGAGCAGCTGTTGAGCCTGGAGAAAAGGAGGCTGAAGCCTCTGAGACCTTCTGGAGGAGGCTGAGACCTTCTGGCTCTCTCCAACTCCCTGAAAAGAGGCTGGAGCCAGGTGGGGGTTGGGCTCTCCTGCTAAGGAACAAGTGACAGGACAAGAGCAAATGGCCTCAGGTTGCCCCAGGGGAGGTTTAGGTTGGCCATGAGGAACAATTTCTTGCCCTTGAGGGTTGTCAAGCACTGTCCCAGGCTGCCCAGGGCAGTGGTGGAGTCACAGACACTGACACACTTTAGCTTTCTGCTTGACCCAGCTCCTGGCTAGAGGAATCCAGATGCAGACCTGACCCAGGCTGCCCAGGACAGCAATGGAGCCCCCATCCCTGGAGGGGTTTCAGAGCCCTGCAGATGTGGTGCCATGGTTTAGCAGCAGGCTAGGCAGTGTTAGGCTAATGGTTGGACTCAAAGGTCTTTTGCAGCCTAACCAATCCCATTATCCTGTGATAAGTGTGGCACATGCTGGCCCTGTGCTGGGAGCAGGTGGGCTCCCATGTCACATGTGGGGCAAGGTTTCATGCTTTTAGCCTGCCACGTCCAGCCTGTGTGCCTGGGTCTGCATCCTCATCAGATCAACTGATGGCCTCAGCTGCCAGCCTGAGGGGGTAGACATCTGCTTGAAGTTTTTCTCTCTTTGACAGGCTCCCAAGTGAAACCTCAGCATTGAAATCCAACTTTTCACCTCTGTATCCTGCTGGGAATGAAAGCTGCCTGATCACTCACAGACTCACAGAACATTATGGGTTGGAAGGGACCTCGAAAGATCATAGTATCAGTCAGGGTTGGAAGGGACCACAAGGATCATCTAGTTCCAACCCCCTGCCATGGGCAGGGACACCCTACACTAGAGCAGGCTGGCCAGAGCCTCATCCAGCCTGGGCTTAAACACCTCCAGGGATGGGGCCTCAACCACCTCCTGGACAGCCCATTCCAGGGCTTCACCACTCTCATGGTTGTAATAAGTAAAGGGATGAATTATTTGTTAACCATATAAATGATCAATGACAGAGTCGTGATCAAGTCAGACAATGCCACTCGATAAGAACATGTAACATCCTGTTTTGAACAGTATGTACTTAGTTTTAAGCTTGTTAGGCAGAAATCTACAGAAGTTGGGCAGCTGGGTCGACCCCCACTGAGCCTGCCAGAAACCAGGTTAAGATAAGGAAGACTATCAACATCCTCACAAGAAACTCGGGACCGGGATGCCGATCCTTATCAGGGACTCACACCGGCACAGCCAGAAGAGTGCATTCTATGCATGGGGAATTGGCTGTGACGGTTGCGACATACCTCCACCTTAAAAGAAGAGAGTGGATCCTTATTCGGGGCGTGCTGTTGTGGAGCAGGAGACTCCCCAGCCGCCCAGCGCTGCTTTTGCTTATTTTACCCGCAATAAAATTTCTTATACTTAAAACTCTCGATTGGCGTGGAGAGTGCTTTTAACATGGTGAAGAACTTCCTCCTCATGTCCAGCCTGAATCTCCCCACCTCCAGCTTCCTTCCATTCCCCCTAGTCCTATCACTACCTGGTAGCCTGAGAAGTCCCTCCCCAGCCATCTAGTCCCAACCCCCTGCCAGATCAGGACCACCTAGGGTAGGTCACAGAGAAACATGTCCGGACAGGAGAAGGAGATTCCACAACCTCTCTGGGCAGCCTGGGCACTCCTGAAGGCCCAAACACCCACTGGTGTTTTGCGGTGGAATTTGTGAGTGGAAGGAGGGGATTTCTGGTGCATTGAGAAATCCTCCTGTGCTTGTTGACTTCAGCTGTGTGGTTCTGTTGGCAAATGCATGTTTCCCCCCCAGCTTTTCAGTATTTGAGGAAAAACTTAAGTGCAACAGAAAAAGGGAAGGACAAAACTCCCCCCCCTTTGGTTTTTAAGACTGTGTAAATCTGGGGGGGGAGGGAGGAAGTGGATTGCACTGCAAAGAGGATGATGACAGTGGAGTAAATGTTGTGGATGGTGACCTGTGGTGGTCAACGTGAAACTCCTTGTGGCTTTTGCAGCTTGGCAGATGTCGTCTTGTGCAAGCTGCAGGATGGCCTCGCAGCGCCCAGGCTGCCCCTGGGATCCCAGCTGGAGCTCGTCGGTCACACAAAGGGGAGTCAGCCGTGCAATGAGCTTAAGTGGGGCTGATTCACACTTGCTAATTCACCCAACTCTGCTCCTGGCCACGAATGACTGTATTATTAACATTGTTCTTCACTCCTTTGCCTCTAAGCACATTTTTAGAGGCATGTCAAAGGAGAAGAATGAAATTGGAAGGCATCACAGAGAATTACAGCATGTTGGGGTGGAAAGGGGGGTGGGGAGGGGAGGGTGAACTATTCCAGAAGGAGAGAAAAACGGCAACGCGACTTTGTCTAAAGTTGAGTTTGGAATTAGTTGTCTAAGGAATCCTTCCGCTAAAGATTATTTCGGTTGGGGGGAATTTGAGTTTTGTTTACCTACAGCAGAGCAATTTGGCCTTCGGCCACCTCCTGGAGCGCCTTTTGTGTTTCCAGGCGCTGGGATGCATTTGCATGCCGTGCCGTTAAGCGGCCGGTGTAAAAACCTGCCGCTTCAAACCCGCTTCCCCACGGGCAGAATCCCCGGAGCGCCTAACTTGGTAAGAGAGAAAATAAACCCCGACAAAACCCAAACGAAATGAATTCGGTTGCTCAGTGTTTTGCTCCGGAAGCCAGAGGAGGGGTTTTGACGGTCAGTCGGGATGGCGGTTTTAAGGCTCAAGGGAAGCGGCGGGAGCCAGATGTTGCTTTAGTGAGCGGCTTTCAAAACTTACCGTAGAGACCGGCGTCGAATTTCCAGGCACATGATCGACCTTGGGAGCCAAGTTGAGGGTTGCTTTTTGTGTTTACATAAAGGCTGTGCGAGCTGAATGACACTGAGGCTTTTGTGGGGGAGGGTGGGGTGGAAGTTCTCCCATAACAAATATTTGTCTGGATGCAAGGTTTATCTTGTTCACAGGACTTTGAGCTTTGGGTGGGAAAAGAAATATGTTACTGTACTTTTGTTCCTCTGATATTTGAGGCATATTCAGCAGGCTCTGGCTCACTAGAAACAGCTTGCAAATCAGCTCTGGCACTGCTCTAGCCACCAGCATGGCCAGAAAAAGAGAAACCAACTGAAGGATTTCACAGCTGGTGGGGAATCATTTCTACAGAAAGAAAAGCATAAAACTTCCTCCATTCCTTAACACTGTGGTTTGGGGAGCCCTCAGTGAAGGTCTAGCTGGATGCCCAGGTCACAGATGAAGTATTAGAATAGAATAGAATAGAATAGAATAGAATAGAATAGAATAGAATAGAATAGAATAGAATAGAATAGAATAGAATTACCAAGGTTGGAAGAGACCTTGAAGATCATCGAGTCCAACCTGTAACCACAACCTCACAACTAGACCATGGCACCAAGTGCCGCATCCAGTCCCCTCCTGAACGCCTCCAGGGACGGCGACTCCACCACCTCCCCGGGCAGCCCATTCCAATGACGAATCACTCTCTCGGTGAAGAACTTCCTCCTCACCTCCAGCCTAAACTTCCCCTGGTGCAGCTTGAGACTGTGTCCCCTTGTTCTGGTGCTGGTTGCTAGGGAGAAGAGGCCAACCCCTTCCTGGCTACAACCACCCTTCAGGTAGTTGTAGAGAGCAATGAGGTTGCCCCTGAGCCTCCTCTTCTCCAGGCTAAACAGCCCCAGCTCCCTCAGCCTCTCCTCATAGGGCTTGTGCTCAAGGCCTCTCCCCAGCCTTGTTGCCCTTCTCTGGACACGTTCAAGTGTCTCAATGTCCTTCTTAAACTGAGGGGTCCAGAACTGGACACAGTACTCAAGGTGCGGCCTAACCAAAGCAGAGTCCAGGGGCACAATGACCTCCCTGCTCCTGCTGGCCACACTATTCCTAATGCAGGCCAGGATGCGGTTGGCCTTCTTGGCTGCCTGGGCTCAGGGTCTGTACCAGCAAATAGGTGGTTTATGTTTTTACAAGCTCAAAATTTACTTTGGGCAAATATTGTCCAGTGTCTGTTTCAAAGTCATGTTTTGAGTCCACTGTAAGATCACTGCCATCATTTGGAAAGGTCAGGCAGAAGAAGGGCACAGCTGGAGTCAGGACTGGCACTGAAGTGGGTGTAAGAGTTGTGGGAATTGCTTTTTTAATAGCACACCCTAGGCCTTTCCCTGTGCAAAGCCTTTGCAAATGCTCTTGCTGCTGCACACAGCCCTGTCTGCCCAAACCTGCTGTAACCCTCTGCCTTACCCTCTAAAAACTCCAAACTAACAATCTTGGTCCAGGCTGGGGCTCCCTTAGGCAGCCAGACATGGCCAGCTACTGCACTGAGATGCTCTGAGGTGTGTCCAAACAGAG
Organism: Picus viridis; assembly: GCA_033816785.1. Taxonomy (NCBI): domain Eukaryota; kingdom Metazoa; phylum Chordata; class Aves; order Piciformes; family Picidae; genus Picus; species Picus viridis. The sequence goes on from CM066584.1 coordinate 6,335,902, forward strand.
TCTCTTTGGGGGTTTCTGCATCTAGTTACATCTTGACCACTGACCACCAGTTCTCTGACTTAAAATCATGGAATCAGAGAATTGTTCCAGTTGGAAAAGACCTTTAAGATCATCCAGTCCAACCATTCTCTAACTCTACCAAGTCTTGTGCTAAACCATGTTCCTCAGCACCACATCTCTTGCCTTTTGAACACCTCCAATTGATTAAGATGCCTTAATCATCTTCTTTATATATATATGGAAACCTTCATCAAAGAAGCTCTGAATATTTTTTGTAGAATCATAGAACAGTTTGGGTTGGAGTGGACCTTGAAGATCATCCAGTTCCAACCTCCCTGCCATGGGCAGGGACACCTCCACTAGCCCAGGTTACTCAAGACCTCAACCAACCTGGCCTTGAATACCTCCAGGGAGGGAGCATCCACAACCTTCCTGGGCAACCTGCCCCAGTGTCTCACCATCCTCACTCTATAGAATTTCTTCCTCATCTCCAGTCTCACTCTCTCCTCCTCCAGCTCCAACCCATTCCCTCTCATCCTATCACTACAAGCCCCTGTAATAACTGCACACTTCAATGGTCCTCTCCAGCTGTGGAATGAGTAAGCTAAGCATCACTGTCCTGGAAGTGGCTGATGCTGGGCTCTGTGCTCTGCGTCACAGCTCTGCTGTAAACAAGAACCCTTGCTCCATTGTTTCTGGTGGGGTCTTGTCCAAGGGAGAACAGAGATTGTCTTCAACAGTGTGAAGCTGGTGTAGGCAGACAATACATCAGCTTCTGCTGTGGGCAGCATGGAGCATGCCCCCACTTCAGGCCAGAGAAGCAGCTGACAGCTGACATGAATCCAAAGTAAGGCTGTGCATGCTCCCTGCTGAGAGGCAGGATCCATCCTGGGGGTAGCTTCGGTGCTGGTGTGTAAAGGGGGACTGAGAGAAGTCAGTTGGATTGCCAGGTGCCTTTTCCTGCCTACACCAACAGCTTTATTGTCTTGGATATCGTGCAATGGCTTGAGTTGAAAGGGTCCTTTGAAGGTCGTTTAGTCCAACCCCTCTGCAGTCATCAGGGACATCTGCAACTAGAGCAAACTTCACAGATTGCATCAGATTGGAAGGGATCCTCAAAGGTCATCTTGTCCAACCTCCCTGCAGTAAGCAGAGACATCTCCAACTAGATCAGGCTACCCAGGGTCAAATCAAGTCAGATCATGAATGTCTCCAAGGATGGGGTCTCAACTACATCCCTGGGCAACCTGTTCCGATATTTTACCACCCATTGTAAAGAACTTCCTCTTATGTGCAACTTAAATCTGCCCTGCTCCAGCCTGCCTGTTGTCCTATTGCCCCAAGCCCTTCTAAACAGTCCCCTCCCAGCCTTCCTGTAGATCCCCTGCAGGTATTGAAATGTAGCTCTAAGGTCTCTCCAGAGCCTTCTCCAGCCTGAACAGCCCCAGCTCAGCCTGTCTTCATAGGAGAGGTGCTTCAGCCCTCTGAGCAGATTGCTCACAGCCCCAAACAACCTGACCTGGAATGATTCCAGGGATGGGGAATCTCCCACCACCTCTCTGGGCAACCTGGTCTCACCATCCTCAGTGTCAAAATTCCTTCTTCCTCTGCAGTCTGAATCTCCCTCTTAGTTTCAAACCATCACCTCTTGTCCTGTCATAACAAGCCCTGCTTCAGTTTAATGAATCATGGTCAGATGTGAAATTAACCATTAGCTACTGAAAATAATGTGATAAAAATGGTGTGAGAAGCCTTATCAGATGGAAAGAATGAGCCTGCAACTACTGCATGTGAATGTGGTTGATGGGAAGTGCAGCCTGAGCATAGAATCTTAAAGGTTGGAAAGGACCTCCAAGATCATCAAGTCCAACTATCAGCCCAGCACTACCAGTTCACCACTGCCCTGGGTAGCCTGGGCCAGGCCTTGACAACCCTCAAGGGCAAGGAATCGTTCCTCATGTCCAATCTAAACCTCCCCTGGGGCAACCTGAGGCCTTTTCTTCTTTGTCCTGTCATTTTTTCCTTGGGAGAAGAGACCAACCCCCACCTGGCTCCAGTTTCCTTTCAGAGAGTTGCAGAGAGCCAGAAGGTCTCCCCCTCAGCCTCCTTCTCTCCAGGTCCCTCAGCTGCTCCTCACCAGCCCTGTTCTCCAGACCCTTCCCCAGCTTTGTTATCCTTCTTTGGGCCCACTCCAGCCACTCAATGTCCTTCTTGGTGTGAAGGGCCCAAAACTGACCCCAGGATTCGAGGTGTGGCCTCAGCAGTGCCCAGTCCAGGGGGACAATCCATCCCTTGGTCCTGCTGGCCACACTCTTGGTGATCCAAGCCAGGATGCCTGGTCATGCTTTTAGCAGGCTTCTTCAAAGCACCTGTAAATGTGTTCTTAGGAGGAAGAGGAGAAGATAAAAGGCAGCTTAAGTCACATCACAGGACAACTCTGAAATAAAGTCAAAATTAAGCCACCACATGTCATCAGTTTGAGAGTCAGTTGCACAGCCAGCAGAAAAGGTCTTGGTACGGCTGAGCTTGAACTGCTGTTAGCCCATAGTGCTGAACACTCTTCCTGTTGGTCACCAGGACCTTGTGATGCGTGGCTGTACATCCCATGGTGTCCTGTTCTGGCCCCCTAAAGCTGCTGTCATCAAACATGATGGGAATTGTGCAACTTGCAGTTGGTCTCAACAGCACAATGTAGGACTTCCCTGATCTTACTGACGTTTGCTCATGGGTGGCACAGGCTGTCCCCACTAGAGAGGAAATACTCCTTTTGTTGGTGGACTTTGTGTTCAGTTGCTTACAAAGTGGGCTGTTACATGGCCTTGTCATGAACCAGTGTCTGAGGGCTAGAAGTTAAAAACAGCAGTGACTTGCAGTCTAGAAGCTGCGGGACAACTTTCTTCTCGTGGTCGCAAGCTTGCCTCGCTCAGTCACAGGGGAAAAGGTGGAACAGCAAACCTAATGAAAAGAAATGGTTTAGTGTTTGGTAGGTTCGAGGTGGATACTGAAACATAGCCTGCAGCGGGCTGCCAAGATGGGAGTCTGTGCTTCAGGAAGGGTGAGACCACCTTGCAGTGCTGGGCGAGCTCTGGAGTCCTCAGCACATATGTGGACCTGTTGGAGCAGGGTCACAGGGAACCCCTCTGCCGTGAGGCCAGGCTGAGAGAGTTGGGGCTGTTCAGCCTGGAGAAGAGAAGGCTCCAGGGAGGCCTTCTGGTAGCCTCTCAGTGCTTAAAGGAGCTGAGAAGAAAGCTGGGGACAGACTTTTGGAGTAGGGCCGTTGTGACAAGACAAGGGGTGATGGTTTGGAAGTAACAGAGGGAGATTTAGACTGGAAAGAAGGAAGGGATTTTTTATGAGTGTGGTGAGACTTCTGTCAGGTTGTTTGCACTGAGAAGATGCCTTCTCAGTCTTCTCCAGGCTAAACAGCCACAGGTCTGTGGTTTCAGATTGGCAGAAGTTCAATTTAGATCAGACATTAGGAAGAAATACTTCACTGTCAGGGTGATGAGACACTGAAACAGGTTGCCCAGAGCAGTTGTGAAGGCTTCAATCCTGGAAGTGTTCAAAGCCAGGTTGGATGGGGCCTTGGGCAACCTGCTTTAGTTGAAGATGTCCCTGGTCACTACAGGGGGGTTGGGCTAGATCTCCTTTAAAGGTCACTTCCAACCCAAACCATTCTACGTTTCTAACCTTTGTCAAGCCTCATCAGCCAAGCACAAGGTTTGCTTGAGGTACCTGCAGGCTGGTGGAAATACTACAGCCTGAAAACACCAGCGTGAGGCTGCCCAATGGTCACACCACTTCCCTCCCCCTTTGTTTTTTTACATAAGTGTTTGTGTGAGAGGAGGCCAGGAGAATTCACATGTACCTGGCAGCCTGCTGAAGCGGCAGGTATGACCCACGTCACCTTAGAGATCTTAATTACATCTGATGGTTAACCGACAGAAGCAGCAGAAGAGGGTGAGCCAAAGACAGGGCAGAGGCTGCCCCTTTCCTTCAGGCGTTCAGAGCGCCTCGAAACCTGCCCTGCGCTGCCCTTTCCACCCAGACAGACAACTGTGCAGCCATGCATGGCACACCACACACTGCCTGGAAGGTTCCAAGAGTGAAGAAAGAACTGGGTAGAGGGAAATTGATTTAACCTGAGTTTACAGGCTCAGAAACTTGGAGAAGAGAAGGCTCTGGGGAGGCTTTATAGTGGCCTTCCGGTATCTGAAGGGGGGCTTACAAGAAAGCTTGGGAGGGACTGTTTCCAAGGGCTTGTAGTGATAGGGTGAGAGGGAATGAAGCTTGAGGAGGGGCGATTTAGACTGGAGGAAGAAATTCTTGACAGTGAGGGTGGGGAGACACTGGAACAGGTTGCCCAGGGAGGCTGCGGCTGCCCCTCCTTGAAAGCGTTCAAGGCCAGATTGGATGGGGCCTTGAGCAACCTGGGCTGGTGGGAGGTGTCCCTCCCCATGCTGGGGGGATTGAAACTAGATGATCTTCAAGGCCATTTCAAACCATTCAAACCAGACTCTGCCGAGCCTGGTGCTGAACCGTGTCCTCTCAGCACCACATCTGTGTGTCACAGGTGCATGGAATCATAGAATGGTTTGGGTGGGCAAAGCCCTGTAAGACCAGCAAATGCAAGGGTCACCCTAACACCACCCTGGCCATTAAACCATGGCCCCCAAGTGCCATACCTAGATGTTTTTGTACACCTCCAGGGATGGTGACTCCACCACCTCCCTGGGCAGCTTGTTCCAGTGCCTGGCCACTCTTGCAGCAAAGAACTTTTTCCTAATGCTCTATCTAAACTTCCCCTAGCACCCTGCTTCATTAATGAAGCAACTTGAATGTTTACTATTAAGATTTAAAAGCTCTCTTCTGTTGTTTATGGGACAGACTCATCTCGGTGCCAACAGGCCTGAGGCTCTTTGCTCTCCAGGCCTCTCCCGAAGCCTGCTCCCTGCCTATGGGGCCGGGAGTCATGTGCTCGAAGGGAGAGGCACCCCTGGCCGCTGTCTTTAGCGCGGGTCGGGGTTCAGCTGCACCCGAAGGCAGCTGCTGCAGTTCATGGGTGGGAGGCTGGGCAGGCAGAGGCCCCCCCCTGCTACCCTTGACCCTGCGCCATGGCGGCGCCAGCCGCTGCGAGCCACGGGGCGCGCGCAGAGGCCCCACCCCCGGCGAGGGAGCGGGGGGGGTCCGCAGCACGCGCTCGGGGGAGGTGCTGAGTCACGCTGGGGTAGCAGAAGCGCGCTGATAGGCTCCGCCTCTCGGGGGGCGGGCCTACGTGCGGGGACGTCACCAGCCCTATAAAAAGCCCGGCGCGGCTCACCCATTCTCTACAACGCTTCGGCGAAGCTGAGCCAGGCGGGTTCCTGCGTCAACAGTGTTTGGACGGAACCGGCCGCGCTCGGACCCGCCGCTGCCTTCTCCATCACCACCACTGCTACAACTGCTTAACCCCGCACCGTTCTACGCACCGACTCACCCCGCTCTAGCCAGCAGCCATGGCAGCGCCTCCATCCCAAGTGCGCCAGAACTACCACCAGGACTGCGAAGCCGCCATCAACCGCCAAATCAACTTGGAGCTCTATGCCTCCTACGTGTACCTCAGCATGGTGAGCAGCTCGGCGATGGGGCTTTGTCCCTTGTGGGGCCTGTTGTGGGAGGGTGAAGGGAGAGGAGAGGTGTGAGGCCTGCCTGGGGCCTACCCGCGACCGGCTGCGCTCTGGTAGGGGCGGGGGAGTTAGCCCAGCCTCGGGGCAGGCGGCCCACCCGCTGCGACCTCTGCCCACGCGGGGATTCGGGCCCGGCCTGTGATTAGGCCTTGCCCGGGTGGGGAGTGTCGCACCTTGTGTGCGAGGCCTAACAGAGGAAGGGGGAACAACGGTATGCAGAGGGGGCAGGAGTGTTGGGGAAGGGTCTTGCCGAGGCGCTGGGAGCGCCCGTCTTGCGTGCCCCCCCCCCCCCCCGCTCTGCACTCCGGTTGTGGGCTAGGCCCGTGCTCTCCACGCCTGCTGGCCGAGCCCCTCTGACCGGGGGGGGTTCCCGAGCCGCGGGTGGTGCCTGCGGGCGCAGCCGCACTCCTCCTCCTCTTCCTCTTCTTTCTCTTCCTCCGCCTCCGGGCTGCTCTGGGCCTCCCCCCCCGGGGGTGGGGCGGGCGCTTGTTTGTGTAGGTGAGGCTTTTATCTCTGTGGCGAACTTTAGTGGCCCGGTAACCGCTGTCTGTCCGTTGCCCTTGGCGGGCTCCTTATCAGCACAGCTCAACAGCTTCCAAGAAGCTCTGCCCTTGGGGCTGGGCTGGATACTAGGTGTTGCCCAACAAAGCGGTTGGCACCTTTCCCCGTTTGTCTCGGAGGCAAGTTTTTTTTTTGTCCGTGGTTTTCAAAGCGAATTGGTGGGAATTAGTGGTTTCCTTGGCGCTGTGCTTGCGTATATCACTTGGCATGACTCTCCTTATTTTAGCCACAGCTGGTCCACACGGCGGCTCTGACCCTTGTGCAGCAATTTTTGGCGCTTTAGGTGCGCAGGTAACTTGAAACTTTCTAGTGATGCTGCAATATGTTGGGCACTTAAAACGTAGAACTTCACAGACTTGACTGAACTTCAGCTGATTCTGTTGGTGACAGTAGCACACAAGCACCAATGACTTGCCTGGGACCTCTAAGCTGCCGGTGAAGAGTAGAGAATTCAGAAGTTGGTGTGGTAAATAACTGGCAGTTGACACAAAGCTTCCCATTGAATCCTGCCTAGTGGCTCTGACCACAGAACAAACAACTGTGATGGTTTCTAGCTGCTGCTACAGTTGGGTTGGCTTTCAAAATAGATGATCTTGTATGGGCTGTTGCAAATGCATTTTAGTTCAGTTAAGCTTTTGTCTTTTAAATGTAACACTTAACTTTTCTTCCTCCCCTCAAAGTAGAAAGTCTTCCACTTGATGTAATCCTGATGAGCCTTTATTGAAGAGAGAGGTTAAAGTTTTTGGCCACCTTAGCTGGCATTGCCACTCAAGATACCGACTGATCTTTTAAACAAACCTCAAAGAGAGCAGGAGAGAACTGAAGGTGCATTTGAAAGGTGCTGGGAAGAGCATATGCTTTTGTGGGGAGTTTTGTATCTCCAGAACTGAACCACAAATAATGTTTAGTTGTGTCCTTGGTGTTCATAGTGGGTTAAATTTTAACCCTAATCGGGGAAAATCGACCGTGCTCCTCAGGGAAGTTTAGCTATGCTGCCCTGCTGTTGTTACTGCTTCTGCTAGGCTTGATTCCAGCCACCTTGAGGCAGGGCTGATGGGAGACCTCTCTGGAGGCACAGCACGGCCTTGGCTTTGTGTGGCTGCTGGAGTGAAGCTTGCTTTTGAGCATACAAATCCTTCTCTTGCAGTCCTACTATTTTGACCGGGATGATGTGGCCCTGAAGAACTTTGCCAAGTACTTCCTGCACCAGTCCCACGAGGAACGGGAGCATGCTGAAAAGCTGATGAAGCTACAGAATCAGAGGGGAGGACGCATCTTCCTGCAGGACATCAAGGTGAGGAGTGGAGCTGTGGGCAGTCCTAAGTCAAGAAGACACTTGTGGGTCTGTCTGTGGCTCAGGAGGGGGGCAAGTTCCCCTGTGAGTTCCCTTCCAGAAGGGACAGCAGGTGGCAGATGAGCATGTCTCACTGCTGCAGTCTGTTCATGGCACTCAGCCTGAAATCTAGAGATGGGTAGTAATTTGATAGTTTGTGCTGGTCACCTAATTAAAAGTGAGAGGATGCCTGGCCCTAGGTGGTTTGCTGTGGGGTGGGGAACTAGAACACAGCTGGTTCGTCTGCTTCAAACCTAACAGCTGGAGCCTTCTCTGCAGTCTGTCGTGGAGAACTCTTGACTTGCTTGCTGTGGCAGCATGAACTCTTCAGTCCCCATTTGCTTACTAAGGATCATGCAAGATCTCATGGCCCTGCTTTCTTGGGGTCACTTGAATTAGATGATGTGGAACAGCAGAAAATAAGCCGTGTCACAGGGCCAGTTTAGTGCAAGACAGCTCCTCATGGGGTGAAACGAGAGTGGTGGGCACTTGAGAAGAATTCTCTTGCTTGAGTTTGAGAGCTTATAAATACCAGACTCAAACAGTTCTGAGCTGGGCTGGACTTGTCTGGACCAGTTTAACTATTTAGCAGCTGAGGCTGTGCCCTTTGCCTACTTCAAGGCAAATGTTTAAGCCACTAGATTAAACAGGAGGGGGAGAGGAGGTGTTGTAGATGTCTTGCCTAAAAGTTTGGGGAAGATGATATGTGAACTTAGGGAATGGGGACAAATCTGAGACTTGAGTGTCCAGTTCTGTTGAGAGTGTACTGTGTTGGTGCCAAGTTTTTGAAGATAGCTAAATGCCTGGACTTGGTCTCAAAAGGCTTTGAAACTGCTCTGAAAGGCTTTGCTCCCTGATGGTCTGTGGGTACTTACAGGAAATGTTCCTGTGCTTTCCCGTTTCAGAAGCCTGACCGTGATGACTGGGAGAATGGCCTGACTGCAATGGAATGTGCCCTGCACCTGGAGAAGAATGTGAACCAGTCACTGCTAGAACTGCACAAACTGGCAACTGAAAAGAATGACCCACATGTAAGTGTGTGCTGAAGCTGAGAGTGTGGCTGTGCAGTGAGGGGGACTTGTAGGTGTCTAATTATGGGCTTGGGACCAAGTTGTGTCACTGTTCCCAATGGTGAAAACAGTGAACCTGTGCAGCCTTGCCAAAGGGAAGGGACCTGGTGTCAGCCTGCACCACAGCCATTTGGTGGTATAATTCCTCTCTGCTAGGAGGACCAGTTGTAATCTTTGAAGGTGGCCTTGCAGAACATTGCCTGCATGGCTTTGATCAAACCCTTCTGCTGCTCCTGTGAGCAGCATTTTGAAGAGATGTTTGTTAAGCTCTGTGAAGAAGGCTTGGTTTTGTAGGGGATGAGTTATGACTTTAAACCAATGGGTCCCTGTAAAGCCTTTCCCATAAGGTTACTGGTGTCACTTCCTCCAAATACAGAGAAGCCTCAAACTTCAGAGCACAGTACTTGCAAGTTTCCTCACAGACATAAATCACTAGCAAAGGTTCTTAGTCTCAGGAAGAGATGTGCATGTCTGAATTGAGCACTCCTGGGAGTGTCCTGCATAAGGTAGAGGGACTCCTTTAAAAGAAACAAGGTTGTGGAGGCTCCAGCTTTAGAAGTGTTCAAAGCCTGATGGAATGTGGCCTTGAGCAATGCTGGTCTAGCAGGAAGTGTCCCTGCCCATGGCAGGGGGGTTGGAATGAAAGAATCTTTAGGGTTCCTTCCAACTCACCCTGATTCCATGACCATTATAGAGGTGTAAACTCACAGTCATGAATTCAAGTGCTGTGAGGGCTTCTGAACATGTTGAGAGACTTTTGCTATTGAGGAAGAGAAGGAACTTTGAGCTGACATTTGCTCCAGACCTGTGCAGTGTGTCTAGATAAGCCTGCCTCAGCTTGGTCTTGTCCTGACTTTGCTGAGGCAAAGCTAAATACTTTCTCCTCTTGGGTATTTTCTGCAGCTTTAACATTTTGTTCTCTAAGGAAAGGAGCAGGTAGGACTGGTGGGCATTCAGGTGCTGCTTCAGTAGGGTCAGCTGTAGCCAGGCTTTAACCTCTTGTCTCCCTTGCAGTTGTGTGACTTCATTGAGACTCACTACCTGGATGAGCAGGTAAAAGCCATCAAGGAGCTGGGTGACCATGTGACCAACCTGAGGAAGATGGGGGCACCCAAGTATGGCATGGCAGAGTACCTCTTTGACAAGCACACCCTCGGGGACAGTGACAACGAGAGCTGAAGGCTTGCCAACAGCCACCCTCTGGGTTTCAGTGGGACTCCTACCTTACTGTCCAGCCATGCATGCATCTTCAGCTAACTAGATCAACAGTTGTCTTACTCTGTACCAAATACCACCCTCTCCTCTTGTGTTTTGTGTATTGCCCTCCATCCAATAAAGTGACTTGGTTCAAGCTGGCTTTTCCTGTTTCTCTCTGAGAGGCCTGGACTTGAAGGACTGCTGCAGACTTGGTGACAGTCACCTTGGGTGTGAATGAAGGAATATTGGAGGGATCATAGAGGGACCAGGTTTTACTTGCTTAGTGCTCCTATAAATGACTCTTGCCCTACTCCAGATCCAGTAGGATCCACTGCAGGAATTGCTCAGTGGCTGAAGTTGTTAAAAAAGCTGTTGCCATGAGCTGTTGCTGCCATGAATGTGGAGAGGAAGAGGATGGCTTGAGTATCTGGGCTTCTGAACCACAGGCCAGTCTGAATTTAGATGAGGCACCTGAAAGGGGTTGATGCTTCAGAACTGGGCATTATGCCTGGCACATGGCCCTGCTCCTGGGTGTGGAGAAAATGCCTGAGCCGTGGGCTTGGGCTGGACTGGAAGCCCAGTGCCTCAGGAACTGCTTTGGGGACATGTAGGAGCTGCAGTGTGTGGTGGTGACATCTGCCTAGGTCTTGTGGCTCTGTGTGGGAGGGCAGCTGTAGGGAAGGCACTGGAGGGGGTGTGGGAGGTAAATTTGTCACATGCCTGATGTGATCTGGGAGGTTTGCAGCTGTTCCTGAAGACAGAAGTAGGAACATTTCTGTGGTTTCTCTAATTCCTATTGCATGGAAACTGAAATGAGGAAACAAAACAGGGCCCTGGGCTTCAGCCTTGCTTTTATTTTCTTGGGGGGGACAGTCAAAACTCAGCTGTGTGGTGTCTGCCACCATCCTGATGACTAAGCACCATCAAATCGGTGTGTGATGTGGAACCCCAAAAAGAAGCAGTGTGCTGGGCAGACATTGACTGCAGCCACCTGCCCTAGTGGATGTGTTCTGCCTTACCCCACTGCTTTCCCAGTACTGGGAACCACCACCTGGACATCCAGAAGCTCTGTGGGTCTGTGTCACAAGCTATGTGACTTGCTTCAGTCCCTTGCTCTCCCTGGATGCAAGTGATGCAAGTCCTGCCTGAGACTCCTGCTGGATCTTGTGATGCTAATGCTCAAGCTCCAATTCTTCCTGTGGTGAGGAGAGGGCAGGCTCCTTGATAACCATATTGCTCTTTTGGGGCTACAGCTGCACTCCAGGTTCTTCAGGCTGGTACCTGCTGAGCTGTTTGGTATCTGCAATACTTCACACTCCCAAGTCTTGTTTTGCTACCAATCTAGAGGAGTTTGTTTGTTTTGTGGTTGCAGTGCTGAAGTTCTGCCTGCTACTGTCCCTGAGGCCAGCAGCAGTGTCTTGGTGCTAGCTGGAGCCTAGGCTGAACTCCAGCTGTGCATGTTCTGGCAGCAGATGTTTGGCTGCAGTGGCCTGCTTGGGTGGGTGCCAGGGTGGCCAGGTGTGGAGACACGGTGATATCACACAGCAGGTATCTCCATGGAACTGTGTGTGCCTTTTGGTCTCTTCTAGCTGTACTGATCTAGCTGCTCTTCACACGTGCTTTCACTGGTCTCCATGATCACTTCCATCAGCCCCACATAGTCACCTTCAGCTAGAGAGATGCCAGAGTCATTGGGGATGGACTCTCTGCTCTGCTTGGCTCTTTTGTGGGGGTGTATTAGAGCTTCCATTTCCAGTATCCCTTGTGCTCCTGGACACCTCTGCTGGAAGCTGGTCTGGAGCGCTGGCTGCGTCTTCTAAACTGAGGCTGCAAGTGTCAGGGCCTGTGTTTGCCATGTGGGATCTCTCCAGCACTGGAGATGTTACAGGAGTGAAGGAGAAGCAGAGGGAGGTGCTGCCCCCAGGGGTTTTGTTACTGGGGGTGTGAAAGGCACTGGAGTGCTCTGAATTGGGGGTGGCTGATGCTGTGTTCTCCAGGGTCAGCCACGGTGGGCGGAAGCTTTCAAGCTCTTCAAACTCTTGAAGCTTCCCTGCTTCTCGTGGTCTGGGGATTCTGCTAGGAAGGGGAATTTAGGGCTGTCTGACGCTGTGGACTGGGCTCCTGGACTTGCTGTGGTGGCAGCTTCTCTGCCTTTACCGTTGGAGTTGCTCCTTCCTTCCACCATCCCAGGCAGCGCGTCAGGACCTTTGCTGCGATCCGTCGGCCAAACAAAGGTCTCCTTCGCAGCAGAGCCCAGGGAGCTCTGGCTCTTGTAGACATCACTGGCTCGGGAAGGTGAGGAGCTGGCAATGACATCCCTGAGGGAAGTGGAGCAGGCAGCGATGCTGGAGAGGGCAGGAGGCTTCTTGCGGCCTTGGCGCCTGGAGGGGAAGATCATGGGGATGGAGCTGATGGGTGTCTGCGGAGCGCTGTAGAAACCGGGCCGCTCGTAGAACGGCGTCGACATGAAGGCGTCAAAGTCCCTCAGCTTTCTGTCCTCGCTGTCCCACTGCTCCTGTGAGGTGGCGTCTCCCCTGGGCTGGCTGATGCTGCAAGGGCTCCCAGGTTTGCCCATGTCTTGATAGGTGTAATGGGAGAAGGGGGACGTGGGGTCTCCTCGCCTGCGCAGCAGGTTCATCCGGGAAGAGGACCTGGAGAAGCTCGGTGACTGGACACCAAGGAGGCGACCCAGGTGTCCCAGTAATGGTGTGGAGTGGTTGGCTTCCTCATTCTCTTTGATTTGCTCCAGGGGTTGGAACTCCATCTCTTCTTTCTGCATGCTGGGGGAAGGCAAAATGGGCTGTTAGGTGGTCACAAATGGAAGGGGTTTGTGGCAGAGAGGTTGCAGCCCTGGAAACGCTGCTGTCAGTGGCCAGCCTCTCACTTCCTGGTATGAGGAGAAGCTGGGGAAGGGTCTGGAGAACAGGGCTGGTGAGGAGCAGCTGAGGGACCTGAGGTTGTTGAGCCTGGAGAAAAGGAAGCTGAGGGGAGACCTTCTGGCTCTCTACAACTCCCTGCAGTTTGGAGCCCAGTGGGGGTCAGACTATTCCCCCAAGGAACAAATGACAGGACAAGAGGAAACAGACTCCAGTTGCCTCAAGGGAGGTTTAGGTTGCATACAAGGAACAATTTCTTGCCCTTGAGGATTGTCAAGGCCTGGCCCAGACTGCCCAGGGCAGTGGTGGAGTCCTCATCCCTGGAGGGGCTTCAAAGCCATGGAGCTGTGGTGCTGAGGGCCATGGCTTGGTGGTGCCCTGGCAGTGCTGGGTTAAGGCTTGGACTCCATGACCTTAAAGGTCTCTTCCAACCACAGAACAATTCTGTGATTCTATGATTCCACTACCTCGTGTTTAATATCCTGCACAAGACCTGATCCAAGGTGTAGATGAGGGCTGCTTTGGCAGCCTGTGGCTGTGCTCACCTGATGTCAAAAGTTGAGCCAAGGAAGGATGGCCTCTTGTACTCGGCAGTGGCTGCGGTGTAGGGTGGCTGGGGATCCGGCTCGTTCCAGTACAGATCCTTCTCCAGAATGGGTAAATCCTGATGCATCTCATCCACTGCCATAAGGGAGACCTGGAGGGGACAGCAGAAGTGTCACATGGGCTGAGTAGCATTCTGTGTGCCCTGTGTCAGTGGGTGAAGGAATGCAGGGCAGGAGGCAGCGAGGCGTGTGGCTGGGTGTGCTCTGTGGTTTCCTGTCGCTTGGGGTGTTTTTCACACAGAGGTGTTATTGATTGGAAGCAAAGAGATGCTGAAGGAGACAGGAAAGTGATATCCACACCAGAGGCCTTGAGCACAAGCCCTGTGAGGAGAGGCTGAGGGAGCTGGGATTGTTTAGCCTGGAGAAGAGGAGGCTCAGGGGAGACCTTCTTGCTCTCTACAACTACTGAAGGGAGGTTGTAGCCAGGTGGGGGTTGGTCTCTTCTCCCAGGCAACCAGTACCAGAACAAGAGGACACAGCCTCAAGCTGTGCCAGGGGAGGTTTAGGCTGGAGGTGAGGAGAAAGTTCTTCACAGAAAGAGTAATTGGCCACTGGAATGTGCTGCCCAAGGAGGTGGTGGAGTCACCGTCCCTGGAGGTGTTCAAGAGGGGATTGGACGTGGCACTTGGCGCCATGGTCTAGTAGTCATGAGGTGTTAGGCGACAGGTTGGACTTGATGATCTTTGAGGTCTTTTCCAACCTTGTTGATTCTATGATTCTATGAAGGGCTGAAAGTGGAGAGTTAGTGTGTGGGAGAAAGTGGAGGGGTGTGGCAGGTTTAGGCTATGCAGTTTTAGATAGACACAGGATGGAAAAGCTGGGGAGAAGCAGGAATGATGTCATTGAGAGGTAGTGAGGATGTAAGGGGAGCAGTCTGGATCCATTGTGTGTGTACCAGAGCATGGACTAAAGCCACAGCTGGTCCCTGTCTGCAAAGATACTCCAAAAGCACAGTCTTCTCTAGTGTGTGGAGGTCTTCCTGGCACAGGGCTTGCCCTACATTCTTCCTGGAGCCTGGGATGTCTTCTTGGCTACTGAGGGGTAATGCTGAGCACCCTTGTGCAAACACCCTTGTGTTTGCTGGGGAGCCTTATGCTCTCCTCCTGGTCTTCTAGCTACCTCCTCCTGGAGGTCTTGCTTGCTGCAGGAACGTTGCACTGGATGACCTTTAAAGGTCTCTTCCAACCCAAACCATTCTGTGACTCTCTGAACTTAGGCTCAGTCTAAACACACAGCCACTGACACTTCAGGGAAGTGCAAGGGCAACAGGGACAGCTTCTCTGCCCCATTGCAGGAAGGGGAGGTGGGCAGCAGCTCTTCCAGGGGAACTCTGTGACTGCATGGATGGGGCTTGCTGCCTTTGTGTTCCTCTGCAGAGCAGGTTCACCTGGAAGACCCTGTCTCCACTTTACCTGCAGGTTCCTGTCGATGAGCCAGTTGGTTTCAAAGTCATCATCGTCCTCCCCAAAAGGGTTGATGAGTTGCTCAGCCACCTGCATGTGAAGAGCACACAGCAAAGGTCATCATGGTCTCACCTGCCCCTTTTCCTGCAGGGAGAAGGTCTGTGGGGCAGAACCAAGTGTGAAGTCCCCTGGATTCAGAGCAGTGCTCTTTCTCCTGAATAGGTTAAACAATGGAGGTGGGTTTAAAAAAAAAAGGTTTGCCAGTGGCTGGGAGACATTTGTCCACACAGATAACTGTCCCTTGTCCTGTAGCAACTGCAGACCACCACTCTGCAGGCAGAGTGCAGCCCACTGCCTCTCTCTTTTGGCCCTAACTCATCAGGATCAAAGCTTAGGAAAGGTGGAACCAATCCCTAAGGTGAGACATTCAGAAACTGAGAAGGTCTTGGCAATACCCTCAGCCCCTCTTGGTTCCCCTTTTGTCTGCCCGTAGGCCAAAGACCACAGCTGAGTCTCTGGTGAGCACACCCTGGGAGCAGCCTTGGCTGGGTCAGATTCCAGCTCCAGGCATGTGTCCTTGGGCTTACCTTTAACCAGCCAGCATAGAAGAAGAACTGCAAGAAGGTGAACACAGGCACGAAGAGATCCAGCTCGTGGCCAGGGTAGGCTTTCTCTGGGTCCAGGAACTGCCTCCCAATCAGACAGGCCAGGAAGAAGCTGTAAACAGCCACGGTCACCACCTGGGAGAGATGCCAGGGGACACACCAGAGGAGCTTGAATGCTCAGCTTGCTTTTTCCAGCATCTGCCTTCAGTCCCACCCAAGATAACTGCAAAGCTGCTGGTTCTGTAGCCTTTGGAGAGTCTCAGATTCAGTCAGCACAGGCTTCTCCTCTGCTTTTTGGCTGGCTCTGTAGCCTCTGGAGAGCCTTGGATTCAGTCACAGAATCAACCAGGTTGGAAAAGACCTCAGAGATCATCAAGCCCAACCTATTACTTAATACCTAACACCTCAGGACAATTAACCATGGCTTCAAGTGCCACATCCAATCCTTTCCTGAACACCTCCAGGGACAGTCAGCACAGGCTTCTCCTCTGCTTTTTGCAGGAAGAAGCATTTCCACTGCAGGAAGTTTTAAATATGCCCTTTGCCCTTTACAGAGTTCCCAGCGTCGTGGGGGTTGGAAGGGACCTCTGGAAATCATCTAAAGCAGGGCACCCACAGCAGCTTGCCCTAGATCACAATGTCCAGGTGGGTTTGGAACCTCTCCAGAGGAGGAGGCTCCACAACCTCTCTGGGCAGCCTCACAGGGCAGTTTTCCCTTGTGCCAGGAGCTGGTGTTTGAGCCGCTGCACACACTGTGCTTCATTCCACGCTGTCCCTGGAATGACATCTGTGTAGGCATCTCAAAAAGATATTGATAGAAGGCAGCCTGTGATATCCTGAATGGAAAGACCTTCAAGAGCTGCCCCATGGCTGCATGGTGGGTCTGCTGCTGAAGTGAGGGCTGCTGTGAGCTCTTCATTCCTGCCCTTGCTTCTCCTGAGAGCTGCCTGTGGCCCCTTAAGGGTCAGTCCATGCCGGCAGGCTGCTTCCAAGTCTGGGAGATGAACCCTGGCAATGCTTCCAGCTTTGAACCAGCTCCTTCCTGGTCCTTTTTTCTGTTATTTCCCTATTTGCTTGCCCAGATTTCAGGCTGCAGTGAGCTTTGTGCTTTTCTCTGTAGTCACGGGAGTGGGAACTTCCCCTTTTCAGATGAAAAGCAGCTGAGATTTCTGTGTGATCTCCTGATGCAAGAGGCTTCAAAACAAACATCCAGCACCACATGACTCTGGAGCAAGCTCTGCAGTTCCTCTCACGCAGCACAGGGCTGGTTCATGATGGCCAGGATTTGGTGCCTGGAGTGATGGACTGTGATGGGCAACTATAAATAAATGAGGTGTGTGCTGCATAGGGGACAAAGATCTGCTTGGATGTTGCTTTTGCTCCCAGTGTGAGGACACTGCAGGGAACAGAGTCTCCCAATGTGTTCCCCATTAACCTTCAGGGCTGTGTGAAGGAAGCAGCTCCCCTTTCATGGTGGAGGCCATTAATGTTATCTGAGCAGCTGGATTGTGTGAGAGGAAGGAGCAAGGTGGTGCCAAAGTGTCTGCCTGGGGCTGCAGAACTTAGGAACTGCTGGAGAGGGTTCAGTAGAGGCTCTGAAGATGCAGAGGGGCCTGGAGCATCTCTGTAAGGAGGAAAGGCTGACAGCCCTGGGGCTGCTGAGCCTGGAGAAGAGCAGCCCCAGAGGGGATCTGCTCAGTATCTAAGGGGCGGGGGCAAGAGGCTGGGGCCAGACTCTTGTCAGTGGTGCCCAGGGAGAGGACAAGGGGCAGAGGGGACAAACTGGAAGCTAGGAGGTTCCATCCGAAGATGAGGAGAAATTTGTTTGGTGTGAGGGTGCTGGAGCCCTGGAGCAGGCTGCCCAGAGAGATTGTGGAGTCTCCTTCTCTAGAGAGCTTCCAAACCTGCTTTGCCGTTGTTCTCCTGGGCAAGCTGCTGTTGGTGCCCTGCTTTAGCAGGGAGGTTGGACTGGATGATCTCCAGAGGTCCCTTCCAACCCCACCATGCTGGGATGCTGTGAAAGAGCCCACTACATGCACACAGCTCTCACACAGCATGGCTCCATCAGAGCTACCCTACCTACTTGAGCAGCTTTGCTGAGGATGAAGATGTGCCCCCTGCCAGATGCTGCAGGGAGTGGATCTGTGTGTTTCCCATGTGCTTGTGTGGCACATGCTGTGGTTTGTAAGCCCTGGACAGGAGGTGTCTCTCAGAGGTGGCTGTGTCTGGGTTAGGGAGATAAGGCTGAGGGCGTGGTGCTGAGGTGTCCGTGGACATGAGGGGTCTGAGTGTATCTCAGCATGTTCCACGAGTGGGTCAGGTGTGGATGTAAGAGGGGGTGCCCCTTGCAGCATGGTCAGGCAGGCAGCAGAGCAATACGTGTGAGAGATTCCTCCTCACCTGAGTGTAGACCAGGGGGATGCTGATCCAGTCGTAGCCATAGAGCCGCCCGCACTGGCTGCGCAAGGTGTTGAGCTCCTGCAGCAGGGAAAAGGAACATCCTGTCCACAGGGCTCTGCAGCTCCTTGCTGGGGACACTGAGCCCCTCTAGCCCCATTGCCCTGCATTTCTCCAGCCAGTTCCCTCCTGCTCACACCTTCTCTGAAAAGTGGGGCTCAGCCAGGCCTCCTAACCCCTTGATGCCCAGCCTCACCCCAGCAGACCACCAGCAGGGTCTCATCTTGCCCTGGAGGAACTCCTTGCTGCTTGGGTTGCCTCCATCTGAGCCCAAGATCCCTTTCTACCTCACTTCCAGCACAGTTTATTTCCTCACAAAGTGAGCAGCCAGGGGAATAGGCAAAGAATGTCTCAGGAGCATCCATTTGTCTCTCCTGCCCGTGCAGTGAGTCTAGGTAAATAGCCCCGAGGGAGACCTCTCTTTCTCTGGGCAGATGACTCTCAATTCCAGGCAGCAGAAACAACGTGGCTTTCTCTGCACATGAATAGCAGGAAGGATGAGCTGCTCTGGACCTTTTTTTCTCTGCAGCTGGGCAGGGATAGTTGCCAGGTCCTGCCTGTGGAGCATGGCCTGCTTCCCAGCACTATCCAAGAGTTTTCAAAAGTGAAATTTTCTACAGGAACCTTGGGTGCTGGGAATGTTCTTGACCTCTCCTGATCTCTTTCAGAGAAATCTTTCCATCTGTATGCTAAAGACTTCCTCTGGCCACTGTTGTTGGCTGCTCTGCAGTGTGTGAAGGCTGCGGGAAAGCTGCTGACAGACCTGCTATGTAGATGTCTCCCACTGCCACACCTGAATGTGAGCCCCGTGGTCCTGCCTCACCATTCCTATTCCACGCCTGACTCTGGAGACCCCTGCAATTCCACTTAGAGGGCGGGATGAGGATCTGAAACATCTGCCACTCACATTCAGGATGCCTTGGAGCAGCACGCTGTCCCGGATCCTCCCGTCGTTCCTTGCCTTCACAGCCAGGTTGGAGAACCACACACACGGGATCCAAAACTTGTTGTGGGGGAATTCAAGCTCTCAAACTTCTTGTGCTCTTCTGGTGTCATGAGACCTGGGTGCAAAAGAGTAACTTGGAGAGGGATGGCCACAGAGGGCAGAAAGGAATTTGATGTGGTCTGAAATGAAAACGTCTAAATCTCAGGTGGTCACCTTAACTCTCCTTAAAATGCCAGGAAAGCCTCAGGCACTCAGCCCATGGGGGAAGAAGGCTTGTTAAAAGCATTGAGGTGCAGAGTGTGAGAAGCAGGCTTTATCTCATTTCACTCTGGATGTCTGCAGCACACCCGACCACATCACAGTCAGCAGGGAGATAAAGCACTGCTGAGGGTGCAGTTGCCTGCTGTACACAGACATGTGTGGGGACTGGGATCACCTGCATCCTGGAAGTGCCTGTTTGGCCCTCTGGATTGCAATGGGAACCCAGCTGAGTAGGGCACGTGCAAACATCTCTCTTTGGGCAGACTGGAAAATGTTGCACCTCGAGGAGCATCTCCAGAGGGGATTCAGAGAACTCAGCAGTTAAAGTCAGAGGTTTGAGGCTCCATTTCTCACATGCCCAGTGGAAAACTGTTGCTCTGAGGGAGGACAAACATCTTCCTTGGCAAGGAGCTGGTTATGCTCTCCCCTAGAGCTGTGCACAGGGTCATTTAGGGGAAGTTTAGGTTGGATATTAGGAGGAATTTCTTTACTGGAAGAGTGGTCAGCAACACCATCCCACCTCCAACCTAGAGGCCACATGGCCCTTTCCAAGGCCTTTTGCCCCAAAACAACAGATGGGCTGAGGGGGCTGGGGTTACTCAGCCTGGAGAAGAGAAGACTCTGGGGGCACCTTAGAGCTGTCTTCCAATACCTGAAGGATCCTGCAGGAAGGCTGCAGAGGGACTTTTCATGAGGGTGTCCAGTGGCAGGGCAAGGGGAAATGGTTTGAAGTTGAGGGAGAGTGAGTTCAGACTGGATCTTAGGACAAGTGTATCAGTACGAGGGTGGTGAGACTCTGGAACAGGCTGCCCAGGAAGGCTGTGGATGCTCCCTCTCTGGGGGTGTTCAAGGCTAGGTGGTTTGGATGAGGCCTTGAGCAGCCAAGTGCAGGTGAGAGGCACGGCCGGGAGGTTGGAGCAGACGATCTCTGCGGTCCCTTCCCACCCAAACCATTCTCTGACTCGCTCTGTGAACACCAGCAGGCTGCACGGCGTCAGAGGTGCGCAGGAGGCCGCGGGGGCGGCACTGACCTGCCCTGACGACGTGCTCCATGCTGGGGAAGCGTTTGTAGACGGCGGTGCTGACGGAGCGCAGGATCAGGACGCTGCAGAGGTTGCTGTAGCGCATCAGCGTGCGGCGCAGCAGCCGCCCGTACTCGTCCTCCCCATCCACGTTGCAGGACACCAAGTTCATGATGCGGTCGGGCCAGGGGATGCTCTCGTACTGAGCCCACCAGCGGGACACCACCAGAGCCACGTAGAAACCTAGAGGTGAGCCGAGGGGATTAGCCGAGGCCGGCAGGAGTGGGGGATGGAAGCGCTGGCGTGGAGGTGGGGGCCGGTGCTGCTCGCAGGTGCTTGCAGATGTGCCTGGGGCACGATTCAGATCACTGTGCTATGAAGTCATAGAATCACAGAATTGTCAGGGTTGGAAGGGACCTCAAGGATCAGCCAGTTCCAAGCCCCCTGCCATGGGCAGGGACACCTCACACCGCAGCAGGTTGCTCACAGCCACCTCCAGCCTGGCTGCAAACACCTCCAGGGATGAGGATTCCACCACCTCCCTGGGCAACCTGTGCCAGTCTCTCACCACCCTCATGGGGAAGAACTTCTTCTTAACATCCAATCTCAATCTACCCATTTCAAGTTTTGCTCCATTCCCCCCAGTCCTATACACCAAAAAGTCCCTCCCCAGTTTTCCTGTAGCCCCCTTCAGATACTGGAGGGCCATAAGAAGGTCTCTTCAGAGCCTTCTCTTCTCCAGACCAATCAGCCCCGACTCTCTCAGCCTGTTCTCAAAGGAGAGAAGCTCCAGTCCTCTGCCCATCCTTGTGGCCCTTCTCTGGACATGGTCCAGCAAGTCAGACCCCAGTCAGGGTCTGACTCTCACCATTTTCACAAGGGCTTGTAGTGACAAGGATGGGAGGGAATGCATTGTAGCTTGAGGAGGGTGGATTGAGCCTGGAGATTAGAAACAAATTTTTGACAGTGAGGGTGGTGAGACACTGGCACAGGCTGCCCAGGGAGGTTGTGGATGTCCCCTCCCTGGAGGTGTTCAAGGTCAGGCTGGATGAGGCCTTGAGCAACCTAGACTAGCAGAGGTGTCCCTGCCCATGGCAGGGGGATTGGAACTAGTTGGTCTTTAAGGTCCCCTCCAACCCAAACTTCTATGAAGCTATGAATAGGACTGAATTTCATTGCTGCTACTTTGTGCCTGCCCTCCTGGCAGAACCCAGAAGGTGCCAGTACATCTTGTGCTGGGGGTACCTCAGAGCTGTGGTGTGGAAGGATGTCATTCTGCTCTGTCTTACAAAGGCAGAGGGAGGGATCTGCTCAGGGATCTTGCCTGCCTGCAGAGCTCTCTCCAAGCAGGCAGAAGAAATGCTGTCCCCTGTCCCTCCCTGTATGCTCCCAGTCATTGCTCCTTACCCAGCACAAAGGACACGGGGATTAGCTCAGCGTAGCTGTCGCAGTAGAGTGCCAGCTTCTCAAACATCAGCCTCTGGCTCTCACTCAGGATCAGCCTACAAGGGAGAAACAGAACCAGCAGCCTCAAGAGTCTGTGCTCTGTTGGGGCTGCTGGGAGAGGAGTCTGGCAAGGCAAGGCAAGACAAGGCTGGGCAGTCACAACGCTGCCACACCGTGTGTCTGGGGATATCTGAGTGAACAGTCCCCGGGAGCCTGGGACATTAGCTACCCTCCCCAAAATACCCTGCTGACCAGGCTCACTGGTCACTGCAGTGTGATAAATGATGCAGTCAGATGTCAGGGACCACCTCTGTTTTTCTCACTCAGGACAGTGCTATGTGGTGCCAAATCACAGAGTCTCTGAATGCAAGCATGTGGAGGTTGGTAGGGACCCGTGGAGATCATCCATTCCAAGCACCCTGCTAAAGCAGGGCACCCACAGCAGCTTGCCCAGGATCACAATGGCCAGGGAGGTTTGGAAGATCTCCAGAGAAGGAGACTCCACAACCTCTCTGGGCAGCCTGCTCCAGGCCTCCAGCACCCTCACACCAAACAAGTTTCTTCTCATCTTCAGCTAGAAATTCCTGGGTTCTAGTTCATGCCCTCTGCCCCTTGTCCTGTCACTAGGCACAGCTGATAAGAATCTGTCCCCATCCTCTTGCCCCCCACAGATCTTGCTGAGCATTGAGAAGATCCCCTCCCAGGCTGCTCTTATCTACACTAAACAGCCCCAGGTCTCTTAGCCTTTCCTCATCACACAGATGCCTCAGGCTCCTAGAACCAGCCAGGGGAGTTCCCTGTCTCTCCTCACACAAAACCACATTAACCACAGAGTACAGTTGCCTTATCATGCATCTGTGGTCCCAGAGCTGATGTCTGCTCTCAAAAATGGTACACAAGACATTGGCTGTTGTGTAAGAAGAGAAAGTCCCCAGTATGAGACATCTCCTGTACTAGCCCAGCCTTGGTCTCCACTGCTCTACTCTTTGTTCTTCTGTAGGTAACCATCAAATGCAACTCTTCATCCCAGGGAAGAGAAACTATGTTCCTTCCCAAGACAGCAAAAGGATGTTTGTCAGCTGCTAAGTCATATTGGAGCAGTGAGGAAGGGACTTTCCTCTTCTCCTGTGGCTGGTGAGTGGTTGCCCAGCTCCTTTTCACCATAATCACTGCCCCAATCCTGTGTTGTCCAGCTGTCCTGCTCCAGGCCGGGCTGAGAGTGAGGGGCTGTGTTTGTGCTGGGGTCTAAGGGTGCCTACCTGTAGACAAGACTGATGGTGAAGTAGAGAGAGATGAAAATGAGGAACTCTGAGTAGAGAAGTTTGTAGATGCTTCCCTTCCATTGGAGCAGGAGCTGTGAGAAGGTGCCGAGGCGGGCGTCAGCCACGCGGTTGGTGTATGTCACAGTCATCACAGCTCCTAGTGGAGACACAAAATGAGCAGATGTTGAACAGCACAAGATGTTAGGGGTTGGAAGGGACCTCTAAAGTCCATTGTTGAGTCCCACCCCCTGCCAGAGCAGGAGCATAGAACCCAGCACAGGCCACACAGGAACACATCCAGATGGGGCTTGGAAGGCTCCAGACCAGGAGACTCCACAACCTCTCTGAGGAGCCTGTTCCAGTGCTCTGTGACCCTCACAGTGAAGTTCCTCCTCATGTTGAGGTGGAATCTCCTGTGATGTAGTTTATATCCATTGCCCTTTGTCCTATCCCAGGGTGCAGCTGAGCAGAGCCTGTCCCCTCCCTCCTGACCCCCAGCCCTCAGCTATTGATAGACATATATTAAATCCCCTCTCAGTCTTCTCTCCAAACTAAACAGCCCCAGGGCTCTCAGCCTCTCCTCAAAGGGTAGTGCTCCAGTCCCTTCATCATCCTCACAGCCTTCCATTGGACTCTCTCCAGCAGATCCCTGTCCTTCCTGAACTGGGGAGCCCAAAACTGGAGGCAATATTCCAGCTGTGGCCTCACCAGGGCAGAGCAGAGTGGGAGGAGAACCTCCCTCGATCTGCTGGTCACACTCCTCTCAATGCACCCCAGGATCCCATTGGCCCTCTTGGCCACCAGGGCACATTGCTGCCCCGTGGAGAACTTATCCACCAGCACTCCCAGGTCCTTCTCCACAGGGCTGCTCTCTAGCAGATCACCTCCTAACCTCTACTGGTGCAATTTATTCTTCCATCCCAGCTGCAGGACTCTGTACTTATCCTTGCTGAACCTCATTAGGTTCCTCTTTGCCCAGCTCTCAGTCTGTCCAGGTCTTGCTGAATGGCCACAGATCAAACTTGCACAGAGGGAGGAGACAGGAGCACCACAAGTCTCCCAGTAAGCAAGATGGGAGGAGGAAAGGAAGGTAGGGAGGGAGGGAGAGGTGAGCTCAAAGAATAGGTAAGAGGAAGTCAGTGGCACAAAGAACCAGGAGGAAATTTTTGGTAGACAATTAATTTGATGAGCTTGCCATCTTCTTCCTGTCTTTGGG
The DNA here is from genome assembly GCA_033816785.1 of Picus viridis. Classification (NCBI taxonomy): domain Eukaryota; kingdom Metazoa; phylum Chordata; class Aves; order Piciformes; family Picidae; genus Picus; species Picus viridis. The sequence continues at coordinate 6,359,828 of CM066584.1, forward strand.
CTGGTTACAATACCAGAGGACACAATTTCTGGTGGAGCCCTTGGGGTCTACTGTTTGATTGTCAGCATTCAAGCAGGGCTGGCTGCTCAGAGTGGACAGGGCCATTTTCTCCCCCAAAACAGTTGTTTAAGGTGAATTCTCTGGGTCACAAACTCCAAAGTTCCTTACTGTCTGTGTGTTTTATTCCTTTTCTCCTTGTAGCATTTGTTTCAGATGTGTTGTTTCAGTAAATCTGCCTGTGGGGAAGTGCCTTCCTGGAATACTGCTGGCCAAAAAAAGCCCAAAGGAAAGTAAAAACCCCAGAAAGGAGAGACTTCTTGGTACTGATTCGGATGAAGGTGAGACCTTCTGGCTCTCTTCAGCTCCCTGAAAGGAGGCTGGAACCAGGGCTGGTTTCTTCTGCCAAGAAACAAGTGACAGGACAAGAGGAAATGGCTTCAAGTTGTCCCAGGGGAGGTTTAGGTTGGATATTTAAAGAAACTTCTTCACTGAAAGAGTTCTCAGGGGCTGGAACAGGCTGCCCAGGGAGGTGGTTGAATCCCCATCCCTCAAGGTGTTGAAAAGCTGCAGAGTTGTGGTGCTGAGGGATGCGGTTCAGCGGTGACCTGGCAGTGTTGGGTTAATGGTTGGACTCCATGATCTTAAAGGCTTTCCCAACCAAAATGATTCTATCCTGTAAGGTACCCCTGGGGATCTGACAGTTTTGTAGCTTGCCTTTAACTTTGGGCTGAGGGCCACATCTGGCCTGTGCTGGTCCCAGGCAGAACAGCCCTCCCTGTCAGAGAGCTGAGGGATGGAGTCTGGCCAGGCTCACACAGCACAAATTCCAGCAGCTCCACCTCCCCTCTCCTTCAACCACACATTGCACAATAAATCAGGCTGGATGGAAAAAAGGCATTCAGGCTCCCAGCCATGCAGCATCCCCACTGCCCTTCTTCTGGCCTGACCCTGGGTAAATGATTCTTCAGCATCAATTAACAATCACACTCACATTCATATTAACCTGCCTTTGTACACAGACCCCAAACCAGCTTAATCCATGGCAGGCAATGACCCTTTGGTTCACAAATAATTATCCAGTGTAAAAATTCTTGGTATTTCTAAAGCAAAACATGCTCCTGCTGTCTGACAGAGGCAATGATGTTACTAGTTAGGGGGCCTCAGGCTCTTCCCTGAATGGTGGAGACAAAGAAGCTCTTCAAGGGACATTCAGATCCTTCTGCAGCTGAAGACAGGTAAGGTTGTGTCCATGTTCCTCATTTAAGCATCTCAGTGAAATATCTGCTTTGATATTTCTCTGATACCTGATTTCTTGATATAACTCAGGTTATATCAAGAATATAATCAGAGGTATCTGATTTCTCGATATAACTCAGGTTCCAGTGAGCTGGTGCTGTGAAGAAAACCAGCAAGGTCTGCTTGGGTGGCTACTTCAGCCAAAGAGCATCTTTTCCCTGGTGATGACTTTTGGTGCTGCTCCTCCTTTGGGTTTCCTTGTCTCCCTGAGAGGTTACATCAGAGGAGCAGAGCTTGGCACCTGTGCCACTAAGAGCTTCTCAGTTGCACAGTGTACCTTGCACTAGAGCCTTGTGCCCATCCAGGCCATTTCCATGATTATTTCTGGCCAGCATAGAGGAGGACTTGGAAAACTGGGGGTTGACTGCCCTGGAGACTTCCCACCCATGGGCTACAGAGATCAGACCCCTACACAAACACTCATCAGTGGTGCTGGGGGCTGCTCACAGAAAGCTGGCCCTTTTGCATGCCCTTTGGGTCTTGAAAGTGCCCAGGGAGACTCTTTGTTGCGTAATTCAAATAGAGATTCACTTCTTACCAAACATGGAAAACTTCAGCTCTTGTCCATGTAAATAATGGATGTCACCCACCTCGAAGCAGCTCTGCTTCACCACAGGATATGGGGCTTCTCCCACTGCTTTTCCCTCCAGCCCGGAATGGTTAAGGTGCTTCTCTGCCCTCCTACCAGCCTGTGAGGGACTGCCCTGGGATGTCACTTGGCAGCTGGCACGCTCAAACTGCCATTTGGGCTTGAGGTAAGTGGTGGCAGGTGACTCACCATAGCACCAGCACTGGCACACCAGAGCTGGTATGAGGAGGAAAAGCCATCCCCTGTGTGGTGCCCTCAACCCTGCTCCCCACGGAGCTGCTGCATGCCGCTGCCTGCATCCACCTGCATCCACCTGCCTGATCCGTCAGGACTACCCACAGCACCGGAAGGCCAAGTGACACTAATCAGACTGGGGGAAACCACAGCAACCAAGACCCTGCAACAGCAAGTTTGCACCAGGTGCATCACCCCCGCGTGAGCCGGCAAGCGGACAGGAGCGGCTCCGGCCAAGACGGAGAGCAAGCAGGTGGAGCGGACAGATGGAGCGAGAGGAGGTGATGGACAGGCAGGAAGATAGATCTTTGAAGGCATCTCCTCTTGGAAGGACTAGATACTTACAGTCATGGAGTCCTGAGCTGTGTTGGAGGCTGTGGAGGTTTGCTCCCACACGTGTCCTTGCTGGGTGCTTTGTGGCCCACGCCACGTCCCGCCTCCTCGTGCCCCCTTGGCTCATGGGGGGATTGGACCTGACAGACACGGTGTGCTAAGGAGCCTGAAACCCACTCGGGAGCTGCAGCCGGTCACTTGATGCCATAATCCTTCCCCATTACAAAAGAGACTCTGTTGTCTTTTGCCCTGTTCCCTTCTAATCTTCTGAGTAAGCCCTGCGTGTTTATAGAGGCGGCCGGAGGAGGGGGAGCCAGGGCTGGCTCCTTCGCAGCTGCTGCTGCAAACTCCTGGCACAGCCATGGTGGCTGCCAGAAGGGAGGCATTTTTCCTCTAATTCTTTCCTGTTTGGTCCCTTTCTCTGTGTCACAACCTTACAGGAGCCCCAGGAGATTAAGTAGGGCTGGAATTTAACACAAAGGCTCTAAAATGTGCCACCCCTTGGGCTGTGCAGCCCTCACCCTCCTGAGGAAGCTCCTTAGGTTGGTGAAACCTGGCCCGTGCTCTGCATGGCTCTCAGAGCATCATATTATCCTAGACTGGGTTGGGTTGGAAGGGACCTTAGAGGTCATCTAGTTCCAATGCCCCTGCCCTGGGCAGGGATAGAACGGAACGGAACGGAACGGAACGGAACGGAATAGAATAGAATAGAATAGAATAGAATAGAATAGAATAGAATAGAATAGAATAGAATAGAATAGAATAGAATAGAATAGAATAGAATAGAATAGAATAGGAATTAACCAGGTTGGAAAAGGCCTTTGAGATCATTGAGTCCAACCTATCATCCAGCACTATCTAATCAACTAAACCATGGCACCAAGCACCTCCTCCAGTCTCTTCCTAAACACCTCCAGTGATGGTGTCTCTATCACCTCCCTGGGCAGCATATTCCAATGGCCAATCACTCTTTCTATGGAGAACTTCTTCCTAACATCCAGCCTAAACCTCCCCTGGCACAGCTTGAGATGCCTCCTATCTGTCCAGGCTGTTCAAGGCCCCATCCAGCCTGGCTTTGCACACCTCCAGGCTTGGAGCCACCACAGTTTCTCACTAACTTCTCACTCTCTCTGCTGTCCCTGGATAAGTTTGCCACCTCTACCAGCTGTGAGGTCCCTTCCAACCCTAACAATTCTGTGATTCTATGTGTTAGGAGAACAGGTATAACTGTAGTGGGAAGGGATGGACTTGGAGCACTTGGCCTTACCGGAGCCTTTCCTGCATGAACACCCTTGATCCTTGGGTGCCCTGACCCTGGAGCCCCTCTATCAGGGCTGACTTGCTGTGGGGAGGTGGAAGGGCAATGCAGAAGAGAAAAAGGCAGCTCTGCAGTGTGAGATACAGACCTGGCAGGAGAAGCAGGGGCACTGGGAGAGCTTCACATTCAAGGTGTGCAGCTAGATAAGAGCTCTTATCAGCAACCAGAGGCTAGAGAATAGGGGCTTGCCTCACTGACCCAACCACAGCAAACTCTCATACTGGGTGAAAGAGCACATAGCTTTGTGCCTGTTGGCATGAACAGCCCTTGCCAGCTCCATGGGAAAGAGAAGTGTCCACCAGCATCACCCCACCCCAGCTGTCCTCCCTTCTTAAGCCCTGCCCTGAGCGAGCAGTGGCCCTGGTTTTTGGTAAGGCTCTGGGCCAGTGCTGCCCCTCAGAGGTGTAGTCATTGTGTTACCTGCTCTGTGATAGAGCTGGACTTGCTGTGAGCTCCCTGAAACTTTGCTGCTAGGTTGCAGCTGCTCCCAAAAGTCCCTTTTATGGCCAGGATCACAGGGTTGGGACAGGGTGCCCAGGTGATTCAGGATCGTGACAACGTCTTGAAATGCCAAAGAACTCTGTAGATGGGGATAAGAGATGGGAGAGCACAGGGATGGACCCTCTCTGAAGGCAAGGTGATGCACACAAAGCTCTGCTCCACGGTTTGGTCCTCCCCTTTGAGGAGGAATCCAGAGAAAAAGGATTGGTAGAGAAGCAGGCTGAGACAGTTCTTGAGGGTCTCAGTGCCTGAGGGACACACGGCAGGGGGGCAAAAATGGCTCAGGAGAGACATTTTCAGTTTGGGTGCTCCTAGAGAGCAAAGCCTCGTGCTCTGCTCTTCGCGGAGGGATGTGCTGGCATCTGGGGGACTCTGCTGCCCTCCTCTGAGAGCAGCTCGGCTGGCAGCTCGCGTGGCTCAGAGCTGCTGTTTGGACAGCAGGAGCTATTTGTGGAATTTCATGTGAAAGGAAATAACCAAGGAGCTAGCAGCGTGGAAGTGCTGCTGGCATCTCTCTTCATGTCCCCTGTGGCCTCAGTCCTTGCAGGCCTTGAGGAAGCCACTGGCCTGAAAGCCTTGCACAGAATCATAGAATGGTAGGGGTTGGAAGGGACCTCTAGAGATAATGAAGTTCAACTCCTCCTGCCAAAGCAGGATCACTTAGGGCAGGTCACACAGGAATGGATGCAGATGGATCTCGAAAGTCTCTAGGGATGGAAACTCCACAACCTCTTTGGGCAGCCTGCTGCAGGGCTCCAGCACCCTCACAGCAAAGAAGTTTTTCCCTAGAGGAAGCAAAGAGGTGCTGACATTCACCTTTAACCTCACAGCCCTGGAATCATTCTCTTTGTTTCCATGGTACAGATGTGGAGATGAGTTACTGCCATGGGACATGACTCCTCACTTTGGGAACCCCAAAGGGCTGGGCCAGGCATGGTGCCATCCTTGCTGAATGCCAGAGAATAACATGGGCTCTTCTCAGAAGGACATTGTGGGTTCCAAAGCTCGGTGAAATCCCCTTCCCTCCTCCGGTTTCAGTGCTGAGATTGACACAGAGACAGCTGGCGCTAGGGTCCTCTCTCAGTCTGACATTCTTCTCTGGAATCTGATGTAAATAACAATAACAAATAGCACAGAGAGGATTTACTCTGAAGGTTGAGCTGGCCATGATCATCTGAAGAGGATGCAGCGACTCCCTGTGCTTTTGTGAGGACCCCCAGGCTTCTTCCCTTTATGTTGAAGGGTTCATCACTAATTCTGTACCATCCTAGGGGAGGAGGGGTCCTGAGAGCTGGGGGCATGCTAAGGGTGCTTCCTGCTCCTGAGTAGCACTAGAGGTTGTTGTAGGAACTTCTTTCCTCATGGACAATGTTCTGATGCAGGGAGGGGGTAACTCTTTGCTCTGTGGAAGAAGCCATTTGGAAGAGGGGAAGAACCCTACCAGCTCTGCTGGTCTTACAAGTGTCTTTCCACTTTATTTGTTTCCAGCTCTGTGGCGAACTAAGAGCCATCTGGTAACTCCAGGCTTCCTACTCCTGGGAGGCAGAGCTGGCCTGTGTGTGAATAAGCAGCTATTTGGAATGGATGAAGCTGGAAGGATGCCTGGGAGTCCTGGACAAACAGCTCAGCACATGGACAGACTGACCTCATAGCCTGCTTTTTTCTTTGCTTTTTCTTGCCATCAGTCATTGACACATCTAGACATGTCTTTGCTCAGGAGAGAGCAGCACATGAGCACAACATCTCTCTGTTGCTTTGAGGTTTCAGTGCCAAGCCCTGTATCTCCCTGCAAATCCAAGTGTCAATCCCTGTCTGACCCTCTGCATTTTGTCTTTTAGGGACCTGGAAGGTGACAAATCTCTCCCTCTCCCACTGAGGTTGCACAGTACCATTTGTACAGACATGAAGAGGATGGAAGAGGCCTTAGGGGTGTCCCCCCCTTTGCTTCCCTTAGCCACCATGGTGAGGATGAGCTCCTAAAGGGAGAACTATATGTGTTTGGTCCTGGATGCTGCTTCTAGGGACTGCCTGCTGCCTCCTTGCAGATGTTGTGGGAAGGAGGCAGGCCTGAGAAGCTCCTTCTTGGATAAACAGAGACCAAATCAACCAGCAGAAGGGAAAAACTTCCTAAAAAGCTAAGGAGCAGTCCTCCTTTCTCTCTGCCCCAGCTGCTCTTCCTTCTTTTCTGTATGGTGTCTGTTCTGGAGGTGTTCAAAAAACACATGGATGTGGCACTTTGGGTCATGGTTTAGTGGCCTCGGTGGTGTTGGTTTGATGGTTGGACCTGATGATCTTCGAGGCCTTTTACAACCTTATTGGGTCTCTGATTCAATGATTCCCCTGGCTTCAAGCTGAACCCTTCCTTCCTAGGCTTCTGCTGAGTGTGAGGTTGCTCTCTGCCAGCTGCCTGCAGCTGAGTACCTACAGCAGCAGTGAAGTCTCTGGTGGGTCATGGTTTGGTGGCTATGGTAGTGTTAGCTTGGTGGTTGGACTTGATGATCTTAGAGGTCTTTTACAACCTTACTGGGTCTCTGATTCAATGATTCCCCAGGGTTCAAGCTGAGCCCTTCCTTCCAAGGCTGCTGTTGAGCATGAAGTTGCTCTCTGCCAGCGGCCTGCAGCTGAGAACCTGCAGCAGGAGCAGCAACGTCTCTGCTGAGTCTCTGCTCAGTGCTGTCCTTTCTCAGTCTTCTCTTTTCAGCCGCTTGCTCTGGAACAGGGGCTGCACTGTGTTGGGTGATCAACCTCCATGAAACCAGAGCTTTTATAGTCAGAGATCCCAGAGGAGCCTTGCTGAAGCCCTTCCAGCCAGTTGAGCAAACACGCTGCACAGCTGGCGGAGGCAGGCGAGGAGGGGAGCGTGTGGGTGGATGGAGCCTGCAGCTTTAGGACATTTGTTTTCATTCCCATTTTCATGGCAATAACATCCGGGCTGGGTTTGCTGGGGCAGGGCTATAGTCCTGCTTTCCAAGCTCCAAGATAATCCTTGTTCCTCCTTCCCTTCCCAGCCTGGCTCTGGGCTTTTTTGTTTGTTTGTTTTCCCCCCACCTTTTCTTTTACTGCAGTAGGATCTGAATCCGTGAGCAGATGAGGCAGCCCAGAGGAGGCCTGAGACTTCTCCCATGATTAGGAAGCATGCGTGCTGGGCAGCATGTCCCAGCTGAGAGCTACTTTTGCTCTGCAGGTTGGCCTTGCACCTTGTTTGAACCAAACTCCAGATTGTGTGTCCTGCCTTTCGTTTTTGATCCATTCAGAGGAAGATGAGGCCATTCTGGGGGAGAATATGAAGGTGGCTGCACAAGAGGAGATCAATGGGGCATGGTGTGGAGAGGTTTCAGAAGTGACAGGGGTCTCCTTGGGGTGCTGGAGGAGGTGTTTAGGCAGAAGAACTCCAATGGGGCTCCACAAATGTATCCTTCCATGCAACTCTGACTTTGCAAGTGGTTGGGTTTCAGTATCTCCAGCACATCCTCTCTTAATGCTCCCTGTCTGCATTATCATTTCTCCTTCTTCCTGCCTTTGTTGGATCCTGGAAGTTCTACTTTTCTAATCTGAGGACCCTCTGTCCCTGCCAGCCAGGCCTTGGGAGTTAATAATTACAAAAACTAATTACTTCTGGTGCTGCTTTGCAAAGCTGAAGATCTTTCCCCTCCTTCCAAAAGCTCCTTGAAGATAACAAAGGTTACAGCCATCTCAGACACTTTGTTCTGAGACTTCAGAGCATGGAGTGGTGGATCCTGGCCATGAGATAGGGCAGGGCTGTAGATGTGTAGATGACATGGACACCCAGAAGAAGCTGGGACAGGGAATTGCTCCATGTGTAGTAGCTACAACAGTACTCTGCAATGGATATGGGGATCATCATGTCGAATGAGCCTGCCTTTGATGGTGTGTCTGGCAGTGAGGAAGAGGATGGGGCAGCTGCCCCTGAGCACAAAGCCTTGGAGCAGACACCTCTGCCTGGAGGAAAGCCCAGGACAATGACAAGGTAGGATGCTGTGGGAAACATGGGGCAACCAATCTGGAAACCACACTCTGAGGCTGACCTGTGATGGCAGGGGCAGGTTTTGGTCCAGTGGAGTCACTGTCACCACGAATCCAGAGGTGGGTGTGGGATCTGCTGTGGGACTGGGGGGTAGCAGCAGGAGGGTTTTGCCCTTTTTGTTTCCAGCAGGAGACATGCTCCCAGGGACAGGGACAATGTGCCGTGCACTCCTTGAAGCACTTGGTGGGCAGGTGGGAAGCCCATGGTGATGCAACTGGCAATTGACTCTCTGCCTATAGGTAATACCCCAGGGAGAGTGAACTTTCTAGATCTCCTCTTGATTACAGTGGGATGTGGAGTGGATCACTCATTTCCAGATGCCCCAGGAATCACCTGTGGCAGACCCTTGTTGCCCCTTTGTGCTAGGAGAGAAGAGCAACCAGGAAAAAAAGCTTTCAGGATGAGTATGCCCTGGGCAAAGGTGCTCCTCCATGCCCAGGTGGCCACATGACTGCTCTCATCTGCAGGGAGAGCCACCCTGCTCCTTCAGCCAGTGGAAGGATGAGCTAAAAACGGGACCATGGCATCCAAAGGTCAAAGCTCAGTAACAACAGAATGGACTCATCTCATTCATAGAAGGGTAAAATACTGAGTTTAAAGATCCTGGTGGAGGAGTCCCACTGACCCTCACCACTAACAAGCCCAGGCCTTTCTGCATGAGGAGAATAGCAGAATCACAGAACTGGTTTGATTGGAAAAGACCTTTAAGATGATGGAGTCCAACCATTAACTCAACACTGTCAGGTCACCACCAAACCATGCCCCTCACCACCACATCTCTATGACTTTGAAACCCCTCCAGAGATGGAGACTCCACCACTACCCTGAGCAGCCTCTTCCAGGTCTTGACAACCCTTTGTGGGGAGAAATTGTTCCTCAATTTCCTGTTCCTAGGGCAACTTTAGGCTGTCCTGTCATTTGTTCCTTGGGAGAAGAGACCAATCCCTTCCTGGCTCCAGCCTCCTTTGCAGGGAGTTGCAGAGCCAGAAGCTCTCCCCTCAGCCTCCTTTGCTCCAGGCTCAACACCCCCAGCTCCCTCAGCTGCTCCTCCCCAGCCCTGTTCTCCAGACCCTTCCCCAGCTTGGTTGCCTTTCTCTGGACCTGCTCCAGCTCCTCAATATCCCTCTTGGAATGAGAGGTCCAAAAGAGACCCCAGGATTCCAGGCGTGGCCTCAGCAGTGTCCAGTCCAGGGGGACAATCCCTGCCCTGCTCCTGCTGGCCACACTCTTGCTGGTCCAGGCCAGGCTGCTGGTGGTCTTCATGGCCACCTGGGCACACCCTGGCTCACCTCCCGCTGTTGTCACCCATACCCCCAGGGCCTTTTGCACTGGGCAGTTTCCAGCCGCTCTGCCCCCAGCCTGGAGCCTTCATGGGGTGGTTGTGACCCAAGCGTAGGTCCCAGCCCCTTGGCCTCACCCACGGACCCAGCCTGGCCGGACCCCTCTGCGGACCCTCGCACCCTCAGCTGCTCAACGCTGCCCGCCCGCTCCGGCAGGGGGCGGTAGTGCGCACGAGCCGCGTTGGCATCACGTGGTGTGTCCCCCTCCTCGCTCCCCCCGTCCCCAGCAGGCAGCGGGAGCGCGCCTTCAGTCGGGGCCGCGCGCCGCGCACGGCTCCGGACATGGGGGCGGCGGTGGCGGGCGCGCCTCCCCGTGAGCAGCGGCAGCAGCGGTGGCAGCGGCGGGACCCAGTATGCGGCGGGGGTAGGTCGGGGAGCTGGGAAGCTGTGTGCGGCGGGGGAGGCGGCCGGGCTCAGGGCCCTGCGGTGTCAGCAGCGCTGAGCCGGGGGCCAGGCCGGGCCGCCCCCGGGCTGGGCTTACCCCCGCGGCTGGCCGGCTCTGCGGGCTGGGACACGGCTGTCTGGCGGGCGGGAGCCGGGCTGTTTCCCCGTGGATTTGCAGGGGGGTTGGCTGTTGGCTGTGAACACCGTGTGTCCTTGCAGCCCGGACCCCGCTGGGCGCAGGGCTCTGCAGGTCTGCCTGGGGCAGTTGTGTGGAAGTGAAGGCAGGGCAGAGAGCAAGCAGGGACCGCGGCCGGCAGCGGTGCTCAGCTCCGAGGACACCGCGGACGATTCCTGGCTGCTGAGGGAGACTAAGGTGCACAAATTGCTGTCATAAAGCTCTGCTGTGGTGTTTAGTCAGAGTTGAGCCTGGAGAAAAGGAGCTGAGGGGAGACCTTCTGGCTCTCTCCGGCTCTCTGCAAGGAACCTGGAGCCAGTGGGGGTTGTTGGTCTCCTCCCAAGGAGCAAGTGGCAGGACAAGAGGAAACGACCTCACGTTTCCCTAGGGGAGGTTTAGGTTGGGCATGAAGAAACTTCTTTACTCGAAGGCTGGAGCAGGTTTTCCGTCCCTGGAGGTGTTTGAAAGACCCAGCAACGTGGTGCCGAGGGATGTGGTTTAGTGATGACCTGGCAGTGCTGGATTAATGGTTCGACTCAGTGATCCTAAGGGTCTGTTCCAAGCAAAACAATTCCATGATCCTCTGTGCTTTGCCAAGCTTTTCTGAGCTCCTCTTGGGGTACTGAGCGGGCTGTGGACCGATGCTGCGTCGTAGCAGTGCAGAACAGCAGCGGTCAGGCTTCTGTCCTGATCCAGATGGGAAAGGCAGGTCCTCTCCACGTGAGCTTAACCTGGAGAGCCCCCCCGGCTGCTGGTATGGGAAATAACCCTGTCAGAGATCAGCACTGCAGGAAACATGTGGGGCCCGCTGGAAAAAAAGTGCAGACCCTGCACATTTTTTTGCCTTTTCTACAGAATCCAACTTTAGAAGGGGTTGTGGGGTGTTGGGTTTTATTCTGTTGAAGTTTGCATTTCTTGTGTTGGTGTGGGACCTTTAGGATGTGATCTGTTTTGCCAAGGAAGGCAGCCACCAGCCAGACCAGTGCTAGCGAGGAGGACAAGTGGCCATGGTGGTCCCTTTGGTCTCCGAGGGGCTGTGTTTCAAAGCCCCAGCGTACCCTGGACACTGGGGTTTGGCTGGGCAGGAGCCAGCACAGCCAAGGCTTTTGTGGGGAATCCACTATTCCCTTGTAAAAGGTGGGATGATTTTCCAGGATAGGCTCTGAAGTACTTTGACATTCTGGAGTGTGAATGAGACTGTGTCATTCCTCCTTGTCCTTCAGTTTTCTTCCACAGCCTGTGGAACTGCTCTGGAATAACTGCTTTTGGTTTGCCTTTTTTTTTTTACTAACTGCCTGGATTTCAAGTTTGCTTTTTCCCCCCACTGTGCTCTGATTTTGTTTCCTTCTGATCACAGAAGCAGGAGGTGCTCTGACTGGCTGGGGCCCTTTTGGTGTGTTTCTACTCCTGCAGTAGAACCCAGAGGGATGTGTTCTCTGCAGCTTACCCTGTCTGATCTTGGAAGTCCATGGCAGAGAGGGCTTTCACTGTGCCACCTGAGAAATGCTTTCAGTGTTGAACACACCTCTCTCTGCTTCCCCTGCTCTGTGGCAAATCCATGGCAGAGAGCCTCCCCTGATCTCTGGGATGAATTGGTCTCATACATCCCCACCATCTGTAATGGATTTAATTCCTTCCTTTGAGTCATTCTCTTTCCTCCTCCCTCCTCTTCCTTAGTGTTTGGAGACCTCCTCATCCCATTAGAGATGTCACTGTTTGGGTAAGTGATCCCTGTTAGCTAATCTTGACCTTTCTAAACCATTTTGGTTGACCTTTTCCTTCCTCAAGGGCTGGAACACCTCTGCTGTGGGGATAGGCTGAGAGAGCTGGGGTTGTTCAGCCTAGAGAAGAGAAGGCTCCAGGGAGACCTTAGGGCTGCATTCCAGTGCTGGGAGGATCCTACAGGAGGGCTACAGAGGGACTTTCCATAAGGGTGACTAGAGACAGGGCAAGGGGGAGTGGTTTGAAGCTGAGGCAGAGCAGGGTTAGACTGGATCTAAGGAAGAAGTTCTTCAGCACAAGGGTGGTGAGACTCTGGAATAGGCTGCCCAGGGAGGTTGTGGTTACCTCCTCCCTGGGGGTGTTCAAGGCCAGGTTGGATGAGGCCTTGAGCAGCTGAGTCCAGTTGAGAGGCATCCCTGCCTCTGGTGGGGAGGTTGGAGCAGATGACCTTTAAGGTCCCTTCCAATCCAAGCCATTCTGTGATTTATTTTGTTTTCTTCTCTGCAGTTCTGCTGTCCCCCTGATTTACCAAAGATGCCAAGAGAGCAGCCTAACTGGACAGAGCCCACACTGTGCACCATGAAGTTCCCACTTGTGTGCTCTATCATACCTCAGACTGTAGGTGCCTACCCAGTCTGGGAGTTCCCATTGGCCATGGCTGGCTCAGTCAACCATATCCCTCCATGGCTGTGCATATTGCTTTTTATCAAGCAATCCCAGCATGCTGAATAGCTGGAGATGAGTTATCTTAGCTTGGAGGAGCTATCTTGACCTTTTTTTTAAACTCTGGCCAAAAGTAGTTGTGTTTTCTTGCCCTTTCCCCAACACACCCTTGTATGTTGTTTTGCACACTTCCAAATTTAGCAGTTACATCAGGATGAGCCTCTCCTCCTAGATCTTCCCAGGGAGCCTTCAGTGAAAAACATGAAGTTAATGGGTCACTAATTCAGTTCTGTCCTTTCCTACCTCTTTAGCACAGCTCTCACCATCTTTCTGGTGCTTTTGCTCAACAGGTGGGTCAGCAAAATCTGTTACTGCCTGGCCCCCAACCCCCAATTCTGTGGTCATGTTGGCATGGTGTGGCAGCCCTTTGCCTTCCAAGGTTTCAGAGAGTTTTCCACTTGTGATTTCCTGTGGCTACTTCATCTTTCCCTCTTGGGAGGTGGCTGTGGACACCTGTTGCTCATAGACAGCTTTAAGGGGCAGGAAGGGGGCAGTTTGAGTAGGAAATGTGGTAGCACCATGGGTGGCATAAGGAGAAAAAGCCTGCCAGTTGTTGGGCTTCATGGTTTGAGTGCTTTGAGTGAGATGTGGGAGAACAAAACTGTGTTGAGCTGCACATGGCAGAGGAGATGAGCCCAGTCTGTGCTTTGCTGTGTTGTGTGGGGCTGGAGTGAAGGGGAAGAATTCCCTGGATGGAATACAGGAGGAAGGGCAAATTCAGGAGAGGAATATACAGGAACTGGGAAAAGAGAAGAAGAGGAAATGATCCTAACCAAAAGAAGGTGAGAACTTCTCTGCAGGAGAAGGTAGTGAGCAAGAAGGAGTCTGTAGGAGGAGGGATTGGTGCTGTGCTCGGGTGAGGAGAGCACCACAGCTCAGCTGAGGCTTGTGAGCCAGAGATAACTGGCAGCAGGTTAATCTGCAGTGCAGTGTCTGTGTGTCCTGCTGGGTGGCTGGACATGATAGAAGCCTGTGTGTGCAAGCCTTGCTTGTGCTCCCACTGACTTCACGTGGCAAGTGAAGCACATGAGGACAGTTCAATGTGTGAAGAATGGGTGATGCATGTGCTCTAGCAGCACTGAGACTGTGGTGCCCTTTCTGCAGGCACTGAAGCCTGCCTTTTCCTACTCAAGCAGCTGCAAAGCCTCCTAAATTCCTCAGCCTCTTCCATGGTCTGTGTTAGTCTATTGACAAAGCCCTGCTGAGCACTGGAGAACAGTGGCCTGGTTCACTCCTGTTTCCTCTTTCTAGTTCATGGAATCCCAGTTTGGAAGGGACCTAAAGAGTCATCTGGTCCAACCTTTCCTGGCAAAAGCACAATCAGCACTGCTGCTTGCCAGGCACTGAAACTCAACATGGGACTTCAGCTGAGCTCAGTGGAAATACACTGGTTTATATAGCTCTGTGGAGGACCAGTAGGATAAAATAGATCCTTCCCCTCTGAAGCAGGAATTGGGGGAGAGGAAGGCTGGGTTTGTACTGGGGTGGGGATTAGGGGCTGTGTGTTACTAGAAAACAGGAGAACTGAGCTCACTTTTCCTGGCCATGGCCAGTGTCTCTGAACTTTGGTCTACTGGATGCATACTGGAGTCCTAAAGAGCCCAGCTGCATCCTGTTCTCTGTGAAAGCAGGTGAGAACAGGACTGCAGGAGCAACTATCCTTAGTTCTCCTCTATGCTGAGTCAATAGTATCTGGGCCATGCTGGGTGAGAAAGGTAAAAAAGCCGTGAGGCTGGACATCACAGACTGATTCTTAAAGCTCCCAGGACAGAAGTGGAGATTTGCCCCAAAGTCTTATTTCAGACCATAATTTCCTCCTCTTTTGCTGGTCTGGCAGAAGGGTGAAGCATTTCAATAGGGAGGCAGTGCCTATATGCAGGGTGAAGGATCTGGTGCTGCTGGGCACCAGGCTGAGCCAATCCTGGCCTCTTCATACCCTGTCACCCTCCCTGCCTCCCTTCAGTGCCTGCGAGAGGCTGGAGGTGGACGTGCTTGGAGTGCTAGAAGAAGGCTGTGGGTTGCCCCCATGTCAAGTCTCACTGTGCTGGTCCCCCACAGCCAGGCCAGTTTTGAGGAAGACAACCAGAAGCAAGCAGCTGTGGGACACTGGAAGCCACTGATGCCATCCAAAGGCAGCAAGGAGGAGCCAGAGACTGGATGCCAGGATGCTGGAGGTGTGGATGAGACCCAGTCCACTGAGCAGCTCAACGTGTCCCGTCTGCGCAGCTCTTCGGTGGAGATCCGTGAAAAGGGCTCTGAATTCCTGAAGGAAGAGCTTCACAAAGCACAAAAGGTAAGGCCCAGAGGGTGGGAGGGCTCCTGAGGGTGGCAGCACAGATTTGAGCAGCTAGAAGTGGTGCTGAGGGGGTTAGGGTCTGAATGTGGCTGTCCCACAGACTGGAGCAGGAAGAATAGGAGAGAGGTTGAGCTGAGATGGCCATGAAGTGTTTTGGGGCAGGACATCAGTGCCTGGGTTGACCCAAAGCCTGGAAATTGGTCCTGAAAACCTGCTGTAGAAAGCACAGTGATCACTGTGGGGCTTCCTTGCTCATGGCAAATGAGCAATTCCAGCCTGAAGAGCTGCTGCAGTTTGTGGAGTGATGGCTTTGGTGACACAGAGCATGGTACAGAGTTCAGTGACAGCAGCCTTGGGCTGGGTACCTGTGCTGGGGTGGGGGGAAAGGTTCTGATTAACAGGTTGAGGCCAACAGGCATCAGTGCTGCTGGGGCCTGCTGCAAGCTCACATTTGCCTCTCCCATTTCCTCCACAGGAGCTGAAGCTGAAGGACAAAGAATGTGAGAGACTGTCGAAAGTCAGAGAACAGCTGGAGCAGGAACTAGAGGAGTTAACAGCAAGCCTGTTTGAGGTTCCACCCTCTTCCTTTTCCCATCATTTCTTAAGCTAAGCTTACATCCAACTCCTTTAAGACAGGCTTTCCTTGAATTTCCAGCCATCTCCCCCCGTTTCCTCCTTACCCCTGTGGCTTTTTGTCACTTGGAGAAGCAGAGCTGGGCAGTGCAGGGGCTTGTACCTGCTTCTGGGGAGCATTTTCATGCACTTCTTTCTCCTCCTAGCAGCTGTGGGGTGATGTAAAGAGCACAGCAGTTATTTGGTTTTGTGGCCAGATGTACAGACCCATGTGGTGGTGCCTGTAACTGGAGCTAAGTAGCTCCCTGTCACTCTTCCATGCCTGCTCTGTGTTCTGGACAGCAGCTGCTGTGTGAGATAGGTGATTCCCTCACTCCCTGGCTTGTGTCAGCCCTTGCATGGGGTGGAACAAGCTGGGTGTCCTCATAGTCTCTGTTCCAGTGAATGTTCAGAAGTTCTCTTGGTTTGTTTTTTGGTAGCTTGGTTGTTGCCAAAATCCCTTTGCCAGCAGCTCTAATGTCTAGCCCTGACTGGGCAGTGAGGAAAGCCAGAGCACCCCTGTACCTTTGAAACACAGGCTGGTGCTGAGTGTGAGGGCCAAGAGAGCATCCCCCTCCTGGAGATTTGGCCGCCTGGGCTCAGGGTGAGCTTAGAGATAGTGTAGCTGAGGCCTGTCCCCTTGCTCTGCTGGCTTTGGGCACATTGCTTCCAGACAGTGCTGTGGGGAGGCTCCAGCTGGGACTCACACTGCTCCCTTCTGAGGGAAATGATTTGAGGCCGGGCTCTGCCGCCCGAGGCCGGGCTCTGCCGTCTGGCTCCCACCTGAGCTCCAGCTCCTGCTGCTGCTGCAGCCCTGTCTGGAGCGCTGAGGGCTGGCTGCTCCACACGGGAAGTGGGAGCAAAGTGCAACAACAAGTCGAGCAAGAGCAGTGACCTCATCCAAGACATGGAGCAGCAAGCCTGGATCAGGATCTGTGCCACAGACAGTGACCAGGGACAGAAAGCTGTCCAGTGATCAACCAGCAAGTCTGCAGTGGCACCACAGGGCTGAGGCTCAGTGGGTCTGAGTCAGGATCAGAGTCACAGGGCTGCTGGACTGGCCACAGCTGTGATGTGGCACAAGTGGTGCTAACGTTAACGCCTCAGCTTTGAGGCAGCTCTCAAGGGCATGGAGAGGCAGGCCCTTCCTTCTGGCTTTCTTCACAGCAGCTCTTATCAGTGAAAGAGGTGACCTTGGACTCAGCCAGCTTAACTCTTCAGTGTAGCCAGCTGCACTCCTAGAACAGGGATGTCCTTCAGGCCCTGGCACCAGGAGCCTTCTCTGGGAAATTGTGGTGGAAGGTTCCTCACAGCTGCCGGTACAGCTCTTGGATGTGGTGCTGATGTCTGCACCCTGCTCTCTTGCACAGAGCAAGCTGTGGCAGAGCTTTGGCCTGCCCTGGTGGCTTTATGGGTTGGGGCTGCAGCAGGCAGACTAAAATTCTCTCTGCTCCAGGAAGCACACAAGATGGTGAGAGAAGCAAACACCAAACAGGCAGCGTCAGAGAAACAGCTGAAGGAGGCACGGGGCAAGGTGAGAACATTCTCTGGGACTTTATCTCTTTGCTAGGTTGGTGCTATCCCTGCCCAACCTGAATGAGAACCTGCAGCTTAGGCCCTCTGAGGTGCTGCACTTGCTCTGTTCCCTCTCCACCGAGTGTGTGGTGGGAAAAGGTGTCTCTGCTGTCTGCTGCTTGTCCAGGTGCCCTTTGAGAGGTGGGTGCCAGGGAGACCCCAGAGAAGTGCTAAGCCCTGGGCATGGTTTGAGCAGGGAGCTGGGGAGTTGGAATTTCCTGACAAGGCTGCACCACAGGGCTGCTCAGCTGGTTTCTTCTTGAGGAAAGAGAAGTTTCTTCTTGGTTATTTTGTCTAATAGTGTCTGGAGCCAAGCATGCTCAGGCTGAGGGGCAGAGGGATGGGTTCCCAAGTGGCTCCTGTTGAAAACTCTGGGTGATGGTGGGCACTGGGGAGAATGGGGAGAAGGTTTCATGACTGGGCTTGTAGCTGGATCCCTGTGGCTTTAGTGTGTGGTGGGGTGCACTAAGCCTGAGCTCAGGAAGTGCTGAAGGTGGTTTGGCCCTTGCCTTGTCTCCTCAGATCGACATGCTGCAGGCAGAGGTGACGGCTCTGAAGACACTGGTGATCACATCCACACCTTCCTCTCCAAACAGGGAGCTACACCCTCAGCTCCAGAGCCCTTCTAAAGCTGTCTTCAGAAAGGGTCATGGACGAAACAAAAGCACCAGCAGTGCAATGGTCTCAGCTGCCAGCCAGAATGTGACCCCACAGCCAGTCAGTCATGAACACAAAGAGGTGGGTGAGGGCTTGGAGCTGCTGCTGTCACTGTGCTCAGGGAGCTGTGCAGCTTCCAACTTGGGCTTCCTGCAGGGCTCTGTGGGTTCAGTGCTGGGAGAAGCTGCCTGTGCAGTAATCTGGCATGTTCTCCAAATCTGTGCTGAGGCAAGCTCTGGAGGGTTTCCATTTGTGGAGATTTCCCTTCTGGGAAACGTGGTGAAGGCTGTGTCAGGTCAGCTGCTAGAGGAAGCAGTTGAGGGATCCCTGGAGGGCATGGACAGTTACCAGTGCTGAGAGTGGATATGTCAGGAGTTGCTGAGCAGAAGCTGGTTGTTCTGCTGTGTTTTGGCAGTTGAGTCCATTGCTGCTCTGGTGTGATTTGCTGTTGTTGCTTCTCTGCCCAGTTTGGCTTGAACACAAGGACACCATTGACTTGCCTTTGTCACTCAGTCTGTGCTCTTGGGCATGTCACTCTTCTTCCCCTTGTTTGCAGGCCGTATAGTTTTAGTTCCTTCCTCACTGGAAGGAGCTGGGCAGAGAAACTCTGGCTCTTGCAAGTGACAGGTTTGGACCTGCCCTTTCTTCATGTAGGTAACTTCCACTTGGTGCAGATATCCTGGGGCTTAAAAATCTCAGGGCTACAGCTTCCAGAGTGACCCAGTCATTTTATTTATCAAAGGTGGGGGTTGTTCTCTCTCTCTCAGATTCCTTACTGACTATTGTGGGAGGTGATCAAAGGGGAGCTGGTGCTCTGTGGAAGAGATGTGCCTCATCTTAAACTGAGCCTAAAAGTGGCAGAATTTTTCTTTCCTTTTTGCATCTCAAGTTGAGGTCAAAAGGTGTGGCTTGTGGCCCTGTGATGCTTTGTTCTCTGGAAGGAAAGACTTGGGCCTTTCTGTGTGTCTTCTGGTTTGTCTGGTGATTTTTATCTCCCTTTCTTCTTATTATTCTCTGTAAACCTTTCCCTTCACTGTCTGTCTCTTCCTCTGCCCTCAAAGTCTGGGTTACCTGCTCTCCTCTCTCTGCTCCTTTGTATCATCCCTGGGAAAGCTGTCCAGCTCACCTATGAACCAGCCTGGCAGGCCTTGGGGGCAGATGCTTCCTCACCCTTGCAGCAGGTAACCTTTCTGGACAGCTCTGGGGATGGGAGGGAGCCATCTGCCTCTCACACTTTCAACCTTTCAGTTCTAGCTGCCTTTTATGCTCACCTCCCTTTGATTTGATTTTTGGGGTTGTGTTTCTCTCAATTTGTTTTCCCATCTCCTGGCTCTGAAGCTGTCTCCTGGTACCAGGTGGGCAGTCTCCCTAGCACAGTGTGCTGGAGCCCAGACTTCCTTCAGCTCTCCTCACTTCCATTCTTTGTGTTGCCCAGCAGGGTTTCCTTGGTTTTGGTTGCCCTTCCAGCAGCTGTAACAGGATTTACTGTCCCTTTAAGGAGATGCCCTTTCAGTCAGGTTGGTGGTTCCACTAAGGATCCCTCTGAGGTTTAAATGTCAGGTCCCAGGGAGTCTCCAGGATTTATTTTCAGCCAGAGAGGGATGGAGGGAACCTTACTGATGGCTCAGGTGATGGGAAGCATCACTCTACCCTGAGTTCCTTTCTGCTGAGCAGTGATTGTGCTTGTGGGGCCACCTGTGAAAGGAGGGAAGCAGACATTACCATGGGCAAAGCTGTCCCTGCTCTTGGAGCTCCCTTTAACACACCATTCCTACACTCAGCTTTCCTCTGCAAGCCTGTGTGGCTGCCCAGGGTTCCCATTACTTCTGCAGCTCCCCAAACACCAGAGGTCTAGGCTTGGTGTGGTCTCTAAAGAGATGACAGTACCCTGTGAGCTCACCCTGGGGCTCACTGAGTGTAGTCCTGCTGTTCATTTACAGCTTTTCCCAGCTGGTCCTTACCTGTAGCAAGCCTTTCCTTACAGGAGGGCTCTGCCTCCCATCTCCTGGGTGCCACTGCCACTATGCTTTGCTGTTCAGCTGCTTTCATCATTCCTGCCACGGGCTGTGTGGGCATCTGGTCTGTCTGATGGCTGTGTGGTGGTTTCCCTGCAGCAGAAGTGCTGCCTTGTCCAGGAAGATGGCTCAGAGAGGTGCCTGCAGCTTTCTGGCAGAGTAAGCCTGGTATGACTGCATCAATCTGGCACAGAACTGCTGATGGGAGGGAGATTGAAGATCCTTGGAGCAAGCCAGCTTCCTTCAGACACTTCTGTGATGTCTGAGCCTTTCTAGATGCCAAAACACATCTTCTGTAGTTAGAAGGTATCTGTTACTATGCAGGTAACCTGCTGTGGTGTCTCTCCTTCTTCCTGCTCCTCCTGGACATGTGCTGCAGGTCGACTCCATTTTATTTGCCGAGTTCCAGGCCTGGAAGGAATCTCCAACTCTGGATAAATCCTGCTCCTTCCTGGACAGAATTTATAGAGAAGATATAGGACCTTGTCTGGACTTCACAAAGCAGGAGGTGAGTGCTGGGGAGAGGAGGACAAAAGGCGCACAGTCCCGCAGCGCCAAAGCTGTTCCTCGCTGGAGGTGACCTTTGCGCTGCTTTGTCTCTGTCACAGCTGTCAGAGCTGGTGCGAGTGGCTGTGGAGCAGAACACCCTCACCATCGAGCCAGTGGCTTCCCAGACCCTGCCTGTGGTGAAGGTGCCAGCAGAAGAGTGTGGTGGGCCAAAGTAAGGAACCCTCTTTCTGTTCTCTTGGCCTTTTTGTACCATCTAGTGGAGTTTGGGCAGGCCTTGCTCAGGCAGTTGAGTGAACAGTTTGAAGGTGTTCTGCTGTAGCTCAGCTGCTGTGCTGCAGCTGACTCCTTTGGGGGATCCCCTGGTGATGTGGCAGTGCCCTTGACCTGGGAGAAGGGGTTTTGGTTTCCCCTTTGAATTAGCAACTTGTTTAATGTCCTCTGAGGGTGTATTTGCCCACACTCTAGGGTGAAGGGATTAAGTCAAAGCTGCATTATCTCCTGTTCTTGCACCTGGTGGGGTTTGAGCACACCTTGTAAGCCTGACTTTGCTGGTGCAGTGTGTGGGTTTGAGCCTAGGGCAGAAGATCTCTTGCTGTGTATCATCTTCCCCACCTGATGCTGTCACATTGCCATCAGAATTAGAACTGTGGCTGCTGCAGAGCTTGTGTGACTGTATCTGGTGTGACAGACAGCTTGAGATGGCCTCAAAGAAGAGCAGGGCCACAGCATTCCAGATGGAGAGAGGGGATTCCATTCAGCTATGGAATTTTAAGTTCAGTCAGGGCCCTTTCTCTTTGTTCTTCCTTCCAGCAGAGCAAAGGTGTGCCTCTAACAGCAAATGCTGCTCACAGGCAGCTTTCCTGCCACTCTCTTCTGCCTTTTCTGTCCTCTCTAGGGCAGATTGTTCCATGAGTCTGTGTCAGGCCTGTTCCAAGAACAACCCATCCTGTGTTTATCTCTGTCTGTTTCCTTTTGATTTTTGTTTCTGTTTCTTCACAGTGGGTTCCTGTCACAGATTGTAACCTAAGTGAAGGATTTGTTTTGAAGCCAGTGATCAAAGATCTCTAACCCATTAACAAGTTACTAACTTAGTGCAATTTAGCAGCTTTGAGGCTAGAGCTGAACTCAGCTAGCTTTGGTTTTTTAACCCTGTTTAATTTCCACCCAGACAGGGTGGCAAGGCCAATTGATGGGCCATAAAGGATCCCAAAGGAGTTTGCTCCCTTCTGATTTCCACCTGAAAACCCTAATTTATTGGTTTAAAATGGCAACTTTTTGGACATATGGTGGGACCAGAAAGGAGAAAGCTGGGGCCCACTGCCCAAGCTGGGCCCACTGCCCAAACTGGGGCCCACTGCCCAAGCTGGGACCTACCAGTCCTACTTGTCTGCACCCTACACACCTCAGTGCCACAATCTGAGGAGTCTAGACAGGGCAGGGAGTGAATTGGCCACTCTGACATTACCTGCTCAGCATCAGAGCAAAATGCTGGCCAGGAGGTGCTGGGCACAACTGATTCTTCATGATGGTGTGGCCAGCAGAATGCCCTGGGGTGTGTGGAGTGTCCAAATGCTGTGGTTTAGGTTATTTCTAGCTACAGTTGTGGTAGCTGAGGTTACACCAAGGGGCACTGACCAAGCCAAGAGTCACCAACAGGAGTCTTTTGGGTGTTTTTTTTCCCCCTCCACTCTGCTGCCATGCTCAAATTTGGGACCTCTTGAAGGTGTCTTGCTTGCAAGAGCATTGGTCATCCTGCACCTTCTGAGACTTTAATCTTCTTAGGCTGTCTTCACATTTGGTTGATAACTCCTTCTCATTGCATCTAACACTTACAGCCCCTGTTTCCACTCACAGCTAATGCTCCTCCACAGCTAATTGCCTTGACAGCAGTGGAGAGCAAGCACAGAGACATGCTCAGCAGCTCTCCAAGGTAGCTGCTCCTGTGTGTTGCCATCTTCCATGGCCCACAGGGCAATTTTTTTGCAGCTGGGAAGCTCTGTCCCTCTTCCCCCCACACAGGCACTGCATCTCTGGGGAACATGGTCACTACACAGCAGGAAATTCTGCTTCACAGCTTTCCTGGTGCTGAAGGAAGGGCAACTGTCTGCTCCTGGGAGCCACTTGTCTTGCAAACAACAGAAGGAAGTGGCAAGGAAGTAGAGACATGCTGCACCTTTGCTGGTTTTGATGTCTTTTGGTGGTCTACCTGGGAGCTGAGTTATCATCAAAAGACTATTTTCTTGGCTTGATCTGAGGCCAAGCTTGCATGTCTGCAGCAGTGTTCTTAGGAACTGCAAACCTTACCCAAAGCCTACTGAACTCATAGAATCACAGAATGCTTTGAGTTGGAAGGAACCTTTAGAGGTTATCTAGTCCAAGCCCACTGCAGTCTGCAGGGAGCAGCCCCAACCACAGCAGGTTGCTCAGAGCTCCAAACAACCTGACCTGCAGTGGTGCCAGGGATGGGGCATCTCCACCTCTCTGGGCAGCCTGGGCCAGGGTCTCACCACCCTCAGTGTGAAACATTTCTCCCTTCTCCATGTATCCAGTCTAAATCTCTCTCTTTTAGTTTCAAACCATCACTCCTTGTCCTGTCACAACAAGCCCCAAGTCACTCTGTGTGGCTTCAACTAGAGTAGCTTCAAATTGGCCCCAAGTTAATTGTGAGGAGCCTAGCATAAAAGCTGCAGTGTGGCTTGTTTTGAGTTCTTGGCATGAGCCAGTTCTGCTCAAATGCTGGATTTGCCTGGTTTGAGCCTGGATTTGGTCCCCAGCCAGCATGTTTGCATCCCACTAGGAAAGCTGATCCACCTAAGCAGAATTCCCTCAGCAAAAGCCTTGCCTGGGATGTGGAGGAGATGTGCAGAGACCAGATGACATTTGTCAGACTCTGCTGCAGCCCCAGCTCTTTCATATTTGCTGTGGTTTTGTCTTGGGGCTGTCTGCCAGGACAAGGGCACAGCAACCCTGGCTGGCTGGGGTGTGGAATAATTCCTGGTTCCAGGTATTTAGCCTAAGGTCACCCAGGCTTGGCAATTACGGAGTCCTTCAAGGAGCAGAAGGTTCGTGACAGCCAAGGGTTTTTCTTCTTCGTGCTGAACTGACACAGCAGCTGGCTTCTGAGCTCCCACCTGGGGATGGTCTTGAGGTGGCTGAGTTGCTGCTCTCTGCCATGCCACTGGGTTGTTGAAGCCAAAGTGTTTTCTCCTTACCTGCAGGAAGTGTGCTCTGAGTGACCTTCCCAGGACCTGCAAGCACCGCATCATGCTGGGGGACTCTGGGAATTACTACTACATTTCACCATCCTGCAGGGCCAGGGTGAGTCTTCCACCTTCCCAGGGTGCTTTGACCCTCCAAAATTGTTCTAAACCCCAAGATGGAGGAGCCCTTGGCTCAGCCCTCAAACTGTCAGGGCTTGGGGTTGTTCCTGAGGTGGGGGTGGCTCTTGGTTGATAGCTGGGGGTGCAGGTCTCCAGCCTTGCCTCCTGCCCTGGCGCTCTGCCTTCTGTTCCTTCAGCCAGCCTGTCTTCAGTGTGTTTGCTTCCCATGGCTTGCTTCAGTACAGGGCTTTGATTGTTTTTGCTCTGTTATTATTTTTTAATTCTCCTTTGTAAAACACAGTCATTTTCTGCTCCTTAAATGCTGGCTCTTGTTACTGGCCCCAGGGCAGTGACTCCAACGGTTACAAGAACAAGCTGCCCTTTCTTTGGAGGGGAGGGAGAAGGTGAATGATTTTGTTAATGTTGCTGTTGAGCCTCAGATACAGAAGTTTATTCTTTCCTGAGTTGCTTACCAAAAGAGCTGACCCTGCAGGTCTCTGAGGCCAAAAGTTGGGTTTGTGCAGGGACTCGTTTTTGTCACTGGCACCAAACCTCTCTCGTGTGTCAGGAGCGCCGGAGCTCCCTCACGCACGTTTGCTGAACAGACCTTTATCTCCAGAGCTTTCCTGGACTTTGCTACCACATTACATAGGGAGCACTTCTGATCTCAAATCTGCTGCAGGTTGGGGTTCCTGCTCTGTCTGCCTCATGGGCAGTGCAGGATCTTGAGATGGGATTGCAGATGCCCAGAAGTTTGATGACCCTTTTGTTTTTAACCAGCTTTCTTCCTATCTCTTTCCATCTGGTGGTGCATGACAGTGTTCCTCAGGTGCTGAACACCAAGAGCTGCCCTGCTGGGTGCTGTGCAAGCCCCTTGACAAGCCAGGCAGTTCATAGAATCATAGAATCAATAAGGTTGGAAAAGACCTCAAAGATCTGACCACTTGGTGCCATGGTCTAGTCGTGGGGTCTGTGGTGACAGGTTGGACTCGATGATCTTCGAGGTCTCTTCCAACCTTGGCGATACTGTGATACTGTGATCATCAAGTCCAGCCTGTCACCCAACACCTCATGACTACTAAACCATGGCTCCAAGTGCCACATCCAATCCCCTCTTGAACACCTCCAGGGATGGTGACTCCACCACCTCCCTGGGCAGCACATTCCAATGGCTAACAAATCTCTCTGTGAAGAGCTTTCTCCTCAACTCAAGCCCAAACTTCCCCTGGCACAGCTTGAGGCTGTGTCCTCTTGTTCTGGTGCTGGTTGCCTGGGAGAAGAGACCAACCCCCACGTGGCTACAACCACCCTTCAGGTAGTTGTAGACAGCAAGAAGGTCTCCCCTGAGCCTCCTCTTCTGCAGGCTAAGCAACCCCACCTCCCTCAGCCTCTCGTAGGGCGTGTGCTCCAGACCCCTCCCCAGCCTCGTTGCCCTTCTCTGGACACGTTCAAGAGTCTCAATGTCCTTCTTAAATTGAGGGGCCCAGAACTGAACACAGGTCTCAAGTTGTGGCCTAACCAGTGCTGAGTACAGGGGCAGAATGACCTCCCTGCTCCTGCTGGCCACACTGTTCCTGATGCAGGCCAGGAGCTGACTCCTTTCTCTCTCTCTCCCTCAGATCACTGCGGTGTGCAACTTTTTCACTTACATTCGCTACATCCAGCAGGGCTTGGTGAGGCAGGATGGTAAGAGGGGCTGGGACCTGGCTGAGGTGGGGCTGCTGTCTGTGGGGCAAGAAGGGAGGAATTAAGAGATCCTGTGGCAGGATTTGGGCCAGTTTGGGCTACTCTGAACTCCCTGTGTCTTTGAGAAACAATTAAATGTCACAAGAGCATGAGCAGGAGGAACAGATACTCCCATTCCTTGCTCATCAGCTTGTAGGGACCTTTGCCCTGGGGTGGAACTGGTAAGAGGTGACCTGATAGTCTTCTGCTGCTCATCCAGCATCTCTGTTTCCCTCACTGTGGGGATGAGCCTGCACTGAGAGCACAGCCTGACGTGAGGTGGTGTCCCCAGCTCTGCCTTGCTGACTGGTTTCTGGTTGCTTTCTCCCTCCCTTCTCTTCCCCACACCCATTCTCCTTGCAGTGGAGCTGATGTACTGGGAGGTGATGAGACTCCGGAGGGAGATGTCTGTGGCCAAGCTTGGGTTTTATCCCAGTGAGATGTGAGCAGAGGCCTGAGCATGGAAGGAAACTGCACCTGTGTGAAGGGCTTGTCAAATGCCAGCCAGAGGAAGCAGTGCCTCTCCTGCAGTGGGCCTTTCTCCTTTCCCACCCCCCCTCTGCCTGAAGCTAAGCAAGGAGCAAGAAGCACAAGTTCCACCTCCAGCTGTCCAACTTCTCCAACTGTGACTGGAAAGCAGCTGCCAAGCTCCCCCTCAGAGCTGGGCTGGCCCTGGCTGCTCTGGGGTGGCTGCCTACAGACTGTCCTCTGTGGAGTCCCCTGTCTATCCCTGTGCCCTGTGTATCCCTGGGTTTTAAACTTCTCTTTTTATATGCAGTGTACTTTGGCATAGTCTGAGGCCAACCCTGTGCAAGGCAGGAGTCCTGGACCTTCTCTTTGTCTTTTAGGACAGATGCTGGCTGTCTGTCCATCTGTTCCACTCACTCTTTTTGGGGTGGAGGGTGCTGTGCCCAGCCACACATCTAGGTCCTGCTGACCACTTCCTCCCCGAACAACCCTGTCAATGCCAGCAGCATGCAATAATCTGATGGAGAGCCATGAGCAGCCTCATCCAAGCACTTCCTTGCTCCTTTTAAAGGAGCCTGCAAGAGAAGCTCTCTGCCAGCTGAGCCACAAAGAGGGATTTGTTTCTGTTTTTAGCTTGCAGTTTGGTGCTGGGTAATTCAGGCTGGGGGAATGGCCAGAGCTGTGCACCTGGGGCCTTCAGCAGAGGAAGGAGAGCAGGGGATTTGCATCACTCCCAGCTTGGCTGCAGTCTGCAGGGTGCTTTCTCCTGGTCTGGAGAATCTGCTGCAGTTGTCACAGGTAGAGGTGAACCTTGCCAGGTGGTGCCCTGTGATAATCCTTGGTGCACGGATTCCCCGTGGTGCTCTTAGATAGGAAGCTCACCCCCAGACAGATGCCTTTGAGCTGCTCCTGCTCTCAGGGTAGTTTTGGGCAATGTTGTTCCCCCTGTTGAAATAGATACCATGGTCCCAGGCTGGGCTCTTTGTCTCCAGAAGGAGCATGCCCAGACCGGGCAGTCTTGAGAGCCTGGGGTTTCCTCCCCATTATTATATGCAACCATGTCCACTGGGGAAACCCAGCTTCTCCTGCTCTGCCATCTCCAGTGAGGAGATCCGAGATGTCTTTGTGTGCAGCTGAGGGTTGTGGCTGTGGTTCCTGCACACCTCCAAATGTTCTGGGAAGGATGTCACTAAAGTTAAAGCTTGAGCTCAGGCCCAGCCTTGCCTGCACAGAAGTGTGCTAAAGCCATGACAGTGTTTTGTAGCCAGTTTAGCCTTTTCCTCAGTGGCTCTGGAATCAGCTCAGCCATCACCCACCCTGGAGGTTTCATCTCACCTGGTATTCCTGCACTCCTGACTGCCATGTCACCCCCACCCCTCTGCCATCACCAGAACTCCCATCTCAGCAAGTTGGTGCCCAGAACCAGATCACCAACCCCAGCTCTGTTAAGTTTCATCCTCTCCTGGGAGATCCTACAGCAGGAGCAGTGTCTTCAGTGGAAGAAAATTAACTGAGCAGCTGTGCTTTTGTCCAGGGCAGGAAAGAATGGACAGGAAAGAGGAAAAGTGTTTGATTTGGAGCTTAATACAAGGACAACTTCACAGCAGCTCTGAAAATCTCTCTGTGGAAGACCCCAGGAACACAAGCTTTCCTGTCTCTCAGCATGCCCACAGTGTGCTCCTGAGCTGCTCCTCAGGGTTCTCATAGCAATATGGATTGTTTGCCAAGGGTTAGTAGCTACATCTTCCTCAGAGCTGGGAGAACACATTCCTGGCAATACACACGAGCTTTGCATCCGCCTCCTCAGCTCAGCAAGGGCTGACCTCCAAGTCCAAGTCGTTGACACCCCAGTTTTGCCTGTGCTTCCCCCAGCTGAGCACCCCACCTCACCCTGGTGCTGCTCACCCTGACCAGGGTGTGTGCCTGTGCCTCCTCTTCACCCAAGGAATAGGTTTCAAAGGTGGGGTAAAACCCTGGGAAAAGATAATCCATCTCTGGGGAAGAGTCGGGCTGGGTCTTGAGCTAGTACTAAACCCTGCGTCTCTTTTGGTGGTGCCTGCAGCCCTGTAGCAATTTGACATCAGTTTTCCAAGGGGAGAAAACAGAAAGGTCATTCCCCAGCTGCAGATTTCAGCTCAGATGAATTCTGCCCTTGGCAGTCTGTCCTTTGGGGCTGCTCCCCTGACCTCTCCACGGCGTCCCGCACCGTTAGCTGCTACGTTGCACAGCCAACAGGGCTGCTTTGCAGCACTGTCAAGGAGATGATCTCTCTGTGTAGGAGCCCTTTTGGGTTGTGGGGTGGGGTTTCTACTCCCCAGGGTCACTTTGTAAAGCACTTTTTGGTGAAAGGAATTGGAGCAATGCCTTGTAGCAGGTTGTCTTCCATTTGAAACAGAAGGACTTGTACGTGAGTATGAAGTCACTCCGTTAGCAGCGGGATGGTTGCACCCTGCTCTGTAATAAAGGATAATAAACAGGTGGCCTTCACCTCTTCAAAGCTCTGCCTGCTCTTCTAGGCTTGGGTTGGTTGAGGGGGACCACTGCAAAGGTCTGGTTGCAGTTCTAGGCTTGGGTTGGTTGGTTGGGAGGTACATATTTGAAGGTCTGGTTGCAGTGCTGGGGTTGGGTGGGTTGAGGGGGACCTCTGTAAAGCTCTGGTTGCAGTTCTAGGGTTGGGTGGGTTGAGGGGGACCTCTGTAAAGCTCTGGTTGCAGTTCTGGGGTTGGGTGGGTTGAGGGGGACCTCTGTAAAGGTCTGGTTGCAGTTCTGGGGTTGGGTGGGTTGAGGGGGACCTCTGTAAAGCTCTGGTTGCAGTTCTGGGGTTGGGTGGGTTGAGGGGGACCTCTTTTAAAGGTCTGGTTGCAGTTCTAGGGTTGGGTGGGTTGAGGGGGACCTCTTTTAAAGGTCTGGTTGCAGTTACAGGGTTGGGTGGGTTGAGGGGGACCTCTTTAAAGCTCTGGTTGCAGTTCTGGGGTTGGGTGGGTTGAGGGGGACCTCTTTAAAGCTCTGGTTGCAGTTCTGGGGTTGGGTGGGTTGAGGGGGACCTCTTTAAAGCTCTGGTTGCAGTTCTGGGGTTGGGTGGGTTGAGGGGGACCTCTGTAAAGCTCTGGTTGCAGTTCTGGGGTTGGGTGGGTTGAGGGGGACCTCTGTAAAGCTCTGGTTGCAGTTCTGGGGTTGGGTGGGTTGAGGGGGACCTCTGTAAAGCTCTGGTTGCAGTTCTGGGGTTGGGTGGGTTGAGGGGGACCTGGTTGCAGTTTGGGGTTGGGTGGGTTGAAAGGTCTGGTTGCAGTTCTGGGGTTGGGTGGGTTGAGGGGGACCTCTGTAAAGCTCTGGTTGCAGTTCTAGGCTTGGGTTGGTGGAGGGGTACCTCTTCAAAGGTCTGGTTGGAGTTCCAGAGTTGGGCTGGTTGAGATGTGCGTACTCCAGCTTGAAGAATTCAGTTCCCTCACTGGATAAGGAATTGTCTGGATGGCTCCACTCACAGAGTTGGGATCATTTGGACATTGATCTGATGAAGGCCAGTGACAAGTGGCATCCCTCAGGGGTTGCTACAGGGGCCAGTGCTGTTTAACGTCTTTGAGGGCAATATGGACAGTGGGATTGAGGCACCCTCAGCAGGTTTGTGTGTGGTCCTCTTGACACTGGAGGGAACAAATGCCATCCAGATGGACTTAGGCTTGAGAGGTGGGCCCAGGCCACCCTCATGAGGGAGGATGAGTAAGGGAAAGCCTTATCCCAGGGAGCCTTATGTCTCTGGGTGGGGTGAAGTTCTCCCAAGCATGGGGTAACAAACTGCTGCAGGTATCATAGTATCAGTCAGGGTTGGAAGGGACCACAAGGATCAGCTAGTTCCAACCCCTGCCATGGGCAGGGACACCCCACACTAGATCAGGCTGGCCAGAGCCTCATCCAGCCTGGGCTTAAACACCTCCAGGGATGGGGCCCCAACCACCTCCCTGGACAACCCATTCCAGGGCTTCACCACTCTCATGGGGAAGAACTTCCTCCTCACGTCCAGTCTGAAATCTCCCCACCTCCAGTTTCATTCCATTCCCCCTACCTAGTCAGGTAGATCCTTACCTGTGCCTCTTTCTAAAATGCTGGCACCAGAAAAAGACAGGTGGGGACAAATATTTTAGCAGGGTCTGTTGTGACAGGACAAGGGGTGATGGTTTGGAACTAAAAGAGGGAGGTTTGGACTGGAGAGAGGAAAATTTTTATACTGAGTGGTGAGAGCCTGTCCCAGGTTGCCCAGAGAGGTGGGAGATGCCCCATCCCTGGAACCATTGCAGGTCAGGTTGTTTGGAGTTCTGAGCAGCCTGCTCTGGTTGGGGATGTCCCTGCTGACTACAGGGCCTTGGACTAGGTGAGCTTTAAAGATCCCTTCAACCAAAACCAGTCTATGATATATCAGGATGAATCATCTGAGAAAGAAGCCAACTGGTGATCCCAAAGCAGAAACAGGTGGTGTCTGCCCTACCTGCTGATGCCCTCACTGCCAGTGCTGGAGTAGAGCAGGGCTGTGAGCAGAAGGGAGCTACCAGCAGAGCCAGAACATGTTCTCCTGGACTGCTACAGCGTCTGTAATCAAAAGCAGTACAAGAACCTTCCCTCTTGGCCGGCAGGGGCAAGGCTCATTCTCTGCGGAGGTCTGGTTCTACCCTGTGCGGTACGGCCAGGCAGCCACAAGAGGGCGCAGGTGGACCAGGCAAGGATCGTCCTCGCTCGCTGCCCTGACGGCGAGGATGGAGCATCTCCAAGGATCCACCTCGCTTCTGCTCCTGCCTCTGAAGGCATCATACCTGCTGAGCTGTCGTCTTCTGCCTCTTCGGAGTTGTATTTCTGCAGCCTTCCTCCACTGCTGCCAGCGGGAATTGGTGTCAGATGGGTGACATTCTCTTGGAGCTTCCTTTCCCCCATCTGTCAAAGTGGGAGATGATGATGATGATCATGATGAGTTTCCACCATCAGGTGGATATTTGGGGCCCACCATTTAGGACAGCTTCTGTCTAGAGCTTTAGTAGGAGTGCTGAGGTGGGTGTGTGCATGCTTGATGTGTTTGGTCTGTCTCTGTGAAGGACTCTGAACACTTGGGCATGTCTTCATGGCAGGGAAGGATGAGGGGCTGCAGGTCCAGAATGATTGTCTTAGCCTGGACTGCAGAGAAGCTTGGGTTTGGAAGAGAAAAAAAGATGTCTTAGGTGTCTGTTGCTGTTGTGCACAGCGAGGTGCTTTTAGGTACTTAGATGTTAATAAATGCTGAAGTGCAGCATCTGGGAGACTTTGCATGGCAAGAGGGCTCAGGATACGTGACCCAGAAGTTTGCTTGCTCGTGGTAGTTGCCTGGATTTGCTGGTTCTGTCCTTTACACTGCCTTCAAGGTTACTCAGGGTTTGCACAGGGTTGCAAATCAAGCTGGCTTTGCACAGCTGGCCAGGCTGTACCCACATGCACAGAATCAGCACATGAGAGATTTTTCTGTTTGCTGCAGGTGCAGTCAAGGAGAAGGTGAGAAAGTGTCCTCAAAAAACCTGATGATGACTGCTACCAGTCCTGCAGGGCAAATCCATCAGACCAGAGGGGTTACTGCAGAGCAGGCAGCACTACCTCAGCCATGGGAAAATTCCAGCCATTCTCAACACTTGGGAAACGTGGCCTGACCAGGAAGGAGCCAATGACCTGGCACAAGTCTAAATGTGCACGTGGCACTGAGGGCTGGCACTGGTCAGCTCTGCCAAGGCAACACATTCCTTATAGGAGCATTCTCTGTGGTGCTCCCGGTGCTGGAAGCCAAGAGGCTGCTGTTTATCATGTCAATATTTCCATGTTTGTGCAAGGGTTATTGGACTGAGCTAGAAGGTTGACTTTAACCAACCTGTTGAGGCAGATGGACTTTGTGCTGCTTTGCATAACATCTGCAGGATCTTCAGAAGCCAGAACAGGCCCCCAGAGGGGTAATTCCCCTTCTCAAGAGATACATTGCGTGGCCAGATGCCTTCCAGCCCTGCTTGCTCTGTGGCTGTGAAGATTTGAATTCTGTCCAGCACTGAAGCAGAATCACACAATCATTTCAGTTAGAAAAGACCTTTAAGATCCTGGAGTCTAACCCTTGACCCAGCACTGCCAGGGCTCCACCAAACCATGGCCCTCAGCACCACATCTCCAGGGCTTTGAAACCCCTCCAGGGATGGGGGCTCCATTGCTGTCCTGGGCAGCCTGGTTCAGGGCTGCATCTGGATTCCTCTAGCCAGGAGCTGGGCCAAGCAGAAAGCTAAAGTGTGTCAGTGTCTGCTTTGTGGTGAGGTCAATGGACAGGGCTCAGTGGTGGCCTTTGTGTCAAAAAGAAAGCTGGGGACAGACTTCCAAGCAGGGCTGTTGTGACTGGACAAGGGGTGGTGGTTCCACACTAAAAGAAAGAGATTCAGACTAGATAGAAGACATCTGAGGGTGGTGAGACCTTGGCCCAGGGTGCCCGGAGAGGTGGGAGATGCCCCATCCCTGGAACCACTGCAGGTCAGGTGGTGTGGGACCCTGAGCAACCTGCTCTAGCTGGGGCTGTCCCTGCTGACTGCAGGAGGGGTTCGACTTGGATGACTTGTAAAAGACCCTTCCCACCCAAACCAGTCTGGATTCTATGGCAGTGAGGTCCCTTCTAGAAGGACTGATGTGTTCCACATGCAGCTGGAGGAAAGCAGCTGCAGATCCTGTGCACCACAGAGCTTGGCTAAGCAGTAAAAGACCTTCAGCATCCTCTTTACAGAGGTCCAAAGAGACTGACCCCTCCCTACTTTACTGATTTGTAGTATATTCTGTGGGCCCCTCCATCACAGGGGCACCCAACAGAGTGGAAGACATTGAAGTGAAGAACATGGAAAGCTTTCAAACTAGCTATTTAGTGGGCAGAATCAGGATGCAGTTTGGGCAGGAGCAGTTGTAAGCCCCTCCAGAAATCCTCCCTGGGACTGTCTCTGAGAGGGGAGCTCTGAAAAAGCAGCTGGAAGAAGAATTCAAGGAAGTCCCTAAAAACTCCAGTACTCGTTGCTCTGCTACTTAGAGAACTTCCAGGGACACTCAGGTGGGCACAGAGAGCCTCCTGAGCCTTGTAACTCAACGTGCAACAGCAGAGACTTTGTTAGTGTTGCCTGTTTGTGCTTCCACTCGAGTCCTGGGGCTGCAGGCATTCCTCTGGCAGACACAGGCATGGTGTTGGCTCAAGGTCAGCTCACCAGCCTTAATTCCCCTGGCTCACTGTGCTAATTCTGCCCTGCTAATCACCTTAGAGTCACCTTAAGATGCCCCATGCCAAGGGACATGGATGTCAGCCACGACTGAAAGATGCCTTTGCTCTTTCTACATCAGAATTGCAGCTGGGGCTGTTAGAGGTGACCTGTCTGTTGCCTTTGATGACCTTCCCCTTTGTCAGGCCACCTGCTGAACTGCAGCTGACAGAACTGATAAGGAATGGAGCACAAACCCAACTTGATGACCTCAGAGGTCTTTTCCAGCCTCAATAATTCTGTGATTTTGTGGTTCAGTTAAACTGATGGCAGCAAGGTGAGCTTGACAGATAACGTCTCAGGGGGAATTGCAGCAGTGTCTACTGGTTCCACAAGAGGATGGCAGTGGAGCTTTGGGCAGGGGAAGTGTTGAGGTCACCCAAAAGGCCTGACAGCCTTTATGCCTAAAGACTTGTGCTAGAGTGTGTTCAGAGAAGGGCCATGAGGATGAGCAGAGGGCTGGAGCTGCTCTGCTATGAGGACAGACTGAGAGAGTTGGGGCTGTTCAGCCTGGAGAAGACAAGGCTCCCAGGAGACCTTATTGTGGCCCTCCAGTATCTGAAGGGGGCTACATGAGAGCTGGGGAGGGACTTTTGAGGATATCAGGGAGTGATAGGACTGGGGGGAATGGAGCAAAACTAGAAATGGGTAGATTGAGATTGGATGTTAGGAAGTTCTTCCCCATGAGGGTGGTGAGAGCCTGGCACAGGTTGCCCAGGGAGGTGGTGGAAGCCTCATCCCTGGAGGTTTTAAGGCCAGGCTGGAGGTGGCTCTGAGCAATGTGACCAGGTATGAGGTGTCCCTGCCCATGGCAGGGGTTGGAACTGACTGAGCCTTGAAATCCCTTCCAACCCTAACAATTCTGTGATTGTATGATTCTTCTACACTAGGAACACTGACAGAGGGGACAGGAGGACCAAACTTTGTTCATCTATCACTGAAGTGATGTGCATGTGCTTGAGAGGAGACTTCATGTTTAACCACTTTGTTTAGGCTGCCTTTGGAGCTCCCCAGTCTTCTGACCAGCCCATTGTATGTCCATGGGTTTCGTGATGCTTCACTCCTGGTTTGCAAAGGACCTGCTGATCTGAGGACTTCTTTGTAGAGTCATGTTCTCATACCCAAGGTTGGATAGAATCACAGAATCATTTTGTGTGGGTTTCATTTTCAAATCCCAACAGAACATGAGGAACAATTCCTTCCCCCAAAGGGTTGTCCAGGCCTGGCCCAGGCTGCCCAGGGCAGTGGTGGAGTCCCCATCCCTGGAGGAGTTTCAAAGCCCTGGAGATGTGGTGCTGAGGGCCATGGTTTAGTGGTGACCTGGCAGTGCTGGGTTAAGGGTTGGACTCCAGGATCTTGAAGGTCTCTTCTAACCAAACCATTTCCATGATTCTATCAGAGAGGAGACTGAGGCAACATCTATCTGCTTTTTATTTCTGGATTTATCAGTTATGCAGACAGAAATGTTCCTGAAATCAGAGTGGTTTGCATTTGAAGGGACCTTTAAAGACCATCTAGCTCTTGGCTTGCCCCAGGTGAGAGACAGAATCTCCTGCTGCAACATTCAAGCCCAGGCACCTTGTTGTTAGGCAAATGGTTGATTTCCTTGCTTTTAGGATGTGAGAGGAGTCATGCTGCTGGAATGCTGCAACGAACACCATGGATTTAAAGCCATCCTGCTGATGCCTTGCCCTCTGGTGATGTTGGATTGCATTTCAGTTCCACACCTTTACCAAACCTGATGTTTTCATTGGGGCATTTCATGAGCTCCAGCATGATCAGGAGGCAAGAATGAGCAAGGGACTAGAGTTGGTATTGGCAGGAGCACCTTTATTTATGCTCACACTTGATTTCCATCCCTTTTGGGTGATGCTGCTCCATCAGCTTGGGATAATGAGTAGGACCTAGAGATCTATTGACCTTCAGAGGGTGATCATTTCAACTCAGAGGGATTGAGGGGAAGATGCTGGTAGGACCAGAGTGAGTTGCTTAGAGATGTGGTCTAACGGTTGTGGACAGGGAGATCATAGAATCACATTGAGTCCAACTATTAGCCCAACACCACCAGGGCACCACTAAACCATGCCCCTCAGCACCACATGTACAGGTCTCATAAATACCTCCAGGGATGGTGACTCCATCACTTCCCTGAGCAGCCTGTTCCAGGTCCTGACAACACTTTGGGTGAAGACATCCAACCTAAACCTCCCCTGGCACAACTTGAAGCTATTTCCTCTTCTCTTACCACTTGTTACTTGGGAGAAGAGATGAACCCCCACCTCACTACAACTTCCTTTCTGGATGTTAG
The DNA here is from genome assembly GCA_033816785.1 of Picus viridis. Taxonomy (NCBI): domain Eukaryota; kingdom Metazoa; phylum Chordata; class Aves; order Piciformes; family Picidae; genus Picus; species Picus viridis. The sequence continues at coordinate 6,395,251 of CM066584.1, forward strand.
GTTATGGTTGGACTTGATGATTTAAAGGTCTTTTCCAACCAGACAATTCTCAGAACAGATAGAAGGGACAGCTGTCTCCAGCTGAGAAACCAGCATCACATTCTGCAGATTCAGAGCCCAAATGTACAGCAAGGATTTTCTTTTCTGCCTCCCTCCTTCTCCTCCCTCCTTTTCTCCCAAAATCACTCACACAACTCATCAAAAGAGCTGCTTTCCTCATCCAGGATGTTGTTTGGTCAATGTTTGGAGCCATGACATAGGCTTTTGGTAGGAAAGCAGGGAAATGGCACAGACAAGGGCTGACATGCAACCCGTGAAGACTTCCAGTGATGTAGGTTGTTTTGGGCTGGACCCAAAGGCTGCCAGGCGTTGTAGTTAGATGCATGCACGTGGAGGTTTAAATTGGGTATTGGAAGAAACTTCTTCATTGAAAGGGTTTTCAGACATTGGAACAGGCTGCCCAGGGAAGTGGTTGAATCCCCATCCCTAGAGGTGTTGAGATGTGGTGCTGAGGGGCATGGTTTAACACTACAGGGTCACAGGATGTTAGGGGTTGGAAGGGACCTCTGGAGATCGAGTCCTACCACCCTGCCAGAGCAGGAGCATAGAATCCAGCACAGGTCACACAGGAACACATCCACATGGGTCTTGAAAGTCTCCAGAGCAGGAGCCTCCACAATCTCTCTGGGCAGCCTGTTCCAGTGCTCTGTGACCCTCACAGTGAAGAAGTTCCTCCTTATGTTGAGGTGGAATCTCCTGTGCTGGAGTTTATATCTACTGCCCCTTGTCCTATCCCAGGGTGCAGCTGAGCAGAGCCTGTCCCCTCCCTCCTGACCCCCAGCCCTCAGATATTTATAAACATTTATTCAATCCCCTCTCAGTCTTCTCTTCTCCAGACTAATCAGCCCCAGGGCTCTCAGCCTCTCCTCATAGGGTAGTGCTCCAGTCCCTTCATCATCCTGGTAGCCCTCCCTTGGACTCTCTCGAGTAGATCCCTGTCCCTCCTGTACCGGGAGCCCCAAACTGGAGCAGAGTTGGTAGACTCAGAGAATGCTTTGATATGATAATCTTAAAGGTCTTTTCCAACTGAAATGAGTCTATAATTTCTGCTCTTTTTGCTGCTCACTTTGAAAATGAGGGGAAAATCCCAGAAGAGGAAGTGCAGCCTGGTTCTGATGTTTGCTACCAAACGGGTCACTGCTTCACAGACCAGAGAGGGGCAGATGTGGGCATGAGATAACTGACTGGCATGAGTCAGATAAGTAGAGCAGCCACACCCATTTCAGGTGGGATGGCTGCAATCACAAGCAATTTCTGTGATTAATCTTCTCATTGTCGTGCACAAAGCCAGCACCTGGCCGATAATTTGCATAGCTGTCTAATTGTGCTAAGGATGAGGCTTCAGGCAAGGGTGGTGCTTGCACCTGAGGATCCTTCTCATTGGTCTGTTTCAGAGAATCACAGAATGGTTTGAGCTGGAGGGGACCTCTAAAGGGTCATCTAGTCCAACCCTCCTGCAGTGGCCAGGGAGATCCCCAACTAGAGCAGGTTGCTCAGAGCCCCAAACAACCTGACCCACAATGGTGCCAGGAATGGGGCAGCTCCCACCTCTCTGGGCAGCCTGGGCTCTCAGCACCCTCAGGGTCAAACATTTCTCCCTTCATAGAATCAATAAGGTTGGAAAAGACCTCAAAGATCATCAAGTCCAACCTGTCACCCAACACCCCATGACTACTAAACCATGGCACCAAGTGCCACGTCCAATCCCCTCTTGAACACCTCCAGGGATGGTGACTCCACCACCTCCCTGGGCAGCACTTCCAATGGCTAACAACTCTCTGTGGGAAGAATTTTCTCCTCACCTAAACTTTCCCTGGCACAGTCTGAGACTGTCCTCTTCTGTGTCCTCTTCTCTGCAGTCTGAATCTCCCTCTTTTAGTTTCAAAGCATCACTCCTTGTCCTGCCACAGCAGGCCCTGCTCAAAAAGAAAGCTGTCCCTTGCTTTCTTGCCTGCACCTGTAAGTACTCCAAGTGCTTGGATTGCCATGGGGAAGGGATTCACCTCCTGGCTTGCTTTTGAAGTCTGGAATTTTGTGTTATTCCCTTCATGCTATCTCTAACCTGACTTTCAAGCAGATGATGATTCTGAGACTGGAAATCTGAATGAAATCATTGTCTTCCAAGAGGCAGGCAGCTTCCCCATGCCCTGTTCTCTAGGAACTGCAGGCAGCCTGGAGAGAAGGACAGTGTAAGTAGGACACAGTGTGGAAAATGTTCCTGTGCTATATAGAAAGCCATGTCAGAGGTTCCAGCCATGTAGTGTAGGGGTACTCAGAGGTTCCAGCCATGTAGTGTTGGGGTACTCAGAGGTTCCAGCCATGCTGGGTTGGGATATTCAGAGGTTCCAGCTGTGTTATGTTGGAGTACTCAGAGGTTCCAGCCATGTTGTGCTGGGGTACTCAGAGGTTCTAGCCATGTAGAAGAATGGAATGGAATGGAATGGAATGGAATGGAATGGAATGGAATGGAATGGAATGGAATGGAATGGAATGGAATAGAATAGAATAGAATAGAATAGAATGGAATAGAATGGAATAGAATAGAATAGAATAGAATAGAATAGAATAGAATAGAATAGAATAGAATAGAATAGAATGGAATGGAATGGAATGGAATGGAATGGAATGGAATGGAATGGAATGGAATGGAATGGAATGGAATGGAATAAGCCAGGTTGGAAAAGACCTTTGAGATCAAGTATGTAGTGCTGGGGTACTCAGAGGTTCCACCCATGTTGTGTTGGGGTACTCAGAGGTTCCAGCCATGCTGAGTTGGGATACTCAGAGGTTCCAGCCATGTTGTGCTGGGGTACTCAGAGGTTCTAGCCATGTAGAAGAATAGAATAGAATAGAATAGAATAGAATAGAATAGAATAGAATAGAATAGAATAGAATAGAATAGAATAGAATAGAATAGAATAGAATAGAATAGAATAGAATAGCCAGGTTGGAAAAGACCTTTGAGATCAAGTATGTAGTGCTGGGGTACTCAGAGGTTCCACCCATGCTGTGTTGGGGTACTCAGAGGTTCCACCCATGTTGTGTTGGGGTACTCAGAGGTTCCAGCCATGCTGTGTTGGGGTACTCAGAGGTTCCACCCATGTTGTGTTGGGGTACTCAGAGGTTCCACCCATGTTGTGTTGGGGTACTCAGAGGTTCCAGCCATGCTGTGTTGGGGTACTCAGAGGTTCCAGCCATGCTGTGTTGGGGTACTCAGAGGTTCCAGCCATGCTGAGTTGGGATACTCAGAGGTTCCAGCCATGTAGTGCTGGGGTACCCAGAAGTTCTGGGAACTGTTGGACTCTCCCAGAGGAGAAGGCCAGATGATATATCAGTTTGTGACAGGTTATCTTTGCACAAGGGGTCCTTGTGTTTATTCGAGGGTCAAATAACAGTCCTATGGGGCACGGTAGGATCACGTTCTGGGTTGAGTTCTGTAACCTCATGGAGTGCTTTCTCTGCAGAATGAGTTGACTTTTGAAGCAATTAATGTGTACTCTGAAAAACGGTGGTATTGATTGCAAAGTAAACAGATAGCCACAGAGTGGCCTCCCAAATATCCTCTTGTCACCTGACCTAGGACAGCCTTTGTGCTTCCCGCTCTGTCCATTGCTATGTGCTCCTCTGTCTGGTGATAGGGTTCAAATGGGCATATTTGCAAGAATTAGCAGGCTCCCAGTTCTGCTAAAGCCACTGGGCTGACCTATAACCTACTGCTGGTGTTGAACTAAACCCCACTGCTGGTGCTGACCTAAAATCCAGTGCTGGTGTTGAGCTAAACCCCACTGCTGGTGCTGACCTAAAATCCAGTGCTGGTGTTGAGCTAAACCCCACTGCTGGTGTTGAGCTAAACCCCACTGCTGGTGCTGACCTAAAATCCAGTGCTGGTGTTGAGCTAAACCCCACTGCTGGTGCTGAGCTAAAATCCACTGCTGGTGTTGAGCTAAACCCCACTGCTGGTGCTGACCTAAAATCCACTGCTGGTGTTGAGCTAACCCCACTGCTGGTGCTGACCTAAAATCCACTGCTGGTGCTGACCTAAAATCCAGTGCTGGTGTTTGGCTAAACCCCACTGCTGGTGCTGACCTAAAATCCACTGCTGGTGCTGACCTAAAATCCAGTGCTGGTCTTTGGCTAAACCCCACTGCTGGTGCTAACCTAAAATCCACTGCTGGTGCTGACCTAAAATCCAGTGCTGGTTTTGAGCTAAACCCAGCTGCTGGTGCTGACCTAACATCCACTGCTGGTGTTGAGCTAACCCCCACTGCTGGTGCTGACCTAAAATCCAGTACTGGTGTTGTGAGCTAAACCCCACTGCTGGTGCTGAGCTAAAATCCACTGCTGGTGTTGAGCTAAACCCCACTGCTGGTGCTGACCTAAAATCCACTGCTGGTGTTGAGCTAAACCCCACTGCTGGTGCTGACCTAAAATCCACTGCTGGTGTTGAGCTAAACCCCACTGCTGGTGCTGACCTAAAATCCACTGCTGGTGTTGAGCTAACCCCCACTGCTGGTGCTGACCTAAAATCCACTGCTGGTGCTGACCTAAAATCCAGTGCTGGTTTTGAGCTAAACCCAGCTGCTGGTGCTGACCTAACATCCGCTGCTGGTGCTGACCTGAAGTCCACAGCTAGTGTAGACCTAAAGCCCACTAAACATCGGATCAAGTGGTTGGTTAGAAAAGCTCCTGCAAGCTTCTCACCATGCTTGTGGATGAGCCATGAAAGGGCAGAAAACTGAGTTTTAGAGAAACTAGAAGAAGCTTTTTAGGGAAGTTTTCACATCAGTTTTGCTCTTAGTTGCCTCCCTGTATGAATTTGAATGGCCAAGAACATATTTTGTACCTTAATTTCCATCGGTGCTTGTGCCCAAGATGAGGGCAAGCAGTGCCACTGTGCCTGGGCTGTGTGAAGGCTGATAAAGAAATCCATCTGTACTACAACAACTTTCTCCCCATGTTTGAATGGAACTTCCACTTGCTCTGACATCTGTGAGGAGAGGCTGAGGGAGCTGGGATTGTTTAGCCTGGAGAAGAGGAGGCTCAGGGGAGACCTTCTTGCTGTCTGCAACTACCTGAAGGGAGGTTGTAGCCAGGAGGGGGATTGGTCTCTTCTCCCAGGCAACCAGCACCAGAACAAGAGGACACAGTCTCGAGCTGCACCAGGGGAAGTTTAGGCTGGAGGTAAGGAGAAAGTTCTTCACAGAGAGAGTCATTAGCCATTGGAATGTGCTGCCCAGGGAGGTGGTGGAGTCACCATCCCTGGAGGTGTTCAAGAGAGGATTGGATGTGGCACTTGGTACCATGGTTTAGTCATGAGGTATTAGGTGACAGTTTGGGCTTGATAATCTTTGAGGTCTCTTCCAACCTTGGTGATACTGTGATAAAAATAATTTCACTAATTCCACACTGTGAAGTAGGGAAAGGACTCACCACAACCACCAGCCAGTAGCTCCTCTGGAAAAGACCACAGGAGTAACAAAGGAAGCCAGAATCAGCAAGTCTGAACCCAAACCCTTTTCTAGAGTTTGCTTCCACAGTGTTCTTTGTTTGGGATCTGATTTTGAACTGATAAGAACAGCAATTACAAGACTAAAGCTGAGATTCAGACATGAATCACCCTCTGTCATCTGAGCAACCTGCTCTAGTTGCAGATGTCCCTGCTGACTGCAGGGGGGTTGGACTGGATGACTGCTAAAGATCCTTTCCAACACAAACCATTCTATGGTTCTATAATTTATGCCAAATCCTATTCTGACTCCTTAAGAATTCTGAGTTTGGATGTACAGACTTGATCCTTGGAATAGGTTGCCCAGGGAGGTGGTGGAGTCGCTGCCCCTGGAGGTGTTCAAGGAACATGCAGGCATGGCACTCTGGGACATGGTTTAATGGCCATGGTGGTGTGAGGTTGAAGGTTGGATTCAATGATCTTAGAAGTCTTTTCCAAAACAATTCTATGATTCTATCTTACAGCCAGGCCAGGATGGTGACATTCACAACCCCAGAAATATCCTAGCTGGCTTGGTTGCCTTCTTCATGCTAACTGCTGGTTGGTTTGTATTGTGGAAAGAGCCCTGAGAGGAAAGAAATCCCTTGAGCACTGCAGCAAACCTGGATCATAGGATCATAGAATAGAATCATAGAATCAATAAGGTTGGAAAAGACCTCAAAGATCATCAAGTCCAACCTGTCACCTAAGACCTCATGACTACTAGACCATGGCACCAAGTGCCACGTCCAATCCCTCTTGAACACCTCCAGGGATGGTGACTCCACCACCTCCCTGGACAGCACATTCCAATGGCAAACAACTCTCTCTGTGAAGAACTTTCTCCTCATCTCGAGCCTAAACCTCCCCTGGCACAGTTTGAGACTGTGTCCTCTTGTTCTGGTGCTGGTTGCCTGGGAGAAGAGACCAACCCTCTCCTGGCTACAACCTCCCTTCAGGTAGTTGTAGAGAGCAATAAGGTCTCCCCTGAGCCTCCTCTTCTCCAGGCTAAGCAACCCCAGCTCCCTCAGCCTCTCCTCACAGGGCTGTGCTCAAGGCCTCTCCCCAGCCTTGTTGCCCTTCTCTGGACATGTTCAAGAGTCTCAATGTCCTTCTTAAATTGAGGGGCCCAGAACTGGACACAGGTCTGAAGGTGTGGCCTAACCAGTGCTGAGCACAGGGCACAATGACTTCCCTGCTCCTGCTGTCCACACTATTCTTGATGCAGGTCAGGATGCCATTGGCCTTCTTGGCCACCTGGGCACACTGCTGGCTCATGTTCAGCTGGCTGTCAACCACTACCTCTAGGTCCCTTTCTGCTTGGCTGCTCTCCAGCCACTCTGACCCCAGCCTGTAGCTCTGCATGGGGTGGTTGTGGCCAAAGTGCAGCACCCGGCACTTGGACTTGTTAATGCCATCATGTTGGACGCTGCCCATCTGTCCATCCTGTCAAAGTCCCTCTGGAGAGCCCATCTGTCCTCTAACTGATCAACACCTGCTCCCAACTTGGTGTCATCTGCAAATTTACTGATGACTGACTCAACCCCCTCATCCAGATCATCAGTGAAGATATTGAACAGGATGGGGCCCAGCACTGATCCCTGGTGGGGATGTGACTTGAAAAAACAACCACCACATCCAGCACTGTCATGGTCAACAAACAGTTATGATTTTTATTGAGCAGTAGAACACACAAGGAGGAAAAAAAAAAAGTTCTTTTTGAGTTACTGAAATACTTTAAGTATGAGATAATCAGGAGCTGCCCTATAAAGGATGGGGTTGGACTAGATGATCTCCAGAGGTCCCTTCCAACCCCTTCCATCCTGTGGTTCTGTGCCTGTGGGTTTGGTGTTCCAACAGCTCCCTAGAAAACATCTGGGATGTTAGGGCTTTGTTAGGAAGGCTTTCTTAGGAAAGCATCTACTAGAAAAGGCCATGGCTTGGCCATGGCAGCTTGTTACAGAAAGAAAAGGATTTCTTTGCCCTGTTGAAGGCCTGAAGTCCAACCAGTGTGATCAGCCCCTGTAGCAAGGAGCGATGCTGCCTGGAGATATATCCTGATCAGGCTCTGCTGGTGCCTGGAGCCTCCCAAGCTCTATTTCAGTAAGCAGTTGGCTTCTTAGACTCCCCAAATCCATGCTTAAAGTAAAAACCTTGGTGTTTAAATCCTCCTATTCCCATTGTGCCTCTGCCTGGAAACATGGGGTGAGATTTCCTGCTAGGTGACAGCTGACACCGACCCACGGCCCTTGGTGGAGTTAATTTTGATTGCTGAAGGTCTGGGCTGCAGCTTGCACCTACTTTAGCCAGAGTGCAGGAGAGGCAGGTGCTTTGCAGAGCACTCTGTGTGTTAGCCGTGGACTGCCCCTGCTCTCAGAGCTGGGGGAGGGTGAGCTCAGTGCAAGATCCACCTCACCCTGAGGCAGGATGCTGTCAGCCTCTGCTATCTCCTCAGTGCCTGAGCTCTGCTCTTTCTTGCCTCATGCTCCAAATACTGGAACAGGTTGCCCTGGGATGTAGTGGAGGCCCCATCCTAGGAGACATTCAAGGTCAAACTTGCTGGGGCCCTGAGCAACCTACTCTAGTTGGAGATGTCCCTGTTGAGTGCAGTGTGCTTGGATAAGATGACCTTTGAAGATGACCCTTCCAACCTGATGCATTTTGTGGTTCTGTGTCTCCTGCAGAAGCAGTTGTCCAGGCAGCTACTAGTGATGAGTGGGAGACTGCATGGCACCTGATTTCAAGTTGCTTTTTCTTCTCTCTCCATCCCCTTGCTGCATTTCCTCCTGCCCTGTCACACATCCCTCGCCAGCCTGCTCCTTTCCCACGTCTCCCATCCCTGTACTTCTCCTCCCCAAACACCTGCCCATCTCTATCCTGCCCAGAAGCTTCTCTTGCCTTCACTGCATGTGATTCAGTTAATGCCTTTCCCTGACAAGGGCTTTTGACTGTAGGGCTTTTGACTGTATTGTTCCTCCAGCTTCTCCTCCAGTCCCTGCTGACAAGCAACATGAGAGAAGCAAAGCCACTCCTTTCCTGCCTATTGTTTCATTATCTGCCCTGAAACAAACTCATGGCCTCTCTTGGTTGCCAAGTGCTTATGTAGCCAGTGATGTGGCTTGGCTGGCTTAGACAAACCCTGGCAGGCTCCCAGCATGTCTTGCAGATTATTTTGCGTGCGTGTGTTTGTGTCTCGTTACAGCACAACTGAATGATCTTTATCAAGAGCCAAAGTGGCCAAGATTTCACCTCATTATTTGCAGCACTACTGGTTAGTTGTGGGCCTCAGAAAGCTGGGCAAAACTGTGCTTAAATTGCAGTGTTTGGACCATTTTTGATGGCTTATGGTGACCTGTGAAGGGATGCTCATCTCTGATGGATTGCTGCTTTTTTTGCCCAGCTTGGAGACAAAGCCAAGCAAGGTCATGGGAAGTTTACATCCACCAGACTCTGCAGTTTTAGGGGAACCTCTGGAACATCTCCTGTAAACCTGGTTTCACCTGGGTGCTACTTCAAACTACAACAAAGCAGATTGCTCCAGACTTCCACAGCTCTTCACCAGGGATCTCTTCGACCTACTCCAGTTATAGGACGGAGAGCAACTACATCAAGGCACCTATGAAACAGCCTGACCTCCAAGATAAGAGGGCTGGGATTTTTTTGGAGGGAGGGGAAGACACTATACAAACCACAGAGGCTTTGCCTGTAAAAGCAGCCAGCACCTGAACTTTCACCAGGCAAACTTTTTGCACGTGTAATCACAACGAACAAGCCCCACAGCTAATCACAAAGGCTTGGTGACCAGCTCTTTGCAGAACATCACTTCCATTACTGCAAGTGTTTAAAATAAGACTGGATGAGGCACTTGGTGCCATGGTTGAGTTGATTAGATGGTGCTGGGTGATAGGTTGGACCGGATGATCTCGAAGGTCTTTTCCAACCTGGTTAATTCTGTATTCTGTTTTTCTCTTGCAAGAGCAAGGACAAGGCATGACACTTGGAAACCCATTCTGACTATTTCATTGCACAGTTTTTATTGCTGGATTTGAGCCACTGGACATTTTTCATGAGAAGGGGCTTGGTTTTTTCCTCCTCTCCCCCCTTCCCCCCCCCCCCAGGGGTTTGAAAGAAGCAAGTAGCTGTGGAAGGTTTAATGACAAGATCTCTCCTGTCCCTCCTTTCCTCCCTTTGGTATCTCGTGCTAAGCTCTTGAGGAAAAAAAAGATCACCCATTTGCCTAAGTCTTTCCTTTGTAGATGGTTGCAGTTTGGTTGCTCTCCTTGAATGTTTCAGGTTCTTTCAGGCATCATCAGGAGTAGCTTCTGTCTCTGAGGCCAGGCTGCTGTGTTGGCAGCACTTTGGGTTTGCAGTAGAAAACCAGTTCCTTGCAGCAGTCTGGTCAGTGCTGAAGAGCTGCTAAAGCAAGACTGGTGTTTACCTGGGCTGAGCTACCAGCTTTCTGCAGTTCCTCTAGGTGTCAAAAAGCAAACAGGTTCCCAAGAAGAAAGGGAAGAGAGGGGGCAGCACTAAGGAGGAAGAGGCATCAGTAATGGGAAAATATTTGCTCTGGAAATAAGAACTGGAAGGGTGGAAAAAAGGAGCTGTCAGAGGAAGAAGCTGAATATTTAGGACACTGCACTGCTGCTGCTGCTGTTGTGCTTGTGACCATCTTTGTTGGAGCAGAAACAGGGGGATACATTCAAGGAGTCAGAAAGAGATGCAGATATTAAGGCGATCTTGACATTATTAGCCCCAGTCCCAGGCTAGCTTGCTGCTACCTGTCTGGGAAGTTCCAGCATCCAGAAGGATGTTACTGTTTGTGCTATTAGAACTCAACTCTAATCTTTGCTCAAAGTCTGATAGAGCTTCAGACACTGGTTTCCATCCTAACCATTCCTTGTGATACTCAGGTATTGGCAGCTTAGGGGTGGGCAAGAACACCAGAATAAGCCTTTTACAAATCTTGCGTACTACTAGCTAATGAATTTTCCATCTGTAAGCAAAGATCTAATCCCATCTTCTCCTCCAAAGAGGGCAGGAGGGGGTTCCAGTTGTCTTTTGAAGTGGTTTGCCACAGTCCTGGAATTGTGTCTGGTGGTGATGCACCTTGCTGAGCTTGTGAGGCTTCAAGGGTTTGATAGAGAAGATCCAGTTTCAGAGCTGAGCAAAGTAAGGAGGTGTGCAAGGCTGTTGCCTAATAGCTGGAGTATCTCTACTGGGTGTTTTGAGGGAGCAAGAAGACAGCTGTTGGAACTGGAAATTGCTCTTGGAACCATGGCCCTTTATCATAACCCAGCTGGCCTACAGCTGGATGGAAAGCCCTGGATTTATTTGGGGTCAGGCTGCCTGTTTGAGAAGCACCTGGAAGCTGTGCAACCACATCTCCTGATGAGCCCTTCCTGGGCATTGCTAATTAGGCACTGAGCAGGAAATAGAGTTTTAGATAACTTGTCAGAGGGCTCTCCAGAAGGATTCACACTGCAAGCACAAGCTGATCAGTTCTGTTCTCAGCTGCCTCCCTGAGGTCCAGGTTGGATGGTTGGGCAGCTCCTCCTTTTTGCAGGGAGACTTAGTTTCCTTCGCTGATTGTTTCCAAGGGAAGGGTAAACAGTGCCATTGCTCCTGGCCTCTGACAAGCAGAAGAAGGTTTGGTTTCTGCCAGGCATGTGTAGACAGGCAGAACCCTGTGTTTCTGCAGCACCCAGTGAAAAGCCCATTTGGGTTTACCCCAGAGCACTCATGGGCAATTATTAAGCTTTGCTTATGTGACTTACTGTGGCCCTTTGTGTACTGACAACCATAATCCTGTGCCTGCCAGACCTGTTGCTCATTAATGTGAAAATAGACCCTCTCCTAAAGGAGGCATTGTGCTGTAGAAGCCCCAAGATCTTCCACAGACCCCTGGAAAGAGGGGCTGGCCATAAAGATACAGCTAAATAACCTGCTGAGATGTGGTTAGAGGTTAGTTGTGCAGAATCAGTATCACAGCTTTTGCTACAGGGATGCTATGACTAGAGAAAGGAAGGAGGGAGAGGAAGGAGGCTCTGGGCAGGGCTGAAAACCACATCATTATAGCAGCTGGGATGTGATTCCTGCAGGCAGGGGCTGATGGGGATCACAGCCCTCCTGAGCTCCCCATGATGATGGGCATCATGAATTGTGCTATTTTTCCCTTGATAGTGAAATCGAACTGTGCTGGGCTCCTCATTTACACAAACATGGGGAAGAGGGAGAGGCATAAACTGACTGGGGTGTCCTTGGACTGCAGATACTGAAGTGTAACAACACCTTTATGTCTGTCAGTTAGAGTCTTGGGTAGTTTAGGTAGAATTAGAATGAATCTTGTGCAGAGAAGGATAAGGTCAGCTATTAACGCCCCTTTTAAAAACACTCCTTCTCTCCACCCTCTCCCAACCTTCTCTCTTGTGCAATACTGGCCTCACTTATCCTCTGAAGCACATTTAAGATCTGTCTGGATTAAACAGGTCACCTGAGCCCCCTCCCCCAGCAGCAGTTGATAAGATAGGAAACTCCCTTCCAACTGTGCTTGTAGATGTAGACTGAAATCTGAGAGTAAAAGACACGTCTGTGATTTCCCCCCACGCACCCCCCCATCCCTCCCAATCACTCACACCTCCCCATTAAGATTCATGTTCACTTGTGGAGGTAAGCATCCAGCCATAGATATCCAGATTTCTTTAGGGACCTGGGGAACAAAACCAAAGAGAAGTTTGGTTGCCACATGAATCTTGCCTTGGTCATTTTTATCCTGTTCCTCAGTTTCAATATGAATCCTCAGGACATAGAACGCTTTAGGTTGGAAGGGACCTTTAAAGCTCATCTAGTCCAACCCCCCCCCCCCCCCCCAGAAAGCAGGGACATTTGCAACTAGATCAGGTTGCTCAGAGCCTCAACCAACCTGACCTGGAATGGTTCCAGGAATGAGGATTCTACCAACATAGAATACAACAGAATAAACCAGGTTGGAAGAGACCTTCAAGATCATCGCGTCCAACCCATCAACCAATCCAACACCACCTAATCAACTAAACCATGGCACCAAGCACCTCATCAAGTCTCCAACTGAATGTCTTTCTCCATTTAATGTCTTTTCCCCAGTACAGCAAGAGGAGCAGCAAAAGGAGCTACCTGTTCTGTTCCTTTGACCCCCCCCAAAGTGACCAGTTTGAGATTCTAGTGAGCAAGAACTTCATCTGACACCCACACCCCCCCCCCCCCATGTTTGTAGTCCCTCTGGCCTGGCCCTCAAGTCCAGATTGGGACAAGGCATTGAGCAACCTGGTCTAGTGGAAGGTGTCCCTGCCTATGACAGGGGGTTGGAACTAGATGATATTTACGTTCCCTTCTGGACCAAACCATTCTACAAGTCTATGAATAAACAGCAGAGCAGAGCTGCCTGGCTCACCACATTAAACTTCTGAAGGATTTTCCCCACCTCCACCCTAGGTATTCTCCTGGAGAATTGCACATCTGCATTAGCTCTGCAAATATTATGGAGCAGATCTCAGCTGGTTTGGGATGCAAAATTCCTCTGATAAAACAGAATGCAGTCAGGAAAATCAGTTTTGTGTGGTTTCTGGCAGATCCTCCTATTGAGAGGGCAAATTGTTGCTTAAATGGTTTCTGAGAAGTCATGTAGGGAGGTAGGCTCTGTATGGTGGGCTGCTGGGCATCACCCCCCTCAAGGTCTCAGTATTCCTAACTGCAGAAAAGGACCAAAGGAAGGTTTGAAATGGTTTTTTTTTAGCCCTTCTGCATGTTGGAGCCAATCTACTGTCATTTGCATTGGCTTAGAATGGTTTGAGTGTGGAGATCCCTAGCCTGCAGAATACTTTCTCATGTTCACTGTCATGAATTATTCCCCTTGGAGTAACTGAGGAGGAAACATTAACCTGGAGCCTGCCTGACAAGGGCTATTAGACCAGGCTTCCACTATGCCTATAGGGAACAGCCCTTTGCTGCTGGCAGGTCTCAAATGGGAACCAGCACGGGCTGTAACCTGAGTCATTCCCCTTTGATTGATCTCAGTTTGCAGCCTGAAGATGTGCTGCCAGCTCCTGAAAGCCAGAGCCATAAGCTGTCAGAGCAGTGTGTCCAAAGGTACCATGAGGCAGGTCCCTAAGAGATGAGGCCATCTAGATGCCAAGCATTCAGTCCTTTGACAGCAGAAGCTGCTCTGGGGGACAGTTGTCTCTTCCCCCATGATGTAGGGAAGCAGCTTCCCAGCTGTTGTCACAAAGTCCACTAAGCCAGGGGCGTTGTGCCATTTCTGCTGTGGGTCAGCATTGCTGCAGGTGTTCCTTTGCCTCTGCCATACAAAGATTATTAGCCTAGAGGCACCAGACTACAGCCTATAACTGGGGATGTCTGGAGGGTCTACAGTGTCCTGAATTCTCTGTTACAGAAAGCACAGGATGTCCATGGAACAAGGTGTTGCAAGCTGCAGATGATGCTTGAAGGACCTTACCCAACAATGTCTACGAATGCTTTTCCAAGAGGCTTCTCTTCATACTGGACTCCATACTTGGCACATAAAGACTTCACCAAAGGTTTCACCTTCCAGAAATTGTGCCGTGGCATTGTGGGAAACAGGCTGGAATGGAGAAAGAGAAAACAAAGCTGAGAAAACAAAGCTGAGAAAGCTCAAGAGACCAACCCCAAGGGATGGGCATCTCTCCCTGCCTCCTCACAGGAGCTCATTATTGATGCCTTCTCCTCAAGCTGTACAAACAGACAGAAGCAGCACAGAGAGACAGCCATGCTTTACAGTCCTCTGTTTCAAGGAGGCTTGTGGAAACCAAATGCTTTGATTCTTTGGCCACTCTGCCATGCCTCAAAACAAAGCTGTGTTCAAGCAAGCCAAGGAAAGTCACTCTGTGCCAGAGAGGACACCACAAGCGCTGCAATGTAAGGGAAGTAGGAGTGAGGAGCCAGCTGCAGCCTGGTGAGATGGCTGCCCATTTCCTTTGGGCAATAATAATTGCTTCTTCCAAACTGAAGTCCTAGTGACCCCCTTTCCCACCTCTGGAAGCTCATGGAGCAGAGAAGCAGGTGAAGAGCGTTTGGGATCACCTTGTCCCGTACTGTTCAATGGAGACTTCCAAAGTGGGCTTCTAAACCAGACATCTCTACCCTAAAAGCCATCTCTTCTACATCTTGTGTTGTTACTGGCGACAGACTGTGGCCCCAAAACCCGGTACCCAGAAGTGTCCACAGTCCCACACAGCTGTCACAAGCTATGCAGCACTGAAGTGCTTCAGGGGAGAGGAGAGTTCTGAAGCGGATGCTCGAGTTCAAGTAGTTAGCTTGGGAGTTGTGTCCACAGCTGTTGTAAGTGGTAGATATGTACCAGCAACTCCTAATTAACCCCCAAATTAAAGCTGTGTGAGAGAAAGATGCCTGTAGCAGCAGCTGACTATGACCCCCAGCAGCGTGCGACTCTCCTTGGCATATAGTAGTGCTCCAAAGACCTTGCCCCATCCCACACGTGCGCTGTTAGCGGATTTCCTTCCCCTCGAGTCCAGGGCTGTGAGCAGCTGGTAATGGCCAAACAGTTCTGGGCCCATACTCACTGGTGCTCAATTTGGAAATTCAGGTGGCCGGTGAACCAGTCGTTGAAAAAGGACTGCTCCACGTTGCAGGTGGCTGCCATCTGGGAAGGCAAAGAGAGCAGCTGTGAAGCATCACCCCGACAGCAGAACGAAGCTCCTCTGGCCTGGGGCAGGGGCAGAGGTGTGTCCTCCCACACCACTGAGCTGACAGAGCTGTCAAGCTAATTACAGAAGGTTGGACATTCATGTCTTGGTTCAGCATTGCTGGCTCTGGGGAGAACGTCTTTATGACAGAACATGGACAGAGACCATACACTAGTGCCTGGAGAGGAATGTTTTGAGTAGATTTCTGAACCCACTTAGGGGTGAATCAGGGGTATTCTTTCCTCTCCCAGTTACCTGTGAGCTAAGCCAGTCTCTGTGCTTCTCACTGTCGATTTCCATCGGGATGTGATTCATCTGGGTGACCCACACAAACCAGTGACTCTCCAGAAACCTTCACAAACAAACAGGCAGAGAGCATGACAATTGGTATTGGAAACTGGAGTATGAGGTCAATAGGATGGGATTGAGCAGCTGGAGATCACAGGATCCCAGGGTGTTAGGGGTTGGAAGGGACCTCCAGAGATCATAGAGTTCAACCCCCCTGCCGGAGCAGGAGCATAAAATCCAGCACAGGGCACACAGGAACACATCCAGATGGGGCTTGGAAGTCTCCAAGGAGAAGGAGACTCCACAACCTCTCTGGGCAGCCTGTTTCAGAGCTCTGGGACCCTCACAGTGAAGAAGTTCCTCCTCATGTTGAGGTGGAACCGCCTGTGCTGTAGTTTATATCTATTGGAGGTGTTCAAGAGGGGATTGGACGTGGCACTTGGTGCCACGGTCTAGTAGTCATGAGGTCTTGGGTGACAGGTTGGACTTGATGATCAATGAGGTCTTTTGCAACCTCATTAATTCTATGATTCTATTGCCCCCTTGTCCTACCACAGGGAGCAAGTGAGCAGAGCCTGTCCCCCTCCCTCCTGACCCCCAGCCTTCAGATATTTATAGACATTTATTCAATCCCCTCTCAGTCTTCTCCTCTCCAGGCTAAACATCCCCAGGGCTCTCAGCCTCTCCTCCTAGGGCAGTGTTCCAGTCCCTTCATCATCCTAGTGGCAGCCTGTGAGGAAAGCATCGCTCTGAGATTCTGAAGTACTCTCTGGAGACCAGAGATGGGATCCTGGGATGAATTTCTCTTCCCTCTAACCTATAAAGATGTTACACCTCTGGGACTAATGCAGTTATGAACAGGACATCCTACTGAGCTAGACCTCTTCCTCAGAAGTGGGTTGACCTCTCATGCTACTTTTGGTCAATAAAGGTGATCTCCATGGAGAGACTTAGATGTCTCTTGATGAGGTAGCTGCCCAGAAGCAGCCTTGTTCTAGTCTTTAAGCTGGGGTTTTGTTTTCTGAAAGAGCAGATGCTCTGAATTTGCAATTTTGCCTTTGTTGCACTTTCAGCTTAATCAAAAGACAGAAGGTTGGGGGGAAAAAAAGGTGTGTGGGGAGGTTTCACCTTGATTTCAGACCAAAAACGTTGGCAAGGCACTTACAGAAAGCTTTGGATCTCCTCTTTTCTTTAGGTCTGAGGTGTTTAGAAACGATGGAAACTGAGGTCATGAGCTGTGACATTAAATTTTGTGGAGGTAAAAACTGGTTTTTTTGTTGTTGTTTTGGGTTTTTTCCTTTTTTCTCTTGCTGCTTCTTTTTCCTCAAACTCCCTCCCCCCACCAACTATTTTTTTCTTTTAGAAAATGTCTTTTTTTTTTCACTATGACAGAATATTTGCTTTAAAATACTTTGAGGGTGCTGGAGCCCAGGAGCAGGCTGCCCAGAGAGGTTGTGGAGTCTTCTTCTTTGGAGAGATTCCAACCTCTCTCCCCGCCCTGGATGTTGCAGTCCTGGGCAAGCTGCTGTGGTTGCCCTGCTTTAGCAGAGGGGTTGGACTGGATGGTCTCCAGATGTACCTTCCACCCCCTACCATGCTGGGATCCTGGGATTATATGTAATGCTGATTGTGGGACTAAACATCACCCTTTGGTACCAGACAGAGCCCAGGTCATGCATCTTCCACAGTGGGAGAAGTGGTGAGCAAAGCTTGTAGAGTGCTCAGGAGGGTTCAAGCTGGGAAGAAAGTGGCCTGAGGCACTCTGGAAGGGTCCAACCTTGCCCCAAGTGGGAAAAAAACATGCATAAATGTGTTGGTATTGGGCAGAGTGTGAGAAAAGGGAATGAGGAAAGAGAGGAGAATCCTGGCTAGCCCATCAGCCAGGAGAGACTGAATGAGCTGGGGCTGTTTAGTTTGGAAAAGAGGAGGCTGAGGGGAGACCTCGTCGCTCTTTGCAGCTACCTGAAAGGATGTTGTAGAGAAGCTGGTGCTGGTCTCTTCTCACAGGTGATAGAACAAGAGGCAATGGCCTCAAGCTGTGACTGGGTAGGTTTAGCCTGGACATTAGGAAATATTTTTTCCCAGCAAGAGTGGTCAGGCCTTGGAATGTGCTGCCCAGGGAGGTGGTGGAGTCACCAAGCCTGGATGTGTTTAAAGGTGGTTTGGATGTGGTGCCTGGGGATATAGTCTAGGGGTGAACCTTGTAGAGCGGGGATGTTGGTTGGACTTGGTGATCCTGAGGGCCTTTTCCAACCTGATAGTTTCTGTGATTCTGCAATCAGAGGACAGAAGAAGATGCAGGCAGGCAAAGATGCTGAGCACTGAACCTACTCTGTGGTGGGGAGGTAGAACTGGGAGATGACAAGAGGGAAGTGAAGCAGTGGAAATAGCCTGGATAGCACACAGCGAGGTCAGGGACTGCAGAGAACCTAAGGAGGGAAGATGGGCAGGGCACAGCAGAGCTGAGACGGTGCATTTGGAGTGGGAGGGAAGGGAGAGCAGTGGGGGATGCCCTTTATCTCCTACCTGACGAAAGTGAGGAGAAACAGGGATCCCAGAACGCCATAGAATGGGATGTATGTGATGAAGTAGCGCATGTAGTAGCTGATGGCCCAGGCTAGGTCCTAGGGGAAGAGACAAGACATTAGGCATCCTTTTGCCTATCACATGTAACATGTCCTTGCTGCTGCTGGTTGGGACGCTGGGTAACTAACACAGCAACAGGTGATCCCTGCCCACTGGTCTCCATCCAATCCCTGCCCACTGGTCTCCCTCCAATCCCTGCCCAAGTGTGAGTTCCAGCCAGGCCCCATGGAGGGAAGGTTTCACTCACCGCCCAGAACCTGCGCTTGATCATGGTCGAGATGATTTGGATTTGGAAATACACAGGGATGAGCAGAGGTGGGAAGACTGCAAAGCAAAGGGAGATGTTTTGGCCATCAGAGGGGTGGAGAGGTGTGTGACATGAGTGAGCCAGTGATTTAGAACTAGTTCTAGGGAAAGTCTGCCTTGGTGAGAGAGGTGAGGTGCTGGTGATGGGAGCTGGTTGCCTTTCTGTGAGGAAAGGAGGCTCTGCTCATCTTAACTTACCAAGATGACTTATCAAGACCCATGGGTCTTGACTTATCCAAGAGCGTTGACTGACAGCATGCATTTTTTTTTCCCATGGAACCTCTCACACAGAGGTCATTTTCCCCCATTCCCTTGTTTGCTTTGCTTTGCATGACCATGCCAGCAGTGTTCAAGACATTTGGATATCACTGAAGAATATCCTGAACTGATGTGGGGACCTGCACAAAGTCCTGAGGGAGGGTAAGATGAGTTGAGACTTTAGGAGCTAACATAGCAGGGGTTGGGAAGGTCAAGTGGCATTCAGGGAAGAGGGTAGAGCAGATACTCACTGAGGAAGAAGTACTCATGCTGGTGGTTGTAAGGTAGATACTTCAGCTTCTTCTTGCCATACTGCAGAACAGAGGAGAAAGCTCAGACTTGGATTATGACTCTCAGATACAAGAGAAGATTCTACACAGTGCTTCATTATTTATTGACTGGAGAGTTTTGGCTAAATTCCCACCACCAAGTGAAAAGTGGTTTGGTATGATTAAAGATCTTAACTCCAGTTGTGCTAGGTGTAAATTCCTTTTGTAGTCTTCTGGCTTGATAGTGAGATAATTTCTATTTACTTGGGAGCCTGATGGTATTCAAATGTATTTCTTCACCTTCTGCCATGCTCATGGCTGTGTTAAGAGCTGCTGTCATCTCCATCACTACCCATATGAATGTGCTATCCTTCCCTGATCCTGTATTACTATGGAATCATACAATGCACTGGGTTGGAAGAAACCTCTGGAGGTCTAGTCCAACCTCTCCTCAGTAAGCAGAGACACCCCCAACTAGATCAGGTTGCTCAGAGCCCCATCAAGCTTGACCTCGAGCGTCTCCAGGGATGAGGCCTCCACCACCTCCTTGGGCAACCTGTTGCAGTGTTCTACCACCCTCATAGTAAAGACCTTCTTCCTAATGTCTAGGGTCTTCCTAATGACTATGGTCCACCTACAGAGAGCAGATGCAGAGAAACTTTTCCAACCACAGGTTCAGAGCTTGGGTTGTTGCATTGTTGCAGGTGCCTGTTTCTTCTGAGTGAAAAGAAGGAGCCAAAAGCACCTGACCTCCCAACCTCATCTCTCTACTGAAATATCTAGAGCTATGCAGAAGTGCCTTCTTCTGAGCTCCAGGAGCAGAAGATTCTCCATGGAGAACGTGGATTGCTGTGAACATGCATTTTTGCTTCCAACCCATCAACTCCCTGATGAAGGTAAGTCCTGTAGCACCAATAAATCAGCCAGATCTTTCAGGTCTGAGCTCTGAAGGGTTGTGTGCTTTAGGATTCTATCCAAGATGAAGAAGTGTTGGGGTGTGCTGGTACTGTTGGCTTAGGCAAGAAATAACCCCTCACCACGATGGCAAAGAATGAATTGGAATGAATGAATGGTTTAGGTTGGAAGGGACCCTCAAGATCACCTAGTTCCAACCCCACTGCCATGGGCAGGGGCACCCTCCACTAGACCAGGTTAATCAAGGCCCAATCCAACCTGTCCTTGAACACAGTATCATAGCACATAAGAGGTTGGAAGGGACCTCCAGAGATCATCAGACCCAAGACATCAGTGGAGAGGACCTTGTACAGATTGTCTAGGGCACAGCTGGCCTGACTAATATTGGAAGAATATGTTCTGTAGAACTGGAAGATCAGTTTGGAAATATTCTGGCTGAAGTGCTGAGGACCACAACATTTTCCCCCTCATGTTGACATTTCAAGCCAGCAGGATGAAGTTGTCCCTAGGAGCTTTCTGCTTTCTTTCCCCTCCATCTTCTTTACCCAAGCTTTGACACCCCCAGGTTTTCATCCCAAGCTACCCCAAAACACTTTCCCCTGTGGTCAGTGTAGGAAATGCACAGGGAATTATCCAGCCAGTCTTGCTCTTCAGCCAGAGGTTTGGGGAGGATGTGCTGGCCAAACTCCTGTCAGATGAGGCCAACAGATGAAATCCCTGGATGAAGCACTTCCATTTTTCCTTCTTATTCTTAAGCATTCCTGGAAGTCTCAACTGTGTAAATCACGTCTACCAAGACCAGCCAGCTCCTGGTTTGGCACACTCTCTGAAGCCCTTTTGGGACAATTTGTTTTCCATGTTTTACCCATGTTGCCTTACCTCAACAGGCTGTGTATCTCCCAGGACAAAAATATGCAGCATGTTCACGTCTGGGTCCTTCTTGAACACGTTGGGCTTGACGTGGTGTTGGAAGTGACGATGGTTCCACCAGTTTGCAGAGGCACCCTGGGCAGATACAAGCACAAGATGTTCATCCCTGGAACAGTACTGTTCCTCTAATGGTAGGATGGCTCCTTTGTTTAGATAAACTAAACTCAGGTTGTGGCCAAATTGTTGCTTGCTTTGGAAACTGCAGTAAGTGGCCAAGCTCTCAGTTGCTATGAGACTGCTGCTTTCAGGGGATTTGTTTGCCCCTGCTGAGGTTTATCCTTATTGAAAGAACAGGGAATAAAGTTTGAATGAGTTGCATGTCACCATGTCTTCCCACATGGGAACTTGCTATTGGTAGCTGAGTCATGGAGTCATAGAATCATTTAGGTTGGAAAAGACCTCTAAGATCATTGAGTCCAAACATAAGACTCCAAAGTCCGTCACTAAACCCTGTTGCTACCTTGCTGATGATCATAATGGTTTCCCTCTACTGCCTGTGAGGAACCAGGCAAGACAAAAGTGGGGTTGGGAGGATGGGCAAAGCTGTGTCCCACCCTCTATGAGTTCCCACTGCAGGTGGATGATGAAGTGCCTGGACTGCATTGGACCTGACCCAGGACAGAAGATCTAAAGGCATGTAGAATGGGTGGCATGTAGCAGGATGGGACGTCAGAAAAATATTGTGCCTTGTGAGAATGTGAGAGGGTCTTAAGCCAGGGCTTTATGCAATTCAGTAAGCTTTGTCCTCAGCAGTTCCACTGAAGCTTGTGGAACTACTGTGATCTGTAGCTTAGGATGATGATAGTCTTTTCTCTCTTCTGCACAACAGCTCCATGTGCAATGGGCACTAATTTCTCCTCTGTGCATCTGCCCACTGTGGAGAGGCTTAGAGCTGCAGTTTCCTACTTTAATACAGTCAAAGTGACTGCAGATGCACAGGGCCCTGGGTCCATATATCCTTTACCTTCAAATGTCCAATGACAAACTTGTGGATGATGTGGTTCCAGGAAGACTTCTTAAAAACAGAGAGGTGTCCAAAATCATGTTGCAGCCACCCTGCTTGGGCCTGGGATGAAGGAAAGCAAATGGTTAGGAAGTTGTTTGAAATCAGAGGGAAGTACAAAAGGAAATGGAGATAGAAGACAAGTTGTGGGTGCGAGGAAGAGAGGGAGTTAATTGAAGTGAGAAAGTGAAGATCTTTGTTTTCATTCTCTGGAGGGGAACACAGAATCATTTAGGTTGGAAAAGACCTTTTAGTTCCTCATGTCCAACCCTAAACCTGCCCCTGTGAGGTCCACCAACATGTGGAAGGTCAAAGAGGTGAGAAAAACTTGTGAGCCATGATCAGCAGTGGGTAGGGGTGGCCAGAAGGCACCACAGTGCCAGGTATGTCATGAATATTTATGACTGGTGTGATTGCTTTGTGCTGTTAATTACTATAAACGTTCAGGGCACACTATAGTCTTCCCCTGAGTGATTTGTGTAGTCAATGTGCTCTGTGCTTACCACTTCTCACCTGGGCAGTTGTAAGGATGCAGGAGAGGATGAGAGTTGTGATCCAACCAGTGCCAAAGTACAAAACCATTAGCCAGGCCAAAACTTCCATTGCAATGATGTGGCCCAAATAAAGACAGAAGAACAGAGGACTTGCTCTGAACAAGTTCATGTCCTCTGCTGTCTTCCTCAGGGTCCGGAAATCCTCCACCAGCTGGGACTGCAAGACAGACATCCAAGGCACAGTATGAAGCTTGTAAACTTTGGACTAGATGACCTTTAAAGGTCCCTTCCAACCCAATTTATTCTATGGTTCTAAGTAAGCCTGGATGAGTCTGAGGCAGGCAGACCAAGTTTCATACTAAGGACTCTGGCTGCTTCTTGCATTGCTTGGTTAAGGGAGGACCTGCCTCCTCATTCACCCTGTACTCTGGCTCTTCATAGCTCTTGCCTATGAATAAACATCTGGGCTGGTCTGAGCCCATGTCCTGACCTCTTGAACTCTGAGCTAGGAAGGTAACTCGAGCCTGCTGCTGTGAATCAGCAGCACTACCTTGCTCTGTTGAGAGTCACATCAGCTGATGGCTCTCGTCTGAATGAGCTTCACAGGTATAAAAGAGGCAGCTGGAGAAGGAAACAATTCAGTCCTTACTACTTATGCATAATTCCAGAGCTCTGATGATGAGCACCCAATACCAGAGCACTCCCTGTCAGTTTAATATGTGGGTCAGCTACTGTGCAATCATTCATGAAGGGCATTCCTGGGTTAATGTCTCTTCTATTGTGAGTGCCAGAGAGATATCATAATCATGGCCAGTCACAAACAACAGGACAGGATTGAGTTTCGTGGCAAGAGTTAGTCACACCATGCCCTGTCCCTGAATAATGGATGAACTGTCTAGGAGGGCTACAGAGCTACCCTGAGGATGTTGACTGCTTGCTGGGTTGCTGCTTCTTAAGAATAGCCTCTGAAACAAGGCATCTGGTTCACCTTGCCCATAGATGCCTACTGCTCATGCCAGGCATGGCACAAATGTGGTTGCTTTCCAGAGCTTTGCTGGTACCAGGCTCAGCAAAGGAAGCCACTTGGAGTCTCCAAGGGATGTTTCTCTGGGAGTTAATCTGTCAAAGGGAGCTGAAGAGCAGCTGCAGCAAAAGAAAGTCAAGTCTTGTTCAGGTGGTGAGCAACTTGTTTGGAAGTCTTCTTGGACTTCTTTGTCCCCTTCCCTCCTTCCTTTGTAACAGGCAATTGATGACACATTTTAGAGCTTGGTCACCAGAGGGGCAATAGCAGAAGGGACACCAGTGAAAAGAGCTGGTGTAAATTTCCCAGTCCACCTCTCAGTTCCCATTTCCATTCAGTATGGGATAGATCTAGCCTGGGCACCTGGAATGGGTTGCTGGAGACATGATTATGACAGACACAGCTGTTGGTGACTCTGAGGGAAACAAAAGGCTTCTGCAGCCAGCCTGGATGTGCCATCTGCCTTCCACACATGTTTTTTGATCTATCCTGGGATGTGCACCTTGCTACATGGAAGTGTTCAGATATTCTCCCTCTCTGGAGCTATCTGTAGTGAAGAGACCTTTATGACCTGCCTGCCTTTGACCTGGAGGACATCCTAAGAGGGAAAAAAATACCTTGGCAGGCCATAGCCAGCAAAAACCACAGGTCAGAAACAAATACTCACATTTTTGTCTCGGTCCTGGCTAGGTTCTCCTGGAGCAAGCTCTCCAATAAGTAATGGCTTGAGAAACTTTCTCACCAAGGTGGGATTGATATGGAAGGCCTGGAATGCATCCTGGAGAGGAAATGCAAATAACTGTGTGAGAATCAGGAACTAGCTGTTGCTTCCTATTGCTCCTACTCATCTCTGTCACTGTTCTTCTCTGCTGTCATCTTCCTCATGTTCCTGTGAAAGAAGGGTGCCAGACTGACTTAGAATCATTGAATTAGAGAATGCTTTGGGTTGGAAAGAACCTTTAAAGCTCATCTCATCCAAATCCCCTGCAGTCAGCAGGGATGTCACCAGCTAAAGCAGGTTGCTCAGAGCCCCATACAATCTGACCTGGAATGATTCTATGGAAGGGGCATCCCCCACCTCTTTGGAAAACCTGGGCTAGTGTCTCACCATCCTCAGTGTCAGAAATTTCTTCCTTCTCTCCAGTCTGAATCTCTTTCTTTCGGTTTAAGCCATCACCCCTTGTTCTGTCACAACAGACCCTGCTCAAAAGTCTGTCCCCAGCTTTCTTTTTGTCCCCTTGAAGCACTGAAAGGTCACCAGAAGGTCTGCCTGGAGTCTTCTCTTCTCCAGGCTGAACAAGCCCAAGTCTCTCAGCCTGGCCTCACAGCAGAGAAGTTCCAGCCTTTGGATCATTGTTATGGCTTCCTCTGGACCCACTCCAACAGATTCATGTCCTTCTTGTGCTGAGGACTCCAGAGCTGGACCCAAGTCTTCCATCCTCTCTTTCACAGACAATGACTTCCACTTCTATGGTCACTGTTCATTGCAGCACTTCTAAGAGAGGCTGGAGAATTTGCTTATCTAGCAGCAAGCAAATGGTGAGATCTGGGATGCTATCTAGACATATGGTGAAAGGCACCTCAAGAAATGTTTTCTAAGCAACTAAATCCTGTTAATTCCCTCAGAAGGTAGGCAGAAAGGAATTTATGCAAATCCCCACTAGGATATAAATACCCTTTGAAAATCTGCTGCCAGGAGGGGGTGGCTGTGGTGACTGAACCTAGACATGACTGCAGATGCAAAATGTACTACTTGGTGGCCTGGCCAGACCTGTAGATCCCAGCACAAACACAGCTGAGGAGCAAGAGGTGATTCTTCATTTTGGAGAGTGTTTCTTTCTGCTTTTTGTCCTGTAAGATGAGTAACTGAATGATATCTCAACTATTCTTTACCCTGACTGTGTCCAGCTGACCCTTCTGGAACCTGACCTCCATCAGAATTCTAGCTCTGGGGGTCAAAAATACCAGCTAACAACCTTGGTCCCAAAGTCCACCAAAATCAATAGGAACTGTCACCTGACTGCATGACCTTGGATTGAGCTTCAGGATAATGCTCTGACCACAGCTGTTTTGCTGTGGGAGGCAGAGAAGGAAGGAGAGTGAAAGCTGATCTCAGCCAGTTAATTTGGAGTTAAAGAAATGATATATGAGAAGCCAGAGGTGTGGCACTGGTGGGGGGAGAGAAGAGCTAGCTACAGGTGCAGCAGAGATATAAAACTCCATGGAATTACTTAAAGAAATGCCAGAAGTATGGGGGGATGGGGGGGTAAAGTAAGGAGCAGGGTGGGAAAAATAATTCTGATGGGGAGGCCAAGTGAAATGCCAGAAATGAATGAAGGTGCAATGCTTCTCTAGAGAAGCAGAATCTCCTAGGTAGTCTCAGCTCAGCTCTCATGTCAGGACCCAGACTATGCCCTTTGGGAACCTATTTCAGGGACACAGTGTTTCCTGTTACCACAAGGGCAAGTTTGGGTCAGTTTGTCCAGGTCCACTCATGAGGAGTGCATCACTGGCCAAATGGTGCTGGGTTACCTGCTGGTGGTACTTTATTGGTGCCAAGATGAAGGTAAAGCTCTAGGATCAGTACAGCTGTTTCTAGAACTCTGTGCTGCAGACACTTTGGAGTCTCCAATGCAAAGAAATACTTGTCCTGAATCATCAGCTTCCTTCTCTACTTGGGGGATTTTAATTGGATATTAGAAGAAACTTCTTCACTGAAAGGGTTCTCAAGTCCTCTCAAGACTCCCCAGGGAGGTGGTTGAATCTCCAACCCTGGAGGGGTTTAAAAGGTGCAGAGATGTGGTGCTGAGGGACGTGCTTTAGCATCAGGCTTGGTAGAGTTAGAGAATGGTTGGACTCAATGATCTTTCCCAACCAAAATGATTATATGATTCTGTAATTTCTGCATACTTCATCCTGTCTGGATGTCCTCACAGCCCAGCTGAGGTTAAGAAATATTGTGCTCTTGAGGTTAAGAAATATTGTGCTCTCCCTTCTGTGGAGGAAATGATGCACTAAAGGACTGACTCACACAAGGTTACTACTGGTAGCAGCCCACCCCTATGCCTTTCTCACTAGCACTTGAGTTATTGCACCATTTCCAACTCTTGGACCCCATAAATGTGCCACTGAAATGCTAGGTCTGGTTGATAGTTCCCCTCCCTGGTACAACTTAGAGGTGATGTGGAAGAGGAGGGGAGAGCAGGATCAGTGGGACAGTGAACAGTTGCCTGTGTCTGCTGCAAGGTTATGCAGTTTTGAGTTGAAAAGCTCATGCAGCCCAGAAGGCACATGGTATCCTAGGCTGCATCACAAGGAGTGTGGTCAGCAAGTCAAGAGAGAGGATTCTGCCCTTTTACTCTGCTCCTCTGAGACCCCAACCTCAAATACTGCATCCAGCTCTGGTGTCCCCATCATAAGGAGAACACAGAGCTGTTGGAGCAAGTCCAGAGGAGACCCACAAAGACGACCCAAGGGTGGGAACACCTCTGCTATGAGGACAGGCTGAGGGAGCTGGGGTTGCCCAACCTAGAGAAAAGAAGACTTTGAGGGACCTTAGAGCTGCCTTCTAATACCCAAAGAGAACCTACAGGAAGGCTGGAGAGGGACTTTTCATAAGGGTGCCTGCAATAGGACAAGAGGGAATGGTTTTAAGTTGAGGGAGAATAGGTTTAGACTGGATCTTAGGAAGAAGTTCTTCAGTATGAGGGTGGTGAAACAGGCTGCCCAGGGAGGCTGTGGATGCCTCCTCCCTGGGGGTGTTGAAGGCCAGGTTGGATGAGGCCGTGAGCAGCCAAGTCTAGTTGAGAGGCATCCCTGCCTTTGGTGGGGAGGATGGAGGAGATCTCTGAGGTCCCTTCCAACCTAAGCCACTCCATGGAAGGATGGCTTTTCTATCAGCTCTCTCATGCCTCTCCTTTACTAATAGGTCCCAAATGTATGCTACTACCTGAAGTTTGGAATTGGAATAGAGGAGATAAAAAGCAAAAGGCAAAACCAGTCCTTGGGAAGTTCCATGTGATATTTATACCTAACCTCTCAACTTTGTGGTCAACTGGGCAAATAAGCTGCAGTGTCCTACAGGAAGCAAGCAAATGGGAATTGTTCCAGCTTATTCCAGTTTTGTATCATTGAGGTGTGAACTGTGCCTGAGCATTTGGAGTGCTTAGTGCAGTCAGAACAAGGATGATTTTTCACATCTTTGAACATCTCTGAAACTGCAAGGTGCCTTTGCATACTCTTGCCTTCCTTTTCTGAAGCGCATGAGGTGATACCAGAGCAGGTTGTACGGTGTCTCAGCATGTCAAAGTATGGTCTAAAAGGAAGGAATGTTGTTAGTACCTGCATGGGACATTCATGCATAAGCTATCCTGGGCACTCCTAACCTGACTGGCATGAGCTCAGCACGTTGGACATAGCAACCATCATGGGAGCGTCTCAGTTAGCTGGCTTGTGAGCCTCCCAAGATGGATTAGCTCACACTTCACCAAGCACAGTATCTTTAGAGTGGCTCAGCATAGATACAGAGTTCAGTGTGTCAGTGGTAGATGGTTGCACAGGATCCTGCAGAGGACTGATCTAGGCTAAATGGACAGCTGAGTTTCCTTTGGTGTCTCTTTGCTGGATTGAAGGTCCTAACTGCACATGATGCTGAAGAGAACCTGAGAAAGATGGAAGCCATGTACAGACTAGCAGTGTCAACATCTTAAGCTGAGTTTTTATCATTGCCTTTTCCTCTTCCTAAACTCTTCCAGTTGTGATATCTTGCAATGCAGAATGAAACTGGATAGCTAAGCCTTGACAAGGTCAAGACTAAGGTTTTCCCACCCTGAATGAGTGAGATTTTTTTGGCAGCAAACTGTTATTCACCACAGGGAAGCTGCAAACCAGGTACTAGCTGTGTTTTAGTGCTCAGAGCAGTGATGAATGATTTCAGAGCATCTCAAGACCATGCCTTCATGGAACATGCTCTGTCTGTAGTGGGATGCAATGTATGCTGGGGAGGTAGGTGGGAGGAGGACCAGCAGCAGCAGAATCACAAAGGTGTAATTTCCCTTGAAGGATTTGAGACACACACAGTAACAGATGCTTTTTGGTTTCTGGTGGAGCTACCGGAGTTAAATTCTTGGGCATCTGAGTCGAATTCCTCTGGTTTCAGCAGCTGAAAGCAAAACCTGGCCCATCTCTTTGAGGAAGAAAGCAATTCATTCAGATTAACTGGAAGGGGGCAGGAACGACCAAAATGCATCTCAGGGCTTCAAGGGAAAGCATGGGAAAATAACCACAGACCGCGGGCAAATGGAGACGGATGGGAAAGAAAAGGTTAGCAACTCTGGACGATTAATTCTGCCACACACGGAGGCCCCTCCTTGCTGAGGTGTTAAGAGCCGTGGGAGGTGAACAGTTAACCTTACAGCTTGGCCTCTCCTGCCGCTTCCCAAGCTTCCCATGCACATATTCGGGAAAGCTCTGAGGCAGGTTCAGTTTTATTAACTACGGAGAAAACGTGCTCTCTGGATGAACTGCTGAAGGAAGGTGGCTTTGAGGGAAGCTGCAAACAATCTCCAGGGCAATTTGTTGCTTTTAAAAGGTTTTGAGGTTATTTTTGGTTTCGTTTTGGTTGGGTTTTGAGGGTTTTTTGGTGTTTTTTATTTTAGGTTGCTGAAACACCAGAGTTAGTTGGCCGAGCCTAGCTCTGAAGTGCTGGAGCAGCTGGAGCAGCAGCAAATGCTTTTCTTTTTCTCTTTTCTGTAGAAACCTGTAACTAAAGTCCCTAGAGAATTCTCTCCTGGGGAAAAAAAAAACGACTCAGCCTACAGTACTCCTTGTGTTAAAGCCTCAAGCTCACGCTCCTCACAACCAACTCTAACACACAGTCTAGCCCCTCGTTTAACCCTTTCTGGTGCTTGGCTGCTGTGACTGCATGTCACAAGCTACACACACTGAAGAAGGGAAGGCTTTGGACAGCTTGCTCATGGATTCCGAGCTCCAGGCACAGGACAAACAAGAGACAAAAGACAAAACATCAGGACTTAAGCAGAGCCAAGCAGTCTCTATCAAACGATCCTCCAGATGCTGCGAATTGCAGTGGCTCGAGGGACTTGATGGCCAAGGAGCTGCATCAATTTGGACCAACCCTTCTGCTACTGAAAGCAGCGGAAAGGGCTGAGCTGGGCACATAGCAGGTGTTAGAGAGATGGGAACGGAAGGCGGGCAGCTGGCTCACTTCTCAGTGACCACCAGGAAGGCAAATGACCTGTCAGAGGTGGCTGGTGAGAGCTGGGGGACCAAGCCCATGTGGGGTTGGGCGAGGGGTCCTTACCGTGGCATCTTCGCCGGCGCAGTGGCTGATCACTCGTTGACCCCCCGGGTGTCTGTTTGCCCACTTGGTGACATTATAAACCTTTCGTTCTATCACCAGCCACTTGTCCGTCCTCAGGTTGTGCTTCTGGATCTCCTCCCAGGTGTAGAAGCGGAGCTGACCCTCCGGCTCCCCCGACTCCCCTCCTTTCTCACCCCCTTTCCCCATGGGGTCACTTGCTTCTTTGTCTTCTTGCCCAAAGCAGGGAGGAGGAGGAGGAGGGGATTGGGGGGAGCAACCTGTCTTTGCCTTTCCTAGGGCTGTGACGGAGGGGAAGAGCTTTCCTTGCGTGGTTCACCTCAGCTGATCCCCTGCTCTCCTCCCTTTGCCACCGCTCATGTCCTCCCTTCTCTTTGTCTCTCGCCGCTCGGTCTCTTGCTCGGAAGTGCCCCCTAGCCTGGCTCTGCCCGTACTGGTACACTTTCTCCTCGCACATAGCCCTGGTTTGTGGGAAGCTCGGCCCCTTCCACCCCCACTTCCATCCTCCTCCTCCTCCCCCCAGCGCCCCCGCCTTCTGAATCCTCCTCCCCTGTTCCGAGTCCTCCCCCTCTCAGCATCTATCTCCCCCCCCCAGCATCCACCTCCCCCCGCAGCATCCTCCTCCAGTATCCTCCCCACCCCAGCATCCTCCACCCTCCAGCACCCTCCTCTCCCCCCCCGACATCGCTCTCCCCACCTCACCCCCTCCCCAACGTCCTCCTCCCCGCCCCTGGAATCTTCCCCCCGCGCCAGCATCCTCCTCCCTTCTGTCCCGCTGAGCTTTCCAGCGGGATCAGCAGAGCTCCTGCGCCAATCCCGCCGCTGCCGCCGCCCTCCTGGTCCCTGCCATTGGCCCCGAGCGATCTTTCGAAGCCGGCCGCCGGCAGCGGGCCAAAGCCGGGCCCCGGGGCCGGGGGCGGGACGTGCCGGCACCCCCTCTCCTCTGCTCGGCCTCTCTGCCACAGGATTTTGCCTCCTGCTTTGAAAAAAAAAACCCCAACCAACCAACCAAACAAAAAAAAAACCCCCACAATCCACAAAAAGAAACTCCCACAACATTTCATCCCCCATCTTCTCCCCCCACCCCGCTTTCCCCTCCCTCCCCCTTTTTTAATTCCTTAGTCTCCTTTTTCATCAACAATTTTGTGACTTTACTATTTGTTGTTGTTGTTAGTCCTTTCTCTCCTTTCCCCCTTCTATTTCCCCCCTTATTTAAAATTCCTTTCTCCTTTTGCTTTGCTCGCCTTCTTAGTGTTGAGATTAAAAAGGAGAAGGACTTGGGAGATGAAAAGCTGGACACTACCTGGCAAGAAAGATGGAGATTGACTTTTTAGCAGGGCCCGTTGGGACCAGGGCAAAGGGTGATGGTTTGAAAAGGGAGGGAGACTGCACAGAAGAAGGAAGTTCTTCACACTGAAGGTGGTGAGACACAGGATGTCCAGGGAGGTGGGACATGCCCCATCCCTGGAACCAATCCAGGCCAGGTTGAAGGGATTCTGAGCAACCTGCTGTAGTTGCAGACGTCCCCATCCGTGGCAGGGGTTTGGAGCAGATGATCTCTACGGTGCCTCCCAACCCAGATTATTCTCTGATTTTGTTTTGTCACGCTGAGTTATCGACTGAGCAGCTGTCAGACTCGGCTTCGGTTTGGCACGAGGAGAGCTGTCTGGTAGCAGGCTCAGCTGGAGATCTCCAGCTTCAGGCAATGCTTTCTGAAGAGGTGGGACAGTGCCATCTTTTCTTCGCCGTGGGGCACCTCATAATAAAGGAATTCCTGTCACGAGGTTACGCAAGGTGTTGCGGTGCAGAAGCAAAACCACTGCTGTCTCTCTCGTGGCTGAAGGTGTCTGGAAGCTCCCCAGGGCAAGGAAGTTGTGACCTACAGCTTTCCTGGTGAGAGGTAGCTTTTCTTGTGATTGTTTTGCATTTTTAAGTGGAAGGCTTATTCATCCTCTCTGTAGAAACTCTGGTTGAGTCCAAGCAGATTTCAAACACAAACATTCCAGTACCTGAAGGGGACCTGTGAGAAATCTGGGGAGGAAGTTTTTACAAGGGCTTGTAGTGATAGGATGAGAGGGAATGGATTTAGGCTGGAAAAAGGTGGATTTAGGCTGGAAAAGGGTGGATTTAGACTGGAGATTAGGAAGAAATTCTTTACAGTAGGGGTGGTGAGACACTGGAACAGGTTGCCCAGAGATGCTGAGGATGCCCCCTCCCTGGAAGTGTTCAAGACCAAGTTGGACAGGACCTTGAGCAACCTGGTCTAGTGGAAGGGGCTGGAACTAGATGATTTTTAAGGTCCTTTCCAACCAAAACCATTCTATGTTTCCAGGGTACAGACTGCATAACCTGAGAGCATTCTGTTGCATCATCCAGTCTTAGGTATGACTGGAACAATGCTGGCTTCTAGTAGCTCAGCCCTTTATTTGTCTGGTCTTTCAGTCACACTGTGTTCTGACCTAGTCTGGAAGAGCAGGAGAAGCAACCCACATGGTTAACCACCAAAGGTTGGTTTGCTCTCTAGCCAGCTATCCTTCCTTGTTGCTGAAGGAAGGAGTTTATGCACAGGGCCAGAGACCACCTCCTTCAGTAAAAGCAAGAAGTGCCTCCAGTCCTAGAACTATAGAATTACAGAATCATTTTGCTTACAAGAGACCTTTAAAGCCATTGAGTCCAACTGTTAACTCGGCACTGCCAGGTCACCACTAAACCATGTCCCTCAGCACCACATCCACAGTCCTGGTGCTATTGTGCTTCTCTCCACCCCCAGCCATAGCTTTGAGCAGGCACAGACAGGGGTACTCTGCTTTTGCCTGCTGTCATTAGTTGATAGGAGCTGAGAACGGTGAAGATCTATAAATTTCTTGCTCCTCTCCTTTTGTCCATCCATGGTGCCCCACACAGAGAACAGGAGCTCAGAGGGAAGGAACATACACCACCTCTACACCGGCGACTATCACTGTGCTGCCCTTGTTCCAAGGCACGCTATAGGTTTCCTCTCTTTCTGCCTGGGTTTACTGCTGCACAGCCTGTGAAACAGCCTCTTCCTGTGGTGTGGGGTGACAAGAGTCAACAACGAAAGGAATGTTTTCCTAAGGCTTGCTAGTTTTATTTAGTTTGGTTCCAAACGGACCTCAGACAGGGATAATAATAACTGTCTGCACGACGCCACGTTAAGGTGGACCTGAAGCTTGTGATGTGGGAGAAGTTTCCCACAACATGGGGGAAGTTTCCCGTGGTGCTTTCTGTGCTGAGGTCTTTGAATTTCAGGGGTTTAATCCTGTAGACTTGTCTTCAAGGCGTGTTGGATACTTTCACCTTTGTAAGGCCAAAGATGCTCCTTCTGTAGCCTTTCCTTGGAAACACACACCCGGAGACTGCTGTCCTGGGGCTTGTGTTGGGGTATCCTCATGTCCTTGTCCTCAGGGATTTGCACAAAAGGACTCTGATGTGGTTTTCTCTCTGTGGTTGCTCCTAAAAACTGATTATGATGCATAAGTGAATCATCCTTTCTTAGGCTGTTTTGGGTTTGTGTTGGTTTTTGGGGGTTGTTTGTTTGCTTGTTTTTTTCCCTTTGCCTTCCAGATCTCAATTTATCATTGCCAAGCCTTCTGGAGAATACAGCAGATAAATAACTTACACACCCAATCAATACTACTTGCACGTTACATGCGCATGGAGCATGCCACTGCTGCAGCTCATCAAGTGTGCTCCAGGCAGTGCTACAATGATCTCAGGCAGGAGCAACCAGTAATTTCAGTGGGTTTTGATGAAAACTGTATCAGGACATTTTGGAAACCTGCTCTAAGGACTCTTTGCTCCACTGGAGAAAAGGTCAGCTGCCTGGGAGACCCCAGAGCTTCCATTCCTGGCTAGCCACCAATTTTCCTTCCTTGTTTTGTTCCTATCTCTCCTTGGTTCGGTTATGATTTTGTTTTGGCTTTATTTCTTTGGGGGCTTTGTTTGCTTGTTTGTTTGTTTTGGGCTGAGCTTTTTTCTGGTTGTTCTATCCCCACCCCCAAAGGCTTCGAGGTCCATGTATGCCATACATGGTGGGCTGAGCTAAGGAAATAAGGACATTTGTATCCCTAAGCCTGCCTCAGCTTCCTTTGTGCACCATTCCATGCCAAATCATCCTGTAAGCAAAATGAATCCAGTCTGGTTTACGGAAGCAACCAAATGTACAACTGCAAATTGGTGAATCCCAGTGTTTTTTCCCATTGCTAGTAACTGAAGAGCTGTTTCTCTAGTTTCTGTGACTGGGCTGAGAGGGAGAACAGCTCTCCTTTGAGCCAGGAGCTTGTACTGAAGCCCTGCAGAGTTTTTTTTACAAACTATATCACTTTACAATTCTTTGCAGGTTGCAAAGTTGAGGGACACAGAAACGTCTAGGAAGATGGAGGGGGCCACTGGACAACACAAGAAAATATACCACAAATGCACTGCTTTTGGATGCATTTCTTCAAGCTCCACCAAGGATCTTTTACTTCTAGAAAGTAAAAAAATGACAGATTTGAGGTTTCTTGAAAGGAAATTAACTTTTACATTCGTGTTATTTCCCTTGTTCAGTGTCCCGATGGAAGGGTTGTGCCCACTATGTCCACAGCTAAGTTCAAAGCCATGGTTTCTTTTGACCTCTGGAGACAAAGATAGGTATTATTGGTAATTCACAGTATTATCTCATGGGCATAGTCCATCTAGTCACTGCTCCACAAAAGGAATGTTGCTGAAACTGGTGGTTATTCTGCATACAAGCAGCTTTATCAGTCAGTCTATGGCTGTTCGTACCTCAGAGCTGATGATTTTAAGCAGTGGTCAGTCTACAGAGGGCTGGCTACAAGTGCTGGGCTTGAATGGTTTCCTTGGCTGAGGAAGTCCTGCTTCCTGAGGAATGAACAGGTCAGGAGGTGTGTGCAGTGGTATATTTAGAATCATAGAGTCACAGAATCGCTTTGCTGGGGAAACTCCACTAAGTTTGGTGCTAAACCATGTCCCTCAGTACCATGTCTCTGAAGCTTTTAAAGCCTTTCAGTTATAGGGATTCAACCACCTCCATGGGGTGTTCCAGTGTTTGCGAACTCTTTCAGTGAGGATGTTTGTTCTAATATCAAACCTAAAACTCCCCTGGTTCAAATCTCAGGTTTTCATCCTATCACTCATTCCTTGAGAGAAGAGATCAACACCCACCTGACTCCAACCTCCCTTCAGGGAGTTGTAGAGAGCCAGAAGGTCTTCAGCCTCCTTTTCTCCAAGCTGAACAACTCCAGATCCCTCAGCTTCTCCTCACCAGTCCTCTTCTCCAGACCCTTCAACAGCTTTGTAGCTCTTCTCTGGACCCACTCCAACCCCTCAATGTCTTTCCTGTAATGAAGGCCCTGAAATTAACCCAGTACTTCAGGTGTGACCTCACCAATGCTGATTATAGGAGGACAATCCCTGCTCTGATCCTGCTGGTCACACTATTCCTGATACAGTCCAGGATGCTGTTGGCCTTCTTGGCCAGCTGAGGAAATTTGCCTGCGGAAGTCATCCCTGCTGAACAAAGACCAGGTAAGGAGGTAGGAATTGACTCTTGTACTGATTAGATAGACATAGACCTGAAGTCAGCAGGCAGAGCTGCTCATCTGGCTGTTTCACAGAGCTAATCATGCAATGCCCTAATGAGAAGCCATTGAAAGATTCCTGTCCAAACCCCCCGAGCTCTCACAGTCTTGCAGCACAGCCCCTAATGCTGTCAAGCTTTCTGCAGCATTTGTTCCAGGTTTTATTGGCTCCTGGGGCACAAACCAGCCACAGCAACAAGAGGAGAACAGACTCTCCTCTGTGGCCAAGTAGGTGAAAGGCTCCGTTTGTTGCACGGTGTAGCTTTAATGGCACAAAGACCTTGTGTAAGGGACATTAAAGCCCTGAGTTTAATCTGGTAGTCATGAGATGGGAGGGGGAAAAGGGTGAGAAACACACTAGGAAAGAAAGTATGGAAAAAGGACATCTAGAGAAGTGCAAAGTGGAAGAGTTTTTGCAGGGGGTCCATATAGATGGAGTATGTTTGCTCTTCAGGGTGACAGAGAAACATGTAAGGTAATGAGTTAAGTGAAGAACATCTTGCTGGGCTGGGGAATGGGGGAAAAGCAGGACAGATGGACAGTTCAGGTATCTTTGCACTGTGTTATGCATTCTCCAGAGAAAGGCCATGAGAATGAGTAGAGGACTGGAAGAGCTGCCATATGAGGAAAGGCTGAGAGAACTGGGTTTGTTCAGCCTTGAGAAAAGAAAGCTTAGGGAAGACCTTATTGCTATCTTCCAGTACATAAAGGGTGGCAACCAAGAAGATGGAGACTCCCTTTATACAAAGAGTCCTGTGGAAAAGACCAGGAGTAAGGGGTCCAAGTTACTCTTGGGGACATTCTGACTGGACTGCAGAAGAAAACTGTTCATCGTGAGGAGGCTCAGAGGAGACCTTATTGCTGTCTACAACTGCCTGAAGGGAGGCTGTAGCCAGGTGGGGGTTGGTCTCTTCTCCCAGGCAACCAGCACCAGAACAAGAGGACACAGTCTCAAGCTGTGCCAGGGGAGGTTTAGGCTGGATGTTAGGAAGAAGTTCTTCATAGGAAGAGAGATTGGCCATTGGAATGTGCTGCCCAGGGAGGTGGTGGAGTCACTATCACTGGAGGTGTTTAGGAAGAGACTGGATGGGGTGCTTGGTGCCATGGTTTAGTTGATTCTATTCTATCCTATCTATTCTATTCTATTCTATTCTATTCTATTCTATTCTATTCTATTCTATTCTATTCTATTCTATTCTATTCTACTCTACTCTACTCTACTCTACTCTACTCTACTCTACTCTACTCTACTCTACTCTACCAGTTAGACATTGGAATCATCTCCCAAGGGAAGCAGTGCATTCCCCTGCTCTGTATAGTTTTAAGGTTCTGCTATTACCTGGAAAGGTTGGGCCAGATGAGCCTTGAGGTCCCTTCCAACCTGGCATTCTGTGATTCTATGATTTCTTAGTGTACAAGAAGCTGAGACCCTGAGGAAAATGGTTTAAAAGTGTCACAAAATCACCATTTTGGGGTTTATCTCCCTATCCCTTCACTGACTTTTATGCAGAAGTTGGTGAGATGAGAGAAGATTCTTTCAATCTGCCTTTTAGAAGGATTAGAGTCTCCATTAATACCAGGAATACCACTTTGTCAGCAGCACCCAGCCTGGCATCAGCATGTGGAGATGCACTGCAGCTGCACAGTTGTCCTCATGGATGTGGGAAACATTCTCCTCCTTCCTCACTTTAAATGCAGGAGATCCATCACCAGCCACTCGGTCAAGCTGGATGATTCCAAGGGATGTGGTGGAAAAAAGAGGTATCAGGAGAGAGAAGTGGGCAAGGGGTGCATGGGAGGGACATGGAGCAGGCATGTGAAGGGGAAAGAAGGGATGGGCCAAGACAGAAAGCGGGAATGGAAGATACTGGGAGAAAAACTGAGTGATGATCAGATTTAGCTACATCTTTAGACTTTTAGCTATCTTTAGTTACTCTGCCAAGGAGGAATACATGTAAGGAGAGAAGGGCTTTCTCTCTTTTCCCTGGAAGGAAAGGCTCTGAACTTGGGTTGAGATGGGTGAACATCTTCTGAAGGACATAACCCACGCCTGTTTTTATCTCTGCTACCCCATCCCTTATGTATTCCTGGTTGCTTTTCCTGGCAAGATGTAAATGATTTTCTGTTCCTTTTCCTACAGAACATCAGACCAGTAAAAGCCCCCTGACCTTTAGAAACCTGTGAGAAAGAAGAAATGTGAAGGCCTTAGAGTCATTATTAAAGAAAATATACATATTTCCACTGCAGCTGAGTGTAACTTTGATCAGAAAAATGTGGAAAACATAGCTTTTGGTCTATTTTTTCCCCCTCAGCTATTCTGTACATTTTTCTTCTCCTGCTCTGTTACAGAGCCCATGATGAAATGCCATTAAAGCTGGCTAACCAGGCTGATATACTTAAAATGACAACAAAATGCTCCCAAACATATGTTTGACTATTTAAAAGCATTTTTTTTCCTTCCCAACCCTGACATATTTTGGCATCTTGAGTTGGTGACACTTTTTTTCCCAGTCATGGGACAGTGGCTGAGAGCTGACTGACTTCACAAGGCACCCAACCAAGAACCAAACAGAAATCCCCATTGTGCTGCCATCGCTGGCATGGGTTTCACATTCTGCAGTGAGCCTTGGGTTGGCTGTGGGAGATTATCAGGGTTAGGGCACAAACTGGTCAGGCTGCCAGGGAAGCACAGTACATAATCACACTTGTTTAGTAGAGAAAGCAGCAGACATTGCAAGTCAGGACAAGAATAAGGAGAGAAATGCTCTGCTCTTAGCACTGCCTCATCAATACAGTCTCATTGGTAATGATCCATAGTGCAAAGTCCAACCTACTGATGTTCTGCTGTTATCATCAGCTTCTTCCCTTTACTCAGTCTTTTGCTTTCAAATGGGAAAAACTCTATAAACAACTATAAACTGCCTTACTCCCTCAATTGCTAATCTTAATTTACATCTCTGGACATGCCCTTATTTTTAATCTCACCAACCCCACCCCTTATGTATAGTGATTGCTGGCTGCTTTATCTGGCAAGATGTAACACCACCCCCCCAAATCACAACCTTCCCCCAGCAGCCCAGGTTGCCCAGAGAGGTGGGAGATGCTTCATCCCTACATCCATTCCAGGTCAGATTGTTTGGAGCTCTAAGCAACCTGCTCTAGTTGCAGATGTCCTTGCTGACTGCAGGGGGTTGGACTAGGTGACCTCTAAATGTCCCTTCCCACCCAAACCAGTCTGGGATTCTATGATTTTCGATGATCCTTGACAGCGCAGGAAGCTGGGTGACAGCTGGTAAGGAGTAATGGAGTCAGGTGCAGTGGAGGTAAGACAAGGAGCCAGAGCACTGAACAGAATAAAATGCTGTTTGAAGAGCAGGGTGGTCAGGTCTGGTTTCACCTGGTTAATTGTCTTCCAGCAAAGATTGGCTCTGTTAATGCCAACAGCTGCAGATGGATGCAGGATGCTAGTGAGTGGTTTCCAGCTGCTTTCCCTTCACTGTCTTCATTACAAAGATCTCATTCTTGCCCCTCTGAGACCCATTGAGATCGTTGAGTATGGCAAGTGCAGGACAACCAACCGCTGTTGACAGCCAGCAGCTTGTAGTAGGACATGAAAACCTCCACTGCTCAGAGATGGATGATTCAAGTAGACTCCACGATGTCTTCTCTTGGGCTGAATCATCTACTGAGGGGAAAAGAAACAGAGCTGTGGATTTTATGTCAGAGGAAGCTTTGAAGGTAATTTCAAGGACCGTTGCATCATTTGTCTGAGAAAATCTGTTAATAAGCTCTTAACGAGCATCATAGCTTCTGGCTCTGCTGAAATCAGAGGAGGCATCTGAGGGGAATGTAGTTCATCCAGCTGAGTGGATATTTTGGTTTGGCATATTCTTTAGGTTTTTTTAAGCTATTCTTACAATCCCTCAAAACAAGGTTTCTTGCACAGGAAAAAGAGAGCTATTGCTTTATTAAGGGTGGTGCAGAGGAAAAAGAAAACTGACCAGTGCCTCCTGGACTCATGATGGAAAGTCAAACTATAGAATCATAGAATCATTTGGGTTGGAAAAGACCTTCAACATCATCGACTCAAACCATTCTCCAACTCTTTCAAGTCTGGTGCTACACTATGTCCCTTAGCACCATTTCTCTGCCTCTTTTAAACACCTCCAGGGATGGGGATTCAGCCACCTCCCCTTGGAGCCTATTCCAGTGAGCACCCTTTCAGCACAGAAGTTTCATCGAATATCCAACCTAAACCTCCCCTGGTGCAACTGGAGGCCATTTCCTAACTTTAGGACAGCTCTTTTTCTGTGCAGCAGACACTCAGAAAAGCAACAGAAAGTGAAATAATTACTGCACTGTTTGGAACATAATGGTTGAATTTAAAAGCTATGCTAAATGCTTATTAATGTCCTTTATGGTTCTGTTTGTGGGGCGGTCAGCATTCAACATACAAAGCAACTTATTTCTTTTGTTTTGTTTTGTTTTTAATTGAGCTCAGGAGAGAATCTTTCCTTTCATGAGTGACAGTGAAGATGGGTAGAAGCAGGGGTGCCCCTACCTGGTGCATTAGCATTGATAAAGAGAAGGAATGAAAAGATGGTTGCTCCAGTGTTTTGCAGGCATCGAATTCCGAGCTCGAAAGACATGCTGTAGCAATCGGGTGATGTTCAGAATAAGAAGGGATGCAGTCTGGTGGGTCTTTGTTTCTATGGTTACACTCAACTGGAATTGCTGCAACTAGGTCAGCTGGGAAGGTGTGAATGAAAACAAAGCGATTCGGAATCGGTAATGAGAGTTCAAAGAGAAGGTTGCTGCTGCTGGGGAAGGGGAGAAGGGAAGAAGGGAGCCGAGTGTGGAGAGAGGGATTTTAATGTACATTTGTCATGCATATGTATGGAGTACTACACAGCTGGATCTGTGCTTTAGCATCATTCACTCTTCCAGCACTATGCAGCAGGCTATTGTTTGGAGAATCACCTGCAGAGCACCATCAAACGGGCACGCTCTGTGCTGGTGACACCTTTCCTCCCTCTGGCTGCATATCCAGACAGCAGCAGCCGCAGAACAGAAGAGGCTGTGGCAGCTGGAAGACAGAGGAGGAACAGATGGAAGAACAGTTGGGGATGTCTCATGGGTTTAAGTGTTTAAGACCAGGCTGGATGATGCTTTGAGCAACCTGGTCCAGTGGGAGATGTTCTCGCCCGTGGTGTGGAACTAGACGATCTTTAAGGGGAAACAAAACCAAGGGCAGGGAAGGTGAGGCATCCTCAGCCCACAAGTGAGGAGAAACAGGCTGTAAACGCAGACTAAAAGGAAGCAACTTGGGCATGAATGGTTGTAAAGCCCTGGGCCAGGCTGCCCAGGGCAGTGGTGGAGTCCCCATCCCTGGAGCAGTTTCAGAGCTATGGAGATGTGATGTTGAGGGCCATGGTTTAGTGGTGACCAGGTAGTGCTGTGTTAATGTTTGGACTTGATAATCTTCATGGTGTCTTCTGACTAAACTGATTCTATAATTCTCTAACTGGCACTGCAGAGCCTATACGTTAATCCTCTGTTGATGGCTTGGGTCCTGGGCTTTTGTGTTTTCTCCAAATCAGGCATGGTAGGATGTCTGTCTGTATCCCTGTAACTCAGAGTACTCCTGCACAGCAGACGAGTAGTGCCAGAACAGAAAAGTTACACAGCATGGCCATTTGGGGGGATACTTCAAAGAAAGAAGCAGCAGCTGGTAGTTCAGTTTTGTCAGCAGCACTGACTTTAGTACACTTGAATTTCCACATTCCTTCCCTTTTAAATGTCGCCCTGTTCTTCACATGGACCCGCCGGGAGTGGGGCCAGAGGAGGACACAGTAATGATGGGAGGGCTGGAAGCCCTCTGCTGTGAGGCCAGGCTGGGAGAGCTGAGGTTGCTCAGCCTGGAGAAAAGAAGGCTCCAGGGAGACCTTCTTGTGGCCACTCAGTACTTGAAGGGACCAAGAAAAAGATGGAGACAGACTTCTGTGCAGGGCCTGTTGTGAAAGGACAAGGGGTGATGGCATGGAACAAAAAGAGGGAGACTCAGACTGGAGAGAAGGAAGCAATGTTTTTACAGTGGAGGTGGTAGTGATACTGGTCCAGGTTGCCCAGAGAGGCGGGGGATGCCCCATCCCTGGAAGCAGGTTGTTTGGGACTGAGCAACCTGCTCCGGCTGACTGCAAGGATTGGACTAGGTGACCTTAAGAAATCCCTTCCCACTCAAGCCAGTCTGTGAATCTCTCTATTACAGCCCATAACGTATTACAGCCTGGACAGTCGAAGCTGCGGGGACCGAACTTTAATCCTCCTCCTCCATAAGCCCCATCACCAACCCTACACGGGCTCCAGCCCCGTGCGATGCACGCCCGGCGGAGGCAGCCCCACTAGCCCCTCATTACGCGCAGCCAAAGGGGAGGGCGCAAAGGGGAGAGGGGCCCAATGGGCGTGGGGAAACCCCGGGGAGGTGGGGATTGGTGGCGCGGAGAGCCAATGGGAAGCGAACCAGCGGCCGGTGTTCAAGGGGGAGGGAGCGCGGAGGGGGGACTCGGGCGGTGCTGGCGAGGGAGGTCCGGACGGCAAGGGCCGAGCCGAATCGAGCCGAGCCGAACCCAGCCTCGCCCCGACGGACAGAGCCGCGTCCCGTCGAACCGAGCCTCGCCAAGCCCCGACGAGCCCAGCCTCGCCTGGCTCCGACGAACCCATCCGAACCGAGCCATGGCAGGCTCCGACGGCAGCCGGTCGCTGCGGTTCTTCACCTGGGAGGAGATCGCGCAGCGCAATGGGCGGGGGTCGGCGGGCCAGGAGCGGTGGCTGGTGATCGAGAGGAAGGTGTACGATATCAGCCAGTTCCACCGGAGGCACCCGGGAGGCTCCCGGGTCATCAGCCACTACGCCGGGCAGGACGCCACGGTGAGTGGCGGGGCAGCGGCGGGGTGGCCGTTCCCAGCCCGGGGAGGGACGGGAAAGAGGGGCAGGGGACAGCGGTGCTGGGGACAAGGGCAGAAGTGCGGTCCCCTCTGGGAGAGGAGGGTCCCGGGTGACTGACTTCACAAGGACATTTCTGAAGGAACAACAAAAACTGTGCGGAAATGTGTGCAGTCAGCCTTGAATCTGGGGGAAAACAGTGATTTTCGAGCACGTACACTATATAAGAATGCTCTATTTTTATACATGCCTAGCCACAGACCAGAACTGAATGGAAGCACCCGAGATATTCATAGAATCACAGAATTGTTCTGGTTGGAAGAGACTTTCAAGATCCTGGAGTCCAACCCTTCACCCAACACTGCCAGGTCACCACTAAAACATGGCCCTCAGCACCACATCTCCATGGCTTTGAAACCCTTCCAGGGATGGGGAGTCCACCACTGCCCTGAGCAGCCTGTTCCAGGTCTTGACAACCCATTGGGGGAAGAAATTGTTCCTCATGTCCAACCTAAACCTCTCCTGGTGCAACTTGAAATTGTTTCCTCTTGTCCTGTCACTTGTTACTAGGGAGGGAGAGGGCATTCCCAGTACATGGACTCATTATTCACAAGTGTATGAACACAGAGGGCTTCCTCCTGCTTTAAAAGTCCAGCTCTGTGTGTCCAAGAGGTGGCACTAGTGCAAAATCTTGCTGAAAGTCGTATTTTGGTCTTTAAAAACATAAATCAACCTTTCTGAATGCCAGTGGCAGTTGCAAAGTGGAGCAATCATTGTTTGAATTGGAACTGTGGGGTACTTTTGTCAGTGGA
This sequence comes from Picus viridis, assembly GCA_033816785.1. Classification (NCBI taxonomy): domain Eukaryota; kingdom Metazoa; phylum Chordata; class Aves; order Piciformes; family Picidae; genus Picus; species Picus viridis. The sequence continues at coordinate 6,438,279 of CM066584.1, forward strand.
TTTCCTTCCTCCGCCTAATTGTGCCTTGCACTAAAGAAAATGAAGTTCTCCAAATGTATTTAGCCCCAAGGGCATGTATGAGACGTTGAAGCTACCTCAGGAGTGGTTTTGATGGGCTGTGTTTCAGTCCTGAGCAGAAAGGAGGGACTTGAGATTTAGTGCTTTGCCTCAATTCATTGTATGTGTGCAATGTAAATCTGAAGAGAAGCTGGGCTCCCACAGGCTTCATGAGGTGAGGATGAGCACCTGGGTTTTTGAAGCCCCATCAGAAGTGGGTCACTCACAGTGGCCAGCAGATAGGGCATTGTCATCTGTGTCACTGCTGGATGCAGCTGAACTGCTGACCACTCAGGAACCCCAGCCAAGTGAACTCCAATGTTTCCAATAGTTTTTGTCCTGGAATTGTAAAGAATGAAACTCCTTACCAACAGCAAAACTGGGAAGGAAAGAAAGAACACTTTTGCTTTGCTGAATGCCACCAGAATGTTCTGATTTCAAGGAGGTGCAATCAGCACTGCCAGGTCTCACAGCCTCCATGGAAGGGATTGGTCTAATTGGGTGGTACCATCCTCCTCTGATCTGCCCACATACTCCTCCCCATTTCCCCCCCCCCACTTCCAGTGAGAATATGCAAATTACAAACCCCTCTTCTCCTCCTTTATTTGTGTAAGCCTGAGCAGAGAGGATGCTACAGCTGAAATGCAACAGGGCTGCCCAGAGCTGGCAACATCAGCTGGGCTTTTAACCCCTTTATTGATTGGAGATCTTCTAATACAATTTACTTTAAAACCCATGTGATTAGGAGGTAGTAACAATAGTCCTAAGCAGTGTATGATGCAGACAGCTTACAGAGTGATGTGCAGAGAGCAAACACTGTCTCAGGAAAGAAAAAGCAGTCTTAGGCTGAGGGAGATGGGTAAAGTTTAAGCTAATTTGGACACAGGAAGCGATATGTGCAAAAGGAGGCAAATGGGGGATCATCAGCAGGGCTGTCAAACTGCCAGAGGGATTTAAATCTAAATAACAGTGATAAAATCTCTAGTGATAACAGCCAGTAGTGAGTTCTTTTTCCTTCTGGCTGCCTGGTTGCCATGGAGACCGACAGGACATTTAAATGATGAAAGTGATTTCTCTAACAGGGATTTTCTGAATGGTAAAGATGAGTGAGAAGCAGTGGACTCCTGAGAAACGTGAGGAGGGATCAGATGAGGAATAGGAGGCAGGTAGCAAGAAAACAAAACTTCTAGGAAGATGTAGACAGAAGGGCCTTGGGAATTGCCAAGGAAGCGTGCTTGGAACAATGTAGGGGTTTTGAGACAGGTGGGAGTCACCAGGAAGTGCCATCACCTATCTGTGTCCTGCATGTCCCATTATCTTACCCAGTTCAGCTGGTTTTGTGCCAGCATCTTGCCCTTCTTCCTAGTCAGACATTGACTTCAGGATGTGGGGCTTGAGGAAAAAGAAGTGGAACCTAAAGACAAAACAGAGACAGAGTTGCTGAGGGCACAAATCTTTTGAGGAATTGGCTGAAGGATCTGGGGTTGTTCAGCCTGGAGAAAAGGAGGCTGAGAGATCTTCTGGCTCTCTACAACTCCCTGAAAGCAGCTTAAAGCCAGGTGGGGGTTGGTCTCTTCTCCCAAGAACGAATGACAGGACAAGGGGAACAAGCCTCAAGCTGCAGCAGGGGAGGTTTAGGTTAGACATGAGGAGCAACTTCTTACCCAAAAGGGTTGTCAAGGCCTGGCCCAGGCTGCCCAGGGCAGTGGTGGAGTCCCCATCTCTCAAGGGGTACCAAAGCCCTGGAGATGTGGTGCTGAGGGCCATGGTTTAGTGGTGCCCTGGCAGTGTTGGGTTAAGGCTTGGACTTGATAATGGTGTCTTCCAGCTAAAACAATTCCATGATTCCACACATCTTGAGGTTCAGTGAGATACAAGATTTTCAGATTCCTAAGTGGGTTATGAGTTCATGTTTCTTGCACTTAACCACATCCAGGTAGAAAATGATGCATAGAATTTAGCTTCATTTGTTCAGACCATTTATGGTCTGAACAAAGCAGTAAGAGCTGTGGCAGTAAAATCTGTCTCAGCCAGCTCCATTAGCTGGGTTACTTTGTGCTGAGTCCAAGATATGATGAAATCTATTTCTTTTGCTGTCACCTGAACAATCATTTTGCTTCAGCTTTCTTCCTTTATCTGTGTTTCAGGATCCTTTCACAGCATTTCATCTTGACAAGACACTAGTGAGAAAGTACCTGAGCCCACTCTTGATTGGAGAGCTGGCACCAGATCAACCCAGCTTTGAGCCCAGCAAGAATGCAAGTATCTTAAAAGTCTGGTATTTGGGTTGAAATTGTGCTATTTAACTCCTCTTAATGGTAGCCAGAATTTCCTGTATATAAAATGATAAAGTCTCCTGGGATCTCTGTCTTGACCTGTAGCTTCTCCTTCACTTCATGTCATTATTAGTACTTTTAGTGAAGATTTGCCCTCCAGGTGACCCTTAAGCTTTTCCCTGTTGCCACAGAAGCTGCTTGACAGGGGAAAGTGAGCTCCTCTTTGAGGTTCTGAGGCATTTTCAGACCAGCAGATGCTCTTGGGTCTCCCCACAGAAAAAGCTGGTAGAAGATTTCCGTGAGCTCCGTGGCACTGTCGAGAAGATGGGGCTTCTCAACCCCAGCCCTGCCTTTTTCATCCTGTACCTCTGTCACATCTTGATGTTGGATGTTGCAGCCTGGCTCACCATCTGGTATTTTGGAGCATCCACAGTGCCTTTCCTGTTCTCTGCAGTGCTGCTAGGCACTGTCCAGGTAAGCAGCTAGGCGAAAAAGAAAGACGACCCAAAAATGCCAGAAGCCAGCCCTTGGAGACGAAGGCCAAGAGCATCCTGGCCTGGATCAACCAGAGTGTGGCCAGCAGGACCAGGGCAGGGATTGTCCTCCTGTATTAGGCACTGATGAGGCCACACCTAGAATCCTAGGTTCAGGTTTGGGTCCCTCACTCCAGGAAGGTGGAGCTGCTGGAGTGGGTCCAGAGACAAGTCCTATAAAGAGTGGCTGAGGGAACTGGAGTCATTCAGCATGAAGAAAAGGAGCCTGAGGGGAGTCCTTCTGGCTCTCTACAACTCCCTGAAAGGAGGCTGGAGCCAGGTGAAGGTTGGTCTCTTTGCCCAAGGAATAAGCTACAGGGCAAGATAAAACAGCCTCAAGTTGCTCCAGTTGAGATTTAGGTTGAGATTTCTTCCCCAGAAGTGTTGCAGATCGTTGGAACAGGCTGTCCAGGGCAGTGTTGGAGTCCCTGTCCCTGGAAGGGTTTCAAAGCCCTGGAGATGTGGTGCTGAGGGCCATGGTTTAGTGGTGACCTGTCAGTGCTGGGTTAAGGGTTGGACTCCATGATCTTAAGGGTCTTTTCCAAGCAAAATGATTCTGTGATCTTGTGATTCCTTTAGGTGCTCATTGCCCTAACCACAAGACAAATCTTGTCATCACGGACTCCCCTTCTCCCTGGATTTCACCAAAGGGGCAACATTAGAGTGCCATGACATGCTGCTTTGGCTGAGCAGACTTTGCCCTGCTTTTTCCTTCCCATAGCCCATCAAAGCCCTCCTTATTCCCAGCCTTCTTCCTACAGTGAAAGCCATGCTGCCCTTCTGAGGTCCCTTGTGCCAGAACTCCAAGGCCCTGTGCAGGGGCCAAGCCGCCGTGTTCCCATGGGAACTTGCAGGGAGTTAGAGGAGAGGGCAGAGCAGCTCTCAAAGCCCCAGCTCTTTCTCCTGTGGCCAGCTGATCCTCTTGGAATTACAAGTACTCAGAGGAGGCAGCAGCAAGCAGCTCCTTAAAGGAGACTTTGTTGCTGATTTCTGTGCAGTTTTGTGAGAGAATCAATGCTGGTTCTGAGCTCTCTGCCTTTTATTTTTTTAACATGATTTCCCCCCCCTTCATGAAAACAACTATCTGGGACTAAAAGTCATTAGGCAAAGTCTGGAGTGTAGTGGTACATAGTAAAAGAGAAGTGTTTGGACTGGGTCTTAGTAGTAGAAATGCTTTCACTAGCCAAGGGTATGTGTTGAGGAGCATAGGAGTAAAGCAAACCCTCTTCTGAGCCTCTTGATTCTTCTTTTTGCCCAGCAGCACTGTTGTGTGGTGGTGATTTTTTCCCCCTATTGTATTATTCATTCCAGGCCCAGGCTGGCTGGCTTCAGCATGATTTTGGACATCTTTCAGTCTTTAGCACATCGAAATGGAACCACTGGGTCCACAAGTTTGTGATCGGCCATCTGAAGGTGGGCGCTCAGTGCTGACAGGGGCTTGGCCTGGAGTGCTCTGCAGTCTGAGCTTGAAGAAACCAAATACAAGGAGCTGCTGGGGAGGGAGGACTAAGGGCAGAAGATACAACTTCTTTATGGCACTCTCTTCTCCTCCCTTCCTGCAGGGAGCACCAGCCAGCTGGTGGAATCATCTCCACTTCCAGCACCACGCTAAGCCCAACTGCTTCCGCAAGGACCCTGACGTGAACATGCACCCCTTGTTTTTCGCTCTGGGAAAAACACTCTCTGTAGAGGTGAGACCTGGTGAAGGCTTTTGGGGGGCTTACAGCATTAGGATGCAAATCTGGAAAGCTGCTTGGAGACTAGTGAGCAGTTGGCTTGGTCAATGAGCCGTCTGAGTATTTGGGGGACTTGGAGAAGGTGCAGGCTTGGCATTAATGGCCTCTGAAAAGCAAGAGTTAAAAAGATCCTTAATGTTACAAAGATCCTTCCTGTCCTTAACTTAATGTTGCACCTGTTTGGGTTTTGTTTTGGGTTTTGTTTTGGGTTTGGGTTTATGTTTGGGTTTGTGTTTGGGTTTGGTTTTGTGTTTGTGTTTGGGTTTGTGTGTGTGTTTGGGTTTGGGTTTGTGTTTTGTTTTGTGTTTTCTTATGTTTGGTTTTCCCCTAATACAATCTTCCCTGGGTTCAAATTATCCAAGTTGATTCTGAAGGTTAAAAAAAAAGCAGCCCAGAAGCACACAAAAATTGCTTCTGGTAGAATGAGAAGTACCTCCAGTGCATAGTTTGAGTTGATGTGCTATTTCATACAGTGCAACCCTACCTCCTAGTGGTCCCTGATATCCCTTAGTACTACTCCCAATCCTTCTGAGGTTTTCCTATCCTTCTGAGGTTTTTCTATCCTTCTGAGGTTTTTCTATCCTTAGCAGTTCAAGAGGTTATTTTTGGGAGCTTTCAAAATAAGACCAAAATATTTGTCACAGTTACAAGTTCAGATTTCTCTGATGAGAGGCTTGCAGTTGAATGAAGAGAGGACTGCAAGTTGTTCTCATTGTCAAGATCAGCTTTGACTCCTTGTGGTAGTTGGAGAAACAAAGCAGCAGGTGACAAGCAAGGACACTCTGGAGCATTTACAACTAGTGATCAAAGAAGCTGTTTCAGTGGTCTCAATCTGGCAGTGGGTGTCAGACTGGAGTCTAGCTTTATTTCTGGTACAACTCTGAGGTTAATTGAATGGCTTCAGCATTTGCCAGTCCTTTAAAACAAACTAGTTACATAAATTCATGGCATCACCTGGCTGAAATGCTCAGAATGCAATGAAATTAAGGGCAGGCTGCTGTTTGGAATTGGTTTGAACATGTACAGGGATACAATGGAATTCCTGATGGAAGCTGGTGATGTTATGTTAATATAGTGAACACCGACGAATAACTAGTCTCAGAGGGAGGATAATCTGCTCACCTCTGTTCCTGTGGACACAGTTGAATGCCTAAATGCTCACTGGAGATTAATTGCAAGAAGGTGGGAGTTTATTAATAGTATCATAAGCTTTTCTGATTTTTTTCTGAAGCTCGATTTGGGCAGCACTCTTCCCTCATGGAGTGTTGAGCAGCTGTGCCCTCTGTAGGGGAAGAGCTTCCAGTGCATGTCGCTGTCTGGGGTGAAAGAGACTTCCCACCAGCCTCTTGTGCATCCAAAGCAGGGATGAAAAGTTACCCTAGCAGTGATAGACTGAAGTTCTAGGGGATGATGAAGCCAGTGACATGGTGGATGGTGGCATGGTTTGATAGGACATCTCTTTGAAAGGTTAGGAGGTCTCTCAGACTGCATTGCTTTGACAGCATAGGTAGGATTGTATGCATATATGTCTTGGGGTGTCTCCATGGCCTGAGTAATTTGCTTACTTTAACAGCTTGGTGTGCAAAAGAAGAAGTTCATGCCTTATAACCACCAGCACAAGTACTTCTTCATCAGTGAGTAACCCTACCCTTTTGCAGTGCTGTGGACAGCATTCGCTCAACTCCTTCCTTTTCCAGCCCATCTCCCTGGGGTGAAAGGGCACAGTTAATGTCTCTGCCATCTATTTCTCCACTCTAGTCGGCCCCCAGCTCTGGTGCCTCTTTACTTCCAGTGGTACATATTCTACTTCGTGGTACAGCGGAAGCAGTGGGTGGTAAGTCAGCTCCAGTGGTGACTTCTTGTTGTATGGATGGGAATCACTGGGAGGAGCTCTGGGATGTGTCTCTCTGTGGCAAAGGGTGTGATGTGGCACATGATGTAGTGATAGGATGAGGGGCAGTGGTTGCAAATTAGAGAAGAGGAGATTTAGATTGGATGTTAGGAACAGGTTCTGTACCATGAGGATGGTGGAACACTGGAACAGGTTGCCCAGGGAGGCAGTTGAGGCCCCATCCCTGGAGATATTCAAGGTGAGGCTCAACAAGGCTCTGGGCAACCTGATCTAGTTGAGGATGCCCCTGCTAACTGCAGAGGGGCTTAGACTAGATAACCTTTGGAGTTCCCTTCCAACCCAGGCCATTCTATGTTTGCTGGGGGAGAGAGGTTACCTCCCAGACAGCCTTTCTCTTCTCTAAAAGTTCAGTTCCCAGTTGGGTAACAGAAGATGTTCTCTGATGTCCTGACTTGGTATGGGGTGTCTGAATGTCTGGAGGCATTCCTTCTTTTGCAGAGTTGATGTTCCTACAGAACTTGTCCTTCAGGTAACATGAGAGTTTAGCTGAAGGTAGAAGTGGTCATTCTGGCCACTCTTTTTTGCTTCCCAATCACTACAGTAAAAGCCTTTGGGCAGAGAAAAAAGGGACAGGTATCAGAAATCAGGGGCGTTGGAAGAAGAGTCAGTGCACCTCCACTTTGCAATGTGATTTTGAAATCAAGTAGCTTTCAGCCTAAAACTGAATCCTTCTTACCAGTAAAAGATATTATGGGAGGTTTTAAAGGGAGTGCCACCTAGAAGGGGTGGTAAATCTAGAATCCAGTAATTCATCCTCTTAATGAAGTTCTGTTTGTTCCTTTTACTACAGGACCTGGCCTGGATGTTGTCCTTCTACATCAGATTCTCTCTCACCTACTGGCCCTTGCTGGGGGTGAAGGGTTTGCTGGGGCTGATCATATTAGTCAGGTATCATTCAGTTTATCATTCCTCCATTCTCTTTCCCAGTTTATATCAATCCTTTGTGACAGCTTTTGTTCAACCTCCTGCTTTATCTCTTGCCTCAAGCCCCTGCTCTTCTGTCTCCTCATGCCTTGCAGCAAGGCAGTGGTTGTTGTCTGTCAGGCATGTCTTTGGAAGGTGTGTGTGATCTGCTGGTCAAAGGTTCAGGGTTCCTGGTGTTCATTTTGTTGGGCAACAGATAGCTGGTATCTCTACCAGTGTCTTGTCCTGACTTGTCAGGGCATAGGTGTGGCATCAGTAATGGTTTTGGGTGTTTGTGTGTGCAGGTTTATAGAGAGCAACTGGTTTGTCTGGGTTACACAAATGAACCACATCCCAATGCACATCGATTATGATAAGAATGTGGACTGGTTCTCTACCCAGGTAAGATCTTCTCTCCAGAGACCTGTGACTTCAAAGGTGAGAATTTAAGAGCTCTGGGTATGTAATGCCCAAGAGAGGTGATCACAGAAGTGGTGGGAACTGAGAGAGGAAAACTTGAGCAGCTTGTCCTCACTGTGTGAAATGAGTGATTAGTGCAGAAGTGGGATGGAGGCTTCAAATGCTGAGCAGAGATGCCTCAAGGAAAATAACTGGAGGTGCTGCAATGCTCTTCAGATAGAGAGCTTCCTGTGCATGAACAGTGCACATCTTTCATGTGCACCCTGTTTTATTTGAGTTCTGAAGCCATGACACAGTTTTTTCAAGTAGAAGAGCTGAAAGTCATGGTGGTTATGACTTAATCTGACTCAAGTCTGTTCTTCTGAATTCTGTCCCTAACAGTCTTGTATCACAGCATGTCCATCTCCTCTTGACTGGAGATGGCTCTTGGAGTTGCTGTGTTCAGCCAGAAGACACACGATGATAAGCAGCCTGTACCTGCTTACTGTTGCGTTGGACACATGTATGAGGAGGGACATTCCTAAACCAGTGCTTAAATGTTGATGTTTTTCCTCTCAGCTCCAGGCAACCTGTAATGTTCACCAGTCTTTCTTCAATGACTGGTTCAGTGGACATCTGAACTTCCAAATTGAGCACCAGTGAGTTGAAGCATGGGTTGGGGGTTTGAGGGAATTCCAAGGAGTGTTGTTTACACTGGGTCTGAGGAGCCTACAAGGTCTCTGTCTCTCTAGCAGCTAATACAAGAACAAGAGATAATGTGGGTCAGTGTTGTGCTTTTTATGTGGGGATGGAATAGGAATTTCAAGACAGCTTTTGGAGTGCTGGTGTGCACCAGCACCACTTTAGATATGAGTGGCATGATACAGGGGTGAGAGTTAGCCTTCTGGTTAGTACAGATGCTGACTGAAGTGACATGAGACAGATCAGTACAGAGCACTGATGGCTATGGGCCAAGGGAAGGTTGAATCTTAGGTACAGAAGAAGGGCAGGAATTCTGTGGGATTGCCCAAAGAAGTGATAAATTTCTCATTCCTGGAATCATTCTAGGTCAGGTTGTTTGGGCCTCTGAGCAACCTGCTCTAGTTGCAGATGTCCGTGCTGAATGCAGGGGGTGGATTAGATGAGATGAGCTTTAGAGGTCTCTTCAACCCAAACCAGTCTGGGATTCTATGGTTCTTCATGATGACAAATGCCACTGAATGGTGATATTCTTTTCCCACAGCCTTTTTCCTACAATGCCTCGACACAACTACTGGAAGGTGGCCCCTTTGGTGAAGTCCTTGTGTGCCAAACATGGTGTCGAGTACCAGTGCAAGCCGCTGCTCACCGCCTTTGCCGACATAGTGCAGTACGTATCAACCCACTGCAGACTGTACGTGAAGGGTTCTCCACTATCACAGAGTGAACACGGCAAGGGGAAGGGCAGCCAGCTCGCATCACAGAAGTTCTGTGAAGAGCCTCTGGTAGCAGAGATGGCCATAAAAGGGTTTGGCAAACTGTTCAGCCATGGTGCTGGTTTCAGTAGCAGCAGACAGATGGTGTCAGCAGGAGTCACCTAATGGAGAGCTGCTTTTCTTCACTTGTGAAGAGTCAGAGCTCAGTAGGATGCCAGGTTTGGTGCCTCTGTCCCTGAGGATGCTCCAGAGGAAGAGGTGTTCTCATAAAGATGAGTCTGAACTGTCATTAATTTTGCTTTTCCTTTCTTCTGCTCCTTGCCCCTTAGATGTCTTTTACTCCATCAAAAAGCCATATGGCTCTCTGCTGCTGTGCTCTCTCCTTCTGTTTTCATTCTAATGAAGTTGTTTCCTTTAGCCTTCCAGTCTGTGTCTGATGCAGCCCCCATGGTTTGAATCTTCTCCGTGTTTTCAAGGAGCTGTAGTCTGTGGTTTTTTTGCCTCTGATGATCTCTGAGCAGCTTGATCTAGTTGAGGATTCCCCTGCTCACTACAGAGGGGTTGGACTAGATGACCTATAAAGGTCCCTTCAGCACAAACCATTCTGTGAGCTCCTATAGACAGAAATTCTTCCCACAAGGCTGTGTTCCCTGGACACTCTATTTCATGACCTTGTGTTTAAGGAAATGTGGTTTTCTCTTGGCAGCTCTTTGAAGGATTCAGGGGAGCTCTGGCTCGATGCCTATCTACACAAATAAGCAGCAGTGGATCCTTGCAGAGGAAATCTCCACCCTTGCTGCCTCCTGTGGTGGTCCCCATGAAGATACTGAACAGAGGGGAGAGAGGTGGGGAGGTGGTGCTGCTTAATTCCATTGATGAATGTAATTAATATGATTTTTAAAAAAAAAAAAAAAGGTGTGTTCTTAATTCTTTTTGTGTTTCTTTCATTCCTCTTCTCTGGTGCTGAGTTCTGAGGAAAAAAGCTGAATGGAAGAGGTTACGTTCCACCAAGCTAGGAGCAGCTTTGGGACTGGGAACAGATTTCTTCCTGTCTGCTGGTACTTCACTTGCTGGAGACATAGGAGAGAAGTCTCTTATCTAACATAGGCTTTGTGAGGTGGCCCTCAGGAGTGTGTCAAGAAAGATAAGGCAGCATGAGCTGAAAGGAGTGATTAAAATGTGGAAGCAATAAGGAATTGTGTGGGCACAGTATTTTCAAGTACATATATGTACAGGGCCTGTTGTGACAGGACAAGAGGTGATGGTTTGAAACTAAAAGAGATTTAGACTGGAGAGAAGGAAGAAATGTTTTACAGTGAGGGTGGTGAGACCCTGGCCCAGGGTGCCCAGAGAGGTGGGAGATGCCCCATCCCTGGTCAGGTTGTTTGGGGCTCTGAGCAGTCTGCTCTAGTTGCAGATATCCCTGCTGACTGCAAGGGGGTTGGACTAGGTGACCTTTGGAGGTCACTTCCACCCTAATGAATCTGTGATTTCTTTCATTCTGTGTAATTAACAATGGCAATAGAAGTGCCCAAACCAAGGGAGAGCGGGGAGCATGTGAGAGCCCAAACTGATTTGCATGAATGTGTGTGAGGTGGAGAAGGTGCAGGCAGCAGTGCTGAAGGAATAAGCATGAGGGAAAAAGATCTAATTAAAGCCCTAACTGAAGCAGAGAACCAGAAGTGGAGGCTCTTCCACAGGGCTGCAGATGTGAGGGCTTGGCATGCTGTATTCTGTGGGAATGCTGCCCTCCACATCTCATCTGTGCTGAAGGCCTCTGAGTTACTGACCCATTGGTGCCCTCCCACGGAGTCTCTGCAGGTGGTTTCCACAGTGCCAGACTTGTGAGTCTTAGCCTGTCACTGAAAGTCAGAGGAGACAGAAATGTGGCATTTCCATACTTGGGGTCCCTACAAGGGTGACTAAGGAAGCAGAAGGATCTGTGGTCGCCTGAAGCTTCACTTTGGGTTATTAAGGGGAGAGAGCTTTTGACTTCTGGCCCGTGGACTACGAGGTGTTGCTGTCTGAGCTGCAGACAAATTTCATGCTGATGTAAAAGTGTTAGGGGTTGGAGTGGTGCTGAAGTGTCTTGATTTGACTATGCAATCAACAGAAGTCAGCTGTGCCACAGGCACACATCTGCCCATACATTGCTGGTCTTTCTCTGTTGGATGATGTGCCTTCAAAACACTTCCCAAGAGGTTATTTAGCCTTCCTGCATTTCCTGGTGCCTTTTCATTTACTACACCATTGTGACAGAGGCCAAACCAGGATATAGCACCTGGCATAGCACTAGGTGGAGCTGGTTCCATCACTCTGTTACCCAGGGGACAGGTGGCTTAGTCTCCAGAAGAATGGGTTGATTTGTGAGGAAGATGAGGGTGCTTTTTCTGAATAACATCTAGAAGGAGGCTGGCTTGCAAGGGAGTGGAGGAAATGAATCCTCCCAGACCAGGCATGTTCTTAAGCACTGAATAAAATTGTAATGGAAATAATATAATCCTGAAGTCCTTGATACCTATGGATAAAGACCATCAAGGAAATGGACCTCAGTTACTCTTTTACCTTCTATTTTCCTGCTCCATTTCTCCCCCTCTTATTATTAGAGCTGTTGATGGAGTGAAGTTTAATAATAAATTTTTTTTTAATCTCGCCAATTATTGCTGTTACCAGAGGGAAATATGTCTGCACAAGAGTCTGCACTGTCTGGAATGTGGAGAGAGAACTATTACAAACCTCAGCATTTGTATTTTGGAGGAAGGGAATCAGTTCTGTCCTCTTGTGAGAAAGTATGTAGGATGGGGCCAGGCTCTTGTCAGTGGTGCTCAGCAACAGGACAAAGGGCAGCAGGCACAAACCAACCCAGGAGGTTCCAACTGAAGATGAGAAACTTTTTTGCTGTGAGGATGCTGAAGCAGGCTGCCCAGAGAGGTTGTGGAGTCACCTCTGAAGAGATTTCAATCCATCTGAACATTGTGCTCCTGGGCAAGCTGCTGTGGGTACCCCTGCTTTAGCAGGGTGGTTGGGCTGGATGATCTTCAGAAGTCATAGAATTGTTAGGGCTGGAAGGGACCTCAAGGCTCATCTAGTTTCAATCCCCCTGCCATGGGCAGGGACACCTCACACTCGATCAGGTTGCTCACAGCCACATCCAGTCTGGCCTTAAAACCCTCCAGGGATGAGGCTTCCACCACCTCCCTGGGCAACCTGTTCCAGTGGCTCACCACCCTCATGGGGAAGAACTTCTTCCTAACATCCAAGTCCTTTCCAACCTCCACCATGCTGGGATGCTGTGATAAGCAAACCAGAATGACTCCTCACAAAACAATAGCCATACCCCAAAATGAATTCTAGCACTATACACCAGTTCTCCCTCCAGGGTGAGAAGGAAAGGCAAAAATGAGCAACCCTTGGCTTCTGGAAGTTGCATGGCTCTCTGGGTAGGAAGATGGCTGTTTGATGACATCAAGAGCTCCTCTAGAAGGACATTCAACAGTGGCACTGAGCTTGGAGTATTGACCTTAAGCCATAAAGGGACAGAAGCCTTGTTAGGCTTGTCAGGACAACTACTTAACATCCCAGCTCCACAAGGAGCATCGGTCCCTTAGGGTGAGCTCTTCATATGTACAGAGCAAGCTGGACAAATGGGGAGCTGCCTAAGCTAGGTAAGAGAAAACACTGAAGACAGGGAGGTCTTAAAAAAATCCTTTGGAGTCATTCTCTCTCCATGTCTCAAGCTTCACAGCTCTGAATTTCATCCATCAAAACAAGCCACACAAGTCTGTCCTGGTAGCAAGGACGCTTCCATCTCATGTTTTGAGACACAACTGCCAGGTTTGAGAATGAAGTTCACTCCTGCTGTGTCCCTAGCTCAGAAATGCAAGTAGAATGGTTTCAAGAGGGAAGGAAGGTCCTCTTCCTCTTTTGTCAGACGTGTTTTCAACCATCTCCGACAAAAGAGAGAGCTGAGCCTAAGCTTTTCTGGTTGCTGGGTGTTAGTGCTGTAGCCATAGAGATACTTTAAAGAAGTGCAAGTCCTTCCAACATGTTTTGGAGTAAGACAAGAGAGGCTTCAGTTCCTGAAGCTTTAAAAGTACTTACAAGACAGATTGTGACAAGTGAAGTGAGCAGAAAAAATGTCACTTGCAGGCCAAGTGGGCCATAAATGTTGAGCTGTGATGAAGTTCTTGGTGTTGCCCAGACAGTGGCTTATTTTGCATGCCCAGTGTCAGAACATTAATTAGCTGAATGTTTAATTTTGAACATTCAAGCAAATCTAAGCTACCCCCAGGGTTCTCTCTGCATGTGTTGGGATACACCTTTTTGGAGCACCCCCACCAGCCCCAAATGTATCAAGAGATTGGATGGGGTGCTTGGTGCCATGGTTTAGTTGATTAGATAGTGTTGGATGATAGGTTGGACTTGGTCTCTTCCAACCTGGTTAATTCTATTCTATTCTATTCTATTCTATTCTATTCTATTCTATTCTATTCTATTCTATTCTATTCTATTCTATTCTATTCCATTCCATTCCATTCCATTCCATTCCATTCCATTCCATTCCATTCCATTCCATTCCATTCCATTCCATTCCATCAATGTCTTGGCTTCAAACTTCAGCCTTGAAACTTGAACATTGTGAAACAGCCACAGGATGGCAGTCAGGCACCAGGAGGGAAGGAGGACATTCAACCTCATTGGGTACTGAACTGGGAAGGTTGAAGGCTCTGGTGTTGCTGCTGTCCTACTGTTCTGCTCACTTAAAGAATATAAATATGAAACTACTGCACAGCTCAACACAACTTCTGCCTAATGTGAGATTGGAGCTCCTAAAACTCACTGGCCAAAGCATTATATTGTTCAGCCTGGAGAGAGAAGGCTCTGGGGAGACCTTCTAGAAGCCTTTCAGTATCTGAAGGGGGCCTACAAGAAAGCTGGGGAGGGACTGTTTCCAAGGGCTTGTAATGATAGGATGAGGTTCTGAGGTTTTGTGTCTTGCATTCATGCCTCCTGTACTTCCATGCTCTTTTCCTGCTTCAGCTGTGGCAGGTTAGGCAATGAAGGATTTTAATTACATGGTGTAAGGAGAGATTTCATGAACAGGATAGATGTTAAAAACCTGTAGCAAAGCTTATTCAGGGATGAAGACAGAGCATTTACCCCCAAGGTGAAGCCTGGTAGTCTTCAGCCTCTCTGTGGGATTTGGATGCTGGGAGAGGATGTAGTCATGTTCAAAGGACAATAAATTCATCAGGTATTTGCATGGGATCTCAAAAGCTACAGTCTGAGGTTCTTCAGGCTTTGAAGATTACCCAGTTAAATGGCCAAAGAGGAGGTTCCAGCCCACAATAAATTCCTTTTCTCAAATTACAGAGGAACCTTTTCAGCAATGGAGTAGCTGGAGTTGTAAAACCATTAGAGTGGTGTGAAAACCACCATTAGAGAGGGTGATGAAGCAACTGGAAGAGGAAAATGCTGTAGGTATCCCCTTCCCAACACCCACTCTTTTTGTCTTGTTAATGTAAGGAAAGATCTGGGCTTGCAGCCCTTGCCCAACCCATGTGTTTGCTTCCATTATCCTGATGTCCTGAAGTGCTTAACCTTGTTGTTCATAGATATGTTTTCACCTTTAAAAATGAAAGAGAAATGAAGGTGATGATAGGTCCACAGAGGGTAGATTGTGGATGCAGCTGAGCCCCTTGGAAACAGGATGATTTGTTGTGTCCCAAAGCAGATTGGTTTAGAAGAGATAGGAAAAGATTTCTTAAACAGGTCAGGTGTAGAATACTGATGTACTAATGCAACACTGCTCATGGGTGGGGAAAGAAAGAGGATTACATTACACTGGAAGAGAGGTCATTGGCGTGAGGGTGGTTTCTGTGTGATTTACATCTGCTACAGAGATGAAGATTAAAGTGTCCAGAAAATGGTGAGGAATTTTGACAGAGAACATTTTGAAACAGCAATAGAAACTGAAGCCCCAGTGAGTGTTTCTGTGAAGGGCTGGTTTAGGGTGGTGTCCTTCAAGCAAAATAGTTTGCTCCCATGGGAAGCACAGCCTCAAGCTGTGCCAAGGGAAGTTTAGACTGGGTTTTAGGAAAACAATTCTTCACAGAGAGAGTGATTTGCCATTGGAATGGTCAGCCCAGGGAGGTGGTGGAGTCACTCTCTCTGGAAGTGTTTAGAAAAAGACTGGATGTGGCACAGCCAATGGAGAGCCATGAGGATGGTTAGGGGACTTCAGCACCTCCCCTGTGAAGAGAGTCTGAGAGACCTGGGGCTGTTTAGTCTTGAGAAGACTGAGAGGGGATCTGATCAATGTCTATCAATATCTGAGGGGTGGGTGTCAAGTGGAGGGGGCCAATCTGATTTTGGTGGTGCGCAGTAATAAGACAAGGAATGATGGATACAAGCTCTAACATAGAAGATTTCACCTCACTGTGAGGAGAAATTTCTTTACGGTGAGGATGACAGAGCACTGGAGCAGGCTGCCCAGAGAGGTTGTGGAGTCTCCTTCTCTGGACACATTCAAAACCCACCTGGATGCATTCCTATGCGGACTGCCCTAGGGGATCCTGCTTTTGGCAGGGGGGTTGGATCCAATGATCTCTGGAGGTCCCTTCCAACCTTTAATGTACTGTGATACTGTGATGCTTAATGCCATGGTTTAATTGATTAGATGGTGTTGGGTAATAGGTTGGACTTGATGATCACAGAATCCCAGGATGTTAAGGGTTGGAAGGGACCTCTGAAGACCATCAAGTCCAACTCCGCTGCTAGAGCAGGATCATAGAATCCAGCACAGGTCACACAGGAACACATCCAGATGGGGTTTGAAAGTCTTGAAGGTCTTTTCCAACTTGGTTAATTCTGTGGTTCTGTGGAAGCAGTGGTTTTGTGGAGTTGGAGGATCAAGTAACACCATGCTATACCATGCTTCTTTACAAGAAAATTAGCTTATAATATACCTCATTAAATACCACTGAACAGTAGGATTTTAATCAGTGCAATGCAAAAGACAGAAGCGGCTTTAGAGCATCAAGTTTACATGTGCCTGACACCTCCACTAGATGTTCTAGGAATACTGTGGAGACATCCTCAATTGTAGTGAAAACTGACCTTCCATTTTGGTTGCTGGAGGCTCCTGCAGTACAGTGGTTCTGCAATGCAATGGTAGCAAACGGGTTCTGCCATACAGTGGTAGCACACGTGTGATGCTTGCCAGTGGGTGACCAAGTCATCCAGGTCTGGTTGAGGTGGGAGAAGTGGAAAAAGTCTGCTATGTTGCATGCAAAACAGGATTTGATAACCTGAGGGAAAGAAAGGTGAAGTGGAATCACTAATATAGAGGAAGCTGTCAGGCCATTTCCAAAGGTCTGGCTGATCCATCACAGTCTACCGTGTCTTTAGTTACAAGAACTAGCTTGCCTTTTTGGGCTTTGCAGCTCATCACAGGATCACAGGATGTTAGGGTCTTTAGGCACAAGAACTAACTTGGCTTGTGGGGCTTTGCAGCTCCTCACAGGATCACAGGATGTTAGGGTCTTTAGGCACAAGAACTAACTTGGCTTTTGGGGCTTTGCAGCTCCTCACAGGATCACAGGATGTTAGGGTCTTTAGGCACAAGAACTAGCTTGGCTTTTGGGGCTTTGCAGCTCCTCACAGGATCACAGGATGTTAGGGTCTTTAGGCACAAGAACTAGCTTGGCTTTTGGGGCTTTGCAGCTCATCACAGGATCACAGGATGTTAGGGTCTTTAGGCACAAGAACTAGCTTGGCTTTTGGGGCTTTGCAGCTCATCACAGGATCACAGGATGTTAGGGTCTTTAGGCACAAGAACTAGCTTGGCTTTTGGGGCTTTGCAGCTCATCACAGGATCACAGGATGTTAGGGGTGGAAGTGATCTATGAACATCATCGAGTCCAACCCGCCTGCCAGAGCAGGACCATAGAATCCAGCACAGGTCACACAGGAATGCATCCAAATGGGTCTTGAAAGTCTCCAGCGAAGGAAACTCCACAGCCTCTCTGCGGAGCCTGTTCCAGTGCTCTGTGACCCTCTCTTTGCTCTCACCAGAGCAAAGAAGAGAGGCAGAATCCCCTTCCTGGTCCTGCTGGTCACACTGCTTTCGAGGCAGCCCAGGACACGATTGGGCTGCATGATCTAAGCTCAACTAAGTTCAGCAGTCATGTCCTGGCTTTCTGGAAATCTGGAAGACTGTGTCAGGTACCTGTGCAAGGAGACTCTTAGTCACCATGGCAGTGCTGTGGAGTAGCTCCTGCACGTGTCCCATCTCCTGGGTGCATATGCCATGGCTCTGGGCAGGTGTGTGGGGAGTTGCAGAACACCAAGCATGGTGTAAACTAGATGATTTCTCAATAGTTTCTCTGGGTGAGCACGACTATGGCTCTCACTAGGGATGTAGGCTTTGCCATGCATTGCTGAAATGTGATTGGTGACCTGGATAACAGGGACAGCTCCTGCTTGCAGGTGGGGAAAGGACTTGTTTGAGGCTTTTTAGTGTAATGTCATGTTGATGGGTGTCACAGGACCCTCTGGATGGGATATAATATGCTGAAGAAATTCAGACATTAAACACTCTGCACACCTAATATGGAGGATGATCATGGAATCATAAAATCAACAAGGTTGGAAAAGACCTCAAAGATCATCAAGTCCAACTACTAAACCATGGCACCAAGTGCCACATCTAATCCCCTCTTGAACACCTCCAGGGATGGTGACTCCACCACTTCCCTGGGCAGCACATTCTAATGGCCAAAAACTCTCTCTGTGAAGAACTTTCTCCTCACCTCCAGCCTAGACTTCCCCTGGCGCATCTTGAGGCTGTGTCCTCTTGTTCTGGTGCTGGTTGCCTGGGGGAAGAGACCAAACCCCTCCCGGCTACAACCACCTTTCAGGTAGTTCTAGTCAGCAATAAGGTCTCCCCTGAGCCTCCTCCAGGCTAAGCAACCCCAGCTCCCTCAGCCTCTCCTCACAGGGCTGTGCTCGAGGCCTCTCCCCAGCCTTGTTGCCCTTCTCTGGACACCTTCAAGAGTCTCAATGTCCTTCTTAAATTGAGGGGCCCAGAACTGGACACAGGACTCAACGTGTGACCTAACCAGCGCTAAGTACAGGGGCACAATGACTTCCCTGCTCCTGCTGGCCACAGTATTCTTGATGCAGGTCAGGATGCCATTGGCCTTCTTGGCCACCTGGGCACACTGCTGGCTCATGTTCAGCCATCTGTCAATCAGTACCCCCAGGTCCCTTTCTGTTTGGCAGCTCTCCAGCCACTCAATTATCTTAGAGTTCCCAAACTTAACTCATCTAAGAACATTGATTTGGTGGATATTGGAATGCTCAGTGTGTGTTAACGGTGGAAGTCATGAGTGACTTGGTGAGGCTGCACCTGGAGTATTGTGTCCAGTTCTGGGCTCCCCAGTTCAAGAGGGACAGGGAACTACTAGAGGGAGTCCAATGGAGGCCACAAGGATGATGAAAAGACTGGAGCATCTCACTTACTAGGAGAGACTAAGAGACCTGGGACTGTTTAGCCTGGAAAAGAGCAGCCCGAGAGGGCATCTTCTCAATGCTGATCAATAGCTAAAGGGTAGAGGTCATGAGGGTGGACCTGGACTCTTTTCAGTGGTGGGCAGGGACAGGACAAGGGGCAAAAGGCACAAACTGGAACTCATGAAGTTCCATGTGAACTTAAGGAAAAACTTTGGTGTGAGGGTGCTGGAGCCCTGGAGCAGGCTGCCTAGAGAGGTTGTGGAGTCTCCTTCTCTGGAGAGCTTCCAAACCCACCCAGACATTGTGTTCCTGGGCAAGCTGCTGTGGGTGCCCTTGCTTTAGCAGGGGTTGGACTGAATGAAGTCCTTTCCAACCCCCCCATGCTGGGCTTCAGAGGTTCTATGATTCTACTGACTCTGTGTGTATAGGCAGAGACATTCCATATTTGCTCACTCCAAAGTGTTCCTGGCTCTTTATAATGCAGCTATTTGTAGACCAGAATCTCAGTCTGCTTTTTTATCTACTCTTCAGTAGCTGCTACACTTACAAGTCTGAACACAGGACCAAGGGACCTTTTTTCTTTCTTTTGTTTTTACTTTTCAGCAAGCTACAGTGAAGCTTGATATTTTCTTTTCTCATGTAAAAAACCCCTCACATACACAAGAACTTGCAATAATTCTTCCATATCTTATCACCACCTCCTCAAGTACTGAACACTGTAAGACTCTACCCATATCCCACCTTAGAACATGAACACAACTTTTATTTAGAGCAAGATAAAGGGTTACAAAACACAGCATGACAGCCCAGCAGAAATTATGCCTCCCATTCTTTTTATTGCTGGCTTCTGCTGAACACCAATAATCACATTTCTCTTTTCCCCAGGGTGGTTCAACCATTGCCACATGTCAGGGAGTTTTAAATGGTTGTTTGGGGCTTGACTGATTAATTTGCAAGATGCTACATGAGTTAAAGAATTAGAGTTGTGTAATTTGCAGCTCTGTGTCAGCCAGAAAGACTTCCCACTCCATGCTGGGCTGAGGGCAAGGCAGGAGGTGTCTCTGCTACGTGAGATTCCCACTGTCTCCATCCAGCCAGTTTTGGGCTGCTGTTAATTCGCTGCAGAGCACAAAGAAGGCAGACCTCAGAACCTTCATTTGCCACTGTGTTTGCACTCTGAAACTTGACCAGCATTTACTAAGAAGAAGAATTGTAAGCTGAGAAGTTTCATTCATCATTTATATCACAAATAGCCTGCAAAATCCATTCCAGAGTCACAGACTCCTCTGGAGATCACCCAGTTCAACCCCACTGCTGAAGCAGGGTCACCCACAAAGGGTTGCTCAGCATCACAGTGCTGAGGTGGGTTTGGAATCTCCCCAGACAACTCCTGCTCCAGGGCTCCGGCACCATCAGTTATATCTCATGTTCAGAAAGAGCCTCCTGATTTCCAGTTTGTGCTCATTTCTCCTTGTCCTGTCACTGAGCACCCAGCCCCATCCTCTTGTCCCCCACAGACCCTTTAGCTCTTGCTGAGCATTGAGCAGATCCCCTCTGAGGCTGCTCTTCTGCAGGCTCAACAGCCCCAGGGCTCTCAGCCTTTGCTCCTCACAGAGCTGCTCCAGGCGCCTCAGCACCTTCAGAGCCTCCACTGGACTCTCTCCATCAGTTCCCAGTCTCTCTTGAGGTGGGGGCTCCAGAACTTGACCAGATCTGTCCTGACTAGGACAGAGTAGAAGGGGAGGAGAACCTCCCTTCACCTGCTGGCTACAGTCTTCTTCATGCACTCCAGGAGACCATTTGTCTTCTTGGCCATGAGGGCACGGGCAACTGGCTCGTGGACAACTTGTTGCCCTTCTCTGCAGAGCTGCTGCCCAGCAGGTCACCCCTCATCTGTACTGGTTCAGGGAGTTATTCCTCCTCAGGTGCAGGACTTTACCCTTGCCCTTTTTGAACTTCATGAGGCTCCTCTGCCCAGCTCTCCAGCCTGCCCAGATCTCGCTGAATGGAAGCACAGCCTGGTGGGTGTCAGACACTCCTCCCAGTTCTGTATCATCGGTTTTCCCAAGTGACAAACTCCTCCAACTGAAGTTATTCTACCTAAATTTACCAGTGCCTTTCTGATGCAGAGGCCTATCAGATCATCTCTGCTTTGATCAGCTCTTGCCAAGTCTTCCTGCATGCCATCTGCTTGGGAGAGAGCCATAATTTCACCTCACCCTGCTGAAGTACCTTGTTCAAGAACGTAGTTTGGCTTCCTTATCTTTCTGTCCTTCCTGAAGTCTGCAGCTTCAGCTGAGTTTCTTCTGTCCTTCCCAGAACCAAGAGCTCATCACAACAACTGCCTTGAATCACAACGTGTGAGCTGGCTGTGAAACTCGTTGGCTCAAGAGATAGTTGAGACCTAGACCTTGTTAGGTTTCATGCAGGGACTGGAAAACGTGGCAGCCACTGTTTGTGATTATAAAAATAATGAATTACATAAATTAAACATAAATTAAAAGTTGGGGGGGGGGGGAGGTGGAAAACTCATGGTTTGGGATTCAATTCAGTGTTGATTTATGAAGGGACAGGATGGAAGCCTAATGCAGGGCAGACTATTCCATATCTACCTACCTACTGCTTGTACCTTCCTCAAAAGCACCCAAGGTTAGGCACTGGGCTTTTTAACAATCACAAAACTAAGAGAATCCCAAATCTCAAGCAGGGCAATATTTCATACAAGTGGGCTTAGGGTTTCATACAAGTGGGCTTAGGTTTTTTTTTTCCTGCAAAAATGAGGTGAATTCCTAGGAAAGATGGCATTGCCTTCTCTTTTGCTATTTATTGGTGCTGAGAACTCTCACCCCTTGGCTGATCCTCTCTGAATATCACAGTTATTTAGCCTCTGGCTCTACAAGATCAATATTTAAAGTTAATTATGTAAATAGTGCCATGAAATAGAGTTTTAGAAACTCCTAATCCATGGCCAAAGTTGGTTTTAATAGCTGTTGCTGTTATTATTACTATTAGAATTCATTTCAACCCCAGAATCATTTAATGTCTGTGGTTGACTTGGGAATTGACTTGAACAATGAGATGATTGAGTGCCTCTAGGACAGACAGACAACTATGGAAACAGCTGTATGCAACATGTGGTCAGAGTGCAAGCTCAAGTCACTGGGGATAAAGAATGTTTTCTTCATGTGTCCCTTCTTTACCCTTGCCTGGTGGTGTTTTGTGCAACAGTGATTTAAGAGAGGGCCATGAATTTAGAATGTTGGGATCAACATGGCAAAGGACAGCCTGAAGTTTTTGGGTAGTGGCTAGGCCATTAAAGATGCCCAGCAGAGAGATTGCAGACCTTGGAGCATTCTGCTGGTTTCTCTCTGCCAGTCTACAAGCTGGCTCCATGCCTTGAAGGTAGAAATTACAGCTGAGTGTGAGATGTCAGCAAGCATATTTAATAGCAGCTCTTGGCTCTCCACACCAGCTTCCTTGCAGCCTTACAAGACATGCCATTATGAAGCTCCACTTGATGGCAAGAACAGGGCTTCCTGATGTTGGTGACCGATTAAAGGATTACAGGATGCTGACAGGGCTTCTGTTTGTCTATCACTAGGCATTCAGAAGGTCACTGAAGACTTGCTGCAGAGTTGCTGCCTACAGCCTTCCTCAGATTTCTCTTCTGAGTAACCCCCATAGTGACTCAGCAGTATGGAACCAAGTTAGCAGCTTACCTTATCTGGAGAGCAGTGAATGGGAAAAAGGACCTGGGGGTCCTAGTGGATGGGAGGTTGTCCAGGAGCTAGCAATGTACTCTTGGGGCCAAGAAGACCAATGCCATTCTGGGTTGTGGTTAGTAGGTCAAGAGAGGTTCTCCTCCTGCTCTACTCTGCCCTGCTGAGGTCGCATCTGGAATATTGTGTCCAGTTCTGGGCCCCTTAGTTCAAGAAGAACTTCAGGGAACTCTCTGAAAGAGTCCAGTGCAGAGCCACAAAAATGATGGAGGGAGTGGAACATCTTCCCTACGAGGAGAGACTGAGGGAGCTGAGAGCTCTGTAGCTTGGAGAGGAGGGGACTGAGGGGTGAGCTCATTAATGTTTATAAATATGTAAAGGGTGAGTGCCAAGAGGATGGAGCCAGCCTCTACTCGCTGATGCCCAAGGACAGGACAAGGGGCAATGGTGGAAATCGAGGCACAGGAAGTTCCATGGAAACATGAGGAAAAAGTTTTTCACTGTGAGGGTGACAGAGCTGTGGAACAGGCTGCCCAGGGGGTGTGGAGTCTCCCACACTGAAGATATTCAAAACCCTCCTGGATGCATTCCCATGTGACCCAATCTAGATGATCCTGCTCTGGCAGGGGCGTTGCACTGGATGATCTTTGGAGGTCCCTTCCAACCCCTAATATCCTATGATTCTATAATGACCCATCAAGATGCTCACCTAATAGTCCTCTCTGACATTTTGCCATCTCATTTAACTGAATCATAGAAAATCTTCACAAGTTCTTCTATCTATGGAGATTTATACTCAGTGAACTAGTCTACAGCTCTCATGAATTATGGGACCTTTCAGAGGCAGCTCAGAAACAAGAAGGAACAGAGCTTTTATTGAAGGGTGTGTCAGAGTGTCTGGTGTGAACATGGAGGAGGAGGGAGCTATGGAAGGGTGTGTTTGGGCAAGGGGAACCAACCAGCTCTAGAAGCACAGGGAGTGGCTTGGAGTGGGACTGTATAACGGGCGGGCTGAGATGGTTCACCTGCCTGGACACAGAGCTGCAGAGCTTAGAGCAGTGAATCCCAGTGCTGACTTGCACATCCACCAGTACAGATGGCTCCACAGACTGGCTCCACTGAAAAGGAGGCACAACCTGTTTCAACATTTCCACAGCTTTTCACATGGGAAGAGATCAGAACCCACAATGGCCGTGGTCAAGGCCGGGAGCAATGGCTGGTGATTGACAGGAAGGTTTATGATGTCAGCAAGTTTTCCAAACGCCACCCTGGAGGCAGCAGAGTTATTAGCCACTATGCTGGGCAAGATGCTACGGTAAGAGCTAGGAGGAGAGTGGAGGAAGGTGGTTCTATCATCAGAACAGGTTGACATGGTGGGACTCCAGCCGAGAGTGTTCGTGGTAGTTGTCACTGTGCTTAGTCAGGTAACACAGTGGACATATCTGTGCCCTTCTGGTTGCCTTCATGGTCAGAGTTACCTGCTAGGTGAGCTGCAAAGCTCTGGTTTAGGACCATTACAGCCTGCTACAATGTCCAAGCAGGCTGTCTTGCCACTGGACATGACCAGGCAAGCTGTCTTCTAGATGTCCAAGAACTGTCTCTGTTGTAGCAGTGAGAAAGGCAAGAGGCTAGAAAGCAGTAAGCAGGGTGGGTTTTTTATTTTGAAGCTGTTCTTTCAGTGTCACATGGATGTGATCAGTGATGAGCAAGTGACAACCAAAGACAGAGCTTGGGTAGAGAAGGAGGAGGTAAGGTCCAAACCTAAATCAGTTTGGGAGGCAGAGAAACAAAAGAAGGGGGTGCTCAAATAAGTGACGCTATCTTGTGCAGGCAAGTGGAGGAGAACAGAGTCTTGAGCAAAGGCTTTTTCAGAGGAGAGGAAAGAAATAAAATGCAGGGGGGAGGGAAGACAGAAAGCAGCTGAATTTGGCCTGCAGAGGAGGAGGGAAAATTCTACTAACTGAAAAAATATCACTATGTGAAAAGAGATTTTGCAGAGGGTCCTGCACAATGCTTTGATTTAGAGGATTTCTCTAAAATCATGTACTGCTTGTGGGCAGAAAGATCACATTCTAAGCAGGTCTCACAGAGTGCTTGCTGACTGTAGATGCTGAGCCTCTGAATAGTCAGAAACACTCACATTAGAAACGTGAGCAGGATTAGGGCATAAACATGTGATGTGGGAGAAGCAGATTTAATCCTCGTCACAATGAGACTTTTTAACAGCAAGGAGGTTGCTTAGGCTGCCTAATTCCTCAGGTTTCAGTTTGTACAATGGGGTGGTGCTTCCCAACTCATGGCCCAGAAATGGATCAGATCAGGTGGTTTTCACATTTCATTCCTTTCACTGTCCCAAAACCCAAGGCAGAAGGGTACTTGGTGCTCTCAAAGTGTGGAACAAGAAGTCTCATTGGGTTTCTTTAGTTTAGAGATAGCCTTGATTTAAGGGTTGTGTGTCCATTAATGATGTGAGAGTGCAGACAGTGCTGCTGCCTGAAGGAGGGACACCATACCACACCATACCAGCCCAGAGGCCCCTGAAAGCCTGGTGCCATCTCCTGCAGTTTTGGACTTTTGCAAAAGCAGCCAAAGGAGTGCAGAGTGGACAGGGTGATTTTTCCTCAGGCTGTGTCCTCCCAGCTTCTGCAGCCACCGGTGTGAAGACTTACCTTGAAGTTTTTATGCTTTACAGAGACCCAGAGGGTTTTAACTACAGGGAATTTGTCTGGGATGAACAAGTTTGGAGAGCAGCCTGTGATTGTACTCATATTTATCATTACAATAACATCACAGTTTGGTTTTGCTCATTATGATTTTAAGCCTACCTCCTGATCATTTAACTGTTGTGTTGTGTAAACAGTGAATCATTTCCCCCTCATTTTCTCAATGCCACTCATGGGGTTTTCAGACTCTTTAACTTGGTACCTCTTCATCAAGGCAGTTTTCTAGCATGAAAGCTGCTCCAGATCTCTATTCACCATTTTTTTCCCCCAGCTATGTAGAGTGGTACCACATCCCTTTGAAGATAAAAAGAGTGGGCAAGATTGTGGGTGCACAGTGGATTTATGTTCCAGCCTGATAACATTCTTCTGTCTTACTCTCAGTTTTCACTCTGCTAATCTCTAACACTCTTTTTGCCTTTAAATGCAGCTAAAGTTATAGATATTAATATATATATTCATACAGGTGCTATATTTTGCCTTTAAATGGTGACAATTATCTTCTAGAGCTCATAATTGTGTATATATGGTGAGAATTGTCTTCTTCTAGGGCTCATGGTTCTATCTACATGGTGACAATTATCTTCTAGAGCCCATAATTACATACACATGGTGAGAATAATCTTCCTCTGGAGCTCATAGCTTTATATATAGTGAGGCTTATCTTCTAGAGCTCATAATTGTGTATGTATATATGGTGAGAATTATCTTCTAGAGCTCCTCATTGTTTAGATATGGTAGGAACTGTCTTCCTCTAGAGCTCATAATTGTATGTATGGTGGGAATTATTTTCCTCTAGAGCTCATAGTTCTATACACATGGTGAAATTGATCTTCTAGAGCTCATAATTGTATATATATGTGGTGAGAATTGTCTTCTTCTAGAGCTCACAATTGCATATATAGCAAGAATTTTCTGCCTTTGTGTGGCTGATTTTGTAAATACAGACAAAATGCATTGCAGACCCTTATACTGATGTCAAATGTTGGAGGCTGAGTGCATTGTAGGCGGCAGCCCTTGAACTTAATCCCTCCTAAGATGATAATCAGGCCGTAAGAGCAGGGAGGAGAAAAGAAGACTGAAAGGCTTGGGTTTCTGTGATAAGAATCTGCCATACTGATATTATGGACAGGAAGTTCTGCTTAAAAGGATTTTGGCTCCTACTTCTGTTCTGTGGCATAGATACTTCCAGCTTGAGTCAGCCTGAGAATTCCTGGCAAAAGAGAGCTACACAAAAACTAACATAGGATGAGGGGCACGGGATCGTAATAGAACGAGTTCTCCGGTCCTTTGGGTCTGGGCGGAGTTACTCATTTGTCACTGTGACAAAGGGCCACTAGATCACAGAATTACAGGGTGATGGGGGTTGGAAGAGACCTCTCAAGATCTTCTAGTCCAACCCTTCTGCTACAGCAGGTTCAGCCAGAGTAGTTTGCCCAGGATCATGCCCTGTACATACAGATAGCTGTAAAAATCATCATCGGTCCAAAAGGTCACTGGACTCTGACTTCTTCTAGCCTGAAGTACTCAGAGATAGACTCTAACTGAGAGACTCCAGAGGAATGTCAGCATGCACAAGGGAAGTCCTCTGTCCTCTTCCAGGGATCTTCATCCTGACCAGGAATGTGCAGAATTTTGGTCTGTCATCATCACCCACATTGATTTTCAAAGGCAAGATCAGCAAGTACTCAGCTGCTCAGACCCTGAGGATTTTGTTCTATCTGCTCTTTCTGGAAGACGAAAGACTGTGGCCAGCCTCTTGGCCATTCTTCTGGAAAACTCGCTGAGGACATGAGCTGAAGAAGAGCTTTGCTTTATCTGGAATCTCATCCTTTACTCCACAGTTAATTTTTTCTTTCGAAACTGGTGTTTCAAATGATTTTGGGACAGACCCATTTTTGTCACTAGTGTTACCCAGTTCTCCCAAACATCAGCTGGGCTGAAAACTTGCAAGGAACTTAAGAGATACCAAGTCAGTCCTGCTGGGTGTGGAGCTTCAGCATGTATTTCCTATAGCCTTAGCGTGATAAAGTGAGTTTAAAAACCTCATCCTCAGCATGGCAGAGACACACCTCATTCAATGGCGTGTTTTCCTGCTCCTGAGTCCCATCCATAGGGCAGGGCTGCTGGCTAGAGCCTTCTAGGGAAGGCCTGGTCCAAAACAAGCAGATGAAAGAGTCTCCTTCAGCAAAGAGTTTTTCATCAAACACTTACAAGTTTATTACCAGCCTCGCCCAGGTCCTTTTACGAAGTCTAGTTTCTTGACACTTCTCCAGCTTCCTTGGGCCAAGCTCCAGCTGATGGCAAAGAACTACAGGAGCAACCAAAGGGGCAAAAATGGACAAAGACAACTGGATTATGTGTTATATCAGAGACCTGGGAAAAGGAGAGGCTCAGCATCTGGTGTGTACTCACGTACCCCTTTCCTTTGTGTGTTTCTCAGGATGCGTTTGTAGCATTTCACAGTGATAAGGCTCTGGTGAAAAAATACTTGAAATCTCTGCTGATTGGGGAGTTGGCACCAAACCAACCCAGCTTTGAGTCTAATAAAAAAGTGAGTGTTCTAGAATCCAGCTGTGGGAATGGCTTGGGGTTCAGCATGGGAGGAGAAGGAAAATAAATGCGCTGGCAGTAATAATTTCTGGAGCAACATTCCTGACGCTGTGCCATAGGCTGGGTGGTGGGGAGGCAGCTGGCAGGAGTCATGCATAGAAACGTGCACCGTCCCAGAATCACTAAACCCACACTAGGGTGTGAGGAACCAGCCCCAAAGCCCCAAATTCTGCTCAGTTCTTCCCCCTGTAGTGTCTCTGTAACAGAGTCTGCCAGCAACTTGTGCTCCAGCATCAAAGCAAACCCAAGATCTGTTGATCTCAGGGTCATTTGTTCACAGAAACCCCTCTGAGAGAATTTGCCCTCTGACTTACATGGCTAATTAGGGATTCCTGGGTCTGCCCTGTAACATTTTCAGAGCTGGCAGTTTTCAATGCTCACTTCACCCACAGAAATCCCTTTTGGAGGACTTCCGGGAGCTGCGCTGCGCTATCGAGAGGATGGGACTCCTGAGGCCAAACTCCAGCTTTTTCTTCCTGATTTTCCTTCACCTCCTGATACTGGATGCTGCATCCTGGCTCGTGGTCTGGTACTTTGGGATATCCTTAGTGCCTTTCCTGGTTGGCATGGCACTCTTCACCACTGCTCAGGTAAACTGCTGGTAGCTGCTCAAGGCTGCAGATGTGTTTGGCTCTTCTAGATAAAGAGAACACCTGCTGCTGTTCTGCCTCCTCTTGGATGCTGTTAGCCAGCTGACAAGCAGCAGCACATACTATGTCACAATTTTGGTTGCCTCTAGCAAATCTTGTTCTGCTCACTGGGGCTGGTGGGGTGTTGTGGAAATGGCAGTTTCACAAGATGGGTTGAACTGATCTAATCACCCAAGCATAAGAGGGAACATTTCATTCCCAGCTCCACTTTTGGCTCCATGCTCCTTCTGCTTACTGACTGATGGCTCTGGTCTTCATTAGGTTCTTTATGAGCCAATTACACTCACTAGTCCAGAAGAGTTTTTTGCTGGATTAATAAATTGAATCATAGAAGGGCAATATACATGTACAGGGCCATGTAGAGCAGAAGGGAACAGGACTTTGTGGCTCTTAGGTGGGAGAAATTAGAGGATGAGGGGTGAAAGAAAGCAAGATTTTTCTTAGTAGCCTTAGATTTGCTCAAACATCCATGGAAGTGCAAAGGAACTCATTTGTAAACTAATCTGCTCTGTTTGCCTACTATCTGCTAAGGCAGATAGCCCTCAAAGAGCATTCTCATGTTTCCATGTGGGAGCTGGGATGTTTTATCCTGGAGAAGAGGAGGTTCAGGGGAGACCTTCTTGCTCTCTACAACTACCTGAAGGGAGGTTGTAGCCAGGAGGGGGTTGGTCTCTTCTCCCAGGCAACCAGCACCAGAACAAGAGGACACAGTCTCAAGCTGCACCAGGGGAAGTTTAGGCTTCAGGTGAGGAGAAAGTTCTTCACTGAGAAAGCTGTTAGCTATTGGAATGTGCTGCCCAGGGAGGTGGTGGAGTCCCCATCCCTGGAAGTGTTCAAGAGGGGATTGGACGTGGCACTTGGTGCCGTGGTTTAGTCATGAGGTCTGTGGTGAAGGGTTGGACTTGATGATCTTTGAGGTGTCTTCCAGCCTTGGTGATTCTGTGATTATGAATGAATTGAAGCTATGGGCTTGGAAATTCTTACACTTTTTAATGCTCTATCTGTGAGCAGAGGACTTCCATGCTGCAACAGTCAAATTAAGTGTAATGACGCTTTGCTGCTACAATAAAATCAGTATCTGGTATTGAGCAGCTCTAGTGGACAGCAGCTTGGAAGGAAGTTCTCAGCACCATAGGACAGGTAGTGTTTCTTCCCCAAACCAGAAGGAAGATGCAGTCACACTGTGAAGCTCCAGGGACTTTCAAGCCAAGTTGATGCAACGTCGCTGTCATTCTGGTTCCTCAGTGATCCTTTTGTCTTCCAGATCCAGATGGGCTGGTTCCAACACGATCTGGGGCACTGCTCTGTCTTCAGCAGGCCTAAATGGAATCGAGTTATGCAGGTGGTTGTGATAAATCTTCTGAAGGTAATTGCCTCACGGTGGGAATATTCTCTGGGGCTAATCTGAACGAAGCAACGAACAGGAGTGTCCCGACACTGAGGCAACATCACCTGTGAGGGAAGGGTAGTGCAGCCCTCAATACTGGGTGGAAAAATAGTGATGTAATTGTTGATGTTGCTCAAGTTTGAATCTGTGGTCTTCAACTTTTCCCGCAGGGTCTATCAGCCAGCTGGTGGAATCACCTGCACAACCAGCACCATGCCAAACCCAACTGCTTCCGCAAAGACCCTGACCTCAACATGCACCCTCTCCTCTTCAGCTTGGGAAAGACTCTCTCTGTGGAGGTGAGCATAGGGATGTCTGGAGAAGCAAAGCTTTTAAAGACAGGAAGCTACAACGTGAGGTACGATCATAACCTAGCTTGGGCCTTTCTGCACAAACTCGGAAGGGCAATTCCCAAAGTGTTCCAAGGGTCTCATGTGGTTACAGTGGTGATTATGGTGCTTAGACACCAGCTCCTGAGGAGCAAAGTCTTAAAAATGAGTGCTTAAGTGCTGTGTGTTGCTAGAACAGCAGGGTAAGCACCTGAAGGCAGTCCAGACAATGAGTCAGTCCCATTTGCATTATCATGAGATGTTCTTAGTGATCCTCTGGATAGTGAGTCAGATATTCTTCCTGGGTTCTTCTGGCTTTGGGAGCTGTTTGCCACTTAAATCCTTCAGGACAAGTATAGCTGCTGTGCACAAAACACAAGCAAGTGGTTTCTTAATCACAACTTTTATGGCTTTCATAAAAATCTATGAACAAAGCCTCCCTGCACCCTTATGATATTTGATATCATCAGGATAGGCAAAGCCTCTTCTGCCTTTCCTTTCCCTGGCGGTTCTCTTTACTCATGGGGTGATAAAATGGCTTCTTTGCCAGATAACCAACTTCATAAACCATCATTTCACTCAACTCTAGGTGGTAATAAGCAAAGAAATTCCAGCTTTCCAAGGCATGTGGGAAATTCCAGCTCTGCTGTCTCAGAGAGGCTCATGGAAAGAGAATGTATACAAAACACTTAGCAGAAAACTGTTAGTTGCAGCTGGGAAGGGCTTTGTTGGTAGTCTCCTGACAGATCACTCATGGTTATCTCTGGGCATGAGCGTCTAGAGAGGGATGGTGGTGCTAGACTGGGTTTGATGGCAGGGAAAGTGTAGGAAACGAGTCTTCATGTCCTCCTGCTTCTTAGCAGAAAATGGTCAGGAGCAGTGTGTCTGGGCAAAATGGATTTCAGTGCTTCCATTGGCTTTGTTCCAGTTTTGATCCAGTGAAGGCATCCTTGAAGTGGTTAAGTCTTTTCGCTCAGTAATAGGAGAGCTCTTCAAATAGTTTGCTTTCCCTCCTTATTATTTTGTCCTTTGAAGAACCACGAGCACCAATTTTGCAGGTGATATTAAGGATCCTTTTGTGCAAATAGTAAAACAATGGAATGTAAGGAAACAAACTTATTTGTGCTTTCTGTAAACATTTCATCCCTTTGCTGTTTCATGTACTCGAAGGCAGATTCTTTGACAGAACCAGAAGGCAGGGGTCTTTATAGAGGATTTGCTGCTTTGATCTTGCAGAAATGATTTCATCAATCTTATAGGGGACAGACATACATATTTCAGGAGAGCATACAAATGTATGTGTCCTTCCTGACCACTGTCTCCTCTGTTCCTCAAAAGTTTGGGATGTTCTGCACCCTATGTGAAAATCAGATGTAGCCTTCACAGCCAACACATTCATTGCCCGCTGATTTTCCTGTCTTAGTTTCCATGTTAAGAACTTCTTCCTCTCTCAGCATGATGTAGGGAATACATAGGATTGGTTAGACTGGATTTTATTGCCATCACTAGAAAAGTCTACGAAATTCAAATGGCTTCTGAGCATTTTTGTGATTTTTGGGGACATTTTTGTACCCTGCCACGGGTCTTGGGACCCTCCTAAAAAAATGCCCTTTTTTGTGACATCATCATAATATTGATATGTTGATACAGAGGCTCAGGTGAAATCTGGTTCTCTCCATGCTTCAGAACTTCAGGACCTGGTTTTCAAGAAGAAAGACTGAATTAGAGAAATGATAAAGTAGTTCTTGATGTGTTCATCAGAGAGGAATAAGAATCGTGGAGTCATAGAATAGTAGGGGTTGGAAGAGACCTCTGGAAATCATCTAGTCCAGCACCCAAGACAATACCTTGTGAAGAGTCTTAGGTCTCAAAAAAATCACCAGTCAAGCCATTTGATTGTTGTAGAAGTTTCTGGTGATGGTAATGAAGGTCCAATCTAACCAGTCTGTCTCCAGCTGGCCCATTGCAACGTTTTGTTTTGTTTTCCTTTTGCAGCTTGGAAAACAGAAGAAGAAGTTCATGCCTTACAATTACCAGCATAAGTATTTCATCTGTGAGTATCCCCACTTCCTTGCAGTGCTGTAGGGACTTCACCTGAAAATCATGACTGCATCTCCTCCCCAAAATAATGGTTTGTATGATACTGCCCTCGAAGCCTCAGCTCCAAGAACTTTCACGTTCGCCTTCTTCGCATCTGCGGTGGTTTGAGCCTTAACTGGGGCTTAAAAGCTCAGATGGGGGCAAGGCTGAGAGTCCCTCCTCCACTTCCCCCTTCCTCTTTCCCAATAGAAAAAAAAAAAAAAAAAAGGGGAGAAAATCCACCAAGAAATAATTGGGGTTCAGCTTGGAAGTAGAGAGGCAAAGAATTTTTCTTTAAACTGTATATATCTATTTATGTAACAGTGAAGGCAGGGTTCACAAGGGTGAGGAACAAGGATGGATGGGAAAAGGAAAAGAAATATGAGATACATGAACCAGTCCTTTGCAAAGTGTGGAAGCAGCAGGGAGGACCATGTGGCCTAATGGATACAAAAACCCTCACAAGCCCTCCCCTCCCTGTTTTCAGGATGGGTGTAGCCCACCACAGCATCAAAGAAAGTTCAGGTGAGGAGGAATTGTCTCTTATAACAACCCTGTGAGGACTATGTGATGTTAGGCACGAGACAGAGGTGAACCAGGTTTGAGGAAGAAAAGGATGGGAAAGGAATGAAGAAATGGTGAGATGAAAGAGGAACAGATTATGTGGACACGTGAAAGTTAGGATACATGGAAGACAGCAGTGTTTCTTCCACTGGAAAGGAGAATTCTTTCTCTTACAGAAGAATATTCCATATGATAGGTCTCTTCCAACCTGGTGTATTGTATTGTATTGTATTGTATTGTATTGTATATATGTTGCAGTGAAGTGTTAACAATATCTCTCTGTTTTCATTCTTCCCTTCAGTTTTGGCCCCTCTTGCACTCATACCCTTCTTCCAGCTGTCTATATTCTACTTTACAATCAAGAGGAAGAAGTGGTTGGTAAGCACTACTTGTGTTGCTTTCACAAAATGTTGTCCCTCTGTGGCTGTATGAACCTTCACTTCAGGTGATCAAGGGGTTTAAGACAGAAAAGGATGATCCCAAGCTTGCTGCAGCAGGGATGCAGTCAACAGGTCCAGGGAGAATATTTTTAGAAGAGGCTTTTTAGCCTCTTAGCAGCTTATTAAAAGTTAATCTAAAAACCTGTCAGATCTTAGCAGAGTGTTACAGGGATGTTTGCTGGTTGTTAGTTCATAGAATCGTGGAATGGTTTGGGTGGGAAGGGACCTTCAACAGCCATTCAGTCCAACATCCTTGCCATCAGCAGGGACATCTGCTACTAGCACAGGTTGCTCAGAGCCCCAGACAACCTGACCTGGAATGGTTCCAGGCGTGGGGGCATCTCCCACCTCTCTGGGCAACCTTTGCCAGGGTCTCACCACCCTCAGTGCCAAACATTTCTTGCTTCTCCCTAGCCTATGTTTTCCTCTTTCAGTTTCAAACAATCACGCTTTGTCCTGTCACAACAGGTCCTGCTACAATATCTGTCCTCATTTTCCTTCTCAGCCCTTTAAGCACTGAAAGGCCACAAGAGCAGACCAGGCAGAGAGGGACCTGGGGGTGCTGGTTGATGGGAGGCTGAACATGAGCCTGCAGCGTGCCCAGGCAGCCAAGAGGGCCAACCGCATCCTGGCCTGCATTAGGAATAGTATGGCCAGCAGGAGTCATTGGAATGGGCTGCCCAGGGAGGTGGTTGAGTCGCCGTCCCTGGAGGCGTTCAAGAGGGGACTGGATGTGGCACTTGGTGCCATGGTCTAGTCGTGAGGTTTGTGGTTACAGGTTGGACTCGATGATCTTCGAGGTCTCTTCCAACCTTGGTAATACTACTACTACTACTAAGAAGGTTTCCCTGGAGCCTTCTCTCTTCTCCAGGCTGAACAAGCCCAACTCTTTCAGCCTGGCCCCACAGCAGAGGGCTTCCAGCCCTCCCATCATTGCTGTGGCTTCCTCTGGCCCCACTCCAACAGCTTCATATCTGTGCTGAGGACCCCAGGGCTGGACCCAGCACTGCAGGTGAAGGCTCAGAAGAACAGAGCAGAGGGGCAACAATCCCCTCCCTCATCTGCTCCCCACAGCAGCCCAGGGTGATGCAGCCCAGGACACCTTTGGCTTCTGGGGTGCAATCACACATTGCTGGCTCCAGCCCAGCTGTTTTACTGATGGTGATGTGACTGCTGTGGGAACGTTACGCTCAACTTGAGGCAGGGTGGTGGCACAGAGCTCGCTCTTGATACGTAAAGCATGGCAGAAAGGACTTTTTCCTTAGGCTGCAGTTCTAGTAGAGAGGAGGGGATTCATCAACAAAATATTATTCTAATATATCCTCTTTTTTATTTTCTTTCCCCCTCTTCTTTGTTTTGTTTTGGTTGGGGTTTTTTTACAGGACCTGTTTCTATTTGTGTCTTACAACATCCGTGTCTGTCTCATGTATATTCCTTTAATGGGCTTTAACAACTTCATGGTGTACTACTGGTTGTCCAGGTAAGCTACAGCATACCCAGAGGCCCCATGACTAATATAAGTCAACAAGACTGAGTCTAAATGGAAAGTAATGAAAGTTAGTCACACTCACTGCAATTATCTCAGAAATAAAGAGTTAGCCAAGAAGGAACAGTATAACTTCAGGGGGGTGATAGGGTTGCATGCTCAGGGATATCTGCCTTGCCAAACTGAGTGGTTCTCAAAACAAACTCCAAAAGCCAGGAGGAAAAAGGATGGAACTGAAGATCTTGATTTATGTGAAAGTGCTTTTTTTACTTAAAACAGATTCACAGATTGGAAGGGACCCTCAAAGGTCATCTTGTCCAACCTTTCTACACTCAGCAGGGACACCTCCAACTAGATCAGGCTGCCCAGGGCCACATCAAGTCTAAGATTGAATGTTTCCAGGCTTGGGCACATGTCCCTGGGCAATCTGTTCAAGTATTTTACCACTCTCACTGTGCAGAACTTCCTCCTGATGTCCAACTTAAATTTCCCCTGCTCCAGTTTCAAACCCTCATTGTCCTTCATCCTATCACTACAAGCCCTTCTAAACAGCTCCTCCCCAGCCTTCCTGTAGGTCCACCTATAGTCTTCTCTTCTCCAGGCTGAACAGCCCAAATTCTTTCAGCCTATCTTCATAGGAGAGGTATAAGACTCAGGAAAGTGTTTTAATGGTAAATTTGGGTATGGGATTAGAGATATGCTAAGACTTTCTGTCTTTATGCACCCAGGTACCTAGAGAGCACCTGGTTTATTTGGGTGTCACAGATGAATCACATTCCAATGGACATAGACTATGACAGGAATGAAGACTGGGTGTCCACTCAGGTGAGAACCTAATTTCCTCTGGCAAAGTGGGTCTGCAGGTGTGAATCACAGGAGACAACATTGTTCCTCTCTGAGCTTTAAACAGCCATCAAGTGCCAGTTAAATAGATGTGCATTTCTGCAGCAGGCAAGACATTTGGAATGTTGACTGGAGAACAGGACATCCAGATTTTCAAAACCAAGCTGTTTTTACATTGAAAGGTTATTGACATGTTTTCCACCACCCTTTCCCCTTCCTTTTGTGAAAAAGTACAGACAAACTCCTTTTTAGGCCAACTAAAGAGAAGCAAAGTAGGACTTAATACCTCTATGTTGTACCCTACAGGTTACAGCTTTACTGCTGATAAGGCAAACCTGGCAACATTTAGGTTTGATTAAAAAAACAATAATGTAAACACAACCTTCCTCACCTCTGTAATGCCTCCACCAGTTTCATCCCACAGCATTTTCCCTTATATTAAAGGAAAAAGACCCAGCTTGGCATCCATCTGACCAAATCTGGATGCCTACATCTGGACACCTGCTACATCCACTGGAGAGAAAGAGCCATTCCTAGAGCATGATTCATCTTACTCTAATACAGACACCCAAATCAGGCCAGAAGAATGGCACCACAAAAATGTCTGTTTTTCTCCACTGCCTCTGAAGTGAGGAGCTCAGATGCAGATTTCAAACTAAGGGTCTCTAAATTAGGGCAGACGAAGCCTGTGCACAAATGCTTGCTCTCATTCTTTTGCATCTGACTCACTGCTACCAGCTGGAGAAGGCCAGGAGAATGTTTTAAGTTCTTTATTGGGGATGTTTTCTTTCCATCCAAGTGCAAGATGTGAGGAGAACCTCTTAAAGGAAGCCCACTTGGGGCTGTGGGTGTGACAGAGAAGCAGCTTGTCTTTCTGAGCAAAGACTTAGCTAAATTAATCTCTATTCCCTCAACCTGTTTCAATCTAGACTTTGTTTAATTCTTCAGGGCCATGATGGCTACAATCCCTGACTCTCACTTGACTTTTATGCTAGATGAGGGTGGATAATTGCAGGGGTTCAATTATTAAACTTGCAGGAAAATGCTAAATCATCCTTTTCTTTGCTCTTTTCTCCTCCCAGCTCCATGCAACATGCAATGTGAAGCAATCCTTGTTCAATGACTGGTTCACAGGGCACTTGAACTTCCAGATTGAGCACCAGTGAGTATGATAATGATGAGAAGAGTGAGAATAATATAGGGCACTTAAGAATGAGAAAGGCCATGTAGGCTCACATGAAACCATCCAAGGAGACTGTTCTCCTCCTGGGGGAGAGCAGGAAAATGTTTTGAAGAGAGGGAGCAGAAGATGCAATTCTGATGCAATGGCATGCATGGCACGGGGTTGGAACTGGGAGATCTTTAAGGCCCCTTCCAACCCAACCCATTCTGGGATTCTATGAACTGATGCCGTTCTGACAATACCTCTCATTCAATTCTGCAGCCTTTTCCCTACAATGCCTCGACACAACTACTGGAAAGCAGCTCCTCTGGTGAAAGCCCTTTGCAATAAGCATGGTATTGAGTACAAAAGCAAGAGTTTACTGACAGCTTTTCTGGATATTTTGCAGTAAGTATCAATTAACAAGATGATTTGGCACTGTGACAGCATGCAAGGGAAGGGCCCAGACTACCATTTCAACCCAATACCCTTTTAATGATCCAACCTTGAGTCTCCTCAGGTTTTTCTATGGCACTTCAAATTTCCTAAGTTTTCCAAGCTTCAAAGATTATTTACTCTTCCTCAAATCCTCTTAATTCATTCCTTGCAGTCAGATTTTGCCATGAGATGCCCAGACAGTTTGTAATCTGTTTTTGTCTTTTACTCTTTTTGGGCATCTGAACTACATTTGCTTCCCATCGGATTGGATATTGTCTCCCCATGAGAAATACTTCATTTTCTGTTCTTGCAGCTCACTCAAGGATTCTGGGGACCACTGGCTTGAAGCATACCTGCATGGGTAGAACCAGGGAACCTCTTCACCAGACAACTGCTGCAAAGAGTCAGCACAGGACAACAGAGTGTGTGTGTGTGTGTGTGTGTCATCTGGTACAGAAACTCCAGAGCTGGTCAAAGCTAATTTCAGTAAGAATGGGTGGGAAAGTAGGTTAAAGATGTACTTTTTGTTGTTCCAAACCATGAACCTCTATTTTTGCTGCTCTCAAACTCAGTGTCTAGAGTCATGATGAACTGGGCAGTCAAGCTCTTGAATCACCTTGATCAGTTTAGTTCATTGGAGGGTCCAGCTCATTGCTTATGGGACAAGGTTGAAAGGAAATTCTTCATAGAGCTGTAGAACCGTAGGATGGGTTGGGTTGGAAGGGACTTTTAAAGATCATCTATTTCCATCCTCCTGTTGTGGGCAGGGACATATTCAGCTAGATCAGGGTGCTCAAACTCCATCCAGCCTGACCTTGAACGCTTCCAAGGGTGAGGCATGCATGATTTCCCTGAGTGGCCTGTTGCAATAGCCCACTGCTATCATAGCAAAGAATTTCTTCTCCTACATCTAGTCTAAATCTCTCCTTTATCAGTTTAAAACTTTCACCCTTTGCCCTACCACTCCAAGACCTGATAAAACATCTCTGCCCACCTTTCTTACAAGCCCTCTTTCAGTATTGAAAGGCCACAGTAAGGTCTCCTTAGTGGTGATGTTGGGGGTTTTTGGTTTAGTGGACCGGTGACAATGGGATAAGAGAAAGCAAACTGCAGGAAGTCAGGACATATTAGGTCAGGGGGATCTTTAAGGGATATTTTAGAGTAGAGAAGTATGCAAAGAAGAAGATGCTTGGGGTATGTCCTGCTGTGCTCCTGATAATATGTACACCACTTGATCTGACTGCTGAGGTGTTATTACAAGCACTCATCACAGACTGCAGAGGGGGGATTGCAGGTCCCTGCATGCTGAGTTTTGCACCTGTAGTAGCTGGTTTGAGTACAATGCAAAGAGTCTGTACAGCATGTTTTATTTATGTGGATCAATACATGTATATAATTTAATTGTGTGGTGACTGTGATGTCTGATGAGCTTTCTGATGTCAGCCAGCTTGGAATAAGAGTGAGAAGCCCAGGGACTGAGTACCTCCTGTTTGGAAGAGTATTTAGGGTCCTCTTACTTTTATTGAGCTTCATATATAGTAGTTTTTATCTTAATGTGGTCCTGGTGATTCCAAGGGCCTGTGGGCATCCACCTTGGTTATTAGGCAAGTAAGGACATTTGTAGCTCCTATGTGCAGAAAAGGAATTAAATCATACATAATTCTGTCACCCCATGCAGGCTTCTCTGCATCCTGCAAGATTTTCTTCTCTTTCAGCATCCCCAAGAACCATCTCCTTTCCTGGAGCTGTCTTTTACCAGTTTTGTACCTGATACTTTGGCCCCATGAAGGACCTAGCCTGTCCATGCTTATGGTCAAGGACAACTGCTGCTAGTAGAAAGTGTCATGTAGACCCGCCCTGTAGAGGCATAGTAGCTCTCCAAGAACACTACCTGGTTTTGAAAGAGCCAACAAAAATGAAGAAGCTAGGAGTTGGCCTGCAGGAGAATATTTGTTGCTGAAAATGCTTTAAGCTTTATGGGAAAGGTAAATTGTAAATGAAGGAGAGATGAGCATTGAATAACAGTCAAAAGAACTAGAGGAGGCATGAAAGACCAAGGAGATGTGTGTGGGTGGCAATCAATAGCAGGGGGAAAAGGAAGGAGAAGTGCTGAGGGGTGATAACCTGGTTCTTTGGAAAAGCTAGAAAACAGGGGAAAAGAGACTTAGTAAGAATATCAATAAAGCTCCTTTTTATGATTTGTAGACTGAATGTGAGTACCTGGTTGAGACACAGTCTATGACCTCTCATTAATCTTGCTGATTTTACAAAGGAATGAATAGAATAGAATAGAATAGAATAGAATAGAATAGAATAGAATAGAATAGAATAGAATAGAATAGACCAGGTTGGAAGATACCTTCAAGACCATCACGTCTAACCTATCAACCAATCCAACCCACCTAAACAACTAAACCATGGCACCAAGCACCCCATCAAGTCTCCCCCTGAACACCTCCAGGGATGGTGACTCCTGGGCAGCACATCCCAATGGCCAATCTCTCTTTCTATGAAGAACTTCTTCCTAACATCCAGCCTAAACCTCCCCTGGTGCAGCCTGAGACTGTGTCCTCTTGTTCTGGTGCTGGCTGCCTGGGAGAAGAGACCAACATCTGCCTGTCTACAGCCTCCCTTCAGGTAGTTGTAGAGAGCAAGAAGGATGTCACTTTCTCATACCATTTATAGCTAATGTTGTTTTGCCATACTGCCAAACCTCCATCCACCTAACTAACCTAAACCCATGAAGACAGTCTGTAATTGCAGACAATTTGCCCACAAAAGCAAAGACCATGCGGAAGAAAAGTGATGCTTCTCCTCTGCCAACCCACATCCAGAACTCTGTGCCAAGGCTTTTGGTGGACAAACCACCCAAAGGAGGGAAACATGAATGATCTTACAGTGAGACACCACCACGAACAAGATGAGCCTCCTGCAACCCAGCAATGAGCAGCTTATATGTACTACAAGCCACAGTCAACAGCTACCTTCTAGGTATCAAGCCTAATGCACAGAGCAAAAGGAGTTTGGACTTTTTTTCCCTGCCTTTGTTGTTTTGGGGTTTTTTTTGAAGAACATCTCCAATTATTCTTTTTATTGACAATTTTGTGCATGCAGGTGCAGGTACTCATGACACTCTTGTGGTTGTTTCCCAGCAATAGCTGACAAATGTCATGGAGAAAGATCCTGAATAAAAAGAGAACAAAAGTAGCTATTGAAAAAGTGCTTTGAATGTAATTTGCAAGTCTCTTCTAACCAGTACCTAGAACAATTCTGTGTTCTCAGGTCCAAGGTTGGTTAGGATCAGAGAATTGTTTTGTTTGGAAGAGACCTTTAAGATCATGGAGTCCAACTGTTAACTCCGCACTGCCAGGTGACCACCAAACCATGGCCCTCAGCACCACATCTCCATGGCTTTGAAACCCCTCCACCACTGCTCTGAGCAGCCTGTTCCAGGACTTGGCAGCCCTTTTGGGGAAGACATTTTTCATAATGTCCAACCTAAACCTCCCCCAGTGCCACTTGAGGCTGATTCCTCTCATCCTCTTCCTTGTTTCTTGGGAGAAGAGCCCAACCCCCACCTGGCTTCAGCCTCCTTTCACAGAGTTGCAGAGAGCCAGAAGGTCTCCCCTCAGCCTCCTTTTTCCCAGGCTCAACAACCCCAGCTCCCCCAGCCACTCCTCACATGACCTGTGCTCTAGACCCCTCACCAGCTTTTTTAACCCTTCTTCACCAGCTATATTGCCATAACAACTCTGTAACCACCACACTGTGGAGGATCACCACTTTCAGCTCCAATTTTTGGAAGAAAATAAACATAAATGTTCTCTGCAAGGCACAGTCCTGATAATATGTCAAGCATGTTCTGTGGGATCAGGCCCCTCAGGGGATATGGCAGAGAGGAACACTGACTATGCCCCACCCTGAGGTGGGTGAGAGGATGAAAATTGCTCAGACCAAGGCAGTTCTGTACATGCACGGAAGCACAGCTCAGCATGTAAAGAGCTTTAGAGTCAGAGCAGAACACACCTACAGAGCCAGCTGTAGACAGCACCTGAAGAAAAGATACCTTAGGTGGTAAGCTGGAAATAGTCACCTGTGTCATCAGGCTGCACTGTGGCTGATTCACATACATTATATGCCCATTATGTGTGCTGGGATGGTCTTAAAGGTCTCTTCCAACCAAAATGATTCTGTGATTCTGTGCTGGAGTCAGCTGTTCAGATGTTGGGTTTGGTATCCTCTCTGAGGAAATTGCTGTCAAAGGGCCATACCCTGTGCACATACTGCTGTCTGACAAGTGCTAGGATGGGTCTCTGGTAGAAGGAAGAAGCAGTTAGATATCGGGATAGTGCCTCTCCTGCCCCAACTTCTGCAGCTAGAAGGAGTCAACAATGTACCTGGAATACCAGAGGATGAACAGTTGTGTGCAGAACAAACTGGGAGTGAGAACCAGAGAGGTTACTGGAGATCCTGCAGGAGCTTGGGCAATATGAAGGGGCAGCTTACAAAATGCTGTTGTAAGAGCTAGTTGGAAGCATCTATTATGGTCCATGATGTCTTCTATTACAACGTAATGATAGAGGCAGCTACAAGCTAGGTTCTGCAGGTACAAGCTGGAGTTTGAATGAAGCCAACATGCTCATTCCCTGCTTCTTAACAATCTTTGGTGTTGGATGTGCCAGCTCTGCCTTGCAACATCTTTAAGAGCCAGTAATGGACTCTTCAAAGAACTGCTGAATTCAAGTGATCAGCTGGACACAGGGGATAAAGCAGGGAAGAGTCCAGCACGGTGGTTCTGTGCTAACATGATCCATCATCCAATGCAGGCAGTCCTTTGGGACTGGCAGTGCTGTTGATTTGATGATGTGCACAGGGCTGTTGCCAGCTGCTCTTGCATGAGAGCAGTGTAATCCCCATGCTTAATGTATGTAATTACAATGAGAAGTAAAGATAAAGTCAGACAGGCTCTCTTTGCTGTCTGTGAGCGTAGGTAGCTTTTGTTGCCTCAACACTTTAAGGTGAGCTTAGCAAATTATCTAAACAGTGACAAAAAAGTGAAGGCATTTGTTCAGTTCTTGCAGATTAAACTCTGCTTCCATCACTGGGATTTTGCACATTGAAGAAATCAACAAATATGGCTAAAAATAAAGGACAAGGGGAGGAAAAGAGTGTTGCACCTTGGGAGAAGAGACCAACCCCCACCTGGCTCCAAGCTGCTTTCAGGGAGTTGCAGAGAGCCAGGTGGTCTTCCCTCAGGCTCCTTTTCTCCAGGCTGAACAACCCCAAGTCCCTCAGCTGCTCCTCACCAGCCCTGTTCTCCAGGCCCTTCCTCAGCTTCGTTGCACGTTTCTGGACCTGCTCCAGCACTTCAATGTCATTCTGGGAGTGAGGATCCCAAAACTGAACCCAGTACCCAAGGTGTGGCCTCACCATTGCTGAATGCAGAGCACAATCCCTGCCCTGTTCCTGCTGGCCACATTATTGGTGATCCAGGCCAGGATGCCTGCTCACTGCAGAGGATTTGGAGCAAATGACTTTTAAAGGTCCCATCCAACCAAACCAGTCTGTGGTGATTCTATGATATAAAAGAATCATCACCACTTTCTTTCTGTGTGGTTCTTCCTTCCTGCACATCCAGAGAATTCACACTTTTACCTATACCAGCACAGCAGGAGCTGACCAACAAATAGAGAGCTATGCCTTCAAAAGCAGTGACTTCAAACTAAGATTTCCCTGTGTTATTCCTGTCATACCTCAGTGAGCAGAGTCAGCCAGTTTTGGAATGTTCTGTCTTGCTGGGATTTCTGATGGCCTCTTTCAACACACCAGTCTGAAGCTCCGGTTTGCTGAATCAGAAGTGCTTTCATTCAGCAGCCCTGCAGCTGCAAAGCACTTGTGCTCCCCATAAAAAGACTCCTTACAACAGCTTCCAATGTCAGCTGTGGGACATGGGCTGAGAGTTTGGTGTTGCAGCACACCAAATTTGCTCAGTGTAAGGGGTGATGATGCAATTGCCTTAACTCTATGAATAAAGCTGCAAGCTGTGGGTGTGCAAAAACGGAAGAGAGAGTCTCAGGATGCTTTTTAAACCTTTTTTTTATGAGTTCACTCCTTCTCCTCACTGACCTTGCTAACTTTAAAATGATAAAAAAATCCCTTTAGTAAGAAGTTGTGACATGCTGGCAGCCACTGAGAGACAACTCAGCCTTAAATCATGGAATTATAGTATCATTTCAGTTAGGAAAGACCTTTAAGATCATCGAGTCCAGCCACAAAACCACCATGCAACCATCCAGCCAACTCCTTTGGGCTCAGTTGCTAGTGTGGTTGTGATGCATCTTAGAATTGTCTGTTATTCACTGCACAACTCTTGTGCAAAACCACACAAACAAAAAAAGCCACCCCAACAGGATTTATTCATTCCTCACATTCCAGCCTTATGCATTACACATAATTTGCAATTTCTTTGTTTACAGCTTACAGTTAGAATCTACTACAGTCACAAGCAAGGCAAAAGGTGCATTAAATGGTAGCCTGCATTGTGGTGAGAAGAATAAATTCCTATGTGCAGCATCTTTAAGAGCTCTCTTTACACAAGGTTGCTCTGGTGGTTTTGTAACAGCAGGGATTGTCCTCACTCTTTGCCTGCTGGCAGGTTTAAACTTGCAGAATTCATGTTATGATTAATTAATTGTGTCCTGTAATTAGCTTAGGTTTCTAAAACCAAATTGAATGTTAAAAGCTTCCAACTGAAATGAGATGTGTGCCCCTGCTTCTTAATCCCT
Source organism: Picus viridis (assembly GCA_033816785.1). Lineage (NCBI taxonomy): Eukaryota > Metazoa > Chordata > Aves > Piciformes > Picidae > Picus > Picus viridis. Next base: position 6,482,241 of record CM066584.1, read on the forward strand.
AGAAGCTGGAGGTGGGGAGATTCAGGCTGGATGTGTGGAAGAAGTTCTTCACCATGAGAGTGGTGAAGCCCTGGAATGGGTTGTCCAGGGAGGTGGTTGAGGCCCCATTTAAGCCCAGGCTGGATGAGGCTCTGGCCAGCCTGATCTAGTGTAGGGTGTCCCTGCCCGTGGCAGGGGGTGGAACTAGATGATCCTTGTGGTGGAACTAGATGATCCTTGTGGTCCCTTCCAACCCTGACTGATACTATGATGATACTAAGTACATGGAAAGCCTTCATGTAGTCCCTTAGTGTTCTCTATACATGGCATGAAGGATGGAAGAGGAGTGATGAGGATGGGGACTGAAAGTCTGCAAGTACAAGGCTGACCCTTCATAGGTCCTGCATGAAGTTTTTCACTGCAATATCCAGAGGTTGTAATCCTAAGCCATGCATGTGAATTTTATTCACTGTGCAAGAAGATTTCTAGGCAGGATTGTACACAAATTAGTAGTCCACACTGATTATTCATTGTTTAATGCACATGCTGAAAGGCTGGGATCAGCGTGGTTGTTGGGAAAGGGATCTTCCATTTCACCTCTCTGGTTATAGCTTGAAATCTGTGGTATTTCCTGCCCAGGCTGTCCTTCTTTGCTGGATGTCAGCTTAAGTTGTGAGCAAGCTCCAGGTTTCTGTGTTGGACAGACTTTGTTGTGGAGTTGGAGTTGTGGTGCAGTGGTTGGAGTTTGAAGGTGGGCCAGTTCTAGCAGCAGCAGTGTGTGCTTTTTATCCAGAAGACAGTAAGGCAGCAGGCTGGTAGCACACCCTGACTTCTGTGCTCCCTGGCACGAGGTGAAATTAAGCCCTGAATAATAAATAAAGCAGTAGAAAAAGTACTGAGAGGAAACTTCCCTGAGACTCAGTTTCTCTGTCCTTGGGACTGTGATTTACAGTTTAGCTATCCCTCTAAAATGTGTCCTCTCCAGTGAACCAAGGGACCTGTGTTTCATGAAACCTCTCAACTTGCTCTTGCTCCTTTAATCCTTTGAATTCTCTGGATTCTCATACAACCATAAATTAGAGAATGGTTCAGGTTGGAAGGGACCTTAAAGACCCTCTGTAGGTGTGAGATCCTCATTCTAACTACTTACATTTAAACATATTTGGTGACTAACACCACTGGAATTTTAACTCTTTTTTTACCTAATGTCTTCTTTTTTTTTTTTTTTTCTTCTTTCTTTATTTTCTTTCTTTCTATTTATTTATCAGCCATTTATTTATTTATTTGTTTGTTTGTCTGTTTGTTTGTTTATTGTTTTTTACCTGTATGGACTGTTGAATTTTACTCTTGCTGCACTTACCAGATCCAAATCAGAGTATCCCTAGACAGTTTCACTGTAGTTGTAAGTAGGACTGCTGTAAATTATCTTGCCACCTTCATCTCTTGCTAATAACAACATGTGAAGAGATCTACCTCTGGGCTACTACCTCTGGTATTTTGCCAGTCTGTCTTCCCACTGTAAGCTGATTTGATATAAACACTGGTGGGATATCAACTATAATGCCTGGATTTAGGGAGTTGGACTGTTTCCATGTGAGCTCTCCTCCTTTATAAAGGTCTATTGTTATCTCCTACTACAAGTACAGTCAGTGTCTTCTGTGTAGCTGAGGAGAAGACATCCCAGCTAATTCTTTCCAAATTTATTGAATGTATGCTGAGAGTAACAGAGAGAAGGGCAACAAACCCAAGTAGTTGCCTCTTCCAGGGTGCTGTACAAGAGACTTGTTCCCTGTCCTTGTATACAATGCCTTTCAGGTCTTGACCAGCACTGGCTACTGTCCTTTTGTGTTGCCCCTCTTCATGCAGCTCAGGTGGTCCTTCTCCACTCATTTGCTTGTTGCAGCAGCAGAAAGAATCCCAGCTTTGGTTCTACATGCTCGAGTGGTTTCTCCTTGCTCACCAGCATTCTCCTTGAGTGATAGTTTCCCTCAGTCATGCTCCCTATGTCTGTTCTGCCATAACCTTTCTGTGTCCACCTCAGGGATCTTGTTACCTCCTTTTCTCGTTGTGCATGCCCAACACCATCCCAACCTGAATCCCTCCAGCTCCAGCCCTCCTCCAAACTCTGCTAATAGAACATGCCCAGCGCAGACTGGAGTGCACTTTGCCCTGGCATGGGCAGATTGCCCAATGTCTCTGGCTGGGTTGTAGGAATAAACCTTGCCTTTCATTTTTATTCTCAATGGAAGTGTGACTTTGGAAAGATCCATGGAGTATCAATTCCTTTGCTGCTGCTGCTTCACAACTGCAATTCTTGTGGAGCAGAAGATTCCTTGAAAAGGAATCTCTTGATAAGCAGGTTTGAAAATATGACCTCAGATAATAAAAGCAAGGTTAAGGCATTGCTGCCTTGCTTGTACAGAGTATTTTATTGCCTTCCATGTATGTGTTGTCACTGTTTGGTTGCATGAACCAGGGCGTGTCTTGCGTTCTTGCTGCGGCGCCTGAATCTGCTGACAGCAATGTAATCCCTCTTGACTCTCCAATCAAAACCTCTTAATCTGTTTTCCACTGATAGACCTACCCTGGGGACAGGGCAAGGATGCATGGATTTTAATTAACGACAAGACAACCAGGGGGCTGTCTCTTAATCAAAGAATAGTTTGTGTTGGAAGGGACCTATAAAGAGGATCTAGTACAACAAGATCTGCCATGGGCAGGGAAAATTTTCACTAGATCAGGTTGCTCAAAGCCCCATCCAACCTGACCTTGAGCACTTCCAGTGCTCACAGAAACATTCAGGTTGGAAAAGACCCAATGGATCACCAAGCCCAACCGATAACCCTACTCTAAAAGGTTCACCCCTAAACCGTATCCCCAAGCACCACATCCAAACAACCTTTAAACACATCCGGGGTTGGTGACTCAACCACCTCCCTGGGCAGCACATTCCAAGGCCTGACCACTCTTTCCATGATTTTTTTTTCCTAATGTCCAGTCTAAACCTACTTGATGGGGCATCCAGAAGATTTACTAATTGTTATGCCCAGACTACAGACTTTGGTTTGGTAGTGTGAGAGGTTTAGGGGTAGAATTCTACAGACAAAGAAGGAGGGGGAAAAAAGCAATGGCAATGACTAGAAGCTTCTGTAACTTCACAACAGGAGTATCTGATAATGTCCTAAGTCTTTCTCATGCATCAGTCTTCATAATCCTTTTGGGACCTGAGGAAATGGTATACCCACTAAAGTGAGGAAGTCTCAACATCTGCCTTTAAATGACTTGAGTGTGCTGTGAGTCATCTATCTTTATGAGAAGGCTGTAGTAGAGAAGGTACCAAAGGCCACATTTCTTGCCTCACTGGACCCTTTGTGAAAGCAGATGGCCATATAGATGTATCTGTTAATAAGAAGTAATATTCAAATGTAAAAAAAAAAAAAAAGATAAATAAATGCAAAATGGACAGCTGGAAACAGGGTGGAGACCTCTGAAGATGGGTGTTTGCACCAGTATGAGGAGTGAGCTCAGTCCCATCTCACTTGGCTCCACTTTTGTCTTGTGTCTCAGCCTACTATGGGGCACTTCTACCATCTGCTTTCCCTTTAGGCACTCCAGTATCCTTTCACAGCATTATAGAATCATAGAATGAGTTGAAAGTGACCTTTAAAGGTCATCCAGTCCAACACCCCTGCAGCCATCAGGGACATTTCCAACTAGAGCAGATTGCTCAAAGCCTGTCCTACCTGACCTGGAATGGCTCCAGGGATGGGGCACCTTTCACAATGTTTCATTGTGACATTAATGCTGACGTGAAAGTAAATGAACTTGGTGCTGACAGGTGAGCTGGCACCTGATAAGGCCAGTGCCAAGCCCCCAGAATTCTGCATTTGTCTTACTGAGCATGGTAGGACTGCCAGGAGAAAACCTCTTTCTATTTATTGCCAGATGGATCTTCCTATTCACCTTGCCCTATAGCTTGGACTCAGTCTCTGCTGAACTCACCTCCAAGCTGAACATATCCTTTGGGTCACTGCTTGATGCTTTTAGCATCATTCACATGTGGAACTGGAAGTCAAACCTACCTGCTCCAGGTGCTGCATCTAGCTCATGTGCTGTCTAAAGCCAAAGAGTAGCAGTGGCAACGTGCTCCCTCCAGTGGCAAGTGCATCCACATGAAGCTGAGATACATGCCAGGGATTCTGCTTTGAGTCACAGAATCACACAGAATCATAGAATATATCTGGCTGGAGGAGACCTCCAAGATCATCCAGTCCAACCTCCCCAGAAAGATTATGAAGTCTCCTCTGGAGACTTTCAAGACCCATCTGGATGCATTCCTGTGCAGTCTGCCCTAGATTCTATGGTCCTGCTCTGGCGGGGGGGTTAGACTCGATGGAGGTCATCTGGAGATCCCTTTCAACCCCATGCACCCTGTGATCCTATGAACCTTCGAACCTGTGAACCCAGGTCTAAAGGGTCAACACTAAACCCTGCCCCCTAGCTACAGAAAACAGAGGTCAGGATGTTTAATCATTTCAACACAGTTGTCCATGTGATCTCATTTTCTTTGTAGAGATAAGAATGAAGTGCTTGCCTGGGAGAAAAACGGCTCCTCTCTTAGGTTTGGGACCATCCCTAGGAGAAGGACATTAAGGTGCTGGAGCATGCATTAAGGTGCTCTGCTTCCCTTGCAGAATTCTGAGCTGACTTAGGTCTTGCTTATCTCACCTAGAACCACAGAGCTGGAAGGGACCCATAAGAATCATTGAATCCAGCTCCCTGCTCCCAACAAGACTCCCTGAAAGTAAACCATATGACTAAGAGCATTGTCCTGATGCTCCTAGAACTCTGAGAAACTTGATGCTGTCACCTCTTGCTGAAGTGCTGAAAAGGGGGAGGAATTTTCTTTGCAATCCAGAGAGTTTGGAGGTACAGCCTCTTTCAGGCACAAAAAGGATTAGGAAAAATAATCCAAGTTTGCCTCCTTGTGGTGCTGTCCTGCTGTTACCTCCAGAAATTGAACCCTTTTTTTCTTTGGTAGGAATTCCTCTGTTTGCTGCTGAGGCTGGAGCAGCCCAATGGCATTAAATCCCTGAGATAACCCCTTCAGCTTCAAGGTAATTCCAGTATGTTGTCCTTAGCCTTTTGTTCCAGGACACTGGCAGATAGGAGGTCGTATTTCAAGATCCCCATTTCCCAAGTATAATCCCAGCTGCTGTCCAACTTCATGTTTCATGCCCAGAAGCCAGCACTTACCAGCAGTGGGCCAGCCAACATAACACAGTGCTTGGTGTGCTTGGCATCACCACCTCCTTAGCTTCATAACCTGTGAGCAATCAGTGTATAAGAAGCCAGCAGCTGCCCAAGGCCAAGATTAAACATTCAGCACTCCACTTGGATCTTCAGAAGAATCCAGCCAGCATGGTCCAAGGCCTTTCTTTGTCTAGTGAAGGATTAGGAGCAATTAGGAGAAGCAGAATGCAATACTTGCTTGCTATCCACTTGCATCCCTCACGGCAGGCTGGCACCAAACACTTAGGAAATGTGGATTTAAAATACAATCCATTTCTCCCTGAGGTTAAGCCTCCAGGAAGGATCATGGTACACCCAAAGAAATTACCTTACTAGAACTTGGTGCCTGTGGACAGAGAAGGGAAATAAATAAATAAATAAATAATCATTGCACTCAGTTAATCTGTCCAACAGTAATCCATAAATCCAAGTCTCTGGTGGCTGTGTCTCAGTGAGCTGGTTTCAGCCATGAGAGGAGAGCTCTTGATCCTTCAGTTCAAGGATGTAGAAGTGAAAAGGAATGGACTGCAGTCCTGTGCCTGCAATTCAGCGAAGGGCTCACCATGTAAACTCTGATTCACCTTGTGCAGGACCAGTTAGACCATGAGCATGAATCTTTGCTGACACAAGAGAACAGGGACACACAAACAAGAGGATCATAGAATCATGGAATCATTTCAGTGGGGAAAGATCATCAAGTACAACCATTATGTAATTACCAAGTCTGGACCTAAACCATCTCCCTCAGCACCACATCTCTGAGTTTTTCAAACACCTCCAAGCATGATGATTCAACCACCTCCCTGAGTAGCCTGTTTTAGGGTTTCAGTGAAGAAGAAGCTCCTAACTCTCCTACCTAAACCACCCTAGTGTGACCTGAGGCCATTTCCTCTCATCCTAAATCTCATCCCAAGCTCTTTGTGAGGACAAACGGAATTCTTTAATGCACATGTGGCACATATTTACAAGGAAGTTCATAGAATCCCTTCTCTTCAGAGGGCAGCATTCCAGGGAATCTTGGGAACTGGGAGATGTGCATTGGAATTCACCTCCTTAAATCCACATCTAACTTTATTTTTATCAAGCATTATAATTTTCCCAGCTCCTAGTTTTTTTTTAGCCCGGGCAGTACTTTGGCTTACCTCAGCACCTGCTTTGTCTGCTTCAGTTGCACCATTTCTTTATCTTTTAAGGATACAACCATTTCCTGACCTTGTCTGAAGATGTTTCCAAGAGAATAACACTCTTTACACTGCTTAACACCACTTACCTTGCTTTATTGTGATTAATATATTAATAATTCGATTCTTCTATTATTTGTTGTTATTATGATGTCTGTTATGATTAGGCTATCTGTTATGATTATGTTATCTGTTATCATTGTGTTATCTGTTCTGTACATGTTGGACCTCCACACTTCTATGAAGGAAGCATAGAATGATTTTTATGCTTCCTTATTACAGTGTAAGAAGCTCTCCACAAACATTGGCTGTCCTGTTGATAAGCCTATTGATTATTGATACATATTCCAGGCCCAGATGAAGGTGACCTGCCTGTGGTTCATGTGGCATGGAATGATTGAACTGTAGCTTTGGTTTAGGGCACTGAAGTTGCAGTTACTAAACCTATGCAGTTTCCAGAGCTAGCTGCACTTGTGGGCCTGGGGACACCAAAGGAGTTGGTGTGAATCCTACACTTAGGTCATCTATACGTTTCCCAAACACAACTGCAAGCCAAAGTCACTGTCAACACGACAGATTCTGTTTGGCAAGCAATGATTTGTGTGGTTTGGTTAACGTGGAACATAGCATTAATATTCCATTTCTGCTCCTTTTGCCTTAGCAGGGAAGCAGAAAGCAGAAGATCCTAAAAGAGAAGATGAGCTGTGATGAAATGTGGATCCAGCTACATCAGGTGAAGCAAGGCCATTAGGTAACCCGGTTAGTGCAAGGACCAGCCCAGCAACAACCTATGAATCCTCCCTTTTAATCTTGATAAGGGATCCTAACTGACAGAATAAATTATATAATTATATGGCCCTGCTTTGCTCCCCCTCATTTCCCTCAAATAAAAGTGACTAAATGGTTCTCACAGAGTGAGTGGGTGTCTAGGATGTTGTAAGACAATTCTAAGTGTGCAAGAGGCCAATTCTGACTTGAGATTGGTTGAAGAACTCGACTGTGATTTTAATATTCTGCCTCCTTTGGGGAGAGTGCAGAAGAATCACAAAGACTCAGTACTCAGAATTGAGGGATGGCAAATGCACAGTGCTAATTGTAAGACATAAGTGCAAAGGGATAGCTCTGCAGGTTGTTAAGGGGGTGATAAGAGCTGAGAGGGCAATTCCTTCAAGAACTGTGATATTTCACTTCTGAAAGAGAAGATGGAGACATAAATAGGTCACTGTCCATAACAAATGGAAGGGGGGGAGGGGGGAAGTGTGCAGGCCTTGTACTTTGGGACGTGGTTTAGTGGACATGGTGGCATTGGGTTGATGGTTGGACTTGCTGATCTTAAAGGTCTTTTCCAACCCTAATGATTCTGTGATACTATGATTCCATGAATATAAAGAAAATCTGGGTAGGTCTCAAGTGCTTTGTTTTTCTTCACATCTTGAAGTTGAGCTGCCTCTAGCAGTGACTGTTTAGAAAAAGAATGTTATCAACCCCAACACCGAAGGCCCCATTAAATAGGAGTCATCTTACTTAGCTTTATGAAGTTAAGCATCTAGTCTAAGCTAGTGTCTAGGTTCTCTTATCAATGAAGGGAGATAGCCATCTCTAGATGTACTTTATACTGTCCATTTGATCAAATGGTTATAGAGAAATAATAAATAAGTCATTCAGATTATGCATTTTAGGCAGCTAAAGCTAGGTGCATGAATTCATTCGTTGTCTCTAAACTATCCTGATGCTCACATCACCCTTTTTTGAGACAGAGATGCCATGGAGCACTTTTTGTATCAGTATCACCACAGGCATGACACTTCAGGACATGGTTTAATGGCCATGATTCTGTTAGGTTGATGGCTGAATGTGATGATCTTAGAGGTCTTTTCCAAACAAAATAATTCTGTCATTCTATAGAGAGAAGCTTTCAGATGCTGGTGAGCTTTATTCACTCTGTGAACGAACAAACAAACCCCCAAACAAACAAACAAACAAACAAACAAACAAACCTAACCAAAAAAACCCAACCAAACCCAAACCAAACCACCACAGATATGGTCACTGAAGGATCCTTAAATAAAAGCTAAAGGATGTATTCTGCCTCAGTCATAAGTTGTTGCATTAAATGCAAGAGTCCTGGTGTGCAATGTTCTAGTGAAAACACAGTCCCACACCTGAAAGCATGATCCTTAAATCTCTAGATGATGAAAGGAGGTTAGTTTGTAAAAGGAGATAACCTACTTGCAATCTAGTGAAATACAGAGCAGTTTAAAATGCTCATCCCCACCTACTACTGTGTTAAATCTTCCCTCTTTCTGTTATGATTCCATAGTCATGTTTTTCCATCTGTCCTTTTCAGGTCACTCTGTGTATTAGTCACTCACACACAGAGCAAAGGGAGCTGCTCAAATTAAGAGCACATGTTTATACAGTCTGCACATTCCTTATCCTGTATAGCAATACCTTGAGCTCCCTTTAGTGTAAAAGAACTCATTCTTGTTCCTTTAGAGTGTCTAGAGAAGGGGGCACATGGGCACTGAGGTTTTCTCTGCCAACAGAGATGATGATCCTTATGGGTCCTTTCCAACTTGAGGTATTCTGTGATTCCTAAATGATCTGGCAGGGGAATTCAAAGACTAGGAAAGAATACAACATATTTCCAAATCCTGGGGTAAAACCCAGAGTGGTGTTTTCATTCATGAGTTCTTGACTGGAACAGTGTTGCTGTGTGATGATCACCTATGAGGAACACAGGGAGGAAAAGCTACGAGGAGGCACCAATATCTACAAGCCAGTGCTGTGGTGCACCTCTGAAGAAGACACAAAGCAAAAAACCCAAACTTATATCAGTCAAGGAGTTACCAGCAGGGAAAGAAATGTTAGTGGTCTTGTACTAGACTGAGGAAATCTCTTCTAGATGACTGTGCAAACTCTTGTTTAGTTGCCCATTCCACAGCAAGATTAATTCAAAACTTAAGAGGGAGAGCTGCTTGGTAGATCAGAGAAATGCTGTGTTGATCTTCTCATTGGAAGCTAAAAGAACATAAAAAAGCAAACATTCAAGTGCTGGTTCCAGTTTATTTTCTCCAAATGGAAAGCCAAGAACCAATATAGCTGTAATTTAAATAGATGCATTTAAATTGTGTAGAGCAATCCAAATGTTTGGCTGTTGTTTGTGGGGGCCTGGTAGGTCCAAAGAAATACTGCACTGGTTCTCATTGATGTAGTGCTCAAGGAGAGGAAGTCCCTTCCATGAGATCCAGTGGAAGAAGAACTTGTTATGCCCATATTGTTATAGAAGGCAATTCTCTTCTCAGGAAGATCACTGATAGCATTGTGCAACATGTTTTCACCTTCTATTTGATGTGACTTGTCTGTACCTGCTGACAAAGCTCAGCTGGGAAGGCTTGGGTGGATGTTTATCTTCTGAGGCAAGTAGTAATAATAACCAGTTTTCTCCAGCTATGAATAGACAAAGCTTTCTACAAGTGATAGCTGTGAGTCTGTGCAGTGTGGACAGTCAATAAGCTCCATGTGCAGGAAATCATTACTGGTTGCTTCATCTCCTGAAATTCATGGTTCCTGTCCTGCAGAGGAAGAAGAGGGAGTGCAGTAACATACATGTAAAGAGTGTCCCTCTCTTTGTCTTCCTGTGGACACTACCACAAGTTTCTGCCAAGATTTGGGACCACGAGCAATCCCAAGTTCTTCTGCACTTCCCCACCTTTGCCACTGGCAACAGGCTTTGAGTTGCCACTTTGTTCCTGTGGCCTTTCCCAAAATGCCATGTTCATCAGAACGTTGCTTAAGGTTAGGAGATGAAGTAGTTATGGTTATATCTGAAAACCAAAGACTTAGAGATTAAGAAGTATGTGATATTAATCATAGAATTCCAGCATGGCAGAGGTTGGAAGGGACCTCTGGACAGCATCCAGTCCAACCGTCCTGCTAAATCAGGGGCACCCACAGCAGCTTGCTCAGGATCACAATGTCCAGCTGGGTTTGGAATCTCTCCAAAGGAGACTGCATAACTTCTCTGGGCAGCCTGCTCCAAGGCTACAGCACCCTCACACCAAAGAATTTTCTCCTCATCTTCAGTTGGAACCTCCTGGGTTCTAGATTGTGAACTTTTCCCCTCTCTCACTTCCACATTTGCAGCATAAAGTGGAAATCAGCACCCAGTACACCTAAGGTAAGCACTTAGTGAACTGGATGGTGAAAAATCAGTTTAGCACTGCTGTGGTGCAGGATCATCTGGAAGAGGCAACACTCTCCATGGGATTTCAGCCTCTCTCTGACCCTTATATTTACAGAGGACAGTGTTCCATGTATCCATTCAACTACTCATCCATAAGTCAGACGTTTGCTGATTTGCAGAGATTAATCAAGTAGCAGGAACTGGGGATTCTCTTGCTGTAGAAACTACCAGGAGTAAAACAGTTGTTTGCTCTACACATTTGATGGTGGCAAAGTGAAAGTGACCAGCAGGCTGGCCAAGAGACTAAAAGGATCCACGTTTTGATTCAGTGAGGTAAGCTGTGGCTACATAAAATGGAATTACCCACTGCAAGTGTGTATCTCGTTGTCCTGGCCAGGAAGAGACTAACTGACTTCTTAACACAGGCAGTTAGCTGACACTTGAAGATAGATATGATGAGTCTGACCACAGTGGTCAGGCATTGGAACAGGCTGCCCAGGGAGCTGGTGGAGGCAGCATCCCTAGAGGTGTTCAATAAGTCACATAGGCATGGCACTTTGCGACATGGTTTAGTGGGCACGATGCTGTTGGGTTTGGTGGTTGGAATGGATGATCTTAGAGGTATTCTCCAACCTTAGTGTTTCTATGATTCTATAAGTATTTGGCCTTGTAAGGAATATGCAGGCAAATTGTTCACTGCAATTGTAAAAGTGAGTCTGTGTGCAGAGGCAGAGGGAGGAAGAGAGGGACTGGTAGATTAGGACATCGTTTGAATGATGCAAAGATCTGGGTATAAACTTCAAGCTGCTTTCAGAGTCTCATGACTGAGTTTGAACTACTTTAACTGTTCTCTGAGTTTCAGGTGTTTGACTTTGTGGAGCAGGATAACACAAGGGGGAGTCATGTAGACTAATAAAGCTCTCAGTCGCTTGAATTTCCTACCAACAGGAATAAAACAGTAGTGCTTCTAGGAGGAGTAAGTGATCATGCACACAACTTTATGTGGAGGTGGAGTGTGTGATTCTTTATTAAGTCTTCTCTTTCTGTCCTCAGCTGCAGCAGCAAGCTAACTGCTGCCATGCATTGTAAAGTTTGAGGTGTGAGAGACAAGGCTGATGAGAGAAATCACTTCCCTGTTCACGTTACCAAATTTATGATGTGGCAACTGAAGCATGTGAGTAGAGACATCTCCATAACCTTTGTGCCAAACATCTTCCTTAGTTTATCTTCCAGGTTTCCTACTAACAGCATTAAAAGTTCTTCCATGTTAGCATACTCCAGGAAACAGTTTCTTAGGTGAATGATTGATTTCTTTGCTGTGTGGCTTGAGCTGGAGAGAAACTTGACAAATTAAGTCACATTTTGCAGGTACTCAATGAGCTATACCCTTCCCCACTTGCAGCACAGAGGAAGAGATCCCCCAAACTACCACTTGCAACATGTAGTAAGATTCCACAAACTACCACACCATGAAGAATGTTACTTTCTTCCTGTATTTGTTCAACAACTTCTCTTCCCTACTCTTGCAATACTCACAGCTTGGCTCAAATGACTTGCAAATATGTTTTAGGTTTCCATGGCTCTGGGAAGCTTCTCCTTCATCTTGGCTTTCTTACCTCCTTGTTCAGACATGCAGAGCCAGATCTTTAGTGCATTGAATTTGTGACAGAGAACTTTTGGTAGAAGGATGGTCACCTGGTGCTTTGAAAAGCAAGTTGGAATGAAAGCAATGGGAATAATGGGGGAGCTTCAGTTGTCCAAAGCTGGTGGGAGATTGCTTCCATATGTCTTCATAATTTCTTCAAGGGGTTAAGGCATCTACCTCACGACTGTGGGTGCAGTTATCACCAGGCCCAGGTTTAATCAACTGTACCAGCTAAAAAGGGTGTAGCAGGGTATGATGGGAAAGAGATCCTATCACACCTTCTACTCAGCAAGTCTGTGCTGCAAATGTTGAGTCACAGGCTGATGCTTTTGGGGGCAGTAGATAAGATCTGTGATTATGAAAGTACTCGTTACATCACATGAAGATGCAAAGATACCATTCTGTCAAGGCCACCCTTCCATTCACATTGTAAACCCTTCTACCTTGCATTTCAGCACAGGTATCTCGTTGCAGCCACAGCAGCCACAGCACAGCTCTTTGGGTGAGCATCTAGAGGGGTGCAGTAGCAAGTTACTAGGCGTGGTGGAGTCACCATCCCTGGAGGTGTTAAAAAAGCTTGTAGACATGGCACTTCAGGGTTTGGTGAGCGTGGTGGTGTTAGGTCAGTGGTTGGACTCAGTGATCTTAGAGGTCTTTATGATTCTATGAATGTAAGAAATCTTTCAGTCAGAGTACATTCCTTCTGAACTTCCAGCTTTTTCACCCATTCTTGGCTTTTTTCTGATCTCCACTGGGTCACATTACTTAATCTTGCAGAAATGTCTGCAAATTAGCACAAAGAGAAACTAACTTTGCTGTGGCATCCGCAAGAGGACCTCTCATCACGGTGCTAGATAACTAGTGGGGCACACCCAAACAACGGGGAATATCTGGAAACAACATGGTTAGCATCAGTTTTGATGGATATCTAGTTAACCATGAGCCAGCAATGTGTCCTTGTAACCAAGAAGGCCAGTGGTATCTTGGGGTGCACGAGGAAGAGTGCAGCCAGCAGGTCAAGGGAGGTTCTCCTCCCCCCTCTACTCTGCCCTAGCCAGGCCACATCTGCAGTACTGGGCTGAGTTCTTCACCTCCCAATTCAAGAAAGACAGGGAACTGCTGTAGAGAGTCCAGTGGAGGCTACAAAGACAATGAAGGGAATGAAGCATCTCTGTGAAGAGGAAAGACTGAGACCTGGGACTGTTGAGCCTGGAGAAGAGAAGCCTAAGAGAGGATCTGCCCAATGCTGATCAATATATAAAGGGCAGGGGGCAAGCAGACAGGGCCAGACTCAGGGGCAGTGGGTACAAACTGGAATCCAGGAGGTTTCAGTTGAACATGAGGAGAAACTTTGCTGTGAGGGCTGCCCAGAGGAGTTGTGAAATCTCCTTCTCTGGAGAGATTCCAAACCTGCCTGGCCATTGTGATCCTGAGCAACCTGCTAGGGGTGCCCTTGCTTTAGCAGGGGAGTTGGACTGGAGGGTGTCCAGAACTCCCTTCCAACTGGGATTCTGTGACATTAAACTCTAACTTTTCAGCATCTGTTCAGGCTAAGAGAGGCTGCAGAGATACCACCTCATATGCTGGCACACCTGAAACTTTCTGAAACCATCACAATCTTGCATTCAGTTAACAAACACACATGGCACCCATAACTGGGTGTGGCCCCATCCTGTTAAATCAGGGAAGGAGGGGATTGGTAATGAACCTTAAAACATCAACAGGACCAATCAATTGCAGCTACAACTGGCTGGTGACCAGTCACCAGTCATGTCCCTCAGGACTCAATTCTAGGGCCAGTTCTGTTCAATGAATTTATCAATGACCTGGATGCAGGAGTCGAAAGCACCATCGACAAGTTCCCTGATGATAGCAGCCTGGAAGGTGCTGTTGAACTCTCTCGAGGGACAAGAGGCCTTCCAGAGGGATCTGGATAGATTGGAGCATTGGGCAATCATTGATGGCATGAAACTAAACTTGAATGCACAACAAAGATGATGACAGGGCTGGAAGGCACGTCTTGAGAAAAGTGACTAGGGACTCTGGGGATAAGGGGCAACAGGATAAAAAGTAACAGGCACAAAGTTGAGTGTAGGAAGTCTCATCTAAACATGAGAAGGAACTTCTTTACTTTGAGGCTGGTGGAGCACTGGAACAAGCTGCCCAGAGAGGTGATGGAGTTTCCATCTCTGGAGTCATTCCAAACCCAGCTGGGTGCCGTCCTGTGCAACTTGCTGTCGTTGAAGCTGCTCTGCTGGGGGGGTTGGACTAGGTGATCCCCAGAGGTCCCTTCCAACCCCTTATCATTCTGTGAATTTGTGCTTTTGTGACCTCACTGCTTTCAACAGCTGCCTAAGGAATGGACACGAGAGGGAAGTGCTGATCTCCTCCTGTGAATCAGCGATAGGATGCATGAGAATGGTCCAAAGCTGCATCAGAGGAGGTTTAAGGTGGACATTAGGAAACATTTCTTTATCAAGATGGTGGTCTAACACTGGAACATGTTTCCTAAAGAGGTGGTTAATGCCCCAACCCTGTCAGTGTTTAAGAGGCGTTTGAACAATGCCCATAATAACATACTTTAACTTTTGGTCCACCCTGAAGTGGTCAGGGAGTTGGACTAGATGATAGTTGTAAGCCACTCTCAACTCAGCTATTCTCCTCCCCTCCCCTTCCCTGCCCTCCCACTTCACCCTGATGTAAGGAAAGGAAGATTGGATTATAGAGCATAAAAACCTGGGATATGCAGAAGAACATGTGGATACCAGGTAGGCATCAAGTCCTAATTTGATGTTTATCTTTTTAGCAGCAGAGATCTTTAACTGTGAAAGGAGAGATTGCAAAACCTCAGAGCAGCAAGCTGCTACATTCAGCTCAGCGGGGGAGTTCCAGTGGAAAAACAAACGAGCAGCTGACAACTTGATGTAAGAGCTGTGGCTGAGATGAATGAAGTGTTTGTAACCAAATGTATTGTCCCATTGTGTGCGGTGGCTGATATGATAGAAATCATCACCATTATCAGCATTTCTATCAGAGCAATGTCATGAGTGCCACAGAACCTGTGTAACACAGATCCTTCTCTGAATGAGTTTGGTAGCTCATTCTTCAGGAATTAAAGCTTCAGTTCTCCAAAGGTTTGGCCAGGATCTATAAAAGGGGTTACCAACACTATTTTAGAGGCTTATTTGGATATTAGGAAAACTTTCTTTACTGAAAGAGTAGCCAGGCATTGAAACAGGCTGCCCAGGAAGGTGGTGGAGTCACCATCCCTGGAGGTGTTCAAAAAACATGTAGACGTGGCACTTCAGGTCATGGTTTTGTTGGGGTTGTGTTGGGTTGGTGGTTGAACCTGGTGATCTTAGAGGTCCTCTCCAACCTTAACAATTCTATGATCCTGTGATCTGGGACATTGTTTAATGGCCTTTTGGTGTAATGTCCACAGTTGGACCCACAGATCTTTTCCAACCAAAACAATTCAGTGATTCTCTGATTTTTAGGGAGTTCTTACAATCTAAATCTGAGCTAAGCTGTGCCCATCTCCTGAAAGCACCAGGTTCTCCATGCTGCATCATCTCTCTCACTGAATTTCCCAAGCACCAGTTTCTGGACATTGCACAGAAGCTGGTTTGGGTGCTGTTTTCAGCCTCACCTGTGGTACTCTAAGGACACACACTTAGCTCTCATCCAGCTGAGAAATTGCTGAACAGCTGGGTGTTTAGTACATTAAAAACCTCAGGGGGAAAATCCTTTCCCTGCCTGTCTCACTGTCCGGTGATAGTTGCAGCTTTCCATCAAGAAGAAAACAATAAACCCAAACAGTAAAAACAACACAAATTTCGACCCTGTTAACCAGGAGCCAGCACTGTGCCCTTGTGACCAAGGGGGCCAATGATGTCTTGAGGTACATTAGGAAGAGTTTGACCAACAGGTCAAGGGAAGTTCTCCTCCCCTCTGCTCTGCCCTGGTGAAGCCACACCTGTGAATCCAGTTCTGGGCTCCACAGTGCAAGGGGGCCAGTGAACCACTGGAGGGAGCCTGGAGCACCTCCGTGAGGAGGAAAGGCTGAGAGCCCTGTGGCTGCTGAAACGGGAGAAGAGCAGGCTGAGAGTGGATCTGCTCAATGCTCAGCAACAGCTAAAGTGTGGGCGCACAAGCACATGGGGTCAGAATCCTCTTAGTGGTGCCCAGTAACAGGACAAGGGGCACAAACTGGAATACAGAAGGTTCCACCTGAACACACAGAGCAAATTTGGTGTGAGGGTGCGGGAGCCGTGGAGCAGACTGCCCAGAAAGGTTGTAGAGTTTCCTTCTCCAGAGAGCGTCCAGCCCGCCCTGTCCATTGTGCTGCTGGGCAAGCTGCTGTCGGTGCCCTGCTTTAGCAGGGGGCTTGGACTGGATGACCTCCAGAGATCCAGTCTGTGAGATGGTCCAACATTCCTCACCAGCAGTCACTACTCCTCTTTCCATACCTGGGTGGCACCGCAGCTGCCAGAGTAGCGGCAGGGAAGGAGCAGGAGATGGGAGGGAAGGAGCAGGAGGTGGGAGCAAAACACCGGGCAGCTGAAGCAGCATCTCTGGAGCATCCCTGCCCCGCTGGCTTTCCCGGAGCTCTGTAACAACCGAGCTCACTTTCCCGGCACCGGGAACGGGGACAGACGTAGGGCGGGGTCTCAGGGTGGGGCTGGGGCGGTCCCCCCATCCTTATAGGATATGGGGAGAGCAGGTGCTGGTGTTGACGAGGCAGGAGGGAGAGAAGGGAGGAGGACGAAGAAGGCGGATGGCGGCATCGCTGCCGGGGGGCGAGAAGAGGGATGAGAACCAAGATGGGGCCCTGGCTGGGGTCCCCGCGCAAAGCCCGGCGCTGCGGTTCTTCACCTGGGAGGAGGTCGAGCAGCGCAACGGGAGGGGGCCGGCGGGCCAGGAGCGGTGGCTGGTGATCGAGAGGAAGGTGTACGATATCAGCCAGTTCTACCGGAGGCACCCGGGAGGGGCTCGGCTCATCGGCAGCCACGCTGGGCAGGACGCCACGGTGAGCGGCGGGGATCAGCGGGAGTTTGGTACCGGCCGCTTGGAGATAGGGGGAGGAGGAGGCTGGGACCCGGGAGGTGGCTTCGGGTGAGACTGATGGGGCTCGAGGGGATGGAGAATCGTATAACTGTTGATGACCTTTGGGATCATCAAGTCCAACCACTCACCTAGAGCTCACAATGCCACTACTACTGCTAAGTCACTGTCACTCAACCACATCACTCAGCAGCACATCCATGTGGTTTTTAAATACCAACAGGGATAGTGACTCCACCATTCCAATGCCTGATAAACATTTCCATGAAGATTTCCCCTAATAGTCAACCTGAACTTCCCTTGGCACCACTTGAAAACATTTCCTCTTGTCTAATCACTTATTGTAGTGTCACTGCTTACTCAGTGATCTTAAAGGTCTTCTCCAAGTATAATTTTCTGCTTTGTGTTAGTTTCCAGCCTTGTGCTAGCCAACAGGCAAACGAAAAGGCTTAGCCCTTGGGACACCAGAGTGGAATTGTTCATCTAGCTATAGAATAGAGGACTGCTTCCTGACGCAGCTGTTAAGCGAGCCTACCAGGGGACAGGCTCTGCTTGACCTGCTGCTCTCCAATAGGGAAGGGCTGGTGGGAGATGTGACCGTGGGAGGCTGCCTAGGGTGCAGTGACCACGAGATAGTGAAGTTTTCAATATGCAGGGAGATAGGGAGGAGTACCAACAGAACCTTCACCTTGGACTTCCGGAGGGCAAACTTCAGCCTCTTTAAGAAACTTATTTGTAAAGTTCCCTGGGTACCAACCCTCATGAACCGAGGGGTCCAGGAGGGTTGGACCTACTTCAAAAAGGAGCTCTTGAAGGCACAGGAACTGGCGGTTCCCATCTGCCGAAAGATGAGCCGGCGGGGAAGGCGACCGGCCTGGATGAGCAAGCAGCTCCTGGAGGAATTAAGGGAAAAAAGAGGCTGTATCACCTTTGGAAGGAGGGGAAGGCTTCTCGAGGTATGTTCAAGGAAGTGGTTAGATTATGTAGGAATAAAATTAGAGAAGCAAAGGCCCAGTTGGAACTGAAACTGGCCACCTCTGTGAAAGAAAATAAAAAGCAATTTTACAAATATATCAATGCTAAAAAGAAGGGCAAGAAGAATCTCCACTCCTTACTGGACCTGGAGGGGAACACGGTGACCGAAGATCAGGAAAAGGCTGAGGTCCTGAACGCCTTCTTTGCCTCGATGTTTAACAGCAAGGTAGGAGTCCAGGATGAGTGGCCTCCTGAGCTGGGTAGTAGGGTTGGGGAGCAGTGTAGTACCCCAGAAATCCATGAGGAATTAGTTCGGGACCTGCTGAGCCACTTGGACATCCACAAGTCCATGGGACCGGATGGGATCCATCCTAGGGTGCTGAGAGAGCTGGCAGATGAGCTGGCCAAGCCGCTCTCCATCATTTTCCTCCAGTCCTGGCTCACTGGAGAGGTCCCAGATGACTGGAAACTGGCCAATGTGGTCCCCATCCACAAGAAGGGACGGATGGAGGAACCCGGAAACTACAGGCCAGTCAGCCTGACCTCAGTGCCAGGGAAAGTGATGGAACAGATTATCCTGGCGGCAATAACTGCACACCTGCAGGATGGCCAAGGGCTCAGGTCCAGCCAACATGGATTTAGGAAGGGCAGGTCCTGCCTCTCCAACCTGATCTCCTTCTATGATCAGGTGACCCGTCTGGTGGACGTGGGGAGGCCTGTGGATGTGGTCTACCTGGACTTCACCAAGGCCTTTGACACCGTCCCCCACAGCAAACTGCTGGCTAAGTTGTCAGCTCATGGTTTGGACAGTAACACTCTGCGCTGGGTTAGGAACTGGCTGGAGGGCCGAGCCCAGAGAGTGGTGGTGAATGGTGCCACATCCAGCTGGCGGCCAGTCACCAGTGGTGTCCCCCAGGGATCAGTGCTGGGCCCCATCCTCTTTAACATCTTCATTGATGATATGGATGAGGGAATTGAGTCAGTCATCAGCAAGTTTGCAGATGACACCAAGTTGGGAATAGATGTTAGTCAGTTAGAGGGTAGAAAGGCTCTGCAGAGGGACCTCGACCGACTGGACAGATGGGCGGAGTCCAATGGGATGACATTCAACAAGTCCAAGTGCCGGGTGCTGCACTTTGGCCACAGCAACCCCATGCAGAGCTACAGGCTGGGGTCAGAGTGGCTGGAGAGCTGCCAAACAGAGAGGGACCTGGGGGTGCTGATCGACACCTGCCTAAACATGAGCCAGCAGTGTGCCCAGGTGGCCAAGAGGGCCAATGGCATCCTGGCCTGTATTAAGACTAGTGTGGCCAGCAGGAGCAGGGAGGTCATTGTACCCCTGTACTCTGCATTGGTTAGGCCACACCTTGAGTACTGTGTCCAGTTCTGGGCCCCTCAGTTTAAGAAGGACATCGAGACACTTGAACGTGTCCAGAGGAGGGCAACAAGGCTGGTGAGAGGCCTTGAGCACAAGCCCTATGAGGAGAGGCTGAGGGAGCTGGGATTGTTTAGCCTGGAGAGGAGAAGGACCAGGGGTGACCTCATTGCCCTCTACAACTACCTGAAGGGTGGTTGTGGACAGGAGGGGGTTGGTCTCTTCTCCCAGGCAACCAGCACCAGAACAAGGGGACACAGTCTCAAGCTGTGCCAGGGGAGGTTTGGACTCGAGGTGAGGAGGAAGTTCTTCACTGAGCGAGTCATTCGTCATTGGGATGTGCTGCCCGGGGAGGTGGTGGAGTCACCGTCCCTGGAGGTGTTCAAGAGGAGACTGGACATGGCACTTGGTGCCATGGTCTAGTTGTGAGGTCTGTTGGGACGGGTTGGACTTGATGATCCTTGGGGTCTCTTCCAACCTTGGTTATACTGTGATACTGTGATACTGTGAAAGCCTTTAGGATTAGTTTTATCTTCTGATCAGCCTGGAGAAGAGAAGGCTCTGGAGAGACCTTCTGGTGGACATTCAGTGCTTGGGGGTGGGGGTGTAAGATAGCTGTGAGGACAGGCTAATTATCAGGGTGTGTTGTGACAGGACAAGGGGTGATGGTCTGAAACTAAAAGAAGGAGATTCAGACTGGAGAGAAGGAAGAAATATTTTACATTGAGAGTGATGAGACCCTGGCCAGGGTCGCCCAAAGAGGTGGTAGATGCCCCATCCCTGGACCCACCACAGGTCAGGTTGTTTGGGACTCTGGAGAGCAAGCTGCTCTAGTGTCAGATGTCCCTGCTGAATGCAGGGCAGTTGGACTAGATGACCTTGAATGGTCCCTTCCAACACAAACTATTCTATGATCTTGCATTTGCAGCTACTTTGAACTACAGTGATTGCTTACAGCCAGGGGAAAGTGGGGAAGCTGCCACAAGCCCTATGACAATGACAGTAGCTGTTTCCAGAAACATGCCTTCAGGAAAGGCATTCCTCCTAAATGCCACTCTGCATAACCTGGATAGAAGACAAAGAGAGGAGGCTTTCCCAAGCAGACTTCCAGGAGTTTCTGTAGTTACCGCACGTAGTCCTTCTGACCCTTAAGGTGAACAAAAGCGAAAAGCCAGTTAACAAGTGTCCAAGTGCTGGTGAGTTATCGAGTGGGCAGAAAGACTTCTGCTGGTCACATTTCCCTGTCTGACTGCTTTTTTTAGTGCCATGGAAACCTGTGGTGAATATACTCCAAGCCATTCTGGAAATTCCCTAGGTTCTTGCCTCCTGGTATATGCAGGAAGGGTAGAAAATAGTGGGAAGTTAGCATCTATGCAAATCTAGGACAACTGGGATTGCTTCCTTGTTGTATACTTTGAAAGGGGAAAAAAACAAAGCCCAAGACACATAGTTCCCTGATCTTCCATGTGTAAGGGACAAGACACACAGTTCCCTGATCTTCCATATGTAAGGGACAAGACACACAGTTCCCTGATCTTCCATATGTAAGGGACAAGACACACAGTTCCCTGATCTTCCATATGTAAGGGACAAGACACACAGTTCCCTGATCTTCCATATGTAAGGGACAAGACACACAGTTCCCTGATCTTCCATATGTAAGGGACAAGACACACAGTTCCCTGATCTTCCATATGTAAGGGACAAGACACACAGTTCCCTGATCTTCCATATGTAAGGGACAAGACACACAGTTCCCTGATCTTCCATATGTAAGGGATGTTTGAGGCTTGTGGAAATAAAAATAATTTACAGTTCACTAAGCTTAAATGTCAAGTGCTGTATTAGCTGTGGAGTCTCCTTTCTCTGGGAGATTCCAAACCCACCTGTGAAGGGTTAAATCTTGGAGAGCCGAGCTCCAAGCACTGCTGGACTGGTAAGAGGGGACAGTGTTGGCCTTGATGGCTCTGAACTATGGGAACACGGTGCAGCAGTGTAGTTGGAGGAGGGCAGATACTTGATTACGAATGGTTACTATGACTTGAGAGTGTAAGACTTCACACACATACCAGATTGATATAACAGGGTCCCTGGTTCCAGTATGTCTCGATCCAGAGAGGAAAAGACATTCAGGTTTTTAATGAATATTCCCGTGTTGTGAAATTAGAGGCACAAACGAGGCCAAAATATCAACAGCTAGACTATTGATTACATAACTGCAGTGGATGGACATAAATAAAGTGGAGGGATCAGAAGGGGAGAGAGAGAGAAATAGGAAGAGAGAGAAGAAAGGGAGAAGAGGGAAAGAATTATATTACCACACCCCTCACCCCCAAGACAGTTTGAGTCTGTGGAGGATAGGTGCTGCAGGAGATGTTGGGTCTGTAGAGAAATGGTGCTGCAGGAGATGTTGGGTCTGTAGAGGAAGGGTGCTGAGGCTTTGGCTGTAGAAGGGATGAGGTCCTCTAAGCAGCTTCTTCAGCTCCATGAGTTGCAGCAGGCAGAACTTAGGGCACGGAGTGTCCAAGATCCATTGTGTTGGCCCCGGGATGTTTCCAGTGTGTGCTGCCGTCTGCTTTCTTCTGCATGTTGCTTCTCCAATTTTCTCCTCTACTAGCCAGTAGTTGCTCCAGTCTTTTATACAGTTTTTTAGCCCTTAGGCAAGTGTCCAGGTGTTGTTCCCCAGGATATCATTCTGGGAAATCATCTTTAGGTCCAGGCATCATTCCCCAGGAAATCTTTCTGTGTACTCAGGTGAGTTTGGGCAGCCACTTGATTGAAGGGGTGAAGGCCTCCGCCTCCTCCTGCTCCATCTACCTACCCACACACTCATTACACATCAGACCATTGTCCTTTCCTGGGGTATCTCATGGCTGGAAATGATCTTGTCCTGAAAGTGTGAATGCTGGGCCCTTGGGCCATTGTTGTAGGCCAGCTGCAGTCCCGTGAGCAATGTTATCTTTGCACCTTCCAAGAGTCCTTCCAGTGGCTCTGCCCAATGCACATAAGCTATTGTCTGGGCAAGCAGCAAGTGATTTTATCTTTGTTGAGTCACACCAGGAGAGACAAGCTTTAATCTCTCACACAGTAGTAAACTGCTTTTGTGTTGTATTAGCTTTTATAAAGAAGGATTTTGCATAATAAAGTGGACACCTGGCCTGCATCAGGCTGAGTCCCATCTCTTAATCGTGGCACACCTGGACATTGTAATCCTGTGCAGCCTCTTCCAGGTCACCCTGCCTTAGCAGGTGGGCTGGACTAGATGATCTCCAGAGGTCCCTCCAACCCTCACCATTCTGTGATTAGCTAAAGAACTTCACTTTGTCTCACACCTGTTTGTAATAAACGTTTGCCCAGAGGAACTTTGGGACTGGAGTGCAGGGAAGCACTGAGGCTGGTGTGAAGCAGGCACACAAGCTGAAGGCATGGATGTACAAAAGTAATTTGCCATGGTTGGAGATGCTTAAGGAAAAGTTCTTTTCCCACAGACTGAATTCACAGTTCAGCTTGGTCTCAGCTGTGCTTCAGGACTCCAGCTGCCCCCTTCCTGCTCTGTCAATGAAGATGTCTCCTCCTCTGCTTTTTTGCATCCTGTTCTTTCCACCCCCAGCCCTGCCTAGAGGCTCTCATATCTTTATTCATGCTCATATCTATAAGGGATCAGCATCACCAGGCCTGTGCTATGAATTGTGTCCTTGCCTTCCCTTCCTTCTGAATATTTCCAAGTAATAGAGAGCAATATAAAGTTCTGTGGTATCTCTTGGTCCTTGATGAAATCCTTCCTGCCTTAGTTCATTTGAGAATGAATTTCTCTACCCATTTTTCTTTTAAGCAGATGGATTTAAAGGGTAGTTTTCTCTTTTAACAAATTGCACAATTAAGAAGATTCTGGTCTGCTCATAAGAAAGATCATTTGGGCACCTGGGTGTACAGGAAGACAGAAAAGTCACCAATATTTGGGTTGAGAAGAGTTGGGAGAAGAAAAGCAAGGAAACTAGACTCGGCTTTAGGTGTACAGTGGAGATTCATTCTGGGTTTTGGAGCTTGCATTCTAGTAGTAATTGCAGTAGTGGAAGTCAGACCTCTTGTACTCATCAGCTGAAATAAGATCTCATTTAAGAACACAGGACAAACACAACCCCCCAAAAAAAATAGTCAATAAAAGCTTGAGGAGATAGAAGGTAAACAAGACAGCTCTCTTTGCTATCTTGGTTCCTCCACAGTGAATGCCTTGCTGTACTCAGCAAGTGGAGATTAGTAATGCAGATTTTGTCTTTCTTACCTCTCCCTTTCCTCCTGTGCATTTGCAGGATGCCTTTGTAGCATTCCATGTCGACAAGGTGCTGGTGAGCAAGTACTTGAAGCCACTGCAGATTGGAGAGCTGGCAGCAGATCAGCCCAGTGTTGAGCCCTCTAAAAATGTAAGTCTGTCTTCATAAATCAGATCAAAGGGAATTATTCTGAGGTTAGAGCTCGTTCTTCTGTATCACTGTAGCTCCTGGAACGACGAGATCCAGGTTCTTCACAATTTGCTGTGCTACTACTTAGAAAGTAGTAGTAGTTTGTGCTGTGCTCATTCCTTCTTCCATTCTCTTTCCTCAGTGCCCACTGATATGAGGCCAGCTGGGCCATTTTCATACAGGCATTTAACCCTCCCCTGTTAATCTTGGGAAGGGGAAAGTGAAGATATATATTGATCCATTGGAACTCCCTGGAGGTGTTCAAGAAACACGTGGACATGGCACTCTGGGGCATGGTTTCATGGCCATGGTGGTGACAATTAGACTCAATCCTCTTAGAGGTCTTTTCCAAACCAAATGATTCTGTGATTCTGTGGCGGCATAGGAGGAGTATTTTCATCCCAAAGACCTACCACAAGATGGCATGCTCTGTCCATGCAGGACATCTTCCACTAGGTACCACTTCTATCTGAGCCCTGTGCTACCTGTCAAGAAGGTGATCCACAAAGCACCAAAGATGCAGTCTGAGGGAGTGGGGAAGCAGACACTGTGCTCTGTATGGCTGCTCCTTGCTCCTCGGTTCTCATTACCTTACCAGGCAAAGACACTGGAGCTGTATGAGAGCAATGATGAAGTTTGCCAGTATGCAAGCCCATCTCTTGCCCATTTGAATCATAGAATCAATAAGGTTGGAAGAGACCTCAAAGATCATCAAGTCCAACCTGTCACCCAAGACCTCATGACTACTAAAGCATGGCACCAAATGCCATGTCCAATCCCCTCTTGAACAATTTGGCCAGATCCTTTGCTCTTTCTTACTTGAATTAAAGCTGTCCTCAGCTTTTGAGGCTGCAGTGTGACACTCTAGAAACAGGCAATGTGTAACCCTGGTGCTTCCCCCAGAAAATGCTGGTGAAAGACTTCCAAGAACTGCGTGCTACAGTTGAGAAAATGGGACTTCTGAAGCCCAACCGACTCTTCTTCTTCCTGCACCTGGCTCACATCCTCCTGTTGGATATTACTGCTTGGCTCATTCTTCTCTACTATGGGACATCCTTAATTCCCTTTATTGCCTCTCTGCTAGTGCTGACCATTTCCCAGGTAAGAAATAAAGTCCACAGCACATGCATGTGGGCTTGCACCAACTTTCATGCACACAACACTATTGCAGTTTTGTAGTCCTCCATTTCCTTACTTGGTATAGCTCTCCTTTGTCATTAGGAGACAACCACTCTAATAGGTGTTTACAGAAGATGTAAAGAAGAAATTCTATGTGTGGGAAGTTTCCATAAAGCCTAGTCTGGGATTCTTCCAGCAATGTATATTCTAAGGGAAACCCCAAGAACATCAGGATTTCATAGTTCCTTTCCACTTGTGACTTTGAAACACAGTCCAAGAATTAAATCCCATCTTTCAAAGCAAAGGAGGAGTGTGGCTCTGTCCTGGTCTCGATTTTTCTTTCCCCACCCCTCTCAACATTTTCATTTTTCTCTTCCAGGTCCAGGCTTCCTGGTTACAACATGATTTAGGACATCTTTCTGTATTCAAGGAGACCAAGTGGAACCACTTGCTGCATAAGTTTGTGATGTGCCATTTGATTGTAAGTATCTGACCCTGGGAAAACCTCTTGGTTTTGATGGCTTTCCTGTAAAAGTGTGTTCTAAAGACTCTGTGGAGGAGGAGAGTGTGTTCAGCATCAAGGGGAGGAAGGGAACTGGGCAGAACCTGGCTTTGAAACCGTTGTACTTTTCATGCTTTGTTCTTCACTAAAACAGGGGGCATCAGCCAAATGGTGGACTCTTCTACACTCCCAGCACCATGCCAAGCCCAACTGCTTCCAGAAAGATCCTGATATCGATATGCACCCTTTCCTGTTTACTTTGGGGAAGAAATTGTCTGTGGAGGTCAGTGGGTGTGTATGATGGAGGTGCATCATCAATCAGCAAAAAGATTATCAATTGTTACAGCAATTAGAAGAACAACTTGGTAAATAATGATTATTAGATAATTTGTAAACATTGATCCAAAGCATGGCTGCAGTTGGCTTGGAATTAGTACTTTCATATCAATGTCTGAAGCTCAAGACAGAGGTGGCTTTGGAATGTCCATGCCTTCTAGGAGGAGGCAGAAGCTTCGCTGTGAAAGGCAGCCAGAGCAGCAGCGCTCAATAACCGAGGGCCGGTCACTCTGGAGGGCTGTTGGCAGCTCCCCCTGGTGGACAGAAGTCGTTTGACAACAGAGAATGTTCTCAGCTGGCGCTGCTGGGCTGCTTCCAGGAGTGACAACTCAAGAGAATGCTGAATTCGTTTTGCTGTACAACTTCATCAGGTCTTGAAGTCCTGTCAGAGCAGTTACAGCACGAAGTATTTTTCTCCTGGGATCACCAGGGAGGTGGTGGAGTCACCGTCCCTGGAGGTGTTCAAAAGGGGATTGGACGTGGCACTTGGTGCCATGGTTTAGTAGTCATGAGGTCTTGGGTGACAGGTGGGACTTGATGATCTTTGAGGTCTTTTCCAACCTTATTGATTCTATGATTCTATGACCTTTGCCATCATGAAACCATCCTTAAGTGTATGGAATCATAGAATGGTCTGGGTTGGAAGTGACCCCCGAAGGCCATCTAGTCCAACCCCTCTGCAGCAAGCAGGGGCATCCTCAACTACATCAGGCTGCCCAGAACCCTGTTGAGCCCCACTTTGAATGCCTCCAGGGATGGGGCCCCAAAAACCTCCCTGGGCAACCTGAATCAAAGAGGAAAGATGGGAAGAGAGAGTGTACATGACTGGTTTTGACAGATAATGCAACATAGCCTTGAAATAGCCAACATTTAACAAAATAACTGCTGAGTGTGGTAAGAACACCAAGAAAACTCACCAGTTAAGTCACCTCTACCTGCTCTCAAAGTGTATTTTTACTGCAACTTACAGATCATGCCATCTTTTAATGGATGACATGTTCTGGTGTAGTTTTTACTCCAATCCATTCCCATTCAGACAATGGTGGCACCTGGGACAGCAGTTTCTTTCCTGCCAGCTATCAACACGGGGCATCTGGGACAGTAGTTTCCTTCCTACCATCTATCAACACAGGGATTTTTTTCTTATGGGCTTTACTTCTGGTCTGGCCTGTCTTAAGTGCATCTAGAACCACTTTTCAGCAATCATTTCTTTTCCCATGATGAAGAAAAAAACACCCTCATGCTTGCTTAACAGTTAATCTCTGAAGGACTTTACAAAGCTGTAAGGCATGAAAACCTTACACTAATGGAATGGAAGCTTATAGAGAAGGTGTGGTGTGTATGGTAAACTAAAGAGACAGGTACACAGGAGGGAGGCAGAGCTATGGGAAGTGTGAAAGAAGAGTGTCTTTGGAGAAGAAAACAGCAGGTCACCTGTTGCAGGTTCCTTAGTTTCCACTCTATTTCTGTGCTCTTCCTTTTCACAGCTGGGGATCAAAAAGAAGAAGTACATGCCATACAATCACCAACACAAATACTTCTTCATCAGTGAGTATCTCCCTTCTGAAATACCACAACAGGTACTAATGGGGCTTGCAGAACTGATTTCTGACCTGTAGGACTCGAGCAGAACTAAGGTGCCTGTGCCAAAGAGCATAAAAATCAGTTTGGATCTAATTTGGGGGGGGAGTTGAAGACCTGACTGGATAAAACCCAATGTAACTTGGCCTGACCTCATAGCTGATCCTGCTGTGAGATCCTGAGGTCCTTTCTAGCCTGAATTATCACAGGATACTATGTGAGGACAGGTTTCTGTGCCTTTCTTGACTTGAAACACATTAGTTTGGTTTGAGAATTTTTAACCAAGTGGGTTAAGTTTGTCCCAGGGTAGAAAAAGTAGTGGGGTATGCTTATCCCAGACCACCTTGAAAGTGTACTGCTTTGCCAAAAAAAAAAGTCCACATCTATTTGGGCAGAGAAAAGAAGAAAGACTCTTAACTCACTAATTAAGGGAATTACTTGGGAGGGCAAGATGAGGGCTCCTGCTCTCTTCTGAGGGGCATCTTTCCATCTTCGTTGCTTTTGCAAAGCAGCACAATTTCAACACAGGACAAGGAGATAGCAGCTTTTGCATCTCTCCAGAATAGTCTGAAGTCTCCCACTTAGGATGCTTGGCCTAAAAAGAGGACAGGATGAATTCAAACCCTAAACCCCAGCAGAAATGGACACTTTGAAGGCGTGATTCACTCGGCCTCTTTTTTTCCCTTCACCTCTGAAGGTGGCAGGAGCTGCACTCCAGTAGTGGTCCTTTTATCCAGTGGGTGGGCAGAGCTAGCAGGGTTACTTCAGATGTGCATATCTCAGATATGATGCCCATTTGGAAGGCTGAGTTGAGTTCTTCTGTTGCACCCTGCTTTGAACAACTCAGTGGGGAGTCAGACAAGCTTTGGGGCTGTGGAAGCCACTGGTCAAAATACTCCTCTGTGGCTGTTCCTCAGTTAGAAGCCTAAAATAAAATCTTGGTTTTATAAGCACTATCAGACTGAGAGACAGACCTGGAAATGTTTAGAGTCACTGATCACAGAATCATAGAACAATTTGGGTCAGCAGAGGCCTCCAAAGATCACCTAATACAACTGCCCTGCAATGAGCAGTGACATCTTCAACTAGATCTGGCTGGTGAGAGCCCTAGTTGGCATCTTAAACAGTATCACCCACTTGCTTTCTTGCAAAGTGATTATAAGTTTCTGGGGGACTTGTCCTCCTTATTTTTCAGGATTCTCTGCACTCCTTTTTGTTTTCAAACAACAGAAAGAAGCCATGATCATAGGTCTCCATGAGGAAAGGGAAGGCAGGTGACATAAACAATACCAGGTTGTCGTGCGTGAAGTGCCCTCAATCAAGCCTCAGCGAGCTTGTCTTAACTCCGTGTAACCTCTTGAGGTCAGCAGGCACCCAGATTGCTCACTGTTTGTCTGCCTTGGGGCATCCTGACAGCTGAGGGAGCTGGGGTTGTTTAGCCTGGAGAAGAGGAGGCTCAGGGAGATCTTATTGCTTTCTACAGCTTCCTGAAAGCAGGTTGTAGCCAGTAGGAGTTGGTCTCTTCTCCCAGGCAAACAGCTCCAGAACAAGAGGACACAGTCTCGAGAGCTGTTTCAGGGGAAGTTTAGGCTGGAGGTGAGGAGAAAGTTCTTCCCAGAAAGAGTAATTGGCCATTGGAATGTGCTGCCCAGGGAGGTGGTGGAGTCCCCAACCCTGGAGGTGTTCAGAAAAGGATTGGATGTGGCACTTGGAGCCATGGTTTAGTTGTCAGGAGGTGTTAGGTATTAGGTTGAACTTGATGTCTGACATCCTTTCCAACCTGGTTGATTCTGTGTGATTCTGTGATCCAGAAAGATCTGCAGCCCTAAAACTTCTGAGAGTGTTCTCTTTGTTGAGTAGCTGTTCAGGGGTCCTTTGTTTCCAGTTTGACTGCCTCTCCTTCAGTCCATGCCACCACCAGTGATGATGAATTCTCCTTTACAGCTCTTCCTCCGCTCCTGTTCCCCACCTACTTCCACTACCACACCTTCTACATTGCATACACAAAACGGTACTGGGTGGTAAGTACTGCTGCTTGTGCAGCCAAGAAGGGGGCTGCAGCTGTGGGCCTTCAGCCTTTCTTCTGAGCCAGCTTCTGCCTGGAGCTGTGTGACACTGCTGCCATTCAGCTAAGCGTAATGTGACAGTTGGTTTGGTGCAGGGTTTGGCGGCTCTGCATACTTTCTGCTAACCTCATTCACTTCCTCAGCTCCATAACAAAGGCTTGAAAACAAGCAACAGGCTCATCCTGCTTTGCCTTCCTTGCAGAACACAGTGTCCTGTCTCCTTTGACTTGGGAAGGAGACTAGAAGGTCCACAGTGGTCAGTAGGATGTGGATATAGGAACTGTTGTTCTTCCAACCCAAATGAGTTCATTGGTCTAGCACTTAGGTCACTGTGGAGTCCTGGGCAGACTTGGTACAAGCCTTCAACTCATGTCTCTGGTTGCATAGAGCTTGGACATTAGGATCAAGTGCTTTACTATGAGGGTGGTGGAACACTGGAACAGGTTGTCCCAGGAGGTGGTGGAAGCACCATCTCTGGAGACATTCAAAGTCAGGCTCAATGGGTCTCTGAGCAGCCTGCTCTAGTTGCAGATGTCAGGGCTTACTGCAGGGGGGGTGGACTAGATGACCTCTAGAGGTCCCTTCCAACAAATGCATTCTATGATTCTATGTTTGCTAATACATTACTCTGCTTACTGGGCATGAATGTTCAGATTCATCTTCATTACAACAAGCCATGGGGGAGGGGGAGGGGAAGTGTTCGTTAGCTCAGGGTAACTTGGATTGCTCTAGATGATTCCATTCAGGCAAAAGCTACAGAAGCTGAATGGAGATTTTCTTGTACATATCACATGAAACTTAGGAAAGTATTTCAGCAAATGTAATTCATTTTCTTCTTCTGTTGTCTCTGGTTTTGCTAGGACCTGGCCTGGATGCTGACCTTCTATATCAGATTCTGTTTTACTTATGGATCACTACTAGAAATAAAGAGTCTCCTGGCATATTATTTTACATTCAGGTGATAATCTTTTTAGAAGGTTCCTCAGGCTTCCTCTACACCTTCTTTCCATTAGTCCCTGCCTGCCTTCCTCTGCCTTTGCTCATCTTTTTGTGTTGTCCTTTACTTAATATCTTTTTTTCCTTTTCTTTGTGATTCCCTAAAATTAAGACTCTGTCTCTTTGTTTTGGCTCTGGCAGCAAAGAGACTTCACAGAAGTGCTGACCAAATTGAGAAACACCTTGCATAACATTCAGTGCTTTGGGTGCTGGGTCTGCTACTGGTTAGGGAAAGAGAACATGTAAGAAAAACAGCTTAGCCTGGGCTTGCAAATGCCCAAGCATTAGCCAGCAGCATTGGCTTGAATGGACAACGTGCTCTCCACTTGGATTACTTTACTGATTCTAATCAGTTTGGTCCTTGGCTACAGATAAAGCAAGATGAATACCAGCTACATCAGGTTTCTAGCAGCACACATGAAATAATCATGAGTTTCATAATGAAGTATGAAACTTGCAGGGTTTGGAAGCTCTCCCAGGTGCTGGATTAGCATGGCTGGCGTTCAGCCACGTGTTTGGAAGCTTGGTTGTGCTGTTCTTCCACTGGCTCATTGCTAACTTGCTTCCCTGTTACTGAATTCTGGCCTCCTCTCTGAACAGGATGCTGGAGAGCAGCTGGTTTGTCTGGGTGTCACAGATGAACCACATCCCTATGGATATTTACTATGACAAAAATCTGGACTGGGTGTCTACTCAGGTAAAATAATTTCCATTCTTAAGAACTGTGCCCATACAAATACAAAATCTAATACATAAGACAAGCAGCTCCTCTACTGCATCAAGAGTGAAAACCTGTTGGTAACTGGGAAATGAAGGTTAATAGCATAGCAGGATTCAGTTATGGTAAGAGTAAAGAAGTCCCCTCCTTGCAGGCACACTTATGGGAGTCCAGCAGTGAAGTCTGACCACCACAGGAGGACCCTTCCATCTCTGCTTTTTCTGCACATGTAGGTTTGAGGAGGAACTTCTGACTCTGTTCACATGAATTCACAGGTTCACAGGGCCAAGTCCTAGTTTTACCATGGGCCATATTATCCAGTCTTCATACATCTGGTAGTTCACTAAGCAGAAGGAGGATTATGATCCCTGGCTTGTTAACGAAGCAGAGTAGCAGAGCATACCATGCTCCTTAGGCAACAGGGAAAGGCTGCAATCATCAGCCAAGACTGACTTCGCTTTCCTTTCTTCTCCTTTAGCTCAAGGCAACATGCAATGTTGAGCAGTCTTTCTTCAATGACTGGTTTACTGGGCATCTGAACTTCCAGATTGAACATCAGTGAGTACACATCCAGGAGAAAACTTTCTTCCCCACCCCCTTTTTTTTTTTCCTTTTAACATTTCCCTTATTTTTCTGAATTCTGCAAATAGCTGAGGGGCACCAATGAGTTTATCTTTAGACTGAAAACCCTAAAGAGAAACATAATGTAATTAAAAACCTTTGAAGGGAGGTGAGAATGACTAGCAAGAAGTGAACATGGGCAGGATCTCTGAAGCCATGCAGACAGCAGAGGGTCTATCCAAAGGAGGAACTTGTAAGCATTAGTGAAAATTTGCATGCTAAGGAACCCTGTTCATAGTCTGACATGCTACTTTAAGCCCACCTATACTGATCACTTCTGCCATTACTCTGGAACCTGAGATATGCAACTGAAGGATGGGTTCATCTCCTGTGCTATGGAGATGGTTAATTGTGGAGAAAGAGGAGAGGAGGAAGCAGTTCCTTCCAGTTTATATGCCATGGGGTCAGTTATCTTGGAGAAATATCACTTCAGAGATGCTGGAGACAACTTTGGAAAATAATGGAGGGGAAAAGCAAGAAGGTCTTATGAGCTACTTGGGCTAAAAGTTCACCAAGGGGAAAGAAGAGCCCTTTAGGGTGTGCTGAAGATCCTACTTGGTGTGAGCTGGGTGATTCCTGGGAAGTAATAAAGAATGTGAACATGTGCTCCATAAGAAACATTACCTTTCACTGGAGGACAATTTGTCTGTCTCCTGCTCACAGCCTATTCCCCACAATGCCAAGACACAACTACTGGAAGGTGGCTCCTCTGGTGAAGTCCTTGTGTGCCAAACATGGCCTCGAGTACCAGTGTAAGCCGTTGCTCACAGCCTTTGCAGACATTGTGCAGTAAGTACCAACACATTGGCACAATCTGGAATCTCCAGCGAGACTTGACGTGCTCATCTCTTAAACCTGCACACACAAACCCCCACTTTCCCTGTCAACATTCCCTTAAGTCCTCCCTGCATAATGTGGCCTCTCTTTCTCTCTCTCAGCTCTCTGAAGAGCTCAGGAGAGCTCTGGCTTGATGCCTACCTACACAAATAAGAAGACAAGGCTCGATGGCAGCATTCGCAGCCTGCCATGTCTTTGCATTCCCAGCAAGCTAAGCAGCAGGGACCACAAAGGACTCCATGGCAGAAGACAATGGATAAGAACTGAGGGATAGGATTGCAGTGGATAAGAAGTTGCCTGAATTTTACTTTTGGTCCTTCTGGGTATTTTGGTTCAGATATGTCATGAGTGGATAGGGCAAGCAGGAGATGAATGATCAGAGCAGGGAGAAACTCTTTGCCAGCTGTCTGAGTAAATACGGCCAGGAGCATTTCTGAGCCTGAGTATGGGTAAAGTCAGATGATGGACTGGTGCAGCTTCACATGTTCAACTTCATGTCAGAGTCCTCTGACCAGTCTTTCAGGTACTCTTCACGTGGAGGTTTTCATGCTTAATAGGTTTGCTTATTTGAAGTCCTTGGAACTTGCACAGGATTTTCAATTACCAGTGGTCGAGCAATGTGCTTAAATCGCAGTAAGTTATAATAAGCTACATCTCACACTTGGAGCAGAGCAGTGCAGTGAAACAGAAGTGCAGTGAAACAACCTAAGTGTCTTTCCCACTACTGTTCTCCACAGCATCCTCACCCTCACAAGGCCAGACATCCCCAGGTCACAGGAATAAATAACACGAGTTGAAAACTACCCTCTTCAAAGTTTCTTTGTTGTTTATTTTATACTTTGAGTGGGGCTGAGCCACATTTACCCTCTCCATGCTGGTCTAGTTGAGTTGTTTGTAGCCACTCTCTAGTCTGTGCCCCAAAATGCTCTTAAGCACTTCAAGCCCATGCTCCTTCAGGCCACAACTGGAGGAAGGATGAGCATCCTCACCACCAGTCAGAGAACTCATTCTAGGACATGGTTTTGCTCATAGGTGCGTGAATGAAGAGGTACAGGTTACAAGGTATGAAATTCTATGACCTGAGTGGTGAACAAGTGCATTCACATGGTAGATCAGTCTAGGTTAGAGGGGCTTGAACCCCAGCTTCCTGTGGGTCTTTGTGCTGTTTCTTAATAAGTTCATGAAATAAAGCTTAAATCACAGAATGTTGTCCTATAACTTTGAGAGATCCAAACAGACCATGAGGCACTAACCCTAACCCAAATCCTACAAGTCCCTAACACTGACTGACCCTTACCCTACTCCTAATAGGCTCTATTCTATTCCAGTCCATTCAAATAAAGAAATTGAGGAGTATTTTGACTAAGTAAAATGCTGCTTTTATTTTTTACCTCACCTGCCTTGATACAGAGATGGGGGAACTTCATGTTCATTACATTAGATTGCCATTTTTGGAGCTCATTCATGCTGTAGAGTTACAGAAAGTCTCATCATGTTTCTAAGCATCCTAGGAAGCTAAAATTCCTTGCTTGCCAGTGAGGTTTGCATCTGGAAATGAACCTGAGCATTTGGATTACACATAAAATCAGGTGAAGAAGGTGGGACAAGAAAGCTTAACAGCTTAAGCTCACAAAGGCAGTTCTGAGAGTTCAAGAGTAAACTGAATTGCCTGTGTGGGCTCAGATTTTGGCTCAAGGTGAGTCAGAGTTTCGTGTGGGTACTTTAGATCACATTTGAGAGGAGACTGTCTTTCCATTAATCAGTAAGAGAATGTCTTCTTTATCTGAAGTAAGAACCATCATGGGTACACACTCAGATCCTGAAATAAACCCCCAACTTTTGGAAAGGGGACTTGGGAACCAATAAATTCATTAGCAGTTAAGATCACTTTCTTACTAAAAGGAGAGCAATGAGGTTAATAAATAGACATCTGGCCTGGTGGAAAGCAAGCCACATGAAAAGTGTCTGGTTAGGTAAAGAACAGACTTTGTACTGTTTGTGCAATGATTAGACCTGCCATGATCCACACTGACTTAGTGAAAAACCTTTACCCCAGTACAATCAGCCAGGGCATAGAAAAAGATTTGTTATCAAACCCTTCTGTGCCTTGGAAACCATGCAATTATGTTTAGAGGTTAGCAGCACAAAGTACAATTTCCAAATCATGGGAGCGAAAGAACTGATTCCAGAGAAGACTCTGGGAGGAGTAAGGAGCAAAGCAGGGCTCAGGACATTATCAGTTGGTCACAAATACTATTAAAAAAAAAAAAAAAAGGCAAGCCTTTTAAAATTACCTTACTCAGCCTTTGAAGATTATTTCCTTGGTTAGACAAGAGGCCTGATTTTGAAGACCAACATCTGAGTCTTGACCAGCACTGAGCTCCTAGTGTAATCCGCGGTCAGGACCCCTGTAAATCAAAATGCAATTGAAAAAAATAGTGGAAAGCTGAAAATGTTTTCAGTGGTTGAGGACCCATCAGTGAGGGAAAGCGTGCAAGGAGGTTGGACAAAACTGAGAGGAAGGGCTGTGGATGAATGTGGAATAAAGCTGGATGAATGTGGAATAAAGCAGGGTCCTGCATCTGGGTCGAGGCAATCCCAGGCACAAATCCAGGCTGGGCAGGGACTGGCTGGAGAGCAGCCCTGAGGAGAGAGACTTGGGGGTGCTGGTGGACGAGAAGCTCAACAGGAGCTCTCAATGTGCACTTGCAGCCCGGAAAGCCAATCAGATCCTGGGCTGCATCAGGAGAAGCGTGGCCGGCAGGTCAAGGGAGGTGATTCTCCCCCTCTACTCAGCTCTGGTGAGACCCCACCTGGAGTACTGCCTCCAGTTCTGGAGCCCCTATTACAGGAGGGATGTGGACGTGCTGGAGCGTGTCCAGAGAAGGGCCACGAGGATGATCAGAGGGCTGGAGCACCTCTCCTATGAGGACAGACTGAAGGAGTTGGGGCTGTTCAGTCTGGAGAAGAGAAGGCTCCCAGGTGACCTCATTGTGGCCTTCCAGTATCTGAAGGGGGCTACGGGAAGGCTGGGGAGAGACTTCTCAGGATCTCAGGTAGTGATAGGACTAGGGGGAATGGAATGAAGCTGGAAATAGGGAGATTCAGGCTAGATGTGAGGAGGACGCTCTTCACCATGAGAGTGGTGAAGCCATGGAATGGGTTGTCCAGGGAGGTGGTTGAGGACCCATCCCTGGAGGTGTTTAAGACCAGGCTGGACGAGGCTCTGGCCAGCCTGATCCAGTGTGGGGTGTCCCTGCCCATAGCAGGGGGGTTGGAACTAGATGATCCTTGTGGTCCCTTCCAACCCTGACTGATTCTATGATTCTATGATTCTAAAGCAATATGGAGCGACGCCAGAGAATAGAGGAGGAGCTGCCAAATTCCCCCCCGCCCCAGTATGGAAGGTAGCTGAAAGGATGCCTGTGTTACCTCAGGAAAACATTCAACAGCTTGGTGAGGTTCTGCAAGGAAGATATCACTGAGAGGACCAAAGAACTTACAAATTAGTTCTACAACCCAACAGAAAAGCATTAAAAAAAACCCCACCACACCAAGACCCTTACAAAATGGAATTATGGGCCATGGAAACAGAGTTGAGGTAAAAGGAGCGTCACTGCCAGAGAATCTTCTCTGAATGGGAAGAATGAGGGCAATAACAAGAAATATTAATCGATTTACAGCCCTTACTCCTGCCACTCTGAAATGCAGCTTTTATTGTTTTCCAATGGTCTGATCTCGAAATTGTTGGTCCAGGATAGACTGTTTCCACTGGAAATGATGAATGTGAAAGTTTGAACTTAAAACGAAGGTTTGTTGGGTTGGGGTGGGGTTTGTTGAGGGTTTTTTTCGGTGTTTTGGTTTGGTTTTGGTTTCCTGATAAAATGGAATGGAATGGAATGGAATGGAATGGAATGGAATGGAATGGAATGGAATGGAATGGAATGGAATGGAATGGAATGGAATGGAATGGAATGGAATGGAATGGAATGGAATGGAATGGAATGGAATGGAATGGAATGGAATGGAATGGAATGGAATAGAATTAGAATAGACCAGACCAGGTTGGAAGAGACCTTTGAGATCATCATGTCCAACCCACCACCCAACACCATCTAATCAACTAAACCATGGCACCAAGCACGCCACCAAGTCTCCTCCTAAACACCTCTAGTCATGGTGACTCCACCACCTCCCTGGGCAGCCCATTCCAATGGGCAATCACTCTCTCTATGAAGAATTTCTTCCTAACATCCAGCCTAAACCTCCCTAGCGCAGCCTGAGACTGTGTCCTCTTGTTCTGGTGCTGGAAGTTTCTGTTCATGACAAATTTTGAGTTGTATAGGGATATATATTTTTTTCACATATGGATATTTATTTTCCTGTTTCCCATTGAGAGCTAGATACTAAGTAAATTAAACAAGCACACTCATTGCCTGCTGGGTTATAAAGTTGAATGGTAAATTTATAATAATAAAAATAATAATTTTATTACACTATATTAATATAATAGATACAATAATAAATAATATTATTAATAACATTATTAATAATATTATTTATAAATTTATAATAAACAATCATTTTAAACAATCTTAATCCCTACAGAAAAACCTCTATTAAAATGTTGACAGATCTCAGCAATATTTTTATGGTATAATCATAGTATCATAGTATCAGTCAGGGTTGGAAGGGACCACAAGGATCATCTAGTTCCAACCCCCTGCCATGGGCAGGGACACCCCACATTAGATCAGGCTGGCCAGAGCCTCATCCAGCCTGGTCTTAAACACTTCCAGGGACGGGGCCTCAACCACCTCCCATCCCCCTGTTCATGTCCCTGAAGAGTTGAAACTGTGCCTCATCCTGCAGTCTTCAAAAACTTCTACTTCTATGCCAGTCAGATGAGAGCATCACTCAGAAAGTGCTTGTAACTTGTTTGTTTTCAATCCAAAGAGCCAGCAGCACTTAGGAAAAGCAACAACTTGGGCTCTGCACACACACGCACACACACACACAAGTAAAGCAGAGCAAATGAGCAGAGATTTCTTTCCAACTTCTCCCCACATAGTGAAGAGCATTGTCAAGACCCTGCAGATGACATGAGAGCTGGGATTAGGCAGAGCTATGTGGTTTCATAGCTCTGTTGTTTTCTGAAGGTGAGGAGGAATGGATGTGATCTACATGGGTGAAATAACTGCAATAGACTGACTGAAGCAAGCTGAAGGGGAAGTGAGAGATGGGTCCCTCTTTCCTAGGCACCCTCACCCTTTCACACTCTCACATCCCAACACAGTCCAACTGTGGGACATTGTAGTCCACCTTCCACAAGAACTGTTACTGGCTTCTCCACACATTTCCAGTGGCAACCCCAGCAGCATCTGTGAGTGAAAGCCAGACATAGAGCTGAAGAGTCACCCAGCTACCACTGCAGGGAAAGATGCCTTAAAGGCATTTTGTTCTTTCTGTGTTTGGGGAGTGCTGCACCTGCAACTTTACCTGTAAACTGTATCTCCCATCATCCTTATTCTTCAATAATTCTTACAGAACATATGCACAAGGTCAAAGATAGATTCCTGGACCTTCAGGGTAGAAAACAGAAAAAGAGATGATTCTTCCCTAGCTATTTGTTTGTAGAAGAGTGTTTCCACTTGTGTGTCAATGCTCTTTGCTGCCAATCCTGAACCAACAATCACTGTGAGACTGGGGGGAGGGGAGGGGGGAGAACACACCAAAACAAAGAATAAGCAAGGCAATTAAAAACAAAAACACCAACAAAATTCCCATTCCCAGGTTCTAATAAATGGAAATAAAATAGAAATGGTTAGATTCAGATTGGATGTTAGGAAGAAGTTCTTCCCCATGAGGGTGGTGAGACACTGGCACAAGGTGGCCAAGGAAGGTGGCGGAAGCCTTATCCCTGGAGGTGTTTGCAGCCAGGCTGGAGGTGGCTGTGAGCAACCTGCCGGAGTGTGAGGTGTCCCTGCCCATGGCAGGGGGGTTGGAACTGGGTGATCCTTGAGGTCCCTTCCAACCCTAACAATTCTATGATTCTATGCTCAGTGAGGATTGAGCAAAGAATAAACACAGCAAATCTGTATAAAGCATTTTTGTGATTTAGCACTACTGGAAGCATGAAAACAATGGAAAATTACTGAGCCAAATCACCTGCTCTCAAAAAGGAAGTTAAGTTTTTCTTCTGACTTGTTCCATTAATTGGGTCACTGGATGCAACTTTGTTGACAGTAACCAAGCAAAATGCCCTTTTATTTTTTATTTTCTTTTTTAATCTTGGAAAAGACAGAATGAGATCAAGGTGACCATTTCCAAGCTTTTCAAGAGGCTATGAAGACACTGCCTGCAAGTTCTCTTCTCCCAGGCAACCAGCAACAGAACAAGAGGACACAGTCTCAAGCTGTGCAGGGGGAAGTGTAGGCTTGATCTTAGAAAGAAGTTCTTCCCAGTCAGAGAGATTGCCCTTTGGGCTGGGCTGCCCAGGGAGGTGGTGGGGTCGAGGTCCCTGGAGGTGTTTAAGAAGAAGCTGGATGAGGCACTTAGTGCCATGGTCTGGTTGATTAGATAGGGTTGGGTGGTTGGTTGGACTTGATGACCTAGGAGGTCTCTTCCAACCTGGTTGATTCTGTG
Organism: Picus viridis; assembly: GCA_033816785.1. Classification (NCBI taxonomy): domain Eukaryota; kingdom Metazoa; phylum Chordata; class Aves; order Piciformes; family Picidae; genus Picus; species Picus viridis. Next base: position 6,521,819 of record CM066584.1, read on the forward strand.
ATTCTTCCAAAAATAAGCAACAAAAAATAAAAGGCAAAGTAACTGGTGTGCACTGACTGGTGTGTACTGTTTTGTCCCAAGGTAAAGAGCAACATATCATTATTTGGTGAAACAGGTCAGGCTGCAGCTTCGAGGCTGAAAAATGTCACCATTAACCCTGTAACAGCCTTAGGCCTCTCCCAGGCCAGCTACTTCACTCTGCTAAGCAGGATATAAACATATTTTAGGCTTTTAACTAAAAAAGTATAACTCAGTTTACCAATTTTTTAGCATGCAACCTGAAAACTAAACATCAGCACAGCTCCTGAGGGCCTGTTTGCTCTCATACTGCAATGCAGGTGAGGCTGCCAGCTGCACTGGGGTTGAAGTTTGACCTTACATGGAACTCCACTATGGTAAAGTTCAAGCTTCGATCACACAACAGAATCGCACAGGCTCTAACACAGCAATCCAGGCTGCAGAATTGGCATTGTCACCAGGGAACTGAACACCAAGAGATTCACTTGTTGTTTTTACACCACTGCCTCATTATTTAGCCTTGAGCAGCTTCCCCATACCAGAAAAACATGGAACCCTTCACAAGTTCTTGCAAACATCATGTTCTTCAGGAACCTTCCGTAGTCTAAGCAACAGAATCACAGAATGTTAGAGGTTGAAGGGACCTCAAAAGATCATTTAGTCCAATCCCCCTGCCAGATGACCCATTCCCACAACTGAAATTACCCTGAACTAGAACAAAACCTCAAAACTTCAGCCTAGAGAAGAGGGGGCTCTGGGGAGACCTTATTGCTCTCTACAGCTACCTGAAGGGAGGTTGTAGCCAGGAGGGGGTTGGTCTCTTCTCCCAGGCAAGCAGCACCAGAACAAGAGGACACAGTCTCAAGCTGCATCAGGGGATGTTTAGACTGGATGTTAGGAAGAAGTTCTTCACAAAAAGAGTGATTGCCCATTGGAATGTGCTGCCCAGGGAGGTGGTGAAGTCACCATCCCTGGAGGTGTTTAGGAGGAGACTTGATGGGGTGCTTGGTGCCATGGTTTAGTTGATTAGATGGTGTTGCATGATGGGTTGGACATGATGATCTCGATGGTCTCTTCTGGTCTGGTCTAATCTATTCTATTCTATTCTGTTCTGTTCTAACTTCTCACGTGGGAGAAGTTTTCACAGGAAAAGTTGGTAGTTTGTTAATGGGACAAAAGTGAATGGGAACGTGACAGATGCCTTGCAGGTACCTTGTATGGCTACTTGTGAACAGCACAGATTATAAAGGTCTTTACCCCTCAGTCTGGATTCAAGAGCTCAGTGTGAATTTAGCAATTACTGACAGACAAAAAACCCAAACCAAACCAAAAGACCCACCAGAAATGTGGCAAAATTGCTTTAATTTCATTTATGATCACCAAACCAGAACTTCAGTTCTTTTCCCAGTTCTGTCCAAAAATGGCCTTATGCAACTGCTTTAAGTTACATCATCAATAGCTGAGTCAAGGCTATGCTTGAGTTCAACTCTGCCTGATCACACAACTGTGAGTCCAAGTGTTGGTGCAGATTAAATTCTGGAATATTATCTGTGAGGAAAGGTCAGACTTCACCCTGCACTGCCTACCTTCATGTAATCCACTGTCAGCAAGAGATAAGAACATAAAAACATATCACTGTGTCCATGCACCTCTGCAGCACTGCTTTAAACCCCCAAAGCACACAGCAAACAAAACTCAAAAGCACAGAACCATAGAATTCTTTGGCTTGGAAGGGACCTTTCGAGGTCATCTTGTCCCCTGCAGTCAGCAGGGACATCTTCAACTACATCAGGTTGCTCAGACCCCCGAGCAATCTGCCCTGCAGGGATGGGGCATCTCCCAGGTCTCTGGGTAAGCTGGGCCAGTGTTTCACCACCTCTAAATCTCCCTCTTTTAGTACCAGAGCATCACCACTTGTCCTGTTGCAACAGGCCCTGCTCAAAAGCCAGTCCCTAGCCATCTTAACAGTACTGAATGGCCACAAGGAGGTCTCCAGAGTGTGAAGTCTTCTCCAGGCTGAAACAATCCCACCTCTCAGCCTGTCCTCATAGTAACTCACATGCCTGATTTCAAGTGTGATGGGGAACAGCCAGCCTTTTCCTCTATGATGAGTAACAAGCATCTAACAACACTTGGTAAATCGATGTAACTGATTTAATGGACACAAAACCCCTGGATACCTACACACTACCTCGGACAAAATTGCCCTCAGTGGCTTTTTCTGGGTGATGAGTAAGCTGGGATCAACAAAAGAATTCAAGGCTTACATTTTCCAACACACAAAGCAGGGACTATCTGACCCAAGCCCACCTCAACTTTTCTTTAGAGAAGATGTAGCAATCCCATAGACTCACTCATCTCCCAGCACTGCTCACTTCAACAATTATTCACTGAGATTCTGGAATCTGCTCATGGGTTTTGGCTGCCCAAGTCCAAGCATCTTGAGAAAGGAGGGGAAACAACCTGGAGATAAAGGGGAGGGGGCTCAAAAGAAAGAGAGGTACTCCAGGAGAAGCTGCAAGTTCAAAAATGTGTGTTCCAAATACATTTCCACTTCCACTGTCCTTCACACAACTGCAAGAACCTCCCAAAGGAATATTTGATTTGACTTGAAGAGACACAAAGTCAAAACAGGAGTGAGGCTGTGTCATGTCCTGCCACACAAATAGCCTTTTTATTCTCATGGTAGAATCACAGAATTGTTAGGGTTGGAAGGGACCTCAGGGATCATCCAGTTCCAACCCCCTCACGCTAGACCAGGTTGCTCAGAGCCACATCCAGCCTGGCCTTAAAAACCTCCAGGGATGGGGCTTCCACCACCTCCCTGTGCAACCTCCCTGTTCCAGTAGGAAGCACATAAATGCATCTATCACCTTGTTCAGTTGAAGAAACAGCATTATTGTTCTTCTAATGTAGCTCAGCACCCTCAGTGCCCTCTGAAACAGCCAAGTTTCACCATCTAATGCTTGTCATGGGCAGTTGAGCAGCACAGAACATAGGTCAGTCTTGCAATCAACTACACTAAAATGGTGAGTTTTCAAAACAAAGGCAGTTGCAGAAGGTACACACTACCTACCCAGCCCATTCTTTGTCTTCCCAACATCACTGCAAATGCTTCCTCTCTCTTCCCACCCCCTAGTGCTTGATTTTCTTTTCAGGCTTGTCCCCATCCACATTCCAGCCTACCCCTTACTCTGGTGTAACTTAGGGTAGAATTTTTTAGTGCTCATCATTTGTGGACATGGTGAGATAAAGGCCACCTGGAGAAATAAATAACAGCTTCCATGTTAAACACACTGAACTCTCCATGTGTTCATGTCACAGTGCCCTTTCCACCACATGATAACCTGTTTGAGAGGGTTACCATCCATTGTAGAGTGAGGCCAAAGGCACAGTTATAAATGAAAAGTAAGGGTTTAGGAGCAAAGTAACTGCCCTAAAGCAAACAGCATTGAACATTTGGGTAGCATAGATGGCAGAATAAATCTGTACTGAGAGCTTTTTGAAAGGCTGTGTGGTAGCTTTGAGACACTTCCTGTGCTGTACCTCAACTCCACATGAACTGTCCACCAAAAACTGACTGAATTGATGATAAAACTAGGTACTTTTCTGCCACTTCTGTAAACAAAGTTTTGATATTGAAAATAACCAAAGGGTCTTCCACAAGTAAGGGCTTAAGAAAGGGATCAGCAAGAAAACCCACAGTAAAAGCAGGCCTGTCCACATAGTATACACAATCATAGGCAATGCTGTATCACATGGGAGCAGCACTCCCTCTTCTGAAGGCTTCAAAAATTCAAGAGAAGGTTCCTGAAATGTACTTTCACCTATCAAAGCCAAGCAGAATTTAGTGCTTGGCCCCTACAGGTGAATTCCAAGCATCAATCTTGAGTCCCAAGGCCTTTGCTGGCAGTCACAGCCTGCGAAGGCCAAATAACCAAGTTCTGAAAGAGGAATTAAGTTATCCAGAAGTACAACTGGTCCTCCCTGATGTCCAAAACCAGGTGAAGGCATCAGCTTCCTAGATGATAATAAACTGTTGGAAAACATTCACACAGAAAAGAGACACCATCTTGCCACCAGGTTGTTAAATTCAGTTTTATTTCAGAAATGAAAGACAACATTTAGCAGACAACTGAAATTAAGGATTAAGCCTTATATAATTCTTTCCCATTCTGTGTTTCACCAAGAGATATTCCCACCCATTCATGGATCTCTTTCCACTCACAGATGCCTGATCAGGCACAAATCCATCTGAGTCCCAGAACAAAGCAGGTGTCAGTTCATATTGGTTTACTGCAGCTTCTCACAGTTAATTGTGCCCCACGGGTTAGTAGGTAAGTGAGCTAGAGAAGGAGCATTCTACAGTTTCATGGGACAGCTCATAGTGTCAACTGTCATGCATCTCATCTGCCATCACTTCCTGGAATGCAAATTTACAATCCAAAGCTAAAGCAGAAGTACTCCAAAATACAACTCAAGGCAGACCCAGAAGAGTTAAAAAACCTGATGTGATTTGAAATTTGTGTAACATTTGCTCCAGCTACGAGCTAGCAGCTAGGCCCTGAAATCCTTTGTATCATCACTCAAGCTTTTTCCAGTCTGGGGCAGTGTCAGCAGGCACACAAGAAAAACCAAGGAATGAGAGGAAACTAACATTTTACCCCAACTGCTATCATTTCAATTCTGGAAGGGCAAAAGTGCAATTCAAAAGAACTGTCTACAAATGCGTATAGAGATTTCTTTTATTGAAAGACTGAGCAACTTTAACATGAGGATAATCACAGTCTCATTAAGTTCTGTTGTGTGATTTAGCCAGAGAAGTTTACTTTTTTTTGTTCTTCTTTAATTGTAAAGGCAGCTTGATTTAAACTTGTGTTTGCTTCTAGACATGAAGACAATGTTTCATCATGAATTTGCTTAAAAAAACACCCCACGTGGTTAACAAGCAGTAAAGCACTAGTGTTGAGAGGCACTAGGATTGTTAGTTTGCATTAACAAGATTCCAATACTGATGCAGGCACTTCAGAGTTTTAAGTGATCCAAGCCTGCAAAGCACTTCTGCATTTGCATGGAATTCTGCTACATTCAGGAAGGTCTTCAACAGGTGCTCCTGCAGCTGGAAGGACGGAAAACTGACCGAGCATGTCTCCGCAGCACGCGTTACAAGTTGGATCGATCTTTGGCAGACATACGAGATGTGGACTGTGTGTATGTCCTGATTACATCCTACAATGAAGACAAAAGAAATATTCAGAGCAAGTTCCATTAGTCTTGAGAAGGGAAGGCTAAGAGGGGATCTTAGCAGCATTGATAAATATCTGAGGGGCAGGTGTCAAAGCAAAGGTGCCAGTCTCTTTTGGGTGCTGCCCAAGGACAGGACAAGGAACAACAGGTACAAGCCAGAATGCATGAGGTTCCACCCCAGTATGAGGAGACACTTCTTTACCCATGAGGGTCACAGAGCACTGGAGCAGGCTGTACAGAGAGCTTGTGGAGTCTCCTTTTCTGGAGACTTTCAAAAACTGTCTGGCTGCATTCCTGTGTGGCCTGCCCTAGGTGACTCCACTTTGGCAGGGAGTTTGGACATGATCTCTGCAGGTCCCTTCCAACTCCTAACATTCTGTGATTCCATTAAAATGCAGTTAAGGAAACTTCTGAAAGAAACAAGTATTTGAAGCAGCAATGCTGTTATTCTATACAGCAAGCACCGAGGCCAAAAAGGCTTGTGGAAATGTTTTGCTGCCATTATGAAAAGTGGGTAATTCTTTGGTCTGAAGAATCAACATGAACACATTACAGCTTATCATGTACAGTTATCTTCCAGAAGCCTTACAAAAAAAACTCAACTGAAACAAAGTACTGGTGCACCATTGGTTCATCAGCACTTAATCAAATATAAACAGAGAGGGATGTTTCCTCATTTTGTAATGCTGCATGCACTGAATTCTCCCACTTGAACCACATGGGAATCAAGACCCATTTCTCACTTTGTTGGATTTACAAGGAGCTAAGATAGTTCACAAGCAGTCAAAATCCAACTACAGAAGTCATTTGAGTACCTTTTTCCCACTTTCAGCATTGTATTTGTCCAGCAAAGCCTGAATCCGGGCACCATAGTCAGGATGAACGTCAGTGAAGTTTTTCACCTGAACAGGAAGACAGAAGAGGCAACAAGAATATTCACCTCCACTTCAAATACATTCTTTAACACCTTTTCTGCTCTGTGGCCTATGAGCAATACAACCATTATGAAGAAAAGGATGAAAACTCTTTTATGACCAGCCAGGAAAGATCTGTGAGCATCTTCACACACTATTTCTATTATCCTACACAGAGCTCTTTCCCAATTTAAGCGAAGTTCCACTGGGAAGGATAAAGATCCAACCCCTCCCTGGCCCTCACTGCTTTTTCTTTGTGTAGAGAGCAAAGTATTACACTGCTAGCTTCCTGATTTTTGAAACACCAAGCTAAAGACATAATGACATCCTTAATGTTCAACATCAATCCCATTCTTCCCATCAGGAAAAAGCTACTTTAACATGTTCCATGTTACTAATACTGTTAATACATAAACAGAAACATATTTTGGTGTTTAAGCCCTGCATAAGTCCAGAAGTTGTCTCATGTGAAGAGCTCCTGAAGTTCCTTTCCATGGCACACTGCCATTTTCACAACATCATAAACTGCAAGACAAACTGGAACAAAGAGCAAAGGCTAAGCAACCAAAACAAGCCACTCACAGCTCTCTTCTGAATGAAGAGCTGTGCATCTTTAAGGTGATCAGCAATGTTTTTACACAGCCTCTGGCGTTCATCCTCCTTCAGCACTTTGGTGTAGAATTCTCGCACCTGGTGGTTGGAAACAGTGAGTGAGTTTGAAATTCTCACAAGCAAGTCACACTGGTGCCATGGTTTAGCTGATTATGAACATGTCTAGAGAAGGGCAACGAGGCTGGGGAGAGGCCTTGAGCACAAGCCCTATGAGGAGAGGCTGAGGGAGCTGGGGCTGTTTAGCCTGAAGAAGAGGAGGCTCACTGGAGACCTTATTGCTGTCTACAACTACCTGAAGGGAGGTTGTAGCCAGGTGGGGGTTGGTCTCTTCTCCCAGGCAACCATCACCAGAACAAGACGACACAGCCTCAAGCTGCACCAGGGGAAGTTTAGGCTGGAGGTGAGGAGCAAGCTATTCACTAAGAGAGCTGATGGCCATTGGAATGCGCTGCCCAGGGAGGTGGTGGAGTCACCGTCCCTGGAGGTGTTCAAGAGGGGACTGGATGTAGCACTTGGTGCCATGGTTTAGTAGTCATGAGGTGTTGGGTGACAGGTTGGACTTGATGATCTTTGAGGTCTTTTCCAACCTTATTGATTCTGTGATTAGATGGTGTTGGATGATAGGTTGAACTCGATGATTTCAAAGGTCTTTTCCAGCCTGGTTAATTCTATTCTACCTGCAGCAGCCAAGAATCCTTGCTAGACTTAGGATTCATTACAACTGAAAGTGAGCAGCTTTCACTTCCTAGTCAAGAAACACTTAAAAAAAAAAAAAAATCACAAAAGGCAACCCATTTGTGGGGCTGTTGGGTTTTGGGGTTGGTGGTTTGGTTGGGGGCTTTTTTAAATGCAAACCTGCTAACAATTCCTTCCATTTCTCGCTTCTGTAACTACATTTCTAACTTCCATAAGTATTTCTGGCTTTCTAATAACTGTGGCTTATTAAGCTGGTAACAATCAGGAGGATGAAGACTCCGCCTTTTGCAAGGAGACACGTGGAAAAGACAAGGGGGAATGGGCACAAGTTACTCCTGGGAAAGATTCTGACAGGACTCCAGAAGAAAATTTTTTACCCCATGAGAACAGTTGAACATTGGAATCATCTCCCAAAGGAAGCAGTGGATTCCCTTACTTTGGACAATTTTAAGACTCAGCTGGAGAGGGTGCTGGGCCATCTCATTTAACACACTATCACCTAGAAAGGTTGGACCAGATGATCTTTGGGGTCCCTCCCAACCTGCCATTCTGTGAAATCTTGCTGTTGAGGTCCAATTCAGGAACTGATGACCATGATATTACATGCACACTCAAGTTTGCCTATCTGCAGATGCTAATTGCAAGAAGACAAAGTCACAACCTCTAGATGTATGTGCTCAGAATATGGATGGCAAAGGTCTGTCAGCAAAAACTCACTCATGAAGTTGTACGGAGATGTTGCAAGCTGTCATGAGAGCTCAGCTTCAGGTTGGCACAGGTGCTTCAGAGAGAAGCCATGTCTGAATTAATCTCATTTACACTCTGAACTCATCCTATAAAGCCATGTAACAAGCAATTTAAAGCCTCTTCATACACCATACCTGAGTCACATTATCTTCATTTGCGCTGTTGAAGCGCTGCACGTCTCCTGAAACGCATGCACGGCTCTCCTTCAGCATGGGCTGATCTTCTGGACCAGTAAAACTATTTGGGTAATAGTTTGGAGCACCACCTGCAAAACAAAATTGAAAAAACACCCCCCAAAAAAACCCCAGTCAGATGCCAGCTCTCTGATGGACTCAGAAAGCAGCAAATGTTCTATTGCTTAGAAGAACCTAAATCAAGGACTCCGCTATGGTGCCCTTTATGATAAACTGCCACTAGTGGCTTCCTGCCAACATACAGCTGAACACAATCATAGAATGGCTCAGGTTGGAAGGGATCTTAGAGATCATCTACTCCAACCTCCCCACCATGGGCAGGGATGCCTCCCTGCTAGATGCAGCTGCTCAAGGCCTCAACTAACCTGGTTCGAAACACCTCCAGGGAGGAGGCATCCACAACCTCCCTGGGCAGCTTGTTCCAGAGTCTCACCACCCTCGTACTGAAGCACAACTTCCTAAGATCCAGTCTAAACCTGTTATCCCTCAGCTTCAAACTATTCTCCCTTGTCCAACTGCTACACACCCTTATGTAAAGTCCCTCTGCAGCCTTCCTGTACAATCCCTTCAGATAGTGGAAGGCACCACTACAGTCCCCCCGAGAGTCTTCTCTCGTCTAGGCTGAACAACCCCAGCTCCCTTAGCCTAGCCTCACAGCAGAGGTTCTCCAGCCTTTGCATCACCTTTGTGGCCCTCCTCTGGACTCATTCCAACTGCTCTGTGTCCTCCTTGTGATCAGGAGCTGTGTCTTCATGCTGATACTTGAAACAAATTCAACAGTGTTTTGGGAGGGGAAGAAATTGCTTTGTTTCAGGAATAGGGAGGTCTGGCCACTCTTGCAGTAACACTGCTCAGACCATTTTGATAGACAAAGTCATGGAAGCAGTGTGAAGTTTAAGACTAAAGCACCACAAAACCACACTTTTTGCTGCATATTTGAACTATACTCAACTATGTAGAGGGCTTCTTTTAAACATACAATACAGTTAGAGCTGCACAAAAATAAACTTATCTGTTCTTGGACAGGAGCAGCTCTCTTCAAGTTCTTATTTTACAAGTACTTCCCTCTCCTCCCTTACCAAGCATCAGAATTCATAGCCCAGAGGGACACCGTGCTTGGCATGAAGCACAGCTTAAGCAAATCCTTTGTTTATTCTTTGGTTTAAAACAGTCACTATTGGGCAAACACTGACAGAACATAACCTGCTGAAGGCAGGTGAAATTGCAGCTCTAGCCTTGGCATTCATACTCTTGCCTTTTGCAATCTCTGGGCAATGAGAAAGCAAAGCAGTTTAACAAAACAGACTGAGCCTATGAAAGTCAACCTTTAAATGTAAAGCCTGCAAAAGCAGATTTCCCAAAGCCATTTCAGTCATCTCTGTGATTTGTAGGTTATATTTTCTTTGCCTAGAAGTACAAACCAAGAGGTTGCAATTCACTTCTGTGAAACCATTTCTCTAGCACAATTCATTTTCCTGGAATCAGAGTAGCTTGAGTTAGAAGGGACCTTAAAAGATCATCAAGAATAGTTAATTCTAATTTTAATGAGTATTTTAGAACTTTGGCAATTAAGTCTCCTTTAACAGGCATGTTTCTAGAAGCCTTTACAGGCACATAAACTAGGGACATAACTGAATTCGTTTGACTAGGGGTGTACCAGCACCAGAACAAGAGGACACAGTCTCAAGCTGCACCAGGGGAGGTTTAGGCTGGATGTTAGAAAGAAGTTCTTCACAGAAAGACTGGCCATTGGAATGGGCTGCCAAGGGAGAGGGCAGAGTCACCATCACTGGAGGTGTTTAGGAAGAGCCTGGATGGGGCACTTGGTGCCATGGTTTAGTTGATTAGATAGTGTTGGATGATGGGTTGGACTCGATGATCTCAAAGGTCTTTTCCAACCTGGTTAATTCTATTCTCCTGCAAACCCTTTTAAAGGGTTTTTAAGGTTTTTTAAAATCACATTTTAAGCTTTCCTTGTTTTTTACCCTTTTAAACAAACTTCCCACCCTCTGTCCAAAAACCCAAAGAGCCTCCCCTTTTCTGGGTTAGCAGAAGACTGACACCCACCCCTACTTTTCACTTTTCAAAGCAAGAGAACTCAATTTTTTTTCCCCTTCCCCATTATTTACAAAATTTAAAATGAGTCTATTTGTAGCAAGTAGAAGTTACACACATGCAACTGAAAAACATCTACAGTTAAGAGACTATCAACCACCATGAGCTGTATAAGGAACACCCTCAGTTTGCTATTAAAGTCTAAAAAAGAGATGTAGCTAGTCTAATTCTGTTACCTACAGAAGCAAGTCTGGTTTACAGCAAAGTTTTGATTCTCAATACTTGTACAGTATATGGTTAAGGATCATTATATGGCAAGATGTTTTCATGACTACCTTGGTTGTCAGAAACACACATTGGGCCATCCCTCTGGTAATTTGCCACCCGAGCTCTGTAAGGGCAGTTGACAGGGATTTGTAGGTAGTTAGGTCCCAGGCGGTGTCTGTGAGTGTCAGGGTATGAGAAGAGACGACCCTAAAACAAGGATCACAAGCATTAACATGACCCCTGAAAAGGATCACTTGAGTGGTATTATCCCAACTCAAAGCATTATACATTAAACAGTGAAATGAAGAAGACTGTTTCCTTTGTATCTATACCCTTGACATACTTCAACTTATGTCCAAAGTGACACCCAGGCACTGACCTCACTGCAATACCAGTGAAGAAAGGCAGGTGAGCTACATTTATGCAGCTTGGCCATTTCCTACCCATTTCAGATGGGGATTCAGCAACCTGCTTGGGGAGCCTGTTCCAGTCTCCAAGAACCCTTTCAGTGAAGTTTATTCTAATACCAATCAAAACCTCTCCTGGCACAATTCAGGCCATTTCCACTTGTCCTGTCACTTGTTCCTTGAGAGACCAGACCACTTAGCTCCAGCCTTCTTTTAGGGAGTTGCAGAGAGCCAGAACATCTCACCTCAGTCTCCTTTTCTCCAAGTAGAACAACTCCAGTTCCCTCAGCTCCTCCTCACCAGCCCTGTTCTCCAGACCCTTCACCAGATTTGCTGCCCTTCTCTGGATCTGCCCCTCAATGTTCTTCTGGGGGTGAGGAGCCCAAAACTGAACACAGTACTCAAGATATGGCCTCAACAGTGCCAAGTAAAAGGCAACAATCACTTTCCTGGACCTACTGGTCACTCTATTCCTGATCCAGGCCAGGATATTGCTGACTTTCGTGGCCACCCGGGCACACGCTCAGTGGATGGAATTGCTTTCCATCTGCCAGCCTTACTACAGCTACAAGAACACTTTGATAAAGCAAAGCAAACACAGGATTTCCCTGGAGAGGCTGATGTGCAGTGTGGCTTACCTGCAGCATTTTATCAGGGCTGGGTTCAATCCCAGGCGGCATGTTGCTTGGATCATATGCCATCTGTTCTACCTCGGCAAAGTAATTGACAGGATTCCTGTTCAAGACAAGCTTTCCCACAGGGATAAGTGGGTAGTCACCATGTGGCCAAATCTGTAAGACATCAGACACACACATACATATTAAAACCAACATTATTATAGCATTATACAGCTTAAATAATTACTGGGTAGTGTTTGCCTGGTTTAAGTCTTGGTGGAGAAAATGCATCACTGAAGACCTTTTCTTTTTTGGCTAACAATCATTTTAAAGAAATGTCTCATTTTGAAGAAGTCTTTTGCAATTAATGAAGACAACTAATGCAACTTATTTCATCACCTTGGCACCTGACTACTAAAATGAAATGCCCACAGGCACTTGAAAACCTGCCTAGGAATGCATTATTGTAGGTGGAAGTGTAGCAGGGTTGTTTTCAGCTACTTCAAAAATGAAGCCAGCTTAAATAGCCTTTTGTCATCTCAGCCTGTGCTTTGAAGTTCCAAAGTCTTTAGCCAGTTTTGGAGAGCAATATTAAAAGGGAAACAAAGTAATATAATTTTACATTAGGATCTTCCAACAAGCCATTCCTTGGAACAGCAACTGGAAGTCTGACAAAGGCAGATTAACAATCCGAAGCTACATATCAACAACAGTTTAAACTAGTGAGTTCGGGGTGTGGCTGTATCTAACAATGTGACCATATCTAAAGGGTGAGGGTCAAGTAGATTGGGCCAGATTCTTATCAGTGGTGCCCAGTGACAGGACAAGGGGCAACAGCCAGAAATTGGAACCCGGAAGTTCTACCTCAACATAAGGAGAAACTTCTTTCTTTATGAGTTTGCCAGAGCCCTAGAGCAGACTGCCCAGAGAGGTTGTGGAGTCTCCTCTAGAGAGACTGCAAAACTGCCTGGGCAAGCTGCTGTGGGGGACCCTGCTCTCACACAGGTGTTGGACTGGATGATCTCCAGAGGTCCTTCCAACCCTCACCATGTTAGGACTCTGCAATATGATCTTTGGAACCACAGCGTGGTCGTAATCTGCAGATGTGGAATGAGCCCTGTCCATACTCCACTAAGAGAGTAACACCAGATATAACATCAGTGTGATTTTACCTCCAGAACTGCTGACTCATCATGACCACACAATAAAAACCACACTTAAATAGAAGGGAAGAATAAAAAGGACAGACCAACTGATAGGGACTACTAAACAGTGCAACTCAGTTCTGACATTTGCTACATTTTGATCTCATGACATTTCTCAGCCTAACTGAAACTGGAATATTCACCACAGCCTCACAGATACCTTGGTTAAATCAAAAGGATTAAATGGAAACCTCTCTGCTTCTTCAAATGTCATCACTTGAATGTAGAATGACCATGTTGGGTAGTTTCCCTTGGCAATGGCATTGTAGAGATCACGTATGGCATAATCAGGATCAGTAGAAGCCAATCTTCCTGCTTCTTCCACTGGAAGATTTTTGATACCCTGGTCAGTCTAAAAACAATAAACACAGTAGCACCAGTTAAAAGGTGCAGACAGCATTACAGAAATCATTAGCATCCAAGACTTAGCATCCAAGAATGTGACTGTCCATGTTCCCATCTCAAATAATTTGAGTTCAGAAAAGTGGTGCATTCAACAGCTGCCTTCCAGATAAAGGTAAGTTCTCTGATCAAGTGGAATCAATACATAACACTACCCTGAGAAATACAAGGCATCAACTGTGAAGTTATGATCCCTGCAGCACATCAAGGAAAGAGGCTTCTCCTCTCTCCTTCTAAGATTAAGTGCCACTTCACTGTCTTATCATCCCACTTTTTCCTACAGATCACATGCAAACAAACAGTGAAAAAAAACTGTTGCAGCCCCTCAGGACTGAAAGTTCTGGATTCTACATGAATCTCAATTTCCCACTTCCCACCCCTAGTTCTGTGACATCTTTAGCACTAAAATCTCCATTTTAATAAGCTTTTGACAACTAGAAGGCTAAAAGCTGCTAGAAAATCCCTCTTAACATAATGGTTTCCAAAGTCTTATTTCCAAGGTAGATGTGCAGCTTTCACTAAAGTCTAATGAGGTAAGAGGCATTATGACCTTTAAGACTTTGAAGGGAAGTTGTTTTCAAGTGATGTTGTCTTCAAGCAGTGCTAGAGACTGCTTCTGATCAAAGTGTGGAAGTTCTGTGAGCTTCAGCTGCAGAGCTCTTACATTTTGATATACAGTTGAGGCCATCTTAAAAATATCAGATCAACATAGCTCATACCCAGAAAACACATGGGAATGAAAACCAGATCCAAACAGAGAACTTCTACCTCAAGAATCATGTGTTGAGCCTGTACTACTGTGTAGCCATGAACATGGAAGAGGAACACACACACTGAATCAAACACATTACCAAAGGGCTAGAGGACTCTTGCATCTGAACTAAACAGCAGCAAGGAAGTCCAATAGCAAGTATGAGGCTGAAGTGCAAGAAACTGACCTGGGTGCTCAAGAGCTCACCAGACAAGTAAGCTGAGCTTTCTAACAAGAGAAACAGCTCCCCAAGCAACAAGAACAGTGATGTTTACCATCTGTGTAAAGGCATGCAAGTGGTACAACCCCCTCCACCAATATTCTGCTTGAGTCTATACACTCTCAAGACTTTTCTGAATTAAACCTCAAGTCACAGAACATCTTCAGACAATCTATTAAAACAGTTTTTTATCCAGTATGAAGGAAATGTGTATATATATACATATACATATATATATACACATATACATATATATATATATACACACACACACACACACACACACCCCTTTCCAAAAAATGACTGGGGAAAAAAACCATCAGTACCTTGGCATGAAATTTGCAGTAAACTGCTTTTCCATCAGCATTAACCAGTTTAAAAGTATGGGAGCCATATCCGTTCATATGGCGATAGCCATCAGGAATACCACGATCGCTGAACAAGAAAGACACCTAAAGAGAAGGATGAAACAATATTAATGGGCTCACCAGGTCAAGGATAGGGTGATCATTCAAGACATAATTTGTTTGTGGCATTAATCTGCATCATAGAATGGTTTGGGCTAGCAGGGACCTCCAGAGGCCATCTAGCCCAACCTCGCTGTAGTTAGCAGAGACGTCCTCCATTAGATCAGGTTGCCCAGAGCCCTGTTGAGCCTGACCTTGAATATCAACAAGGATGGGGCATCAACAACCTCCCTGGGCAACCTGTTCCAGTGTTTCACTACCCTCATGGTAGAGAGCTTCCTCCTAACATCCAATCTAAATCTACTCTAATTTCAAACCACTGCCCCCTCATATCACTCCAGCAACAATCACTCTCCAGCCTTCTTGTAGGTACCAGTATCTATCTTGATGTTATAAGCTCCTTAAGGAATCTTTAGTTTAAGTTTTAAGAGTGTAAAGGAAATAAGACTCCTTTGGTTTTGCACAAAGAACAGTTGTGAATTAAAACTATGGGAAGTTTTATGCCCACGTGAAATACCTGGTGAAGTACAAGACATTAACCTAGAGAGAATGTTGTGACTTCCCCCTGTAAGCACTCTGTACCATCTCAGGTACAAACAGAAGGAGGAGTTTTTTTCCCCAGGTTAAAGACAGAAATCTGTTAAGCTCTTAACAACTTGGAAAACATCAAGGAGTAGAAATATCATCATGCAAACCTTCAAGATGTTGCATTTCTTTAGGTTTAGGGTCACAAACACTGCTCGTGGTACTTGTTCCAGTGAGGAGTTACTGGAAGGCTTCTGTATGAGCCTGTTGTCTTTAAAACAGCCAACCTACTGCATTTTTCATTTTCTATTATCCTTTTATTCTGCACAACCTTCTTAGACACAAACGTATTTCAGAACAATTAGAATGCCCTGTGAATTCTAGGCATTTGTGGAGTTGATCTAATGCACTGCGTTATATATAGCTTTAAATAAACTCCTGCGATAGAGGACAGTAAAATACTGGGAAAGTAATGCTAACACTAACAGCTTCTTATTCATCAGTATCTCCACTGTTTTAGTGCTAGAAAACTTTGCCATTTCCCCTTCATCCCTATATTAAATATGGTTATGAAAATGGAAGAATCCCACCCATTTCATAATCATTTAAAGAACAAAAAGGGCTAGATGTGTGTACTGAAAGCCCTGAAAGTTATTTTAGGCCTTTCACCTCTACTGTTCCTAGAAGGTTTTGCAGGCTTCCAAATAAAACATGGAAGAGAGATAGCTAAAAACCACATGCTGTCATAAAAATCACACTAAAAATAGTCAAAGGAGAATCTTACTTGATGCAAAGACTCAGGGCGAAGACTCCAGAAGTCCCACACCATGTCTGGATCCTTCAAGTGAGTCTGTGGGTTCCTCTTTTGGCTATGGATGAAGGATGGAAACTAATTTGTCCAGAAGTGGAGGAAAGAGAAAAGAAGGGAAAAAAAGTTCTGTAACATGCCCAAAGTAAATAGAATAGAATTAACCAAGTTGGAAAAGACCTTCGAGATCATCGTGTCCAACCTATCATCCAACACTATCTAATCAACTAAACCATGGCACCATACGGTGTGTATTAAGCAACTCCTGGTATAAAATGAGAGTGTTTTCAATAAACTTAACTGTACACACTGGAAGATGAGACAAAGTTGAAAGATCACCAAGAAAAACCCAACCATCCTCTATTGTCATAGCCTTCCTGCAGCCAAAATTCATTCACAGAGCAGTAAAATCAGGGTAAAGTGAAACATTTGCAATTGGGATAAACAGGCAGTTCAAAGCTAGGTTTTCTTTTTGTGATCAATAGAGGCAAACCTTTTCAGACTTGTATATCTGAACTTTATGAAGTCTCTGACAATACAATACCTGTCCAGAACTCCTCAAGAAAAAACCCTCTATTTACAAAGTATTGTTTACTTTATACTAAAAGACCACATAGATCAGGTTTAATAGAACTTGCAAGAAGCTTTTAAATCCTAGAATGGCTTAGGTTGGAAGGGACCCTAGAGATCACCTACTCCAACCTCCCTGCCATGGGCAGTGACACCTTTCAACTAGACTGGCTGCTAAAGGCCTTGAATACCCCCAGGGAGGAGGCATCCACAACCTCCCTGGGCAGCCTATTCCAGAGTCTTACCACCCTTGTACTGATGAATTTCTTCCTAAGATGCAGTCTAAACCTGCTCTCCCTCAGCTCCAAACCATTAGCTTTTGTCCTACTACTACACACCCTCATGAAAAGTTCCTCTTTCCAGCCTTCCTGTAGAGTCCTTTAGCTATTGGAAGGCAGTTCTGAGGTCCCCCCAGAGTCAAGTCTTCTCCAGGATGAACAACCCCAGCTCCCTCAGCCTATCCTCATAGCAGAGGTGCTCCAGCCCCTTGAGCATCTTTATGGCCCTCCTCTGGACTTGCTCTAACAGCTCTGTTTCCTCCTTATGATGGGGACACCAGAATTGGACACACACTATTCAAGGTAGGGTCTCACCAGAGGAAAGGACCAGAATCCCCTCTCTTGCCCTGCTGGCCATACTCCTCTAGATGCAGTTCAGCACACAATTTGCCTTCTGGGCTGCATGAGGGCATGCTGAGCTTCTCAATCAATACATCCAGGTCTCTTTCTTCAGAGCTACTCTCAATCCACTCTGCATTATTTTCCCCTTCCTAACAGCTTCAAGAATGAAAAAACTACGAACAGCTGAGGGAACATCAGTGAAACTGGTCAGGTCTGATATTAACACAGGAAGGAACTTGCTGGCTTTCTGCTGTGATACACACACCAGCAAACACATCTTAAGGTGTGTGCTCTTTCTGGTATGAAACATAACTAACCAAGCATCTGCTCTTGAGTTTTTCTTTGTTTTCTTTTAGCAACACTTTTCCAAGTCAATAGTGTTCAAAACAACAAAATTTAAGTGCACCAAAGCAACATATTTTTGCTTCCCAGCAAAGCAAGAACAAGACCTGAACCAACTTTTGGGCTCTTTCACACAGTAACCTCATCCTTTGTGCTTACTCACCAGCATTGCATCCCGAATGAAGAAGATTGGAGTATTGTTTCCCACAAGATCCCAGTTACCCTCTTCTGTGTAGAATTTCATTGCAAAGCCTCGAGGGTCACGGACAGTATCAGCTGACCCAGATTCTCCAGCTTGAAGAACACACAGAAGTGTTAGGATAGGCAATCCAACACAAATTGTAAGCATAAAAACACAGAACATGAGAACAGGCCATAAAATCCTAAGAGGGCAGAGTTTATTGAAGTCTTTTCTATAGCAAGGAAATTTTGGCATATTTTTAACAGTACTTCAGGCAGTGCAAGTTTCCAAAGTGTGAACAGATACCCACCCAAGCATTCAGACCATAGTTAAGAGAAAGGAAGAACAAGTATATCCACTTGAACTAACAAAGAGTAGAATTTGCATTACCACTAAGAGACAACATCAGATTATAATCCTGAATAGCCTAAAAACACCTTAGTTTCTATGCATCAAAACCCCGTGTGAAAGCTCTCACTTAGAAGGTAGGAATCTAAACAGTGTGCCTAATAAAACAGGAAGGGAAATTCTTCTTATGGAAGAGTAAACCCTTTGAATTCCCCTCCTGCTTTATCCAAAATAGTCCTTTCAATGTGTAACTTCATACCACAGCGTAAGTACTGCCATAATACCTGAGCAAAAGCCTTCCAGAGGTGTTCAGGAACAGCTAATGCTAAACATCATGATAAAACAAAGACACTCATTATCTCTCTGTGCACTGCAGAGCAGCTAGGGAGAAACACATTCAAAGAGAGCAAGGAAAGGAAAGGTAGCAATGCAACCACCCACTTCAGCACACGGTTCACAGCTCAAACTCAGCAGCACGTCTTTCCCTCATAGAGCACTGCGTGACCCCTTCAGTCTGGGTGACACAGGGAAAAGACAGTAGGCCAAATCCAGCAGCTCCTTGAGCATTGCTGGAGCCACTTCTTTTCAATACCATTTCCAGAACAGAATCCCCATAAGGATTTCTTTTTAACACACAGATTTTTGAAAGATCATTTTTCTATCAGACATTGATCATAATGCATGTTATAACTAGCATCATCCAACATTTTGCTAGCTGACTGCATCCAACTCTAAGTAAGAGTTTATTTATGGAAGATTGTTTATCTTTCATTGCTTTAGTACTTACTTCACATATTCATTCCCAAAACCTTCCTACAACACAAGAGATAACAGGTACTTAAAGTCTTGGATGATTATGACCTAGTCAGAAACAAAGTAAGCTTTCTGTCAGAGGAAAAACAGCTCAGGCTATCCTCTCACACATTAGAGGGAAAAGCATCTACAGCAAGCTCTGGCAGGAAGATGCACAAGCTGCTTAAGGTCCTACAAGTTAAATGAAATTCACAGAAGAGCAACTGCTTGGCAGAAAGCAATTGGAAGGAAGCACCTTAAGCACATGAAGTGCTCCACAGTGCAAACATGTTTATCAGGGTAACTATAGTACATGAGTAAGAAGATAAGACGGTAACTTTAGAGCCTTACCAACAGTGGAGAACCGTATAGCAATGGGAGTTCTTTTTCCAATGTGTTCAAACACTTTTGCCTTACAATACTTGGTAATATCATGGGTGACTTCAAAATAGCCAAAGGCTCCTGAAAAAGTCATTGCAAAACATCAGGTCTAGAATCCTTCCTTCCAATCAATCACAGCTTATCTATCATTCTACTGTGGTCCAAAATACAAGTCCAAAGGAAACGTGGGAATACACCAGCTTAAGCAGTTCATATCCATGCACTAAACCTATTTATAGTCACAGTATGACATTTACTTAAGACAAACTACTAATTGCAGAGTACTCGCTCTTCCCTCCTTAACTGACTGTGACACCACAGGCCTTGCTTCTACTGAGAAAAATAATAAACAGCAGCTTTCTGAATGTTACTCTGCCAAGATCTGCAGATTTACCTCAGAGCAAGATCAGCATTTCTTTCATCCCAATACGTGTTGCAGAATTTTTGGTCCACCTGCACACTGGATGAAGCAACAAAATTCTTCCCAACCCCACACACAAAGGAATTTTTCCCATGTACATTCACACTAGACATTCAGTCCCATATTTCCTTCTTCTAGGACAACATGTAGCTAAACTCAGAGGTTCCTACTAAGATCAATAACCCATTTTACAGTGAGGTGATTTAGAGTTTATTTAAAACAGATCATCATCTTGCTTTGGCAGAAGAGAGAAACATCAGGTGACAAAGACAAGAATCTCTATCAAATAGCAGGCAAACAAGCACTGAAAAAAAGAGAGATGGGTAAGGCTACCCTTCCAGAGGCATGAGGCACTCTGAAAGAGGAAGCAGAGATTACAGCAAACACAGTAAAGACCTAAGGGCTAGAATTCAATTTTCTCTCATTTTTTAACAGTTTTTCCAAGTTTTGGCAGCAAGTTCTTTTAAACCAAGCCTTACACTGTTGTTGACATAGATTTATTACAGTCTGGAATATGAAATTGCAGATACTATCATGCAATGTGTCTGTCACGATCTGCTTGTTAACTCAACAGCTTTTAGAAGTCTAACTCTAGGCAGAGAAAAAGCACGTGGGTTTGAAACATACCTGCCCCTTTTGCATGCACAACTCTTTCAGGAATCCTCTCTCTGTCAAAATGAGCCATCTCATCAGTGAAAACAACATCTTGAACAAGGAGAGGTCCACGTGGTCCTACTGTCATAATGTTAAGCTTATCCCCTATGGGATTCCCAGCACCGGTGGTCAAGACATCTGGTTTCTGAAAGAGACACAGGCAGCATCACACCACCAGAACTTAAAACCCCCTCTGTATTTAAGCTACACAATGCAGATGCCTGCTCACAGGGCATATTAACAAGCACATAGCAAAATCCTTAAGATTCTGGAACTAGTTCTAGGAAATCTGTATCTTTAACTACACCACAGCACTACGTCTGGGGATATTTAAGAAGAGGAGTTCAAGTCTTGTACATTCCAAGGACATTTTCCATGGTTCAGAAATACTACTTGTTAAGATTGTCTGTCTTCAAGAAAAATACAAAGTCAACCTTAAAACATGTATTGAGTTTGCCCTCACCTCAACAGAAGAGGATGGAGATAGGAAAGAATTAGTTGCTGGAGAGTCAAAAGGGAGAAAAGGAGAGGAAGAAGGTAACATCAGTACACGGATGGAAGCATGAAGAGCGAGCTAGGGTCATACAGCATAAAGACTAAAAGAGGGCACCCATGACTACTGTTGCTCTGGAGGAGCTATGGAAAATAATACAAGCAGGGGCACCTGAGGAATCATCACAAAATAGTTTTAGTTGGAAAAAAATAATTGATTCAACCCATTATGTAACTCAACCACGTCTGCTGCTAAACCATGTCATGACCCTCAGCACTACATCTGTATGTCTTTTAAACACTTCCAGGGATGGTGATTCTTATTCCAGGCTCCTGAACCATGGAAGACCCGAGAGTCAAAAGCTCCAAGAATCCCTAGTGGCAATAAACACCCTGCCCAAAGGGCAGGAAACCACAACAATTCTCAGCATCACATCTCCACTGCTTTGAAACCCCTCCAGGAATGGGGACTCCACTGCTGCCATGGCCAGCCTGGGCCAGGTCCTGACAACCTTCAAGGGGAAGAAATTGTCCCTCATGTCCAAGCTAAACGTCCCCTGGGGCAACTTGACGCTGTTTACTCTTCTCCTATCACTTGTTCCTTGGGAGAAGAGACTGATCCCCACCTTACTCCAACCTCTTTTGAGGGAGTTGTAAAGCATGATAAAAGATACACACCTTTGTTTAACTCAGGTACATGAATAACCACATCAAAGACATTTGACAGGATAAGTGAATTTCCACTGTGTTCTTACTAATAAGCAACACACATCAGCTGGCTCAAATTCCCAAAATATGTAGGTTCTTTATCCTTCCTTCACCACTTCATTAGCATAAAGCAACAAGCATAAATTCAACTCCTTCAGTATGCTTGAAATCCCAACATACACTGAAACTTGTACAGACATTTAGATAAGACAATATGGATCTGGTTAAAAACAGGAAAGTGATGTTAGAAACTTACAGGAAAGTTACCACTCCAGTTTTATTTACAGTATTAAGTCAAAGGAACATCTGCTTAAAACTAGGTATTGCCTGAATTGCCATTACAAATTAACTCTGTAAAGAAGAATTTAGTTTTATTGATTAAAGCAACTAGGAGGACATGATTACATATGAGGAAATTCAGGGAAAAGCTCATGGATCCATTCCATGACTTACTCCTGGAAGTGTAAAGTATGCTACTCCAAGCTACTCACACAAATACCAGCACAAATTAATGTGATTTTATTACCAACTGACCTATTTTCTGTACTGCAGTATGGAAGCTACAAGCAACCCATCTTGACACCTCTTCTAAGCATCTGCTCTTCAGAGCCCTTTCTTAGGACATGGTATAGTCTGCAGATGAGACTGTAAAATGCTCACACATCACAACACTTCTAATTCAACTTTTTGGTCAAGAAACAATACTGTTCTTTCTTTTGTTTTTCTTTCCCAGCACTGCCAATGTTTTCATTTTCGTTACTTTTGCTGATTCAAACCTTCGAGTTTCTCACAGACAAGAATGTACTGGTTTTTTCTAGTCATAAATGCATTGATTTTTTTTCACATCAATGGCTGTCACACTCATCTGAGATGGGCAAGCTGTTACATGATGAAAATGAACAGATCCTACCAATGTGCACAAGCCCTATGAGGAGAGGCCGAGGGAGCTGGGACTGTTTAGCCTGGAGAAAAGGAGGCTCAGGGGAGACTTAATTGCTGTCTACAACTACCTGAAGGGTGGTTGTAGCCAAGAGGGAGCTGGTCCCTTCTCTCAAGCAACCAGCACCAGAACAAGAGGACACAGTCTCAAGGGGAAGTTCAGGCTCGAGGTGAGGAGAGTTTTTCACAGAGAGAGTTGTTAGCCGTTGGAATGGGCTGCCCAGGGAGGTGGTGGAGTCACCATCCCTGGAGGTGTTCAAGAGGGGATTGGCCGTGGCACTTGGTGCCATGGATTAGTCATGGGGTCTGTGGTGACAGGTTGGACTTGATGATCTTTGAGGTCTCTTCCAACCTTGGTGATTCTGTGATGCCATCCTAAGCTTCTGCGTTTTTCTCTCCAACCTCCTTCCATTGCCCTACAGGCACTTCCATTCTACGCATGTGTTCTACATGCACACTTCATCCTCACTCAAGGTAGCCCATGACACAAAACCCTTTGAACAGCTTCAGCACCATTTATGAATTTGGACTAGTATAATTCTAAGAAAAACAAACTCAGGGACTGGATTCCAGTAACTTTCTAACATGAGACATAGCTCTTAAGACCTCTCCAGTCCATACAGTGACTTTAAGTCACTAATATTTATGTCATCTTTATGACCAAGTTTCACTCAGTCCACTGAGAAACACAAGTCACATTGAATTAGAGCCCTGTTTATGCTGGAGTTCCTCATAAATTCCAAGCCATACAGTAAGCTTAACCATGCAGGGGCAGGACTATACTGCATATACTTACACCCACGACCTCCTCCTCCTCTACAGAGCCCTTGCAAAAGCTTGGTAAAAGACAAGAAAAAACAAGTGTATCCTTAGTCTTAAGGAGACTTTGAGTCATTCTAATTCACCTATACCTCTATAATACCTTTCCTGTGATTACCTCAAAGGCAGGAAAAATGATGATGTATTACTTGCAAACTGTGCACTCAACACAGCTCTAGAGGTAACACAGCCCCTCCCAAACTGCTGTCTAAATGCTTCTTCTACAACACTAAGTCTACTAGAAGTAGCAGCTATAAATCACAACTTTTCGAAACTAAACCTCTCTCAAATTCAACAGCTTTCTGGCTGTACAGTCTATTTTGTGTAGGTACTTTCTTAAAGGGTCTTTCTAGCATTCACACTAGAAGTACAAGCTTTGTTGTTGTTGTTGTTAATTAATGGTAAAATACAGTCACTTCAGTTTCAGGGTAATGTTATGAGGGGCACTCAAAGTAAGTTCCATCAGCATGAAGGGAGAAGGGGAAAAAAAACAACAACAAACCACAGAAGTATTAAGAAGAATTTTCATACTACTTTTGGACTTGACTCTGTTTGATGCCTGTATTTTCATACGGTTGGGACCTGCATACAGTCAAAACCAGAAAAGATAAGAATGTTTCAATCTGCATGTGTATTTCATTACAGCACTAACCTGCCACGACAGCAAGGAGGGAAACAAAGCCAGGACAATTTTAGTCGGAGCTGTTGTAAACATCACACATCAAAGTACATACTGCCAGGCATTACTGATACTTTGCACCTTATACAAGTCACTTTAAAATTCTAATAAGTCCTCCCTACTTTCTATCTTAAGGTCTCATGACTTCTTATGCAACACAAACTTTGGGTTGCCTCCCAATCTTCAAATTAACCTTGGCCTGTATTCAAATGCTGCTTTGTGACAGAAACCCCAACGTCCATACAAAAAGTATCGCTCACAGTACAAAATTATTAAGCATGCTAGAATATGAAGAAGTCATAATTCATTCCTGTATCTTTTAGAATTGGGGGGGGAGGGGAGGGAATCCACATTACTTAATAATAATAGCTACTGACAGTGGAAACCGAGGCATCCATTTGTGTCTTGTGAGACTGCTGCTTAAGCAGAAAAGCTATTTCATGCCCAATGCCTATCTCTGTTAGAAAACACAGAGTAGAAACTGCCACAAAAAGTATACTTTTACGCAAGTATTCTGGGGTATATTCTATGTCTTCAGAAGAGTGAGTGCTATGCTGTTGACAAAGTCTTTTTATTATCTCTGTCAACCCCTTGCCTCAGTCCCCTCGGACCTGGTAAACAAGCCTCCACATACTGCTGAATGCTATTCCTTAGTTGCATTTTCACCAGGTTCTACCAGTGTGACAGCAGAATGAAAAATGGGAGCAACAGAGTATTTGATCTGAGACCAAAAATAATATCCCTGCCCAGGAACTTGCCTGTTTGATGGCAGCCATGCCCCATTCCTGCCTAAATGGAGAAGCTGTGGGCAAAGCAGGGGTGCTGACCGCCTTTGTCCCTCCTGGCAGCCACCAGCCCCTCCGTTCTCTGCTTCTCCTGGGCCCGGCACCAAGCCTGGAGCTCCGTGCGACGCGGCGAGGTCACCTCGTCCTCCACCGCTGCGCCCCTCTAAACTTCGCCCCGCTTCCCCCGAGCTGCTTTTCGCGGGTCAGACACCGGGCCGGAAGAACCCCTGGGCACCCGGGGCTCACCCGCTCCTCTCGGCGTCCCCATAGGAGGAGTAAGGCAGCCCGCAGGCTCGTTGTCGCCTTCTGCCGTGCCCCTCGTAGCGGGCCGAACCATCACCGCCCTGTGACCCGGGACAGACGGAGAGCGAGACCCCGAAGCGAGCTGGGTGCCGAGGGGCAGGGTGCTCTCACACCTCAGCGTGCACCGGGGGAAGCGTAACACCCGCCCCAGGGAATCCCAGCGGGTACCTGCGAGCCCCGCTGGCTCCGCCACAGCTTCAGCTGGTCCGAGGCGTCGTCCCGGCTGTCAGCCATTTTGCAAGATAAGGCGACCCCCGAGGTAGGCAGGCCGGTTACAGAGACGGAAAAGCAAAGCACGGAGCGGGCGGACGAGACTGCGCTGTTCCCAAGCGAAGAGGCAGCACCGAAGAGGGGACCCTGCGGAGAACAGCTCACGCCCTGCAGTACCAGCAGGTAGCGGGAGCTACCGCACCCGCGGCTTCTACCCCGGTGCTGCGCCCACCCCCGCTAGCTTCTAAGCCAATAGCGCCGCGTCCGCGGCGGGCAGCCCCAGCTGTGAATGGGTGATCGAAGTGTCAATCAGATACTGGGGGAAAAGGCGGGGAGGGAGAGGGATGTGCCACCATCCCGCCACCACGGCTTCAGGGCTGCGGTGGGGTTGTCCCTTTTGACTCCAGTTTGACCATGTATAATTAGCCAAGTAACTTATTTTCTTTTCCCTCTGTGTATTTGCAGTCTTGAGGTGTCGGAACTTTCTGACGCGGTAGGAATAGAATAGAATAGAATAGAATAGAATAGAATAGAATAGAATAGAATAGAATAGAATAGAATAGAATAGAATAGAATAGAATAGAATAGAATAGAATAGGTTGGAAGAGACCTTTGAGATCACCGAGTCCAACTTATCAACCAACATCATCTAATCAACTAAACCACGGCAACAAGCACCCCATCCAGTCTCCTCCTAAACACCTCCAGTGATGGTGACTCCACCACCTCCCTGGACAGGCTGAAGTTGTTCAGTGGCATAGGAAATTGCAGTTTTCTCAGTACCCTCATCCTGTAATTACTCTGGGACTTTAAGAGGCAGTGTTTGTATCTGGGGGGAAAAAAATAATGTTATGAACTGCAGAATTAAGCTGACCAAGTGTACAGTTAAATGTTTATTCCTCAAATGAGGCATAGGTGATACATTAACATTAGTTATAATTCATGTGTACCCAACTGTAACTGGTGTTTCTTTGAAGGCCTGCCTTTCTAACCTTAAAAAAACCCACTTCTGAATTAATAAGAAACCTCCCTGGATTATACTTTGAAATTCTGAGGCAAGTACAGTTGTCTGTTTAGGCAGCTGTAGCTCTGCACCCTAAAGCACCGTGTTTTGTGCTGTTTTCTGCAGTGCAACGCTGAGGGAAGTCCCTGGCTTTGTGCCTAAGGGATGTGCTACAGGTGATAAATGTGGTTAACGGGTGGTTATCTTCCCTGTTTGTGAGGTAAAATTTTTCAGCAACAGGAACACTCTGTCTTAAAGTGTTAGGTGACTTGACATTAGGTTCTTAAAAGATAAAGATCTTTATCTGCTAGTTATTCTGTGGACTTGCACTTTGTGCCACATAATTCTGTTCCCAGACAGGTAGATAAGACTACCTATACATGCTAGAAAATTAAAACATACAACCAGGCAGCAGATAAGGAGACCAGTCTAAACAAAAAGAAATTAGCCAAAGGTGGTTGCAGGATTTATGAAAGCAGTGGAGTTAGCAAGGTTTGTGTGTGTGGTGGTTTGCTTTCTCTCCCTGCCATCATTCTTGATAAGAATCCATCCCAGCATGGTTCTTTACAGAATATGTATTACAAGTGAAGCACAGCAGCTCTGTTTACCCATAGCTTGTCAGAAAGAAATTAAAAGGGGAAATTGCTTCTCTGCAAGACTGTGGCTACATTTTTCTCTCTTAACAGATACAAAGAATAGTCTAGCTCATTATTTCAATCAGAGAATTGCTTTATCTTGTATGTATTATTATGTATTAAAGGGCTAAGACTCCTAAATTCAGGTCTGCACTACACAGGGAATATCACTAATGGTACTCCTGTAAGAACAGCAAGCTCCCTTTTCTCTGCTTCAGCCTTATTTGGGATATTTTTTTCATGTCTCCAGGTCTCATAATCTTTCCTTTCTCAACATGATAACCAACAACATAAAACCAAAAAAAAAAGATCAATCACCTATATGTCTAATATCTTCATACTCAATATACATCACACTACAGTTACTACTGCATCTTCTGTGCAGCCATGATCACTTCCAGGTACCAGACTCAGAAGATCCTTGGTAAAGCAAGACAGAAATAAATCCACAGAGATCAGCCAAAGGAGGAAGTATCCAAACTTCACAGCAAGGTCTTAACCCACAGAAAACTTTGTTTTCAAGATGCTAGCTCCTGTTGTGCAAACTCTTTGTAGGCCATCAGCCATTTCTGAGAACATTTCTTTTGTTAAGATGACTGCTTTATTTAAAATTTGTATTTTCATGACAAAAGAGTGGTTGACAAGTCCTAGGGACTTAAAATTAGGAGTGCACACTCACTTTCTTAAAGTGATTGATAGTTCAGTTTGCTTAACCAGCAACATGAGGGAAATGTGGTCATTTTCATGGAGTGAAAATGTGTGTGTGTGTGTGTGTGTATAGTTATTGTTTGTTTTTCTTTTAAAGTTTAATGCTTCCTGTCAACAAATGTGGTAGAGAAACTTGCTTGTAACAAATCTGTTTCAAAATGAGACTAACTTGTAAACACTGCTTCTCCTTCTCTTTCCAAACCCCTCCTCTCGTTATAACTGTAATGCTAGAGGAAAAGACCTATGGACCTATGTGTATACATACATATATGTGTACCTAAAAAAATCAAGATGAGGCAACAGTTCCAAGGGCAAGCAGGTGGCAACATCAGTGACATGTATTTTCCCCAAATATTTCCACTTGAGCCTTACTTCTTGCAATCCCACAACTGCATGTGGTAAGAAAGGCCATATATAAACCTAAATGTAAAACAATTACAAAAGGTTTCTCTCATCTCATCAGTTGGATGTGGTGATCCTGAGGGGCTTTTCTAACCTGAAGGTTTCTGTGATCTCACCTTTGTCTTCTAATTTTCAGTGAAGAAAGCAGTCAATCCTGGTTTAAACTCCATGGGTACCTGGCTGGGCTATCTTTATTTATTTCTATTTTTTCCCCTTTCCTTTTTGATATTCAATTCCTGCAGCACCTTATTTGCCTGCCTTAGGTCTCCTGTTATATATGCATTAAGTAAGCAAACTTCAAAAAATTCCACATTAATCATCTTTATTTACCTGGGGAGATTGGCTCTGTGTTGCTGTGTGTCTTTCTGAGGCATAAGACGAACCACACTTCACTGTGAATTAAGATTTTGAGAGATTAAAATTCCTAATACTTGGTATTTGGATTTTGTTTTCTGTACTTAAAGGCAGTTTAAAATCAAACTACAAGGTTAGTTTCACTCTCATGTACACACAGAATAGTCCTCTTTATAAACTTTGTGCAGAGTTCAGTTAATCACAATCAAGGGATTTATCTAGAATTAGTCATTAGGAATGATCTAGAAGGCCTATAGTGTTTGTTGCTTTGCTAATTAAGTTACAGATGCCTCTAAAGATTTCATGCTACACACATCAATCATCTCAGCTGGCTGACTTGTTACCTACCTCCTGCTTAAGGTTAATCAGATCCATAAATGTCCCCAGGCTCTCTCCAACATCTCTTGAGTAGGTACGCACAGAACAGCGCTACTATGTAGCCCAAGCATTTAACTTCACCACCGAGCATGGGGACCACAATGCCTTTCATTCTACCTATCAGAAGAGAGAAACACAAGACAGAGAATGTGGCAGTTTTAGGGTTGGGAGGCATCATATTTTTTTTTAACCTTTCTACTAAAGATATTCAAACTTAGATCTTCCAGTGTATCCAACTTGTGTAGCTAGAGATGAGGTTTGGATACGTTTTCTACCTGTGCCACAAGGAATAAGGTCAGAAGGGAAAAAAATAAAGACTGGTTTAGGCTCACATAATACAAATAGAATTGATATTACTGAATCTATTTTCAGTTGTGAAACAAATTAATCTACTGCATGTACTCCAACTATCAAGTAATGCAAATAAATTATTCTTGAGACAAAGAATAATAACTGGCCTTGCTATAAATATCCAACCTCCTCTGACACCGCTCCAACAGGTCCATGTCTGTCTTGTGCTAAGGGCTCAAGAGCTGCACTCAGCAGTGCTCCAACCTGTGTTTAACATTTTGGGTATCTCAGGTTTGTATTTTTATTCCTGGAAACTACATTATCAACAATTTTTCACATCACATAAATGCATTTTTTTCTTGTTAATCCACTTGCTCTCAAGTTCATGAATGTTTTGCTGCTTCTTGTTCTCTTTATTATTAGCAGCAGTGTCTGAAGCATTTACCTAACAGCAGGTAATAAAAGCCTCTGTTTTGAAACATCATTTTGCCCATTAATGCATCTTTCAGTATAAGAAAGGACCTAAAGCCAGGCACACTAATAATTTGTTGTAGTTAGAATAAGCAGCTCTTTAAATGGGTCAACCAGCTCCTATGACTTAGTCACATGTGCTTTAAGTTAGTCAAGTGCTTAATTGCTTGCTGGATGTTTGCATGTGTAAGTGCAGCTACTGGATCCAAGAGATGCCTTGATACAACAGACGTCATTTTATGTGTTCTAATTCTGTAGAAAGAAGAGAATCCTAAGTGAACTGGTTTTTCAAACTCAACTGAATTTTCAAAAACTTTAAGGCAATTAAAAATGTTGGCTGCCCAGCAGGACTGGAAAGTCAGCCTGTTGTTTCATAGCCAGGAAAAATAAGGTACATGCTTTTGAAAGTGTTTGTTTATATATATATGTCTGTAGCTAAATGAATCATAGAATCACAGAATGCCAGGGTGGGAGGGACCCCAAAGATCATCTGGTCCAACCTTTCTAGGTAATAATAGAGTTTAAATGAGATGGCCCAGCACCCTGTCAAGCTGAGTCTTAAAACTGTCCAGTGTAGGGGAATGTACTGCTTCCACCTGGGAGATGATTCCAATGTCTAGCTGTTCTCATGGAGAAAAATTTTCTTCTGCATCCAGTCAGAATCTTCTCAGCAGTAACTTGTACCCATTTCTCCTGGCCTTTCCCACCTGACTCCTTGTACAAAGGAGACTTCTTGGTAGCCACCCTTTATGTACTGGTCCATAGTAATAATGTCTCCCCAAAGCCTTCTCAAGGCTGAACAAACCCAGTTCTCTCAGCCTTTCCTCATATGGCAGCTCTTCCAGCCCTCTAATCATCACTCTGGCTCTAGACTGATAAACAGAGAATATTTATACAATTCATTAATGTGCCAATAAAATAAACTGAACTGAAGCTGCTACTTGGATGCATAAACAGAATTTGTTTGTCCATTATATTATGTTCTATGATCACAGAATCATCATAGAACCATAAAATCAATAAGGTTGGAAAAGACCTCAAAGATCAAGTCCAACCTGTCGCACAAGACCTCATGACTACTAAACCATGGCACCAAATCTGCAAGCAGAGGAAAGAATAGTTTGATGCTGTGCTGAAAATATCAGTGAAATAGGTCAGAATAAAACATAGAATTCCATGCTGCAAGGGGGAAGGTGTAGCTGATATGATAGTGTACCTGATAGATGCTTTGTTAGAGGTCTACAGGAGTGAACCATGTGTTCACCAGTGTGCTCCAAGTAGCTGTGGGCAGTGGGCCAATGGCAGCATCAGCAGTGTTTCCACACCTGTGGTCATGCAAGTATAGGTACTCCCTTCACATGACAGTGGGAGGAAAGTGCTTATGCAGGAATAACCCACTCTTAAGTGTGTCATGGGTTTCCTACAGTGTTCAGTCTGAAGGATATAAATGTACTGATGCTACAATCAGAAGAGTGATCTTTAGCTCCAGTGCCAGCAGCTAATGCTTTCAGTGCTGCAAGTCCTGGATTCATCCCTGTGGAATGGCAGCTGTTACATAAACAAGGCCTGTACAGTATCAAAACTTGCCCTGATCCAAGATCTGGGATTTATGGTAATTTACCCTAAGCCATGAAAGCACAGCCATAAAAGCACAGCCAGACCAAAGAGCCAATGGCAGCTTCACAGCCAAAGCCACGAGGGCAAGGAAGCAACACCCAAAAGTTTGTTTTCTTAAAGACGTCCAGAATCTGCTCCTCCACACCCCAGAAACGAACCAAAAAAATATTAAAATGAAATAAAAATAAATAAAATTTGTAAAAAATTAAAATAATAAAAAATACCATTTTTAATTTAAAAATAGTAAGATAAAATAAAAATGAAACCAATTTAAAATAATTTTAAATTAAAATTTAAAAAATAATAAAATAAATATTAAAAGAAATTTTAAATAAGAAATTAAAATGAAACAAAATGAAACAAAACAAAATGAAACAAACCCAAAATAAAATAAAATAAAATAAAATAAAATAAAATAAAATAAAAAAATAAAATAAAATAAAATAAAATAAAATAAAATAAAATAAAATAAAATAAAATAAAAAAATAAAATAAAATAAAATAAAATAAAGCAAAGCAAAGCAAAGCAAAGCAAAGCAAAGCAAAGCAAAGCAAAGCAAAGCAAAGCAAAGCAAAGCAAAGCAAAGCAAAGCAAAGCAAAGCAAAGCTTCGTCCTGCTCCCCTCGGCTCCGTGCGGCTCGGCTGACTTCGGCTCTTTTCGGCTCGACTCGTATCCATCCGACTTCGGCTCCGTAGCGCACACATAGCAAGGCGGCGCTGTAAGGCGCATGTGCCGGATCCGCGGCAACGCGCCGCTATGCTGTGCATGCGCGGAGTCCATAGCATAGTCTAAAGTCCTTTTTATAGTAGAGTAGATCTACTGGCTACACTCTTCTTCGTGCACCCCAGGAGACGAGCGCTCATTGCTGGCTCGTGGGAAATTTGTTCCTCATGCAGTCCTAGGTCCTTCCCTGCAGAGCTGCTTTCCAAGCAGCTCAGTCCCTCACCCGTACTGGTGCAGCGGGCCGTTCCTCCCCGGGTGTCACACCTCACGTTTCCACCACTGTATGATGTATGTGCGTGAACCTGCTGCGTTCCCATGTGCCAGAAAACTTGCGTATTTGGATGAACTTCATGCCAAAATGGCACTTAGTATTCTAGCCATTCACTGACTGTAATATTAACCTGCCTCATGGGGCTCTTGATAGAGCAATTACATGTTGCAACGGATGTGTGTCATGCTTCCCGGCGTGTGGGTACTCAAATGATGTTTGTGCCCTCGACTCTCTCTTATTAGCCAGCAATACAGCATGGGCAATAATATTATCAACAGTCAACCACCATGACTACAGAGTCAGTGAAAGAACAGCCAGTTGGACACTTGGAGTTAAATATTGCATTATGCATAATCCTTAACAGTCAGAAACCCAAATAAAATATTATCCTCTAACCCTGCTATAATGGTGGATGTCCCAGAGCCTACCAGTTCATGCTGAGCACCATGTTACAAACAATGGCAAATGATGCTGAAAGAAACTGAAGACAAATGATAAGGGAAATGGGAGGGCAAACCCCAAGTCTTTAAAATGCCTTCTACCTTGTCTGGAATCATTCAGAATCGCTGCAGTATTTATTGTTGTACTAATACACACCAGTCCGGAACAGCTTCTGAGCTGATGAGGAATCTTATTCCACCAGGTTCTCAGGAACCTTCACACAAGGACACGACTCCACCACAGTCTGTAAGAGCTGTGTGCACAAATTCTGATTTCCCTTAGTTGTGCTTAGTCAGAGCTTTATTCTCCCAAGGAACCCCAATGTTTATAAAGATGTGAAAGGTGAGTGTCAAGAGGATGGAGCCAGGCTCTTCTCAGTGATATCCAGTGACAGGACAAGGGGCAGTGGGTGCAAGCTGGAACAGACAAGGTGCCACGTGAACATAAGGAAAAAACTTTTCCACTGTGAGGGTGGCAAAACACTGGAGCAGGCTGCCCAAAGAGGTTGTGGAGTCTCCTTCTATGGAGACATTCAAAACCTGGATGCATTCCTGTGTCACCTACTCTAGGTAATTCTGCTCTGGCAAGGAGGTTGGACTGGATGATCTTTTGAGGTCCCTTCCAATCCCTAACATTCTATGATTCTGTGAGATCAGAGAGCTTCACAGTGTCACAGTAACCCCATTGGACTCCCTCTTGAGGCTGGCTGTATGGAAGTACTGCAGTCACACTGGACTTGAACTGCTCCAGGATGTCTTACCACAGAATCGTTTCAGCTGGAAAAGATGTTGAAGATCATCATTGATCATCAGTGATGATGTTCAAGGTCTTCTCCAACCAAAATGATTCTTTGATTCCTTAACTCTACCAAGACTGGTGCTAAACCGCATCCCTCAGCACCACATCTCTGCCTGGGGATGGGGATTCAACCACCTCCATGGGAAGCCTGTTCCAACATTTGAGAACCCTGTCAGTGAATTTCTACTAATATCCAACCTAAACCTCTCTTGGTGCAGCCTGAGGCCATTTCTTCCTGTCCTACCACTTGTTACTATGGAAAAGAGACCAACCCTCACCTCACTACAGCCTCCTTTCAGGTATCAAATGTGTAGTAATTCAATTAACTGCAGAACAAAGAATGCTCAGGGAAAAGATCAAATCCAGCTTTCCCTTTGCTGTGTGAACAACTGCAGTTTGACACAGCTCTTGTTGGGGGCAGGGTGCATGTGAGCACTGGCGAGGCAAAAAACCTGTGCATATATGGCACAGCTTTGAACAGATCATGTCCTACAAGATGGCACAATCACTACGGGGTGTTTCACCTCACAGAGTGATCGTCAGGTGTGCAACCCCTTGCAAACTACAAGGTAGTGAAGCCAATAATTTCCTATTTATCAACCTATAAACAGAGATTTGCTTTCTTTCCCTGTCCCCAGCACAAAGCCTCTGCAAGAAGGAGCACCCCTTTACTGTTCACAACACACTGGCAAAAAAGACACAGCACATGTTGCAGGCTTGTGCTTCACAACGCCAAGACCAGCAATTTTCCATGAGGAGGAGGTTTGGTTTATACTTACTCACGTGCAGGTCCTGTTCTCAGAGCAGCACCTGGTGAGGTGGCCAATCATGACAAGGTGTCATTACTATCAGTATGTTCCTCAGCACGAAAATGCAACTGCAAGAAAAAGGAAAACAAACAATAACCCCAAGCCCAACCAAAAACCTAAACCAACCAACCAAAAAACTCCAACACTAAAAAATCCAAACAAAGCCAAAAAAACCCAAACAAACAAAGAAACCAACCACAAAAAGCACCCAAACAAGCACACACACAAAAAGCCTCAAAAACAAACAACCAACCCCCCCAAACCAACCCAAACAATTGAAGCATGGAAGGGGAAACAGAGTGAGAGTGAGGGTAAGAATCAAGCTGATGCATGTTATGGGAAATGCAATGTGGCAGTGAAACTTTGCTGCTTTATTTTTCTAACCTGCCCTCAAGGAGGAATTAATCAAAAATGCTGTGAGGCTTCTTTGGCTTGGAGTACTCCTTTCAGATGATTAGCAGGGACATTCCTGTCTGCTGGAGAGCTGGTCCATGCTACAATGTCCACTCTCAAGGAGTTGTTTCTACCAGTGTCCTACCAGGCTTCCTGTGCTCACTGCTGGCTAACTCTTAGGTGTGCAGCTACCTTGCATTTGTAAAAGGAGTAAACCAGCATCCCCTGTGCTGTGTGAGCATCTGTCAGTATGTACACAATGTTCCAGTCAGAAACAGAAATCCTTGGCTGAAGGTGAATGAGAGATGTTTCTGTTGAGCTGTCCTGTTTCTGTCCTACACCTAAAGGTCAGCAGTGCTGACCATGTACTCTGTAATGCCTGGAGTGTTCCCCATCCTGCCCTTGCTAGGGTGCCATGTGTGGCCTAGGGTGACAGACCCATGGGGTCATGTCTTCTGCAATTAGGAACCTCAGAAAGGAATTGGAAAGGAAATGCATATGAGGGCACCAGTAGGAAAAGAGAGGAGGTGTGATGACTACCTCTTCCCCAAGATGATGTCACAGAATTTATACAGACTGCATTCCAGCATGTTGTTGGTGTTGTTTCCCTAGGGAGTCTGGGTGGAATGGGAATGGTGTCCAGGCAGCACTGCTTTTTTCTGATCTGCCCAGAGAACATCCCCAGCAGACACATACACACCTTGAGCCAGGAGAGGTTTAGGGTGGACATTAGGAGCAATTTCTTCCCCAAATGAATTGTCAAGCCCCAGAACAGCTTGCCCAGGACAGTGGTGGAGTCCTTATCCCCAGATGGGTTTCAAAGCTGTGGAGATGTGGTGCTGAGTGACATGATTTAGTGGTGACCTGGCAGTCCTGGGTTAAGGGTTGGATTTGATGATCTTAAAGGTCTTTTCCAACTTAATTCTGTGATTTATGATGCTCATCAGAGCCATTTCTTGCCAGGCAGCACATGCATCCTGCTGTGTTTAATGCAGACACATTCTCTCCTTCACATACATTCTGCTTTCAGGACCCTGCTCACTGCTACTGACAGAACCCATGGATGTCAAGCTGCTCTAAGACAGCAGGGAAACAATCACATAATAAAACACAAACTCCTTGTCAGTTCAGTACAGCACAGATAGCTGAAAACCACCTTATTCAATGCAATAATCTTAATAAACATAACACCATCCCCCTTCTTATATCCCTAATTCCAGATATGTCACAGGGTTAGTTGTTGCTGTATAACCCAGTATTTTTCCACCACAGAGACCATTGGCACAGGCCAATTTGTTATTCCACTCAGGACAAAATGTGCTGTAAGCAATGGGTAGATAATGACCAACTCCCTTTTTTCCCACCTACACCATTGGCAAGCCATACCTGTGACACACCATCTGTCATGGAAGTCTCACGGTGCTATATAACATCCACAGCATATCTCAGCAGCTGGTCCTGAAAGAAATATAGGAATAATCTGTATGATTCAGTAACAGAGGGATTGATGCCAGGATTATGAGGTACAGGATCCATCAGAGCTCAATAAAAGGATGAATCAGAGATCACACACACACACAGAGAATCACCAAGGTTGGAAGAGACCTCAAAGATCATCAAGTCCAATCTGTCACCACAGACTTCATGACTAAACCATGGCACCAAATGCCATGTCCAGTCCCCTCTTGAACACCTCCAGGGATGGTGACTCCACCACCTCCCTGGGCAGATGTATCAGAGGTTGACAGAAGAGGTAAATGAAATTAAAAACACTGGGTGGGTCCCTTAGGATAAAACCTAGATCACAATGAAAACCTCCTTGTTCAAACACATTAAAATGCAGGAGCACAGACCAAGGTCTATCTCAAATCCACAGGAAAATACTTGGCAGTTAACTTCCAAGTACAATGGAGCCTCTTGTAATTAGGATAAACCAGTTACAATCCCCATGGCTGGTATGAAGGAAAAGGAGCAAAGACTTTAGTGTGGAAGATGACAATCCACTGGAATCTGTCACGCAGGCAGAAAATCAACATATCTCAACCTTCCATAGCTTGAAACTTTCCAAAGCAGGAAAATGTCTGAATAACAATACTAAAGAGAAAAGTATTAACAGACTGTAAAAACAACAGCAGCAGCAACACAACAAAGAAAGAAACCTCCTACCACAGCACCAACAAAAGAGGAAAAAGAAATGTCAACTTCTCAGCCAAATCCACTCTTGGTAAATGGAAAGCAGCTGAGGCTGCCCAGGGAGGTGGTGGAGTCACCATCCCTAGAGGCGTTCAAGAGAGGATTGGACGTGGCACTTGGTGCCATGGTTTGGTAGTCATGAGGTGTTGGGTGACAGGTTGGACTTGATGATCTTTGAGGTCTTTTCCAACCTTGTTGATTCTATAATTCTGTGATTCTATGATGATGATTAAGATGTGGTCTGATGTACATGGTTGGTATCATGTAGCATTTTTAGACTTAGAAATGTTGAAAAAAATCAAGGCAGCACATTTCAGGGAAAAATGTGTGTTCCTCTTAAAATGCTTTAGAAGCATCATTATGGATCATGACCCAACACAGAATGAGCATGGCTCTTAGCCAACAAACCCAGGAAATACACATCAACAAAGCTGGAGAGGAACGCTGAGAGATCACTCTAGGACATGGCACTGTTAGAATGGGCCCAGAGGAGGCCACAAAGATGATCAGAGGGCTGGAGCACCTCTGCTATGAAGACAGGATGAGAGAGTTGGGGTTGTTCAAGCTGGAGAAGAGAATGCTCCAGATGACATCTTACAGCAGCCTTCCAGTATTTGAAAGGGGCTACAGGAGAGCTGAAGGTGGTTTGTATTTATCTAACATGCTATTAACAGTGCTGTATTTCACTCTGACTGTGCCCTTTGCTTCTCTGAATTTCACAAGACCCCAGATTTTTGGATAGTCTTTCTTACTATCAAAATAAAGATATGGAAGACTTTTTTGTGTGTGTCCAGTGTTCCATCCTTAGAGGCCCCCTATTATGATGTGAAATATACTGAGAATGACAGCTACTTAAATTGAACCAAAAGCCTGAAATAGTCACACCAAAATGAAACCAGGCTTTCAAAGGTAATGAGAAATGCACAGATGCTATCAATTCAAACAATACTAATTAGTGTGCTTGTAGCCTAGGATTAATTATTCCCTTGGTTCTATTTGCAGCTATCTCAATTGACAAACCTCAAGTCTTATATCTATTGCTGTTATTCCTCTTAGGGCAACTAAAGAGGCAGCCACAATCCTTCTTCCATGATGAAGCAGTTTTTTTATTACAGTTGCATTTACTTCACAGCTCACTGAAATGATCCCTAAAAACCTGAGTTATGTTCAGCATCCATCAGGAGCTCTAAAGACAAGGAAAATGAATCAGTGATGAGCCAGCTGCCCTGAAATATTTTCAAGTTCATTTGTATTTTCAGGGCAACAAAAAAAGCAAAAGAGCAAATAAACTCCAGTTGGATTATAAACACCTTGATCTTAAAAAATATAATCTTAATGGGATGCTGGCAGCCAGCCTCTGCAGTGGGAATGTGCAACAACTGCCTCCAGGTGATCCCATAGGAAGCTGACCCATCAAGTCAGCACACTGGGTTATTACAGATGTAAAATGCTCCCTGATACTTTGGTGTATAAGTGTCATGTGGCCCTGTGACGACTGTCACATGCACTGTAATCGTCTTTGATGTATCTCCCCTTCTCATCTTTTACAACTTAAGAAGATCAATCCAGCCTTTTTCTAGATGCCTAACCACCACTTAGATGCCTAACTTAAATCCC
The DNA here is from genome assembly GCA_033816785.1 of Picus viridis. Classification (NCBI taxonomy): domain Eukaryota; kingdom Metazoa; phylum Chordata; class Aves; order Piciformes; family Picidae; genus Picus; species Picus viridis. Next base: position 6,560,320 of record CM066584.1, read on the forward strand.
TCAGGTTTAGCAGTTGTGACCTATGGGTCATGCATGGAGAATTTCTACCTACTTGCCTCTCGGTTTCAGAGAGAGTGACATTTTCTTTTTGGCACCTTATAAATGCAATTTAGCTTCTTCTTTGCCCTTCCCTGTTTCCCAGCATCTACATTGTTATGGTTTGGAGCCATTCCTTGCATAGTGACACCTTTGACCTGTATTGTTGGCCTGGGGTTGGAAGGAATATCCTAGGTTCCAATTTGAGTTCCAGATTCCCTGAATTAATTTCAGCTTTCTATCAAATTGACTCTCACAAACATTCCTGACAGGAGAGCAAGGACTGCAGTGCAACAAGGCAATTGTTCTGGAAACCACTTACCTGAGCCATCAGCCAAATATGGCTGGTGAGAAGATGTCAGCTAAGGACAAGGGATTCAAACACAGCAGGGGAGAAGGGTTCCTAAGGACATTTACAGCCCTTTGAGAGAGGAAATGCAGCTATGTCCTCCTCTTTCTGTTTGTTTTAAAGCATTCAACACTGGTTTAACTTTGCTCTCCTTGGAATCAATGTGAGACCCATTGATTAACTGGGATACAGAGGGAACTGGGGTACAGAGGAAAGTCAAGCCAAGAGGAAGCTTCAAATCTTTCAAAAGGCTCCTTTGGATGAGCAGGAGCCAAAATCTTTCAAATGAATTGCAGAGTTGCTTTGTGTTCTGCTTAAAGACGTTCGCCATGAGAGCCACCTGCCCCAGACAGAACCATCTCACACACTAATCATCCATTTTCTAGCTGGAAGCTGCTCCAGGCTCTTTCCACACCTCCCCAGTCACGTCCAAGCACTACTGCCTCACACCCACCAGCACTGGGAAGCGCACAGAGATGAGGACACCCTGTGGAAGACAGCAGAGGTGCTAAGAGAAATTTATCCTCCTAAGCCCCCTCGGTGAGATCCCCACCGCTGCCACTGTAAAGTCCTTTGCACCATTAGCACACAAATAGGGCTGAGGACTGCAACCCCCGCCCCGGGGCACTGGCTGCCTGTGTGTGTGCTAAGTGCTGAAGATGACCCTTTGGTGGCCCTGCAGCTACAGTCGTGGTGCGCTCCCAGTCTCAGCTGCCTGCTGGCACAGCTCACAGCACCCCTTCGAGGTCTGAAAGGAATGCATGCAACGGGGGGATGAAATCTGGTTAGGCCACACCTTGAGTCCTGTGTCCAGTTCTGGGCCCCTCAGTTTAGGAAAGATATTGAGGTGCTGGAAGGTGTCCAGAGAAGGGCAACAAAGCTGGGGAGGGGTCTGGAGCACATCCCTGTGAGGGGAGGCTGAGGGAGCTGGGGTTGCTTAGCCTGGAGAAGAGGAGGCTCAGGGAGACCTTATTGCTCTCTACAACTCCCTGAAGGGAGGTTGTAGCCAGGTGGGGGTTGGTCTCTTCTCCCAGGCAAGCAGCACCAGAACAAGAGGACACAGTTTCAAGCTGTGCCAGGGGAAGTTTAGGCTGGAGGTGAGGAGAAGGTTCTTCCCAGAGAGAGCTGTTAGCCGTTGGAATGGACTGCCCAGGGAGGTGGTGGAGTCACCATCCCTGGAGGTGTTCAAGAAGGGACTGGATGTCACACTTGAAGTCATGAGGTCTTGGGTGACAGGTTGGACTTGATGATCTTTGAGGTCTTTTCCAACCTCATTGATTCTATGATTCTATACTAAAGCAGGTCAAGGAGGGTGATTTGAGACAACCAGCATAGCTTCACCAAGGGCATGCCCCATATGCTCAACCTAGTAGCTTTCTACAGTGGAGTGGCTACATCAGTGGACAGGGGATGACTTATGGATGTCATCTATCTGGACTTCTATAAAGCCTTTGACTCTGACCCCCACAACATCTTTCCCTCTAAGCTGGAGAGATATGGAATTGATGAGCAACCTGTCCAATGGATAAGGAATTGTCTGGATGATCACAAAGGGTGGAGCTCAATGGTTCAGTGTCCAGATGGAGACAGGTGGCAAGTGATGTCCCTCCAGGGTCTGGAGCAGGGCAGATTTAGGTTGGACATAAAAAGGAAATGCTTTATGATTAGAGTGGTAAATTACTGGAAGAGGGTGCCTAGGGATGTGGTTGAGGCCCCCACCCTGGAGACATTCAAGATGGGACTTGATGTGCCTCTGAGCAGCCTGATCTAGTTGGAGGTGTCCCTGCTGACTGCAGGGGGGAGTTTGAACAAGATGACTTTGGAGGGTCCCTTCCAACCTTGCAATCTGTGAACAGCGTTTCAGTCATTTCTGAGTTTGTGTGACTGACACCAGTTCTAGGAGGAACAAAAAGTGAGTGTGGGCGAGTGATGCCACCTTGTGGTTTAAAACTATCATCCTAGTACAGAATCGAGCAGGTGCCTAATGAGTGGATCTCCTTTAGCAGTCTCTGAGACCCCAGCATCTTTGGGAGCAGAGGTTGGTGGTTTTGTCTGCTTTCTAGGTGAGCCCCATTGATGTTCTTGTAGAAAAGAATATATGCCAGGGCCTGGGCAGGTTTTTTCCAAAAACACAAGTGTTTGTGTGCCAGACTGCAAGTGAATTTTGTCATAAATAATGTAAGTTGGAGCACTGCTGCCTGCTAGGCTCCATGTGGCCTCTCATTACTATTTTTTTGGTGGGGTACAAATTCAAGCTTTTATTGATCCTTCACATTGCACAGAAATAAAAGTGCTTGTCTCAGTGACTCTGCCTCACCAACTCTTTCAGGGCCCCCCAGAGACCCCCTGGGAAGCCTCAAGGGAAAATCCAGAGGCCCCAGAACCCCCTCACAAACCCGCTTTTGGTGCACCCAGACCCCCTCCAGATGCTCACAGACCTCCTTTAGATGTGCTCAGATGCACGTTAGATCCTCCCTCCCAGACGGTTTTAGATACCCCCTAGATGTCCCCAGATCCATTCAGATGCCCCCTAGAGCCCCTTAGATGTCTCCAGACCCGTTTAGATGCCCCAAAGCCCTTTTGATACCCCCAGGCGCTCCCTCTAACCATTCTGGGATACTAAAGGGACCACCCCCAACCGCAGAGAAACGCACCGCCAGCACATAGGCACATCCCAGCCTCACAGGATGCTGATTCTGCCCTACCCTTCCACCCCCTGCGCCGACCACCACCCCCAGTGCGGGAGTCTCCCCGGCCCTCCGCCGGGGCCTGAACGGGCTGAGTGGTCCCAAAGAAGTGCTGGGGCGTTCTGCAGAGTCCCCCGGCCCCACATGGCCTTCCCAGGCCCTTTTCTGTCCTTTCAAAGTTCCCAGAAGCCCTCGACCATCAGCCAACAGCCTCTCACCCGCTGGCGGGGGCTCGGCAAGGCCACAAAGCAAGCGCGGGCCCGGAGCCGGGGCAGGGCAGCCGGGACACGAAGCGTGACCACAAACCACTGAAGCGCAGAGTGGCAGCGCGGCGAATCACGTCATTGCGTGAGGGGCTGAACCATCCCGGAGGACCAGCGATGGAAAGGAGTCCTTCGCACATAGAGAGAAGCGGCCAGAGCGACCGCGAGACGTGCTTACATCATGGCGTAATGGCAGGAGGTACCGTGGAGGACCGAGTGCAGAGACGAGTGCGTAGAGCGAATCTCGGCATAGAGACGAGGATCCAGAGCGGCTACTGGGCGTCTATGTCATTACGTGAGCGGCAGGGGTAGGCGTACAAGGGATCGGCGGCCTTCGGCTGTTTCCGGGCTCGCTTCGGCTCCTGTTGGCTTTTCTCTTGCGGGACTCTCCTGAGACCCGCAGTGGTCTCCCAAGGGAAAACCTCCAGAGCGCCTCCCGCCCCCTTTAGACGCCTCCCAAACCTCTTCAAAAGCACCCAGAAGCCCTTTAGATGCCGGGGCTGGGGGTGTATGGCTGGTGGCCGTGGACATGCCGGGACACCGAAAACCAGAGTGAGACACACACACACGCGCGGATCCTGCGAGACCCTAAAACCTGAGACCCCACGATTCCACTGAAGACCCCAGAGACGGGGGTGACCCCACAGAGACCCCAAAACCACAGCGACACGCCCCCCAACTCCTTGCGGACCTTCCTAAGACACTCCCGGGAGCGCAGCGGGCGCACTCCAGAGGTCCCCAGACCCCAGAACCCTTTAGATGCCTCCAAATTCTCCTTTGATACCCTCCCAGAGTCACTTTAGATGCCAGCAGACTCTTAAGAGCAGTGGCAACACAGAGCAGTTATCTGCCCCTGTGCTGGGGAACACCTCAGCTGGGTTCTGTTCACAGGTTTTCTTCTATTCAAATAAATAATTTTAAAAACACACACACAAAAGAAAATCCACTGGTTTTCTTTTTTTATATACACGTATTTATATTTCAAAGCCCCATGTGGCTCTACTTAGGATTTGCTTTTGTATTCTAGAAGCCTTTATATATAATAGAGGAGATACAGTGGGGGTCATTTCAAAGCCTTTTCTTCATACAAGTTAATACCATTCTTCAATATCTAGATAAACAGGAGAGCTGTTTCTCTGCTGGAGTTTCTCTGCTGGAACACCTCACACTAATAGTTAATGGTTTTTAATGTTTTTTCAATCCCCTCCAAGAAAGTTCAGGCATTTGAAACATTCAGGGCTGCAAGCCCCCTTTTGGGGAGGGTGCCCCCACCCCTCACTCACCTGCTCCTCTGCTGCATCATCACCCACCCCCATGTGGCATCATGGAAGGAAAGACCGAGGTGGGTATGCCTGCTGGGCTGTGCTCCTTTTCCTCCACCCAAGCCAGGGACACCCTGCTTGGTAAGATTTGCACCTTCAGCGCATGGTTGAGCATTTGCTGCTTTTTCTCTTCTCTATGAGAGCTGCTGCACAGCTCCTCTGCATCTCCGACCGTGTTGGATGTTCCCCAGGACTTACTGCCCCAACACCACCTTGCAGTCGGTGCTTTTATCACTGGCAATCACAAGTCTCTTGTGTCTGTTGCTCTAATAAATTAAACCATTTGATGGTTTCGGCTTGCTGAACCTGTGTTGGTACAAGTCCTTCTTGGGACACTGGGAAAAAAGAGAGACAAAGGTTAATTCTGTCAAACAGTGCCAGAGAGAGTCCTGACACTCTTAGAGAGGCAGCCATCAGGATGGCACCCTGAGGTGCTGTGGTGGGTTGAAATTTTCCCCAACATTAATTTTGCCAGAGCAGCTCATTTGGAAGCGAACGAAGGCTGTGTTTACAGGCAAAACTACAATCTGCAATGGAATACAATGAATACAAACAAAACACACAGTATTTACAACATTTGCAGATATTTAAAATTAACAAACAACATGAGAACCCCACCCTGGTCAGAGACCAGGAGAGCTGTCTCTCTGCTCCCCCTGAGGTCAAGCAAAAGCAGGGTTAGTATCCTCCAAAGCAATGAAGCAAGAAGAGAAGAGAAGCCCCCAGAATGTTAGAATAGAACAGAACAGAACAGAACAGAATAGAACAGAATAGAATAGAATAGAATAGAATAGAATAGAATAGAATAGAATAGAATAGAATAGAATAGAATAGAATAGACCAGACCAGGTTGGAAAAGACCTCAAAGATCATTGAGTCCAACCTATCACCCAACACTATCTAATCAACTAAACCATGGCACCAAGCACCCCATCAAGTCTCCTCCTGAACACTTCCAGTGATGGTGACTCCACCACCTCCCTGGGCAGTCCATTCCAATCGCCAATCGCTCTTTCTGTGAAGAACTTCTTCCTAACATCCAGCCTAAACCTGCCCTGGCACAGCCTGAGACTGTGTCCTCTTGTTCTGGTGCTGGGTGTCTGCCTGGGAGAAGAGACCAACCCCCACCTGGCTACAACCTCCCTTCAGGGAGTTGTAGAGAGCAATAAGGTCTCCCCTGAGCCTCCTCTTCTCCAGGCTGAACAACCCCAGCTCCCTCAGCCTCCCCTCATAGGGTTTGTGCTCCAAACCCCTTCCCAGCTTTGTTGCCCTTCTCTGGACACCTTCCAGCATCTCAACATCTTTCCTAAACTGAGGGGCCCAGAACTGGACACAGGACTCAAGGTGTGGCCTAACCAGTGCTGAGTACAGGGGCAGAATGACCTCCCTGCTCCTGCTGGCCACACTGTTCCTGATACAGGCCAGGATGCCATTGGCCTTCTTGGCCACCTGGGCACATTGCTGGCTCATGTTCAGCCTACTATCAACCAGTATCCCCAGGTCCCTTTCTGTCTGTCTGGTCTCCAGCCACTCCGACCCCAGCCTGTAGCACTGCATGGGGCTGTTGTGGCCAATGTGTAGAACCTGGCACTTGGATGTGTTAAATCTCATGCCCTTGGACTCTGCCCATCTGTCCAGCCTGGCAAGGTCCCTCTGTAGAGCTCTCCTACCCTCAAACAGACCAACACCTGCCCCCATCTTGGTGTCATCTGCAAATTTACTGGTCATGGACTCAATGCCCTCATCCAGATCATCAATAAAGATATTAAAGAGCATGGGGCCCAGCACTGATCCCTGGGGACACCACTAGTGCCTGGCTGCCAGCTGGATGTGGCACCATTCACCACCACTCTCTGGGCTCAGCCCTCCAGCCAGTTCCTAACCCAGCTCAGAGTGCTGCTGTCCAAGCCAGTGGCTGACAGCTTGGCCAGGAGTTTGCTGCGGGGGACAGTATCAAAGGCCTTGCTGAAGTCCAGGTAGTCTACATCCACAGCCTTTGGTACAAGCAGTCTTACAGCAGATACCTCTCCAATGAAATAGTCTGGAATTATCTTTGGTTTTCCTTTTTGCATCCAATAGTGATTTATTTACCATTTTTCTACTTTTCTGCTCAAAATCTGTAACAAAAATTTTAAAAGGCATAGCCTAAAACTACCACAGGTGCCATTAGCCGTGCACTGGAGCTGGGCCTTCTGAGGATCTGAGGAGCCCGGTGTAACACCTGCAGAAAAACGTTCATTCCTCCAGCAGGCAGCTCTGGCTTTAGAAACAAAGCTTTACTTTATCATTATTTTATCTCAGCACCAGCTGTAGCTGTCAGTATTACCAAACTACAGAGTAATGGCCTCCTCCCAGTCCCTCCCAGTTTCCTCCCAGCAAGGGACTGGGAAGAAACCGGGAGGGACTGAAAGGGAACTGGGAGGGAACTGGGAAGAAACTGATAGGGACTGGGAGGAAACTGGAAGGGACTGGGTTATGCAGGAGTGACCTTCAGCTTCTGTGACCATCTTTATGCCACAGGGATGGTGGCAGGTCCAAAGGAGGCCACAAAGATATCAGAGGGCTGGAGCACCTCCCCTACGAAGACAGGCTGAGAGAGGGTCTGTTGAGCCTGGAGAAGAGAAGGCTGCAGGGAGACCTTAGAGCAGCCTTCTAGTACCTGAAGAGGGCTCCAGGAGAGCTGGGGAGGGACTTCTGACATGGGCTTGTAATAATAGGATGAGGGACAATGGCTTTGAGCTGGAAGAGAAGAGATTTAGACTGGAGATTAGGGAAAAATTCTTTACAGTAAGGGTGGTGAGACACTGGAATAGGTTGCCCAGGGAGGTTGTGAATGCCCCCTCCCTGGAGGTGTTCAAGGCTAGGTTGGATGAGGCCTTGAGCAGCCTGGTCTAGTGGTCCATTCTGTGAATGGATGATTCTATGAATCCAGAAGAACCTATATTGGAGAGGAAAAATGTTCAAGGCTGGACAGTGCAGCGAGTAGCCCCAGCCATGGAGCCTGTGTGGAGCTAGGAGTAAGTTTGGGGTGTTGTGAAGCTGTCACATAAAGGGGGCAGTCTGCTTGTAGCCAGAGCCCGAGCTGCTGGCTGACCACATCTGCTGAAGCAGTTGAAGTGTGGGCTGGCAATGCCTGCACTTTGTCAAAGAGAACATTTAAGGAAGTTCAGCTGCGGAAGTGCTCTGAACCCCGCGCGGCTCCCAGAAGGTCCCTCCTGGAGAGGTGGTGCGTGGCCGTGCTACCCACCCCGGGCATCTCAACCCATCCTGGGCTTCCTCAAGGTGACCCTGTGCTGAGCTCAGGCATCTCAACCCATCGTGGGCTTGTCCTGAAGGTGACCTTGGGCTGAGCTCCGCGTGCCTGCTCTGGGAGCTGTTGATTTACAATGCAGATTCCTCACTCCTCGCCTGCCTGCCCCTGCCCCTCCTAAACTTGGCTGGGACAGAAGAGCCTGTTTGCTTTCTGATGCCAACAGTGGCTGTGGCAGAGAGCCCTGCCATGTGAGAGGCAGAGATAGAGCAGAGGGGGCCAAGGAGGAGCAAACGGTGCAGCTGCTGTTACTTCTGGCAGCCGAGGAGCACATCTGTGGGACAATGTCGGTGCTTAACCCTGTCCTGCAGCCTCCAGAGGTGAAGGAGTATCTGTCCAAGGGCGAGCGCTTCATCAAGTGGGATGATGTGAGTACCAGGGACTTTGCTTTGCTGAGTTCTATGGGAGGTGACTGGGCAGATACTATTTTGTGGGGAGACTGGAAACATGTATGTGGTGAGCAGATGGGACAGTGAAAGCAGAGATGTCTGGATGGAGAAGAGCAGGAGATCTGAGGGCTAAAAGCAAGGGGTGTAGGTGTTGGGGGTTGGCGGGATGGCTTCTGCACTGCTTCTTGCTGTGGAAGATGAAGCAAATGGAGTCACTGGGTCTGTGTGGGACACCAGGGTCCTGCCTGTGTGAATCAGTCCTTGGGAAGGTGCTCACTGCAGGGAGTCTCCTTGGGGTGAGGGGCACCCACTGCACTTGGACTTGTCCAGAGGGGCCTGCAGGGTGATGCAATCCAGAGCTGAGCAAACTTCCCTGACTTTGCAGACAGTGGAGATCAAGCTCCAAGTTTTTTCCTCTCCTGGCCGTGTTGCTGGAGAGAGAGCCATGTCCTCCACATCTGCCCAGCTTGGGGGTCTGTGAGTCTCAACTCATGCAGCATTCCAGCAATGCAGAGGCTGTGCTTGAGCAGTGCTGCAGCCTGGAGAGTGCTGCAGAAAGCTGCTTCTTTCCTTTGGTGTCCTCAATACACTTGCTTTGCAGTCTCTGTCATTTGTTGTGAGAGACAGAAAGAATGGAACAGCAGAAGAGGAGATACTGATTTGGATGTAATAGTTCCATTCCTCCTTGAATAAGAAGGCAAAAGAGGATTTTACCCCAATGTCTGCCTCCCTGAGCAAAGGGACAGCAGCGGCCCATGCATTTTGTCTGCAGCATGAATTGTCTGCTGCTGAGCATGAATGTTGAAAAAGCAGGGGCAAGCCAGGTTATGATTGTTCACTAAGCTCTGAGGGAAACATTTGAAGTGGTATTGCAGATGAGATGCATTAGAAGGAGCCTTCAGCAGCTGTTGTGGGCGTAGAGCTGGAGCAGAGTTTGAGGTCCCAAGGCAGTGTGTGTGTGTGTGTGTGTGTGGCTGATCACTTGTGTGCAGCTGGGGAGGGACTTTTTACAAGGGCTTGTAGTGATAGGGTGATGGCTTTAAGCTGGAAGAGGGGAGATACAGAATGGAGGTGAGGAGGAAATTCTTTACAGTGAGGGTGGTGAGACACTGGCACAGGCTGCCCAGGGAGGTTGTGGATGCCCCCTCCCTGGAGGTGTTCAAGGCCAGGCTGGATGGGGCCTTGAGCAGCCTGGGCTAGTGAGAGGAGTCCCTGCCCATGGCAGAGGGGTTGGAACAAGATGATCTTGAAGGTCCCTTCCAGACCAAACCATTCTGTGATTCTGTGATAAGAATGGATGGTGCAGCAGCACTGAGGAATAAGGAAGCAATGTAATAGGAAAGGATGTTGGACAAAAAGGGTGGATGCTGAGGAGCACAGGTTGGATTATCACTGGGCAGTTATTTATTCCACGAGCTGTGCATAAACCAGAGGATGACCACAGGGTGTGGTGGACGGCACAACCTTCCCTTCCTTTTCAGTGGAGGCCTTGTGGCTTCTTTGAATTTGAACAGGGATTTGGTTTCTGAGAATAATAATCATAGAATCATTGAAGTTGGAAAAGACCTCTACAGTCATCAAGTGCAACCTCTTACCCAACACTTCCATGTCCACCAGACCACGTCCTGAAGTGCCACATCTACTTGTTTTCTAAAAACCTCCAGAGACAGTGACTCCACCACCTCCCTGGGCAGCCTGTTCCTATGCCTGATCTCTTTGAGCAGAGAATTAGTTCCTAACTTCCAACCTAAACATCCCCTGGTGTGGCTTGAGGCCAAATTTGTCCGACTTGTCCACCTTGGTTCTGATCTGGAAGATCTCCTTGTTGGGTGGGGTTCAGGACCAGCCCTGAATAATTTCATCAGATTTTTGTGCCTGTGGTTAAGTTTATAGTCTGTGTAAAGCTAGTCCATGGAGTTTAAGGATCACCCCCTAAAGCAGATTGATCTGCTGTAGCAGGTGGACCTCTACTCAAAGTATTCCTGAGCAGACCTCTTCTCTGTAAGGAGAGCACCTACATGGTAAATGACATAGACTGGTAGATGCCATGGATGAATGCTGTCTCTGCTTGGCCCAGGCTACTTTCTGGAGCTTGTGGGTGCCTTGGAAGGAAAAGAGTTAAAATGAAACCATTAACTGCATCTAGAGGTGCTTCCTTCTCTAGATTCATTGTACAAGAAGCTCCAAGAGAGCCACTCTAGCTAAAAGCATAATGTTAGGTGAGACTTGGGCTTCAGCAGAGCTCAGCTCCCATAGCTTCACACTGTTACCCTGGAGATGTTCTAAAATCATCTGGTTCAGTTCCATAAATCACAGAGGATGATTCACCCAGCTGGGTCTATATTTGGACTGGGAACCTTACATCCCATAATGGGTTCTCCAAGTCACATAAGGTGCTAACTTCCTCTCTTCTGGTTTTGTCAGGAAACAGCGAGTGCTTCTCCTGTGATCCTGCGAGTGGATCCAAAGGGCTTTTACTTGTACTGGACCTATCAGAGCAAGGTAAGTGCTAGGACTTCACAACCTCATCTCCAAATAAGAGTGAAAGTAGTGATCATAAGAATGTGGAGACCTCAAGTCTGGAAAGGCAGTTGGGCTCCTCTCTGGTCAGGGAGGTGTGCACACTGCCAGAGGGAAACCACAGAGTACTGGTTGCAGGAGGGGAGTTAGGGGGTAACAAACTGAGGAGAGAGAATTCAGTTCCTCACTGTGGAGAAGCCACAAGGAGCGGAGAGGTCTGGCTGACTGGAGCTGGAAGGCTGGGCTTACTTCTGCTTTCCAGAGCAGGGCTGTGGTGTAGCTTCTTCCTCTTTGTGACCTACATGCTGAAAAGACATGGTAGATAAAGAGTCAGTCCTGCACGGTGCCCGGGCCAGGAGACATGAAGTGTTTTGGGGAGCTCTTCACTGTTGTTGGAGATATTCAAGAAACATGTGGACATGGCAGCTGGGGATGTGGTTTAATGGCCATGGTGGTCTTAGGTTGGAGGTTGGACTCAAAAGTCTCTTCCAACCCAAAGAATTCTATGATTCTCAGAAAAGTGTGCCCTAGTGCCAGTGGGGCAAAGCACTGCCATGCAGCCATGTCCTCCCAGAACAGTGTCCTGAGGATGGGCACTGTCACATCCCTCTAGAAGGTGTGCTCTCCTTTCAGCCGTGTCTGGCACTCTCATTCTCCTTTCAAGGTCTACTCCTGGTGGTAGGATTTTTGCTGTGGGAGTTCCAGCCAGCCCTCAGCAGCCTGATTTACATTCCCGAGGAAGTGCTTAGGGGGCATATTCCCTGTGCTCTGAGGGAATCTGCAGGGTGGTGTGAGCTAGCAAGGGTGGTGGGTAAATGCTGGCTGTCAGAGGGAGTGGGGCAGGCTTGAGGAGGTCCTGTGAGGGCTGGCATGAGCACAGCAACCAAAGCTTTGTGAGATATGGTGAGTAGTTTATCTGTTGAATTCATGTGGCTTCTTTGGCCAGCTCCTCATGTCATGAACAGCAAGGAAGTAAAAAACTGTCTTGTTACATGAAGGTTTAGGAGTAAAATTTCCACCCTGCTTGACAATAAAATAGGGATCCAGCCAGAAGGTATGGTATCCACATTGTTCCTTGTTGTGATCTTGGAAAAGAGCACTAGCTGCTGCAACAAGTGTAATTTGTTCTCCAGATCCATGGTGAGCAGAGAAATTAGTAACAGAGGAAGGAAATTCAGGTTGGTTATTAAAAGAACAAACAAAATAAACACAACAGCAGTGAGGACATGGAGGAGGCTGCCTGGGGAAGGTTGTGGAATGTCCTCCATGGGAATTGCTTCAGAACAGGTCTCTTGGGAGTGACCTGGTCCTGTCTCTCTACCATAGACTGAGTTGTGTTGACACCATGGATTTGTAACTGGGGTAGAGTTTCCTCACATAAGCCTGTGTGCATGTCATACACTCCCTCTCACAGCAACCCCCACCAAGCCTCTGGCCTCACTGTGAAGAGGGCAATGCTGCAGACCACCAGCACTACCTCAGCATTGTCCAGCTGGACATGTCATAGAATCATAGAAGGGTTTGGGTTGGAAGGGACCTTAAAGATCATCTCCTTCCAGTGTCCCTGCCATGGGAAAGGACACTTTCCACTAGGCCACGTTGCTCAAGCCTCCATCCAACCTGGTTTTAAACACAGTGGACATTCACAACCTTCCAGAGCAATCTGTTCCAGGGCCTTACCACCCTCACTGTAAAGAATTTCTTCCTAACCTCCAGTCTACATCTGCCCTCTTCCAGCTCAAAGCCATCACGCCTCATCCTTTCTTGTAATCCCCTTCAGGTACTGGAAGGCTGCTCTAAGGTCTCCCCAGAGCCTTCTCTTCTTCAGGCTGGGCAGCTCCAACTCTCCCAGCCTGTCCCCATAGGAGAGGTGCTGCAGCCCTCTAATCATCTTTGTAGCCTCCTCCGGATCCTCTCCAACAGTCTGATGTCCTTCCTGCTGATTTTTCCCTGCCTCATTCCTGGTGGGAAAGCTCTTTCCGAGTCAAGGGTGCTGGCTGAGACCTGCTTTATAGCTTCTGGGGGCTCTGCAAAGGGTGCTTTGCCTCTCCTCACCTTCCTTGTCCTTGTTCTGTTGTAGGAGATGGAAATGTTGGACATAACCAGCATCCGAGACACCCGTGTAGGGCGGTTTGCCAAAATCCCCAAGGTGAGTGCACAGCTTCAGTGCTGCTGAACTTGGATTGGTTGTTCAGATGGGAAGGGTAGGGCTGCCTGAGGCTTTGGCATCCGCTGAGGCAGCTTATCCTGGCTTTCTGCTACAAGGTGGAGAGGACCTTGCCTCAATCACAGAATCATTTAGGCTGGAAGAGACCTTTAAGATCATGGAGTTCAACCCTTAACCCAGCACTGCCAGGTTACCACTAAACCATGGCCCTCAGCACCACATCTACATTGCTTTGAAACCCCTCCAGGGATGGGAACTCCACCACTGCCCTGGGCAGCCTCAGCCAGACCTTGACAACCCTCAAGATGACAAAACTGTTCTTCATGTCCATCACCTAAACCTCCCCTGGTGTAACTTGAGGCTGTTTCCTCTTGTCCTGAGGTTTCTATCTTTGAGAGAAAAGACCAACTTCTACCTGGCTCCAACCTGCTTTCAGGGAGTTGTAGAGAGTCAGGAAGTCTCCCCTCAGCTTCCATTTCTCCAGGTCCCTCAGCTGCTGCTCATGGTACTTGTCTTCTTACCTTGCAATGACATAGAAGAGTTACATTTTATGTCATCTCTGAACTCCCTGGGGTTCCTCTGTGCACCCAAACCAAAGATACCTCCAGGCTAGGGTGTTGGAGCTTGTTAGAAAGAATATGCCAGAAAGTCAGGAGAACAATTCCCCTTCCATGTGCTTGTCAAAGGAGCCTGTTTGAGTTGTGCTCAGCAGCTGGGTTCTCTCTCACCCACTTTAATCTTGGCCTGGCCTTTACATTCCATGAGCTACACAGGGGTGTCCTACAGGAGACTTCATAGAATGCCAAGTTGAAAGGGACCCCAGGGATCATCTGGTCCAACACTGATGACTTGTGATCCTTCTCTGAGTCACCAGAGCTTTCCTTTGAGCAAGGATGCACAGACTGGGTCAAGGCAGCTACAAACCTGTAGTTACAGTGAGGTTCCAACACGCTGGTGGAGGTTTTTTTTTCCCTTTAAAGGGAAGAAAATGTAGTTCCAGGAAAAAAAAAATATAGTTTCTTCTATTTTTTTTCCCCCAAAGAATTGTAAATTCTCTGCTTGCAGGGTGGCAGGCTAAGGGCAGCACACAAGTATGGCTTTGTTCTGGGTTTCAGATAAAATTCAAACTCCCTGGAGCAAAATTGTCCTTGTTAGGACTTTTTTTTTCCTCTCTCTGCTTTTTTGTTTGTTTTTAACTTCTCCATGTATGGAGGAGGCAAGCAGAAAACTGAAAGAAAGCTTGAATGTGAAAAGGAAACAAAGGAGTAGAGATAACAGCAGAGGTGATTCTCAGCCTGCTGCAAAAAGGGAAGGTTTTGCAATCCGAGAGACTCGAGCAGCCTCTTTGCGTAACTGGTGAGGCTGTTTTCTTGATGCTGCTCTGAAATGTCTCTTCAGAGCTCCCTGAGACTGGTGGTTCCCAAAAGGCCACAATGAGCTGGGTGCTAAAATCCCAGCAGAACCCCAGAACAGTGCCCATCTTGCACAATTCCTTCTGAGAAACTGCCTTTCGTGGAAATTCACTAGAATGAAACATCTGGGTTGAAACTGGAGCAGGGGAGATTTAGGTTGGACCTTAGGAGGAAGTTCTTTACTATGAAGGTGGTGAAATACTGGAATAGGTTGCCCAGAGATGTGGTGGAGGCCCCATCCCTAGGGACATTCATGGTCAAGCTTGCTGGGGCCCTGAGCAGCCTGCTTTAGTTGGAGATGTCCCTGCTGACACAGGAGGCTTGGATAAGACGACCTTCAAGGGTCCCTTACAACATGATGCATTCTGTGATTATATGATTTAAGTTTTCAGCAAGTCCAAAACTGTCTGAAACAAGAAGGGGAGGAAGGAGGAGAAGGAGAAGAAAAAGGTGTCTTGAGAGAGCTAGCCAGGACAATCAGTGCTCAGGCTTTGAAACCCTGCATGCTCATATGTGACCTGCAAAAGAGGGGCACAGAGAGAAGACAAAATTTGCCAGAGGTACCAAGTCATTTGGGGTCACAAAATGAGGGCTTATGTGCAGCAAGGCCTAGAGTTGCTGATTGCATGATCTAATAAGTGATAAAATTTAGTACAGATAACAGTCAGACAAGGCACACAAAAAAAAACCCCTTGATTCTAATCTGCAATTAACAGGCTCTGAGTTTGCTGTTGCTGCTCAGAAACAAGATCATGAGGGTGTGGTAAAATATCAAGGCAGTGTTCAGAGGCATGTGCTCAAAAACAAAGGTCCAAGTTAGGAATTCTATGAAAAGAAAGAGCACATGGTGCTACTGTGCACACCCTGAGTGCACTCATGTTTCTGTGCCTCCCTGGCATCCTCATCCCAGATGAGGCAACTGGAAAAGGTAGAGGAGTGCAGCAAGATGAAGAAAAGAATTAAATAGCTGCTATAGGAAGAGCATCTGAGGAAGCAGGGGGGAAAAAAAGAAAAGAAAAGATGAGGGGGATGTGGAGGAGTATCATGGAGTGTTGTAAAGTGAGGAGATGACTGGAGAAGGTGAGCATGAAGCACTTGTCAGTGTTTCTTCCACTGGGGGGACTACATGTCGAGTGGAATTTTCCAGCAGCAGGCCCAGCACAAGCAGGAGGAGGTGCTGCTGCTTTGCATGTCGTCTCCATGTGCTGTGGGATGTCTTCCTGCACCAGCTAGGAAAACTCAGGACTAGAAGAAAATGCCCTCTGAGGGTTATTAAGTGTGGGATAAGGGCATGCAGTGATAGAACCAGGGGTGAATGCTTTCAGCTGGAAGAAAGGGGATTTAGACTGGATATTAGGAAGAGATTCTTTGCAGTGAGGGTGGTGAGACACTGGCACAGGTTGCCTAAGGAGGTTGTGGATGCCCCCTCCCTGGAGGTGTTCAAGGCCAGGCTAGATGAGGCCTTGAGCACCGTTGTCTTGTGCAAGGTGTCCCTGCCCATGGCAAGGGGGTGGCAGTAGATGATATTTAAGGTCCCCTCCAGCCCAAACCATTCTGTGATCCTCTGATAATGCCTCTGGCTTAGGAAGCTGCTGGATCATACATTCCTGGAAGCTGCAGAGATGTGCCAGGGAAGTGTCATTGCCTTTCCTCTGCCCTCTCCAGGAATATGGATGGACCTCTGGTCTGACCTGGTGTAGTTGTCTCCTAGCCATCGTAGCAGCCCACAGACAGCATTGTACAGTCCTGGGAGTTGGCTACAGCTAATTTCTTACAAAGAAAGAAGAAAGGTCAAGCACCAAATGATTTATTAAGTATTCTGACCAGGCAGAAGCGATGTGCTGGATGACAACCTCTGCTGGGAAAATCCTGAGGGCTTTATGAACGCTGCATTTCACACAGACCCATTTGAAATGAGTCCTCTTTTCAGTTCAAGGAATTTTCTGGCATTACTATGACAAGACATAGTAAAATGCACCAGACTGGCTCCTTACCCACCTTTCTCTTATGGAATGATGGGTGGAAGGTCTTGTGTGGGCACAGAAATGGCCATTGAACCAAGGTGGTGGGAGAGCCATCCAGCCCTGGAAGTGTGTTCACGGCTGCCCTATCCACCATGCTTCTGCAGGGCTGAGCTGTGTATTCAGTTGGCTGTCCTAGACCAGAATTTCCTCAAAGGAATGCAGAAAGCAGTGACCATCTCTTAACATGAACCTGGTGCATCACTGCTCAAAGGTATCAAGAGAAAAAACTGGTGTGACAAGGCAAACCAAGGTCTGTGGGAGGTGAAGGGTGGCAGAATGAAAAAAGGATGTTGGCTCCCTGATACAAATAATGGCTTGGGATGGTTATGGGATGTAACTGTTGAAGTTAATACCAACAGTTGTGTGTTTCATCGCCTAAAGGTGGAGGAGAAGGGGCTGATGGATATTAAGATGAGGAGAACAAAATCACAGCTGCTGGAGTGCCTTTGCATAGTGCCCATAACAAGTCAAATCCTCTTCCCTTCCTGGCAAGTAGCACCATGGCAAACCCACAACCTCTGTGAGGCAAAGCTCATGGTCTGGTTTTCTTAGTGAAGACATTCCCAAGGCAGGCCAGTGCTTTGAGAGCATCTGGTATTGCCTTCTCCTGCAAGGTCCCATGACCTTCTAGCTGGGCTTTGAGCTGCATTGAGGGTGGATCATGCCCTAAGTGAGTCTCTGCTAACAGGTGTGGTGTTGTGGATGTTGGGAGTTACTTGCTTTCAGTAACACTTTCCTCCTGCTGCTAAGAAAGAGGTTTGGGGTTTTTCTTTGTAACCTCTCCACGCACAACAAGAACACCACCAGAGCACCCATGCAGAAAACCACTTCTGAAAAGAGCTGCCATCATGCACACTCCCTTGCCAGCACTGTCACAAGTCACAGCATTGTCCCTGCATGCTGGGAGGAGCAGGGGCTGCTGGGACCCTCTTCGTGGTACTGAAGTGTTTGGGAAGCAGGCAGTCAGCCTCCAGTGCCCAGCAGAGTAAGAGTGGCATTGACAATGGACCGGTTGCTGAGGGCTGGCAGCAGTAGGAGTCTCTTCCAAGTGAGAAGCACTTCATAGAATCATTTAGGTTTGAAAACAGCTGTAGGATTACTGAGTCCCACTGTAAACCCAGTAATGCTAATTCCAGAAGTTGCCCCAGAAGGGTGTTCAAGAAATGTGTGGACAAGGCACTTTGGGACATGGTTTAATGGCCATGGTGGTCATAGGTGGATGGTTGGACTCACTGATCTTAGGGGTCTTTTCCAACCCAAACAATTTCCTGCCTGAAAGTGTGGACACTGGTGCTCTCTTTAAACAAAGGCTCTCCTCTTTCCTTCTGCCCTCCCTCCCAAGCCCTCACCTCCTGCCACATTAACACCTCAGCAGGCGCAGAGCCCTCGAGTCCTCCCCTGACCTCTCCTGTGCACGTGCAGCATTCCCCTTCTCACCCCCTGTGCCTGCTCTTCTCTGAGAGCTCCTCAGTGTTCTGCAGCATGTCTTCTCCATGGGTGTTGTTTTGGAGAGACAGGGCAGAACGAACTCTGGCAGATGTTCAAGAGCAATAAAGACAAGAATTAGCAGGGCCTTTGAACATAGCTGAGACAAGACAGAAAGCCATTGACCGTGGTTCAGCAGCATGCTGGAGCAGATCAAGATGTTCATTATGATGCAGTTCTGTGTTTTCCTTTGAGTAACAAGGAACAATAACAGTATTTTTCCCCCTTCTGATGCACTGAGACACCAGAAGGCTGACAGGGAATGTAATCATTAGGACCAAAATCCATGATGGTTTAGGCCATGCTTTTATGGGCTTCATCTTGGGGTTTGTTCATACATCTCAGCAGGCATTGGCTTTGAAACAAGCATCACTTCTCCTAAACCCAGATGTTGTGTTTTCTGACTGTCATGGTTATAAGCCAGTTTCATCCTCCACATGGATTTTGTTTCTGTTGATCCCAGAGATGGAGGCTCTGAACTGAGCATGTAAAGGGAGAAGGTGATGCTAAGATGTTTCACAGACCCTGTTCTGAGATGACAAGTGGCATCCCCTGCAGGGGACCAGTGCTGTTTGACATCTTTGTCAGGGACATAGGCAGTGGGATTGAGGCACCCCCTGCAAGTTTGTGGTTGACAGGCTGGAGGGAAGGGATGGCATCCAGAGGGGCTGGGACAGGCTGGAGACCTTGGCCCATGAAGTTCAACAAGGCCAAGTGCAAGGTCCTGCACCTGGGTCGGGGCAATCCCAAGCACAAATCCAGGGTGGGTGAAGAGTAGTTCAAGGGCAGTCTGGAGGAGAAAGACATGGGGGGTCAGTTGATGAAAAACTCAACATGAGCCAGCAATAGCCTCTAGCAGTGCAGAAGGCAGCTGTGTCCTGGGCTTCATCAAAAGCGGTGCAACCAGCAAGATGAGGGAGGTGATTCTACCTCTGCACTCTGATCTTGTGAGACCTCACCTGGAGTACTGTGTCCTAGTTCTTGTGCCCCCAATACAAAAAGGACATGGAGCAGGTCCAGAGGAGGGCCACAAAGATGATCAGAGGGCTGGAGAACCTCCCCTGTGTGGACAGACTGAGAGTTAGGGCTGCTCAGCCTGGAGAAGTGAAGGTTCCAGAGAGAACCTAGAGCAGCCTTCCAGTACTTGAAGGATGCTACAGAAGAGCTGGGGAGGAACTTTCAACAAGGGCTTCTAATTACAGGATGAGAGGCAATGGCTTTAAGCTGAAAGAGGGGAAATTTAGGCTGGAGATTAAGAAGAAATTCTTTACAGCAAAGGTGGTGAGACACTGGAACAGGTTGCCCAGGGAGGTCATGGATGCCCTCTCTCTCTGGAGGTGTTCAAAACCACGTTGGATGAAGCCTTGAGCAACCTGGTCTAGTGGAAGGTGTTCCTGCCCATGGCAGGGGTTGGAACTAGACAATCTTTTGGTCCTTTCAAACCCAAAGCATTCCGTGGTTCTGTCACCAGACCGGGGTGAGCAGTGCTCAGGAGCCGCCAACACAGGGAGCACTCACGGTGCAGCTGGGGCTGAGCAGGGGGCAGAGCTATGCACTATAAACACATGGTGGGTGGTCAGAGCTGGAGACTGAGCAACATCTCTGCTCTGTGGACTCAGGCTGGAACTAAACAAAGTCTGCTGTTAGGGCCTCGAAATAACCCAGTGACCACAAGCAGCTGGGTGGACGCGAGCTGCCCTGCGTGCGCGCGGGAAGAATGCAGTGGGAGCCTCTCGTTCGTGCAAGGTTTATAAACAGTGGAGCAGGGGCTGAGCAAGGAAACAAACATGTCTGAATAATGGCCTGCTGTCGTGCTGGGCCTTTCTCTGCCCCTTCCATCTTTCTGCAGGGCCAGAAGGTGCTGAGTTGCAGAGTCTGCATCTTTCCCTGTCAGGCTGCTCCCGCTGGATTCCCAAACGCTGCAGGCTGTTTCGTGCCATGTGAATCTCTGCTGCTGCTGCTGCCTGTTCCGCTTCCTTTAGATAAGGCCCCAGTGAAAGCTGAGAGTGCTTCATCTGCCTGGGGTTTTTTCTGCCTCATCTTGCTGAGATGCTTGTCATGGAGACAGGCTGGCCCCCCTGCATCACAGTTATCAGTCCTGGAGTCCTGTGATGGAGCTGTGCAGCTAACAATGGCATGAAGGTTACCTGCAGTCAAAGGCAGTCGATTAATTCTGGCGCTCCTTCTGACAACCAAACAACATTTCTTCTCCAAAAGAGAAGACTTATTGTCATGTCCTGTCTTCTAATACCACAAGTGCTGCATCACATAGTGCATTTCAAAGGCACCAAACAGAACTGTAGAATCATAGAATGATCTGGGTTGGAAGGGATCTTAAAGCTCATCCAGTTCCAACCCCCTACCATGGGCAGGGACACCTCCCACTAGATCAGGGCATCCACAACCTCCCTGGGCAGGCTGTGTTTCACCATCCTCACTGTAAAGAATGTCTTCCTAATCTCCAGTCTCAATCTCCCCTCTTCCAGCTCAAAGCCATCACTCCTCATCCTATCACTACAAGCTGCTGTGAAACGTCCCTCCCCAGCTCTCCTGTAGCTCCCTTCAGGTACTGGAAGGCCTCTGAGGTCTCCCTGGAGCCTTCTCTTCTCCAGGCTGAATAGTCCCAGGAGAAGACACCAGGTAGTCCATGTGCTGCTGTGGCACATCCTGGCTGTGCTTGGGCTGTGTCCCATTTCAAGTGGAGAAAGGACTGTCTGTGTCTTCTGCTTTAGGTCTGGCTCTTTGATTATATTTGCATGGGAATTTGCTTTTCTTTGGACTGAATCTGCTTCATACAGGTGAGGGGTTTAGGCAAATCAGGAGGCTGGGATGTTTGGACATAAGGAGGGAGGTCTCCACAGTGAGGGTGCTGAGACACTGGAACAATTTGCCCAGAGATGTGGTTAAGGCCCCATTCCTGGAGAAATTCAAGGTCATACTTAACAGGGCCCTGAGCAGCTTGCTATAGTTGGAGATGTCCCTGCTGACTGCAGGGGTCTTTGGACAAGATGACCTTTGAGGGACCCTTCACACCCAGGGCTTTCTGTGATTCTGTGAAGCGGAGCGGAAGCTGAGTCTGTGTTTCAGCCTCTCTGCCTGTGAGCTGTTTTCTGCTTGCTTGAGATTTTAAAGTGGATTTGCTAAGCCTGATGCTTTCTGATTTGCATGGCTAATGCAGTTGTCCTGCTTTTCATTCATGTTTTTTTCCTTTATGGCCACCTGCAACCTGACTCTAAGCAATGACCTAGTGAATCTGCTGCTGCACAAGGTGCTAAAGGTTATGGAAGAGCCATGGCATCAGGTTCTGTGCCCTTGGACAGAGTCTCTGGTCCCTTCTCACCACCTTCATTTGGTGCTTTTATCCCATGAGGGAGATAATCCCCATGCAAAGCAGCAGCACAGAGTGAGTGACTTGCTTAAGGCCAGGCAGGAAATCAGTCACTGGGAAAATCTGACCCAATTTAGATCCCCCACAAGATGATCCTCTCCTTTCTCTGTTGCAGTTTGCTTCTCATAAAATGAAGCTATCCTCACTGAGGCACTGGGAGGTGTCACAAGCTAATACTGATAAAGGCCATGGCATATAAAAAGTGACACAAGCTAAAGCTAATGGGACCAATGATTTCTGAGAAGGTAGTTGGGCTACTAGCAGCCACACCATGGGTTAGCCTTGTCTGGCAGAGCATATCTGAGTGAAGGCAGAAGCTCTGATGCAGCTTGCTGGGGACACGGTATGAGGAGAAACAGCTGCTGGAGAGCCAGCAACACCAGCTTGCAGAGGAGGAAGGGCTGGGAGGAGCTGATCTGTAACAAATACAGGAAATGAGTTCAGCACAAACCACAAGTTCTCCATTGTCTCAGCTGCATATGATTTACAGCAGGAGAGGTGAGGAAGCTGAAGGAACGCCAGCAGCTTTGTAAGATGAAGTTAAATTCAAAGTGAAGATCCTAATGCTACGCCACTTGTGTTGAAAAGTTCAGCTCCATCGAGAAGTTGTTGTGAGCAGGGAAAGGAAATGTGGGTATGAAGGGGCTGCTTGCTTGTGGGAAGGAAAATTGCTCACAAAGCAAGACTTGAGCATTCTGAGAAATCCTCTTAACTTGTAGCAAAGAGGAAAAACCTTCTGAGAAGCCAACACTGCCCAGTAAACAGCAGGGAACAAGACACTAAACTTGAGCTGAGCTGATTTTGTAGAAGCTCTAATTTTATAGGAAATCCAAAGGTGAAGTCATAGAACCAAAGAATTGTTTGGGTTATAAAAGACCTCTAAGATCAGTGAGTTGCTGTACATGTCCAGAGAAGGGCAATGAAGCTGGTGAAGGGTCTGGAGAACAGCTCTGGTGAGGAGCAGCTGAGGGACCTGGAGTTGTTGAGCGTGAAAAGAGGAGGCCGAGTGGAGACCTCCTGTCTCTCTACAGCTCCCTGAAAGGAGGTTGGAGGCAAGTGGGGCTGGTCTCTTTTCCTTAGTATCAGGTGACAAAAGAAGAGGCAATGGCCTGAAATGGTGCCAGAGGGGTTTAGGTTGGATATTAGAAAAAACTTCTATGCTGGTCAGGGATTGGAACAGGCTGCCCAGGGAGGCGGTGGAGTCACCATGCCTGGAGGAGTTCAAGAAACGTGTGGCCATGGCACTTGGAGTCATGGTGTTGGGTTGATGGTTGGACTGGATGACCTTAGAGATCTTTTCCAGCCCAAACAGTTCTGTGATTTTATTCTATGAATTGCTGTGCTTTATTCTAGGAGCTGGGAATTTTATCCTTTTATGATAAATAGGGACCCTCAGTACAACTCCAGGTTTCCTTGGCTTAGTGATGCCTTATGTAGGAATGAAGAAAATGCTAAATAATTTAAAGAGAGCCTATAAATACTTCCATTTGGTGATGAAATACAAGTGTGACTAATCAGATGAGCCTTCTGCTTAACAAAATTAATCTCTGGTGGGCCACCACTGCAGGAGACTGCAATTGCTATGGAAAAACCCACTTATAGCAACTGGCAACCAGCAGAAAGTCACTTGGAAAAGTGAAGCCCCTCCTGTAAGCAGGATGCCAGACCTTAGAATCACAGAATTGTTTTGGTTGTAAAAGACCTCCAACCATTGACCTGACACCACCATGGCCACTAAACCATGTCCCAAAGTGCCATGGTCACACATTTCCTGAGCACCTCCAGGAACGGTGACTCCACCACCTTTCTGGGTAGCCTGTTCCAGTACCTGACCACTCTCAGCAGTTCCTAATCTCCAACCTAAACCTCTCCTGGAACCTCTCCTATCAAAAGTAAAATCCATAGGGATTTACAGTGAGAAATAAAACTATTTCTTTTTAAGTGCTAAGTGTTAGTTAGACCTTCTGGATCTTCTGGTTGCAGTTTGCTTCTTTCTCCCTTCATCCCCATCCGTTCTGTTTCTTTTGCAGTGCCAGAAGCTCCGAGAGGTTTTTAACTTGGATTACCCTCACAGCACCTTCCTGCTTAAGACTCTCACTGTTGTGTCTGGCCCTGACATGGTGGACCTCACTTTCCATAACTTTGTGTCCTACAAGGAGAATGTTGGCAAGGTGAGGGCAAGGAAGCACTTCTTGGGGAGGACTTCTCAGTGTAAGGAAGTACATAATCCCAGTGTCATCTCAGAAGTAAGGGGGGAGCAGGAAGGGAGAGGGAAAGATGGAGAACTCAACCCTGCCAGTGTTACTGGTGTGGTACCTCCATAGTTCTAGAAGCTTTTGCCCTGCATGGAGAGAAGGACCAGTGGAAGAACTTTAGTACGTTATTGGTGTGCTTTGTGTGGATAACCAGACAGCTGAGAAGACTCAGCGGAGAAGTTTCAGCTGCTGGTATCTGTAAGCAGTACAAAGGGGATACAGGCAAGCCGGAGGAGTGCTTGTTGGGGTTTGGAGCCCAGCAGTATCAGGACAGGTCCATGACCTTTCCATGCTTGTTGCTGTGGACTTCTTGGTGCAGTCCCAAAATCCCTCTATGCTGTGTGTGTTTGTTCCCAGAGCTGGGCAGAGGACATCATGGCCATTGTTCGGAACCCCTCACGTCCAACGCATCTCGGTACACCTTCCTAGAGAAAATGTGAGTGATTTCTGACACACCTTGGCCTCCAGAGTGCTTCTCTACTGCCCTTTCTGTTCTGCTAGCAACAGAAGGCTTCTCCTTCATGGGCTGATGTGGCCCAAGCACTTGACCTCGTTGAATCTCACACGCTTCAGAGGAATCTTTATAATAGTTAAGCTTTAATAATTTGCCCATTTTTCCTTCCTGAGAAACAGGCTCTGGCTGAGGGTAAGGGGGCAGCTTGTAGGACCTTGATTTTCTGTTAACTCTTAGACTCTTTCTCCTTACTTAATAGAACCTCTAAATTTGTACAAATGTACTTTCATAATCTTGATTATTTCTTTCCACAGCCTGGTGAAGCTGAAGATGCAGCTTAATGCAGAGGGGAAGATTCCTGTCAGGAAGTGAGTATGCATGTGTGGATTAGGAAGAAATTCTTTATAGTGAGGGTGGTGAGACACTGGAACAGGTTACCCAGGGAGGTTGTGAATGCCCCTTGCTGGAGTGGTCAGGTTGGATGGGGCCTTGAGCAACCTAGTCTGTCCCTGCCCATGGCAGGGGTTGGAAATAGATGATCCTTAAGGTCCCTTCCAACCCAAACCATTCTGTGATTCTATGATATTTGTTTATTGTGTGTTCAGTCAGACTGGTAAGATGATGGTTGTCCAGTTGCTTCAGCTGTCTGTTCTTCCTGCACCTAAGAGGTAGAAATAATTCTCAGGATTCAGACCATAGGACTCCTGTTGCACCTTGGTTCCTCCCAAGGAAGGGTCTGGAAAGGAGAGGAGAGAGACCTGGAGCTGTTTACTCTGGAGAAAATGGATAGGAGATCTTATTAATGTTTACAAATATCTGAAGGGTGGCTGTCAAGAAGAAGGGGCCAGGCTTTTTCAGTGGTGTCCTGTGATAGGATGAGGCACAACAGACACAAACTGGAACATAAGAAGTTCCACCTTGACATGAGGAGAAACTTCTTTGCTGTGAGGATGCTGGAGTGCTGGAGCCCTGGAACAGGCTGCCCAGAGAGTTTGTGGAGTCTCCTTCTCTAGAGACTTTCAAGACCCATCTGGGTGTGCTCCTATGTGACCTGCCCTAAATGATTCTGCTTTGGCAGAGGGGTTGGACTCAATGATTTCCAGAGGTCCCTTCCAACCCCAAACATTCTGTGATTCCGTGTGTAAGACATTAGACCATTAAATGTCCACATTAAGGGCCAAAGTTACCAAACCACTCTGTATCTCCAGGTGCCAGGTGTATGTAAGGCTTTCAAAATCCATATCTGAACCCTTCTGAGGACTCTTATGATCCTTTCTCTTTGGGCATTTAAATCCCTTCTGAGTCCTAGCTAGGGTGCTGCAGCTTTTGCCTTGCAAAGGGCAGGCTGGGTTTGCATACGTCTGCTGCAGCTCCCTCTGAGCACTTGTCCACCTGTCAACACATTTGGCACTTTTTGTTCCCCTTTTTTTTGGCTGGGAGCAGCTGTGATGCCAAAAGCTTAATAGAGCTGGCACCTATATTTATCCACAGAGGAGACCTCGTTGCTGCTGACTGGGATATTCTGAAAGTAGGGGAAGTTCAGTTCTTGGTACTGTTCCTTAGTGCAGCACAGGCTGCTTGAAGCCGAAGGCTTTGACCAAGTGAGTTTTGCCCTGCAGACCAACACTCAGCTTCCCAAATGAATCATAGAACTGTTTGGGTTGGAAAAGACCTCTGAGATTACAGAGCCCAGTGGTCCACCATGGCCATTACACCAAGTACCATGTAGCACACCATGGCAAGATTTTGGTTCCAGAGAATTCTCTCTTCTTCCAAAGCAGCAAATATCCATGAGGTTTCTTTGCTGGTTTTGAATGTTGTCTTGACTACAAAATCTTCCTTGCTAATGCCAGCTACTGCCATGGGATAGCATCCTGGGGGATGTGTGGCATGAGTATGCTACAACAGAAGAGGAGGACAGAGAAGAGGAATTTTGAGAGTGTGCTGATGCAATTTAGTGACAGGGCTTTTACAGAGTCATAGAATCATGGAGTCATTAAGGTGGGAAAAGACCTCTAAGATCATCCACTCCAACCATCAACCCCACACCACCATGGCCACTAAACTGTGTCCCAGAGTGCCAGGTCCACACATTTCTTGAACACCTCCAGGCATGGTGACTTCACCACCTCCCTGGGCAGCCTGTTCCAATGCCTGGCCACTCTTGCAGCAAAGAAATTTTTTCTCATGTCCAACCTAAACCTTCTCTGGCACAATATGATGCCATTTCCTCTCATCCTATGACTGGTTACTTGAGAGAAGAGACCAAACTCCACCTCACTGCAACCTCCCTTCAGGAGCTGTAGAGAGCAATGAGGTCACCCCTCAACCTTCTCCATAGCAGAAGGGCAGAACTTCTGTATTACGGCAGCAGCCACCACTCCACTGTAGCGTGTAGGATCTGGAACCTCAGTTACTCCCTTGCAGGACACTTTCTTCTCTTGTTCAGGTTTACAGTCATCTTGTCTGACTCTTTCACTGTGCATTTTGAGTGTCTTGCACTCTGGCTGCAGCTCCCAGCCACCCAAGCCCAGCCTTTCTGATTCCCCTCCTGCTGCATCTGGTGATGTCTTTTCCCCCCCTCTCTGCTCAGTATTTTTCAGATGTTTCCTGCAGACAGGAAGAGGGTGGAAGCAGCCTTAAGTGCTTGTCATCTTCCAAAGGGCAAGGTAAGGGTTTCACTGGGTAGCCAAAGGTCTTGCTAGTTTGGGAAGAATCTGTCTGTCTGCTCTGACTGTGATGAAAAATCATCAGCCCAGGTGCTCTTGGTTGCTGTGAGACCTTTTCCTTACCACCATATGCCATGCCTTAACTGCAGCCGGGATCAGGTCTCACCTTTTGTGTTGCTTTAACACAACTCCATCACTTGTGTTAGGTGGCACAAGAAACAGCACCTTTCTTTCTCTCTGATTCACTCTGCTCATTGAAGAACAACTCTGGTAGTTAATATTGGTTGGCTTCTGCCAACCCACAGAGTACAGTCCAGGCCTGACAACTTCTACCACTGCACTGAGTCTGAGCTTTGTATCATCACAAGAGGCACCAAGAGGCAGTTTAAATAACTGTCCCTTCAGAAGTGGGGCATTATGGTGCTTCTCCATCTTCTTCCAGAGGTTCCAGTCACAAACATGTGCTGGGGTGTTCCTGAAGGGGTGAAAGCCATCATGGGTGCGTGATGTTGACCTCTCCTTACTGTGTTCTCAGAATGATGCCATCAACCCAGAGGACTTCCCTGAGACTGTGTACAAAACCTTCCTCATGAATCTGTGTCCACGGCCTGAGATTGATGAGATATTTACCTCACAGTAAGTTTCCCTTGAGCCACAGAACTTGATCTCTTGTGGCAAAAGGAGGGGCAAGGGGATTTTATGGTTTCTCTGGTCTCATGCCTTGAAAAAGCAGGAACTCAGGTCACAGAACAGTGCCAGTGCATTTAACACTTCCACTCTCAGTCTGAATAAAGAGGATGAGACCTCACTGTGCTGTGGGCACTCAACTGTCATCATCAGGAGGATTGATTCCGGGTCACCTCTGCTCCTCTGTCCTTCTCTCACCATAGCCATTTAAAAGCAAAGCCCTACATGACCAAGGAGCACTTGGCAAAGTTTATCAACAAGAAGCAGCGAGACTCTCGCCTCAATGACATCCTGTTCCCACCAGCCAAACCTGAGCAGGTGCAGAGCCTGATAGAGAAGTACGAGCCCAGTGGGATTAACATCCAGAGAGGTGAGTCCTGCTCAGCCCAAAGTCTTGCTCTAGAGGTAGTATGAAACCAGCAGAAGGTCTTCTGCTGTCCTGACTCTCAGGGGAGCAGCCAGCCTGATTCCCTGTGTTTCACCACCAAGGAGGTGCCAGAAACATTTTGTTTCAGGGGCAGGGTGGGGCACGAAGAAGAAGTGTGGCCAGCAGATCAAGGAGGCTTCTCTTCC
The DNA here is from genome assembly GCA_033816785.1 of Picus viridis. NCBI lineage: Eukaryota > Metazoa > Chordata > Aves > Piciformes > Picidae > Picus > Picus viridis. Next base: position 6,588,310 of record CM066584.1, read on the forward strand.
CCCTCTACTCTGCCCTAGAGAGACCACATCTGGAGTTCTGGGTCCAGTTCTGGGCTCCCCAGTTCAAGAGAGACAGGGAACTACTGGAGAGAGTCCAGTGGAGGCTGGGAAGATGCTGAGGGCCCTGTAGCATCTCTGTGAGGAGGAAAGGCTGAGAGCCCTGGGGCTGTTTAGCCTGGAGAAGAGCAGCCTGAGAGGGGCTCTTCTCAGTGCTCAGCAAGACCTGTGAGGGGCAAGAGGATGGGGCCAGACTCCTGTCAGCAGTGCCCAGGGACAGGACAAAGGCAACAGGCACAAACTTGAACCCAGGAGGTTCCATCTCACCATTAGGAGAAACTTCTTTGGTGTGAGGGTGCTGGAGGCTTGGAGTAGGCTGCCCATATTGGTTGTGGAGTCTCCTTCTCTGAAGAGATTCCAACCCCCCTGGCCATTGTGCTCCTGGGCAAGCTGTTGTGGGTGCTCTGCTTTAGCAGGGGGCTTGGACTAGATGATCCCTAGAGGTCCCTTCCAACCCCCACCTTTCTGGGATTCTGTTTTGGTGCTACTCACAGCTCTGTTTTCCATGCAGGGCAGTTGTCTCCAGAGGGGATGGTCTGGTTTCTCTGTGGCCCTGAGAACAATGTTGTAGCACTGGACAAACTGCTGCTGTACCAGGACATGACCCAGCCACTCTCCCACTACTTCATCAATTCCTCACACAACACCTATTTAACAGGTATGGGCAGTTCCAGTCTACTCCAGCTCCACCACATAGGTAGCAGCACTGGGGATGGGTGAGTGATGCTGAGGAGCCTCCCTCTTCCTGCTTTCCCCAGCTGGCCAGTTCTCTGGTATCTCCTCTCCCGAGATGTATCGCCAGACGCTGCTGGCCGGCTGCCGCTGCGTGGAGCTGGACTGCTGGAAGGGCCGGCCCCCGGATGAGGAGCCCATCATCACTCATGGCTTCACCATGACTACTGAGATCCTCTTCAAGGTAGTGAAGGAGTTTTCTTCATCTATCCTTTCCCCTGCTTGGATTTAGACTGATCTCAGATTGAGGAGGCTGGCTGAGGGAGCCGACAGATGGCTGGGCTGAGGGCAGTGTTTGAGAGGGGAGGACTGATGGCAAGATGACAAGTGAATGAATGTGGAGGTAGAATGAAAGATGAGCAAACTGCAATAGGTTGGAGTTTGTGTACATTTTTTGGAGTGGGAGGACCAGAAGAGAAGCTGTTAGCTGGATGAAGATGAATGAATGAAGGAAATGCAGGCAGTCAGGGAGGAGATGGAGAGACGATCGAATACATGTGCCTCACACACAGGGCTCTGGAACAAGGTGGATGTATGGCCAGAAAGTTACATGAGGATGGTGAGTTTATGGATAGATGCACGTCAGAGAAACAAGCAGTTCAAATGAGTTTACCTTCTGTCTGTTCTGCCCACAGCCTCACATGGTGGCAGCTCAGGAGGAATGGGTTTCAATTCCTTTCTGATGCGATGAGTGTGTGGAATGTGGTCAGTGGAGCAGCTGCCCTCTAGCCTGCTAGGCAGGTGGCTGCCTGGAGGATTCAGCTCCCAGGCTTCAGCAGCACAGCACAAAGCCTCCTTCTCTCTTGGAAATACAGGCCACAGAACCACAGAAGTTACAATCAGCTCTGTAGGTTAAAACCCAACACATCACATTTCATTCTTTTTCTGCTCTCCTTTACACCACTACTGCCCACAGGAGGACTGGAGCTTCCTTTTAAAGCTCCTTATTCTGGTTTCCTGTTGTCCTCACAGTTCCCACACTTCACTATTACTAAAATATTTATTGGGGGGGGGGCAGAACCAACACAATCCTGCAGACTAGAGGGATCGTCATGTTCAGCATCAGTCATTTCCCAAGTCCTGCAGCACCACTGCTGCTTTTGGCTCAGCAGCTCACTGCAGAGAGGAGGAATAGTGACAGCTGTGGCTGCTGTAGCTGCCAAGATCTGCTAAAGCTTCTGACTGTACCTTAAGGAAATGATAACTTGCTTATGCAGCACGTGCCCAGCTTTGAGTTGGACCTAATCCACAGATCTTTCCCTCCACACCACTCTCCCCACCACTGCTTATGGCCTTTAAGTAGCTTTACCTGTAGCTTCTTCTCAATCACAGAATGTTAAGTGTTGAAAGGGACCTCTGGAGATCATCAAGTGCAAGCCCCCTGGCCAAGGCAGGGTTGCCTAAAGAAGGTCACACAGGAACACATCCCATCAGGTTTGGAAAGTGTCCAGGGATGGAGACTCCACCACCTCTCTGGGCAGCCTGCTCCAGGGCTCCAGCACCCTTAAAGAAGTTCCTCCTCATGTTCAGATGGAATTCCTTATGTTCCAGTTTGTGCTTGTTACCCCTTGTCTTGTCACTGGGCACCACTGGGCAAAGCCTGGTCCCATCCTCCTGACACCCACCCTTGAAGTATTGATCAACATCGATGAGATCCCCCTCAGGATGCTCTTTTCGAACCTGAAAAGCCCCAATTCTCTGTGTCTTTCTTCATCAGAGAGATATTCCAATCCCCTCAGCATCTTTGTAGCCCTCTGTTCTCCTCTGTACCTTGCTAGTTTCTGTGACAGAGTCCAAGTGGTCCATGGAGGAGCAGCTGTGGCAGCCTCCCTGTGTGCTAAAATGATGTCTGAAGCAGGGTTTGGGGGAGAAAGGGACTATAATTGCATAAACCAGGGTCTGGGGGACTGTAATTGCCCAGGAGCAAATGACTCTGCTCTGCTGTGTCAATTAGCAGCACCAGCAAGGAAAAGAGTGGAAATGTAGAGGCAGTTTAAGAGGGGCTTGGGGAAAAGATGTTTATTTTTCTTACCTCATTAATGCTGAGAACGTTTCCATGGTGTCTGCCTTTGAAATGTCAGAAACACTGCTTGGTACTGAACATTCCACTTTTCTCTGCTGCTAGTCAGGATTTTATTAGCAGATGAAGTGAGAGAAAATTGGACAGGTTCAGAGGCAAGTAGAAGTAGGATTTGAAGCAGCTGAATCTGGTGCTGGGTGAACCTTCCTCTGCCTGTTCAAAGTGCAAGTGGCAGTGGCTTGTCTGGCAAGATGCTTTCACAGCCATTTGTGTATACACTGGACTAGGTAACAACAATCAAAACTCACCTGCTTGAAACTTCAGCTTCGGTTTTGATGCAATCTGTAGAGTTCAGCTGCGCGCTGTGGCCTCTGGAGCTGGAAATCTGGGTGGATATGAAGAGAACATTTCCCACCACCTCACTGGGAGAAGTTTAGTTGCCTTACAGTGAAGCTCCTGACAGTGGTCAGTTTGGAGTCTCTTCAGTAAGAGGTCCTGCGTGTCTCTGCTACTAGTGAGTGCTGATCTTCTCTCTGACCATTGCCTCCTGTTTAGGATGCCATCGAGGCCATTGCAGAAAGTGCTTTTAAGACATCTCTCTACCCTGTCATCCTGTCCTTTGAGAACCACGTGGACTCGTGAGTATCTGGTGCCTGGGAGACCTGTGTTCTCTGCTGCCCAGAGCAGAAAGTGCTGCTGGGCTCTGAGTGCCTGAGCTGAAATGAATCAAATTATGGAATGCTAAAATCGTTTGGGTTGGAAAAGACCTCTAAGATCATCAGATCCAACCTCCAGCCCAACACCATCACGGTCATTAAACCATGTTCCCCAGTGCCATGGGCACACGTTTCTTGAATGCCTCCAGGGATGGTGGCTCCACCACCTGCCTGGGCAGCCTGTTCCAGTACCTGACCACTCTTGCAGCAAAGACATCTTTGTTTTCTAAAATCCAACCTAAACTTCCCCTGGCACAGTTTCAAGTCACTGCCTCTTGTTCTATCACCTGATGCTAAGGTAAAGAGACCAACTCTCACCTGGCTCCAACCTCCTTTCAGGGAGTTGTGGAGAGCATTGAGGTCTCCCCTCAGCCTTTTTTTCTCCAGATGAACAAGCCCAAGTCTCTCAGCTGCTCCTCACGAGACCTGTGCTCCAGACCCTTCACTAACTCCATTGCCCTTCTAAAGGGCCTGCTTCAAAAGTCCCTGCTCACTGATGGGGATTTAAAGGTCCCCTCAACTCAAAGCAGGCTGTGATTCTATGCCTGGGACTTCTGCAGCAACAGGATGTGTGTTGGAGCTGAAAGATGAGCCATGAGCTGCAGAGGGAGAGTGGCCACAGTTGTGCAGGCTTTTGGCTCAGGATAAACAGATGGGAGCTGGGCTAGGAAGGGATTTGAAGGCCGGCAGAGTATCTGTGAAGGCAAGAGGTGGTTCACTGGGTCGAGCACATGGATCTCAGGATGGTGATTCATACTAAGCTCTGAAGTTGGGCATCTGCTTTCCTGGTCACTCCTGCTTGATCTCTCTGTTCCTCAGGCCCAAGCAGCAGGCGAAGATGGCCGAGTACTGCAGAACCATCTTCGGAGACATGCTACTCACAGAGCCTCTGGAGAAGTACCCAGTAAGTGCAAACTGGGAAGGAGGCTGGTGGGGAGGTGTTTGGGGGAAATTGGTCACTGCTGGTGCTAGGAGATGCCACCACAGATACAAGGGCAGTGAAAGAGAAGATGATGCTTGAGACAAATGATCCTGGAGAGCGACACAGTGGCTGGAAGACCTCTTGGTCCCAGAGGTTCTCCTAAGCACTTACCTGGCTCTGCTCTTGTTTAACTCTGTGACTTGAGTGACTTTGGAAATGGAGCTGCAGGTAGCCAAGCTGTGCCAGCTGTGCCAAGATGAGTCACTGTGGCTTTGTACACAGTGCTGTGTCATGTCTGTCTGCCAGTCCTTGCTTTGCAAAGAACCAGAAACAAGGGCTTAGTAGCATTTCAGGCTCTTCCTACCAATGCACCTCAATTCCTGCTTCCAGCCTGGATGATTCTCCCTCCCAGGCATAGATGGGCAGTTCAGAGACATGCAGAGCCCAGTGCTCAGAAGAACTGAGTAAAACTCCTGGTCTGCTTGACCCTAGTCATCAGCTTCCTTCTACATGTATTTTTTGGACACAGGGACACCTTTGGTGACCTCTGCGTATGTTGCTACTGCTTCAGCTGTCCTGTGAACAGACATTGATTTACCAATAGCAGGCAGTGCCTCTGTTCTGTGGAGGAGGGGCTGAGACACCTAGCCAAGCATCTCTTTTGAAGCACTGAGGTCAGAAGAAGAGCTGAGAAGCAGCAGGGAGCAAATCAGCAGTTGCCCACTGCCCAGACCCATGTCATTGTCCAGGCAATGGGGAGAAACTGAGGGGTGTGGAGAAGCAGCTCAGGGTGTTATCATAGAATTGAATCACAGAAGTGTTTGGATTGGTAATGACCTCTAAGGTCATTGAGACCAGCTGTCAACCAAACACCACCATGGCCATTAAGCCAAGTCCCAAAGTGCCATGTCCACACTTTCCTGAACACCAAATTAGCTAAATTATCTGCAGGGGGAGTGTGGGTCTAGCAGCACAGTCTGACTCACATCCTTGTCTTGAGCCACCTACTCTGGGATCTGTTTTTCAAATCTGCTGCAGGCAGAGTGTTTCAGTCTGGCCCCAGCACTAATCCAGGAGTGAGGCTCTGGGATAATGAGAGAAGTAGGTGGAATGTGAAGAGCCAGAGGTGTGGGGGTGCCTTCAGGCCATGTAGACACATTTCTAGCTGGTGGTGGAGGAGAGGTGACTGGCAACAGCATGGGGTGTGCAGGCAGCAGAATGAGAGAGGGCTGCAAAATGCTGGTCTGAAATCAAAGGTGAAATTCTTCATTAGTGTAGTGGGATGTGCCAGAAAATAGAGAACTTAGAGTGTACAGTGAGTGAGAGATGTGTCCATGCACTAGTAAATGGCCAGAGCAAGGGTACCGAGAGGGACAGGGCAGATGAGTGTTGGAATTTTATCTGTGAGGAGAATTCAGTATGAAGTTTGTGTTGCAGCTGAAGCCAGGAGTTCCTCTGCCAAGCCCTAAGGATCTCCTGGGGAAAATCTTGATTAAGAACAAAAAAAACCAATCTGTATCTGGGAAGAGGCAGAACTCACTGAAGAAAGGGAAGAATGTGGAACCAGAAATCATGGAGCAGCCAACCCCCATGGATGCTGAAGACACTGGTATGTCTGAAGGGAGAGTGGGACTAGTCTAGCTAGATGAGCAAGTCTGGTCCCCAGGAGACCTTCCACATCACCCCATACCAGCTTGAGGCAAGGTCATTAGTTCAGTTATCTCAAGAAGCAGCATAAGCTTGGAAGAGAATTTAAATCTTCAGAATATTTTCAAGCTCCTCATTCCAAGCCAAAGAGACAATCAGTTTATGTCCTGCCCATCAGTTCGCTCTCTGCCTACTCCAGGGCATCTGGCTCCATGAGTTGGGAGCTCAAGGCAGACACCTGCTGTTGGTTTGATGGAAGGGTGGATCATGTTTTCCTGCTTGTAGCTCTCTGATAACCACAAATTCACCATGGCCTAGTTCTTCACTCTGAGCTTTTGAAAGTTTATAGAACCTTCATCCCCACTCTCCTCCCTTCCTCCAGTCTCAAGGCTGTCACCCCTTGGGCTGAGGGAAGCTGTGGTAGAGCAATGAATATTCAATGCCTGTCTTGTTAGGAGCAGATGAAGTCATGAAGACAGGGTGAGCACCACTGCAGAACACCTAAAATGGACATTTTTTTTTCCCCAGGAATGTGTGTGACCTCAATGGGGAAAACAGCCCTGTGATTGTCACTGCTGGGGTGTGGGGGAGGCCTGCAGGAGGAAAGATTTGGTCTGGAGGATGGTAGTCCAGAGCATGCTGGTTCCTACTTGGATTGGGCTGATGACATGGTGTGATTCTTCCATTCATTGTTCCTGCATGACCCAGCTCTGAGGTTTGCAGAGCTCTCCCTAGCTAGCAATCAGCAGTGCCTTGTCTCAGTGTTCTGCTGATGTGGGCTGTGTGTGCTCAGTCTGGGCAGGTGATGTGGCTGAAGAGGAACCAGAGGAAGAGGATGAACACCTTGGAAACCTGGATGAAGAGGAAATTAAAAAGATGCAGTCAGATGAGGTACTGTCATTGTGGTTTCTGGTCTTTTTCTGGATGTTGTGGGGTTTGGGTTTTTTGTCCCCCAGTTTTCTCTGGGGCTTCACCATGTTGAGCAGAGAAAAAGCTCAAAGTGCAAAGAGGAACCACTGGGCTATGACCAGTTGGGGCTTCCTTCCCTCATGCAACACCCCTTTTCCCAATTTTTTCCTCTCTGTTCTTTATTAGATTTGCCTTGTGATTCATAAGGAGTGGCTCTCACTTTCCAACCTGCCCCTCTTCCTGGAGGCTTCCTGGTCAGAGTTGGTTGATAAGTGAATGTATTTTCTAGATATGCTTTATTGCTTTCTTTCCTCCTTTCCTTGTTTCTGAAAAAGAAGCAGTGAGGGGGAAGCAATGGTCTGTAAATGAGGCACAAAAGCAGAGATTTAGGAAATGATGAGAGCAGACTCAAGGGGCCTCCAGGTAAAAATAGTGTCATTAGCATCATACCATCTGACTAAACAGCTCCTGCTCCAACACCATTTTTGCACCCATCCCAGAGCCTGAGGCAAGACCCTCACCAGCCAGGATATCACACAGAGGAGCTCAGCCCCAGTAAGGAGGCCCAGCCAGCACCTGTGGATGATGTCAGAGTGGCAATCAATCCTCTTCCTAACAACCGGGGGCCAGCAGGCCCCCCGGCCTTTGTCACCACCACCATCACCCAGTGTGCACCAGGGGCACTCACCAGTGATGAGAGGAGGATCCCTCAGCCCAGATGGGCTCAGCTTGGGGCTTCTGCCTTTCCTGGTGGGGATTAAATAGGGGAGTGGGTGGGGAGGGCCAAGTGGCCACACCTGGGGTGGGAGGAGACTCCAACAGAGCCCAGGTGCTCTGGGAGTTGAGGAGGAAAGGGGGAAATGGGGCAGGTGAGGGAATTTTTTGAGTGTCGGTAAGGATAGGAATAGGGGGAGTGGGGAAAAAAAACTAGAAATGGGCAGGTTCAGATTGGATGTTAGGAAGAAATTCTTCCCCATGAGGGTGGTGAGACACTAGCACAGGTTGCCCAGGGAGGTGGTGGAAGCCTCATCCCTGGAGGTTTTTAAGGCCAGACTGGATGTGGCTCTGGGCAACCTGATCTGGTGTGAGGTGTCCCTGGCCATAGCAGGGGGTTGGAAGTGGATGATCCTCGAGGTCCCCTCCAACCCCAACAATTCTATGGTTCTATGATTCTAAAACAATTTTGCACTTTAGGCTGGATGTTAGGAAGAAGTTCTTCCCAGAAAAAGTGATTGGCCATTGGAATGTGCTGCCCAGGGAAGTGGTGGAGTCACCATCCCTGGAAGTGTTTAAAATAAGACTGGATGAGGCACTTGGTGCCATGGTTTAGTTGATTAGGTGGTGTTGGGTGATGGGTTGGACTTGATGATCTTGAAGGTCTTTTCCAACCTGGTTAATTCTGTGATTCTATGAAAACAATTAAATAAGAGAAACGGTGACCCAAGCACAAATATAGGGTGGCTGGAGAATGGCTCAAGAGCAGTCTTGAGGAGAAGGACTTGAGGGTGTCACTTGGTGAAAAACTCCACAGTGGTGGGGGCAATGGTCACTGGCAGCCCAGAAGGCAACTGTGTGCTGGGCTGCATCAAAAGCAGGACCAGGGAGGTGACTCTGCCCCTCTGCTCTGCTCTGGTAAGACCCCACCTACAGTACTATGTCCACTTCTGGTGCCCCAAACACAAGAAGAACATGGACCTGCTGGAGGGGGTCCAGAGGAGGCCACAAAGATGGTCAGAGGGCTGGAGAACCCCTGCTATGAAGACAGGGTGAGAGAATTGGGTCTGTTCAGCCTAGAGAAGAGAAGGCTGCAGGGAGACCTTAGAGCAGCCTTCCAGTACCTCAGGGGGGCTACAGGAGAGCTGGGGAGGGACTTTTGACAAGGGTGAGGAGTGTTAAGACAAGGGGCAATGGCTTTGAGCTGGAAGAGGGGAGACTGAGACTGGAGATTAGGAAGAAATTCTTTACAGTGAGGGTGGTGAGACACTGGAATGGGTTGCCCAGGGGGGTTGTGGATGCCCTCTGCCTTGAAGTATTCAAGGCCAGATTGGATGAGGCAGGAAGCAACCTGGTCTAGTGGAAGGTGTCCCTGTCCATGGCAGGGAGTTGCAACTAGATGCTTTAAGGTCCTTTCCAACCCAAACCATTCTATGATTCTGTGATTCTATGTTGCAAGCACAGAGAATATGGAAGGAGAGTTGTTATTTCTGACTCTGCTCTGCTGCATGATTGGCAGATAACTCTCTGCCTCAGGCTGTTTGGAGAGGCTCAGCCTTAGTGTGATCGAAGTTGTTACTGAAACATGAAGTGCTGCTGCTGAAGGTGAAGGGAGGAGGTCAGCATTACCCTGAAAATAAAACAAACCCCCCAAAACCAAAACCACCCCATTTTTCATTTCCTTCTCCTCAGGAAAATGGCCCTGATTTGCCCCAGGCTCTGTGCTTTGAGAGGTTAGAGAGGTCCTGGGTCTCTCCAGAGAGGTATTGGAGTCTCTGGAGACATTCCAAACTCACCTGGATGTGATCCAGCATGATCTTCTTCAGGTGACCCTGCCTTGGCATGGGAGATGGCCTCAGTGACCTCCAGAGATCTTCCAGCCCCTACCAATCTGTGATTCTGTGATACCTCTCTGGATGCCCCAGCTTTGTTTTTTAAGAAGCCACCTGGGAGCTGCAATCCTGTCTGTGCTGCCCACAGAGGACCAGGAAACCAAAGGAACTGGTGTGCTCTGGTCAGGGCAGCCATCAGAGTCCTTTATGAAGCCCAAGCATGTTTTGTTTCATCATCTCTCTTCTCTTTGGCCTTGCTTTCTGCTCAGGGCACTGCTGGCTTGGAGGTGACGGCCTATGAGGAGATGTCCAGCCTCGTTAATTACATCCAGCCCATCAAGTTTGACTCCTTTGAAGTCTCTGCCCGTAAGTCCAACTCATTTTTTTCAGGCTCTCTCATGTGTCCACTCAACCAGGAGAGCAGTGCTCTCAGGTGCTGCTCTTCTCCACCTGCCTTTCACCCATTTTCTGTTGTGTTCTCCCCACAACCTGCAGAGTGTCACACACATCCTTCTGCCCTCCTCCCTGTAGTAAGGTATTGTAAGGAGAAGACAGGGAGATGTCAGATAAGGGTCCCAGATGTACAACTGAGGGCAAAAACAAAAAGCATACACACTGGGCTTGCTTTGCTGCTTCTGAAGGCAGGGATGAGCCCAGCTTTTCTGAATGTATGTGCCTGGCTTTCCTCCTCTGTGATGATTGGGCAGAGGAACATCTGAGACACTGACCATGCATGTGGTTTCTTTAGGCACATAGGTTCCTCTAAACACTTCCCACATTTGGGTCTAGCTTTGAGTGAGCTGGTTTGATTGATGAAACAAAAAGGAATAAAAGATGGGAGTGAAGAAGAGGAAACTTGACAAAATAAAGGACTTGGTGCAAGACTTTGGCTTAGGAATGTGGGTTAGTGGCAATGGCTCAGCAGCAGTGGTGGGATTGTGAGCTCCAGGGAGCAGTTGAACTTGATGATCTCAAAAGTGTACTCCAACCTCAACAGTTCTATGATTCTGTGAGTTCTAAGACTGAATATTTGGATTCACTTGGAACTAAAGCTCTGGACAGGAACTATTCTCTAAGTGTCACTGAAATTCAGGAGGAGATGGGTAGAATTGTTGCCCTTTAAGGTTTGTGCTCCTGTCCTGCAATACACAACCATGGTCTCTCTGGCAAACAAACCACCTTTGATGGACTGTTATTGTCCAATCCCTTCTCCAGGGACCAGGAGAAAGTAAATTGCCTTGATAGAAAATGATACCTAGTAGAAAGTAGGAGTGAAGAGGCCAAGTGCTCTTTGGGTCCCCTGCTCCCCACACAAACTAGGGGCTGGGGCTGCCTTTCTTCTGAACACTTCCTTATCTGCTGCCTCTAGAGAAGAACCGGAGTTATGTCATCTCCTCCTTCACCGAGCTGAAGGCTTACGACCTACTAACCAAGTTCCCTGTGCAGTTTGTGGAGTATCCTTTTGGCCACCTTTGTCTTGTGTGGTTGGTTGTATGCAGTAGGAGAGCCTGGGTAAGGCTGGGACATTTCCAACTGGCTTCTGGTTTCAGAACTGACAAACTGATGAAAAGTGCAGGTACTGGAGACATGGGATCTCCCAGGGTGGCTTTGGGGGCTCCTCAGCAATTCTCAGCAGCGTGCATCCTGCTGCAAGGCTTCCAGACACCTGTCCTTAAGTGGAAAGGGTGTGAGAAAGGAGCCTGTTGTTGCCAGGCCCTCTCTTGTTCTTCTCGGGAAGGGTCTGAGCATTTGGCAGCAGAGCTTGAACAATTTCCACACTAGAGCTGATGAGCTGGCCCCAGGCTGCCCAGGAGCGCTCCAGAGTTGTTTCCAATAGACACCTGCAGATACAACAAGCGGCAGATGAGCCGGATCTACCCCAAAGGCACCCGGATGGACTCTTCCAACTACCTGCCCCAGATGTTCTGGAACGTCGGCTGTCAGATGGTGGCACTCAACTTCCAGACCATGGGTGAGTGCCACATTGGCCTGCAGCTGCTGAGTGGAGGCTGTGCATTCGTGTTCCTTGGCTCTTCCTTCACTGCTGTTTTCCCTGAGCACCTTTGTGTGCCTTCTCCCACAGCACTGGTCTTCTTTGACTCTATGTCCCACAGGCCCAGGCACTTTGCTGGGCCCAGCACAAACCTGGCACATAATGTCTTGCACCCTTGTGTCTACATGCACACATGGACCTGCTGTCACCCTGGATACAATCTCTTTCTGTCCTGTAACATGATGTCAGACTGAATAATGTTCACAAATGCTTATGGAGCTCCTCCTTCCCCCAAGTTGCTTCCTCTTCTGTAAGGTGGCAGGCAGAGCCCATCTGGCTGCAGGCCTGGCCTGTCTGTGCTATTATTTCCAGTATTTTGACATGAACAGGGAAGAAAATCCTTCCCTTGCTGTACAACCAGCATGAGGAAGAAATAAAAGCCTCCAGATGAAGCTGTTCTTTATCCTTCTCCTTCCTCTGAGGAGTGTCTTATGTACAGAGAGTGTAGGAGACAAGCTGTAGGATCAGTGGGAGGAAAAAAAACAGGGCAGCAAATTCAAAAGGGAGTGAGAGATTAATTAAGAGGCTATTATGTTGAGGATATCATCTTGAAGACAGGTGCAGAAACCAGAGACAGTGATCTTAAGAGAACAGGCAGAGGATATGAACCTGGAGGGGGCTCAAAATGAAAGGGAGAAGGAGCAGAGGGGGGCAGGCAGGTATTTACTTCACACCCCAAACCAGCAGGGGCTTCCTAAAGAAGGTTTTAATATAGGTCTAGCCACGGCTTATGGTGTAATCACAAGCCAAGCACTCATCTTACAGCAGCTGCTGTCATATTTTCCTCTGTGGGGTGCTGAGAGGTTTTAATTAGTTTTTGCAGTGGTTTTGTGAGCCTTTGGCTAGCAGGAGCTAAAAGGACAGCGCCTTCCGGCTCCCTCAGAGCACACAAGCCACATGATGGGGTCCCACAGACACGGTGTTCCTCTCTGGCAGATGTCCCCATGCAGCAGAACATGGCTCTCTTTGAGTTCAACGGGCAGTGTGGCTATCTGCTGAAGCATGAATTCATGAGGCGCCCAGACAAGCAGTTTGACCCCTTCTCCGTGGACCGCATCGACGTGGTGGTGGCCAGCACCCTCTCCGTCACGGCAAGTACCTCCATGGGGCTGGTCCTCCCCTGGCAGCCCCCTCCTGGCACCTTGCCTATGAGTGTGACCAATAGAACCAGGGAGGTGATTCTCTGACTCTCTTCTGCTCTTGGGAGATCCCACCTGCAGTACTGCATCTGGTGATCCCAACACAAGAAGGACATGGACATGCTGGAATGGGTCTAGAGGAGGCCACGAAGATGATCAGAGGGCTGGAGCATCTCCCCTGTGAGGACAGGGTGGGACAATTGGGGCTGCTCAGCCTGGAGGAGAGAAGGCTCTAGGAAGACCTTAGAGAAGCCTTCCAGTACCTGAAGGGGGATACAGGAGAGCTGGGGAGGGATTTTTGACATGGGCTTGTAATAATAGGATGAGGGGCAACGGCTTTGAGCTGGAAGAGAGAAGATTTAGAGTGGAGATTAGGAAGAAATTCTTTACAGTCAGGGTGGTGAGACACTGGAACAGGTTGCCCAGGGAGCTTGTGGATGTCCTCTCCCTTGAGGTGTTCAAGGCCAGGTTGGATAAGGCCTTGAGCAACCTGGGCTGGTGGAAGGTGTCCCTGTCCATGGCAGGGAGTTGAAACTTGATTAGCTTGAAGGTCCTTCCAATCCAAACCATTCTGTGATTCTATAACTGGCATCGCTGTCCCCTCTCCTTGGTACCCAGTGGAGTTCTTAGTGGCAAATGAACCCAGAGAGTCCTGTGGGAGAGCTGTTACCATGGCAACCCCCAGGCTTTTCACTATTTTAAATTAATCATAATCGCATGAAAATGGAAAATTAGCTTCTGCCACACAGAAGCCAAGGCTGTGGTGGTGGGGAAGGGAGGAGGGGGAGAAGGTGCTGAAGTAATAAACCATGGGGGGAGGTAAAAGAAAAGCCTGCTGTGGAGTGGAAGCTGCAGCAGAAAAGATGTTTTGGGGTGGGAGAAGGACTTTGGGGTGAAGGTATGGGTGGGTTCTTCTGTGCACTTCAGCAGCTGCTAATTCTGTTCCTGCTCATTCCTAGATACTCTCTGGTCAGTTCCTCTCTGACCGCAGCGTGAAGACTTATGTGGAAGTTGAGCTGTTTGGGTTGCCAAGGGACACCAAACGCAAATACAGAACCAAACTGACCTCCACTGCCAATTCCATTAACCCTGTCTGGAAAGAGGAGGCTTTTGTGTTTGAAAAGGTAATTACATCAGAGAATCCCTCAAGGTCCTGTTAGCTACAAGGCCTGCCTCTGGAGGCTTTGTTGGGAGTTGGCCTCTTCTCCCTAGCATCAGGTGACAGAGCAAGAGGGAATGGCCTGAAATCAGGAAAAACCTCTTTCCTGCAAGAGTGGTCAGGCACTGGAACAGGCTGCCCAGGAAGGTGGTGCAGTGACTGTCCCTGGAGGTGTTCAAGAAACGTGTGGCCATGGCACCTGGGGACACGGCTTAATGGCCAGGGTGGTGTTGAGTTGATGGTTGGACTCCATGATCTTAGAGATCTTTCCCAACCCAAACAATTCTGTGATTCTGTGCTTCTCTGTTGGTGCCTTACTCTGTTTTTTCCCTTTAGATCATGATGCCTGAGTTGGCTTCTCTCAAAATTGTGGCTTGGGAGGAAGGAGGGAAGTTCATTGGGCATCGTGTCATTCCTGTCATTGCAGTGCACTCAGGTAAATGGTGTGGAAATTCCTGCAGCTTTTGAGCCCTGGAGACCTGTTCATTGGAAGGAAGATATGAACAGCTGCATATTTTGCTACTTAATCTCCATTTGTGGATGTCCCCTCCCTGGAGATGTTCAAGGCCAGATTGGATGGGGCCTTGAGCATCTTGATCTAGTGGAAGGTGTCCCTGCCCATGGCAGGGGGGTTGGAACAAGATGATTGTCAAGGTCCCTTCCACCCCAAACCATTCTGTGCTTCTGTGATTTCCACAGGCAGTGAAGCCTTGGAATTCATCCTGTCATAACCTTGGCTTAATTCCCTAATTCATTTCCCACACCCTCTGTAAAGAAAGAATTTGTTTTGCTGTTGGAACACGCAGCCAAGAAGGGACAGCCTCTCTCCTCTGGTTTCAGGCTACCACCACGTCTGCCTGCGCAGCGAGAGCAACATGCCGCTCACCATGCCCTCGCTCTTCGTCTACCTGGAGGTGAAGGACTACGTCCCTGATGCCTGGGCAGGTAGAGTCCATGTGGAGGCAGCTCTGGCTTTGGCTGAGCTCTGATCCAGAAGCATTTTTCCAGCCTGGGGGTTGCTTTCCTGCTGCACCCTTAATTCCTTGTCAGAATGGGACTTGAGCACTTGCCAGCATCCTGTCACACCGCTGCTTTCATCGGGAGAGAGTGGATGCTTGCTCTGTAGCTCTGCCTGGTTCCCAGTATGGGTGGAGGCACACACACCTGATGTGCAGTGCAGATGTGGCTGACTCTCTGCTTTGGAATGGGTCAATCTCTACACAGTTTTTATTCAGAGGCAGGGAGAGGTTTCCTAGAGTAAAGAGGCAATAACTGTCAGGGTTTGAGAACAGGGCTTTAGGGAGCACAGGAGCATTCTTTGCTGCTTGAAGAGAGAAATGTTTTTGCTGGTTCTGAGACAGGGTGATCTTCCCTTAAAAAGGGGATGGTCACACAGTGAGAGACGAATCCGGAGAGAAGCCCTATTGAAAGTACTGACAGCAAAACTTTTAAAGTCCTGAGCAAAGCCACACAGAAGGCAACAGCATCAGCCACAGAAGTTTTTGTGAATACTCCTCATGTTTACTCCCTCTTCCCCTCTGTTCCTGCAGAGGAACCTTGTTCAAGGGGAAAATCCTGTGAGATTGAGGGGTTTAACACATACTGCATCAAAAAGGCTAAGTATTGTACAGCATGGCCAGGACTCGGAGCAGGGAGCTGTGCAGGTTGCAAAGGCTGACCCTGGCTTTGGGTTTTGGGAGCAGGATGCTCTCCTCAGCTTCACAGAGATGCCCTAAACATCAGGTGTGAGCCAGCACCTCAGAAAGGCCCTAAGGTGAAGATGGTCCCCTCCAATTGTTCTGTCAGGGAGAAGCTTGTGACAAGTAGAGAACACAAAATATCCCTATCCTAGGCCAGAAAGGAGAGCAAAAGGTGAGGGAGGGCAGAGTGCAGTGGGTTAGGTGACAATCTGAGCAAAGGCCTTCTCTCTGTTTGTAGATCTGACTATTGCTCTCTCCAACCCCATCAAGTTCTTCAGTCTGCAAGACAAGAGATCAGTTAAGCTGAAGGATGGCTCAGTGGAGGTGAGTTTGTCATGCTCTGTTGCTGTCTCTACAGCTTGTGGAGTGGCTTCAGTCTGAAATAATGGAGCTTTTGATGATCTTTGCTTTAGAGGCTTGGCGCACACAGGAACCTCCCGTCTGCTGAAGCTAACGGGATACCAGACTCCAGTTGGAAGCTGGGGATTCCTCTTCCAAATGGGCCTGCAGGTAAAGCTGTGGGTGGTGTGGGCTGAACTAGAAGGGAAGATCTGCCCACTCGAAGGTGGGAAGAAAGAGTCCTGTGTGTTGACTGCAAGATTAAATAGGGAGCCATTAAAATAACAGGCAAAATAACCAGTCACATGAACTAGGAAGAAGTTATGGTTTTATAGAATCATAGAACTAGAAAGAAGTTATGGATTCATAGAATCATAAAACTCTTCCAACCATAGAAGGTTGGAAGGGGTCTTTGAGACCATCAAGTTCAACCACTCACCTGGAGCTCAATCCCATCACTGGTGCTCAGCCACTAGCACTAAACCACATCCCTCAGCACCATGTATGATAGACATCAAAACAGAAAGTCATCATTGACTGCTAGGGTTAAAGAAGCTCTAGCAGAGAAAGTTTGTCCTGAAAATACATTTGTTCCTTTCACACTGGCCCCTTCTTGGCCTTACAAGATAGACAACACATGTTAAAAGTGTAGTATTGTTGGAATTGCCAGAAGGTTGTTCATAGATTCATGGAAGAAAACTTGAAGACCATCCAGTTCCAACCCCAGTGCCATGGGCAGGGACATCTTCCACTACACCAGGTTGCTCAAGGCCCCATCCAGCCTGGTCTTGAACACCTCCAGGGAGGGGGCATCCACAACCTCTCTCATGTTCTTCAAACATGCTTCCAACACCAACTAATTGAGAGTAATTTTAGGCCAGGTTAGACAGATGATCTCATTCTCTTCTGGTGTGTTTTGTAGTAATCATCAGCTAGTCAGCATTTTTCCTAATTACCTGTGTCAACCTGATTAATGCCCTTGCAACTGTGTTGGTATCCAAACAAGCAGTTTCTCAAATTTCAGACCAGAACATCCTTCTCACCTAATCACAACAAGTTTCCATGTGCCAAATCATCCCCAGCAATACCAAGCCAGTACAAAACCAATGCCTTTTTCCCCCTGCTCCCTTTCTCCTGTGCCTGTTAAGCTCTCAAGCACTTGGGCATCTCAGCAGCTTAATAAATTCCTTTGTGTTCACACTTTTATGTGGCCCACGTTCTTGGTGAGCTCTCCACTGTCTGTTTTCAACCCAAAGATCCAAGACAGAACATGAACAGGAACCTTTTTGTGTGATTTCAGGAGCAGCAGCTTTTGCCAGGGATGAAAACATGAGAGGAGTGACACAGATAGCAGGTAACACCTTGTGCTCTTTAAGTGGGTTGAGCCCCTTCCATTCCTTTTATATTCCCTCTCTGCCCAGTTTCTGACTGGGATAGAGGTGAATTTAAAAAGCACTGGTCCAGCCCTGCCTGTTGTAGCCAGCACTAAAGACAAACCACATGGAACTTCATGCTTGGGCATCCCATTTCCCTGCTTGTGGCACCATCAACCCATTTTGACCACCTCACCACACACAGTGGTGAGCTCACAGCAGGTCAGGAGGAGAGAAGAGGCTTGGGGTTGCTATGGCCAATACCTTACACAAGCTGGGCTGCCGTCACCTGCACAGGCAGGTCAGAAGATCTTCGGACTGCCCCAGCTTTAGCTCTGCAGCAACTCAGTTTTAGAGCAGGGTGGGAGGCTGAGGCTGTCACATGAGTTCTGCTCTGGCCAGATTTGAAATCTAGTGAAATGCAGTATGGGCAAGTGTCAAGTCCTGCATCTGGGGAAGAACAACCCCATGGATCAGCACAGGCTGGGGCTGGTCTGATGGAGAGCAGCTCTGAGGAAAAGGACCTGGGAGTCCAAAGGCAGCAATGCTTGCTGTAGGATCATAGAACCACAGAACTGTTGAGGGTGGAAGTGACCTTTGAGCTCAAGTTCAACCACTCACGTGGAGCTCACAATCCCCCCACTACTGCTAAGCCTCCTCCACTGAATCACATCCCTCAGCACCACATCCACACAGCTTTTAAACACCACCAGGGATGGTGACTCCACCAGCTCCCTGGGCAGGCTGTTGCAAGCCTGAGAACCCTTTCTGGGAAGATTTTTTTTCTTAGTATCTAACCTGAGCCTTCCTTGGTGCAACTTGGAGCTATGACTTCTGGCCATGCCCACACCACGTATCCAGCAGATGCAGTGCTGAGAAGATGACGAAGCAGAATGAGGGCAGTGCTGCAAGCCTCTGTCTAACCCCAAAAGGCATCAGAGCAGGTTGAGAAATGCTGGGTGGGAAAAAACAGCCTCTTTAACTTTGTATTTTAGAGCCTCAGACAGCCAGCCTGGCAGAGTTGCAGCAGATGAAGCACTTTCTGAAGCTGCTGAAGAGGCAGGAGAAGGAACTGAGGGAACTGGAAAGGAAAGGAAGTAAACGGAGGGAGGAGCTGCTGCAGAAATATTCTGTGCTCTTTTTGGAGGCTCTCTGCTCTGGAGGCAAAAAAGGATGATGCACTCTAGGAAAACCCAGAAGAAGAGGTAAGGCCTGCAAGTCAGCTGCACAAACCAACACAGAGGGCTCCCCAAGATAAACACAGGCTCCCCTTCTCTGAGTGGGCATCCGGACCGCCCTGGGTTTATAGTGTTGGATGTGCCCACTGAGGGTGGGTAGGAGGTGAGGATTGTGTCAGCCTCTCTAGAAGCAGCACAGCTGCTGTATCTGTTCTGCAGGAATTTGACAACAGGTGATGTTGGTACCTGTGCACATCCTGTAGACATGGCAGAAAGCATTGACAGCCAAGTGCTGGAACTGAGAGAGAGGCTGGAGATGGAGCTGATCCACTTTGGGGAGGAACACCACGATGGGATTCGAAGAAAGAAAGAGCAGCATGCCACAGAGGTAAGGACTGCGAGGCCCATGAAGCTGGTGAAGGGTCTGGAGAACAGGTCTGGTGGGGAGCAGTTGAGGGGCCTGGGGCTGTTCAGCCTGGAGATGAGGAGGTTGAGTGGAGACCTTCTGTCTCTCTATAACTCCCTGAAAGGAAGTCAATCTCTTCTGACATGTAGCAAGTGATAGGACAAGAGGAAATGGCCTCAAGTTGTGCAAAGGGAGGTTCAGGTTGAACATTAGGAACAATTTCTTCTCAGGCACTGGAACACATTGCCCAGGGAGCTAGTGGTGTCACCATCCCTGGAGGTGTTTAAAGGACACATGGATATGGTGCTGAGGGACATGATTTGGTGGCAGTGGCTCAGCAGCAGTGGTGGGATTCTGAGCTCCAGGCAAGTGGTTGGACTTGATGATCTCAAAGCTCTCTTCCAACCTCAACAGCTCTGTGATTCTATGAATCTGTGGTGCCTGCTGCACACAGAGATTGGAAGCTGACAATAAAGGTGGAGGTGTGTGAGGGGTTTGAGTGGTTTTGGAGCCTTGAGGGAACCAGTCCACTAACTGGAATTCAGTGCAGGGAGGGATAAAGCTGAATCTGATGGTGTGCTGGGTCTCACCTTGGTTTTGATGTTATTTTCATCCCTTAAACAGCAAGTCAGCAGGATAACAGAGCTGGCCAGAGAGAGGCAGGCAGCTGAGCTGAAAGCACTGAAGGAGTCATCTGAAAGGTAAACTTAATGCTGGAGTCACAAAGTGGTAGTGGATAGCTCTTCTCTGGGGCAGCAGCTTCTGCTAGATGTCAAAGCACTGTCCTGCAGACAATGAGTGAATATCCCTGGAGGTGTTTAAAAGCCATGTAGATGTGGTGCTTGGGGATATGGCTTAGTGTAGACTTGGTAGAGTAGGGTTAGTGGTTGGACTCAATGATCCAACCTAAACAATTCTATCAATAAGGGTAAGAGAAGCATCTCTTTGACTCTGGTGAGGAATGGCGGCACAGCAGTGTGACACAGGGTCTTACACAGTGGCAGTGGTGGGAGCACAGCTCTTGTGCTGTCCAGAACAGTGTTCCTGCCATGAGGCACCAAAGAGGGGGTTAACATTCAGGCTGCAGTAAGTAGCCTTGGCTAGTTCATTTGGGTAGGGAATAAGATTGGTGGTCCCTAGCTGCCATCTCTATCTGCTCTAGTCAGTCCTTCACACCTACTCCCTTCCAGGGACAGATCAGCTTACTCTTCTGAATGAATTGACCATCTTGGCTCCAGTACTTAAATCAACTGGCAGAATCAATTCCCTGATTCCTACTCAGGCCATTCTCCATTTGTTCTTGCAATAACATTGTCCTGCAGCTAAATTCCTCACCCATTCCTTCCCCCCATTAAATCCTCTCTCAGCCTTTAGGTGTTAAGTCAGGCAAAACTTGGCCCATTAGGAGAGATTCTCTGTTTCAGCAGGTTCAGTTTATACAGGCAGGACTGAGAGAAACAGGTGGAGTAGCTGGGGACTGGTTCACATCTACAGCAGCCAGAAAGATTCATGGATCTTGCTGGAGGGTAGGAAGGCTCTGCAGAGGGATCTGGCCAGGCTGGATTGATGGCTGAGGTCAATGGGATGAGGTTCAACAAAGCCAAGTGCTGGGTCCTGCGCTTGGGTCACAACCACCCCATGATGGCTCCAGACTGGGAGCAGAGCAGCTGGAAACTGCCCAGGGGAAGCTGGGCTTTCTGCTGGACAGTCACTCAAACTTTGCTTCTCTGGCCAGCAGAGCTCTCCCTGCAGGGAGCTGTGCTGGTCTGTGGACTTTGGGAGCAGTCCTGTCTCTCAACACTCTCTTCTCTTCACAGCAACATTAAAGACCTTAAGAAGAAGCTGGAGGCAAAAAGAGTGGAGCGAATCCAGACCATGATGAGGAACACGAGTGACAAAGCTGCTCAGGAGAGGTACTTGGGAAGATGTCACTGGGCTCTGCACATGCAGAATGCCTGCTGTCCTGCTCCAGGCAGGTCTGTCACCAGCACAGAGTTTGTAGAGCAGCCAGACAGGCAGTGTGGGGATGAGGGAGGTTGTGCTGGCCTCCCTCCTGGCTTGGCAGTTTTTCTGCAGTGCACAGGCACAGACAGTGAGGCCAAACATCTGCTCCCGAGCTGCAGCAAGAACATCACCCTGCAGCCTGCTGAGACTGGCTTCTGGAGCTTTCTCCATGGGCTTCATTTTTTGTGTGTAAGGCAGTCAGTGGGGCTGGTTTCACTGCCCGGGCTTCTGACAAGCCAGAGAGCAGCAGTGCCTTGGAAATATCCCCTGCCCTGCCACAGGGAGGAGAAGCTCAAGTAGGAATGGAGAAGATGTACACTGAAGGGTACCTTAGGGTTCACCTTCCACTTCAGGTGAACCCCAGGAGCTCTTCCTAGTACTTCCTGCCTACCCTCATGGCTTGGTGGGTATTTGCCCCCTACTAGACTCAAAGGTGGGCTATCCCCAACCCCTCTAGAATCTCTGTGATGAGTTGCAGCAGCTCTCAGTCAGAGGTGTGCTCAAGCAGATGCAGGCTGCAGCCTTCTTTCTCCCTCCTTGTTACAAAGGTTAACACTGTGCCTGAGCCTGGGTGTTCAAGCACCCTGTAGCTCAGGGTCAGTGTTGTTCTCAGTCAGAAAACCCAAACCATGAATCAGTTTTAACAACCTCAGGTGTTCAAGGGTACTGGGCAGGGGACACTGCCTTGTTTGCTTCTGGCTCAGAGCAAGGTCCTTTTGCTGTTAAGCTGAAAAAACCCAGACCTTTGGCTCCAATGCTGTGGCTGTTGTCTCAGTCAGAAATGAATGGTGTTTTATTTGCCTTTCCTAAAATTACAGCAGCCTCTCAGAGTGGGAGGACACTGAGAAGACACCACACCTGTCTGTGTGGGCAGGAGAGTCCTGCCTTCCTGCACAGCACTGAGAAATGAGGTTATATAAAGGGAGCAGATGGATGAGAGGCTTTTTATACATTTCCTTTCTTTAAAGGTTGAAGAAAGAAATTAATAACTCTCACATCCAGGAAGTGGTGCAAACAATCAAGCTGGTAAGTTCTTCTCTCAGTCTGCCACAGAGCCTCCATCTTCTGCAAGGTGTGAGCACAGCTCACAGACAGAGTGAGCTCTCTGAGGCATTTAAATCCCATCCAGGACTCTGAGTGTGGAATTCAGGCAGCCAAGGTGTGGCTGATGACAGCTGCTACCTCTTCTAAAATACTGCAGGTCCCCAAGGTTTGGGAGAGGCCTCCCACCTGGTCAGAGGCAGCACAGACAGAGCTGTCTGTGATGTTTTGCATTTCTAATTCCAGGATTTTCTGGAGCACAACTAATGAGCAGCATCACCTCACATCTGTTTAGTAATGTGCAAAACTGTTTTAGCCTGGAGAAGAGGAGGCTGAGGGGAGACCTCATTGCTCCCTGCAACGAGGGTGGAACCAGGTTGGGGGATGGACTCTTCTCCCTAGTATTAGGTGATAGGAGAGGAAATGGCCTGAAACTGTACCAGCAGAAATTTAGGATGGAGATTAGGAACTACTTATTTCCTGCAAGAGTGTCAGGCATTGGAAGAGGCTGCCCAGGGAGATGGTGGAGTCACCAACCCTGGAGGTGTGCAAGAACTGTGTGGCCATGGCACTTTGGGACGTGATTTAATGGCCATGGTGGAGTTGGGTTGATAGCTGAACTGGATGATCTTAGAGGGCTTTTCCAACCCAACCAATTCTATGATAAAAGTGCAGAAGGAGAGGAGACCTTGATGATCTCATCTTTGCTCTGCAGAGACCCTGTTTCCTTACAGAGCAGCACCCATGTGTGTGTCCCCAAACACTCCTGCTGCCCTGGAGTTCAGGGGCTGGAGTTCTACACAGATAACTCAGAGCCGGCAGAAGTTGTTCAGAAATGGAAGTGAGAGGACACTGTGGTGTGTGCCCTACAGCCCTGTGTCCTCCTGTTACAAGCTGGGGATGGCTCTAGCACTTGGTTTTTAATTAAAAAATAATTTCTTTTAATTTGTTCTTTTTAAAGGTGACAGAAAAGACAGCCAGGTACCAGCAGAAACTGGAGGAGAAGCAGGCAGATAATCTGAGAGCAATCAAGGACAAGGAAAGTCAGGTAAGGGCAGAGCTGAAGCTGAGGGTCAGTGGTGTTATCAATCATCAAACCCAACCCACTGCAGGGGCTCAACCTTCACTGGGCATTCTTTGATGAATGCCACACTCGGCCTCCACACACGCTTCAGACACCTACTCCTCAGTACACTGGGAAGATGAATGACTTAGAAGGTGGTTCTGCAGGAGCCTACACAGCTCTGAGAGGTGCTGCACTCCTACACTCCCCGAGGCAGCATGAGCATTCATCTAACCATACAACACCCCCTAAATTTAAAGTGTGATGGAAATGCATCATTAGAGGAGAGGAGTCTCATCCCTGAGCTGCTTCAGACTCACAGAAGACATTCATGCTCTCTCAAGGTTGCTGTGCAGACAATATGCCAGCAGCCTGTGGTAAGTCAATGATCCTTCTGAAGGCTGCAGACAAGTCATTCAATGTATGGCTGAGACCAAAGTCACCAAGAGCTAACACCTCACTATATTGGTCTCTATCAGAGCAGATTTTTACCATCCTCAGCCTGACACCTGTTTGGCTTCAGTGTCTGGAGAATGATTTGAGCTTTCCTTTTGCAGCTCCAGCAGGAGGCACTGGCAGAGTATGAGGAGAAACTGAAAAGCCTGAATACAGAGGTGCAGGAGATGGTGAAGAACTATGCAAAAGCAGGATTTCCTGGAGTGCCACAGACTCAGCAGGAAGCAGTTCAGAGCCTTCCTGAAGGAGAACAAGGCTCTGCAGAACAACAGGAAGAAAAGCCCCCAGCAGCAGAGGTGTCCAGAGCAGCCATGGCTGAGCCCCCGGGAGCTGAACCAGATGGCGAGATTGAAGCAACCATTTTGTGAGAGGCACTTCCCTTACTGGTCCACTTCAGGAAGGTTTATGGAGCTGGGTAGTGAAGACCAGCCTGACAAACTACTGCTGTCCCTTTCAGGAATTTACTGCTCTATTATCCTAGGAATTGGCACCTAGTGATCTGCCCCTCACTCATTTTGTCTTCCTCAGCCTTAGCACTGAGGGGGTTAAGCAGCACAAAGGGACCTGTGGCTGGAGACAAGCGAGTTCTTGGCATCCACAGCAGCAGCTGCATTAAAAATTCAGTCTGGCTACAGACTCCAGGTTTTAGAGTAAGTTCCCTCATCATCTACTACATGCAGCTCTTCACATCAGCATGGTCTCAGAGCTAGATCCCTTTGAAGGAAATTTAACTGGGAGACGTTCTCCAGTAACCACACCATGTGCTCCTACCAGTTGAGGGCTAGCCCAGAATAAAGCCTCCTGAGATACATCCAAGTGTGGGTGGCCAAACTGTCCTCTAAAGCACCATTCCTTCTGGAAGCATTACCTCTCATGTAGAGCCAGCCTCAGGTTAGAGGACAGGTCAGCTGGGCAGAACCTTGGACCAGCTGGTGGCAACAGACAGCTTCCATGCACAGCCAGGGCTGGCTGTGTAACTGCTCACACTCCCCAGTCAGCTGAGGAGAGCTTTCAGCACACTGCCGTCTGCATACCATGACCCAGCATTTCCTTCTGTGGAAATGGGCATTGCCAGCACTGGGGCTACCTTCATCTTCTGGCCTGGCCTCTTCTTGTGTGTTCTGTCCTGCTCTTTCCTTTCCTGCCCTGTGATTCTTTCTCCTGATTTTCACTTTGCCTCTCACAAACCTTCAGGCAGGTTCTCAGATCTGAATCCATATCTCCTGAAGACCATGAGCAGGCTCCTTGGGCAATTCTAAGGCATATTGTGAAGAGTCAAAGAGCCTCAGCACTTGTTGTAGCCCCCACAAAAACACTTGCAGAGTTCTCCTCTGCAGAAATTGGATATTTTTAGTGCTTCACTGAATTTTTTTCTCGTGTAGCTAAATTAGTTCCATATTATGGGCTTAGGGTAACTACAGTTAGCAACCTAAATGATGTGAAAATGATTTTGTTGCTCAAATAAAGAGCCAGCTACAGTACCCCTAAGGTTCCCTTACACAGACAGCTCAGCCATGGTGGTCTTGGGCTGATGGTCAGGCACAATGATCTTAGAGGACTTTTGCAACCAAAACGATTCTGTGATGTTATAAAACACGTGGAACTGTCCACCCAAGTGCAGAAAACTCTCAGGAGCTCTTTCCCATGCTGCCATCCCAGCTGGTGACAACAGGGGGCTCGGCAGTGACCTGCAGAACTTGTTTCCTGCTACTGGGAAATCCAAACTCCTCAGCTCCCTGTGTTCTTTGCTTGCTTCCCATTTCTCCCTGCAGCCTGGGCACCTGTAGCTAACAGCAGTTCCCCTTTGGGGACAGAGCTGAGAAATCTGGTTCCAAGGTCTAACTTGGAAAAGTCGCCCAGCTGTAGGATTTCAAAGGCCAAGTAGCCTTCAGCCCCTTGCAGCCCTGAGAGGTGCACACTGCTCTCTCTCTTCACTGACACAAACCCTTCCAGCAGAGCACAGCTGGAGGGACAGATTCCCAAAATGGGAATGCTGGTCATGTCTTGCAGCAGCAAAGGGGCAGGTTCCTCTTAACCACCTTCCCATCTCCCCAGACCTCAAATACTGTGATCACGGAACTTGCACCTACTTTCCCCTCACCTGTTTGGTGACCTCGTGACTCAACAGCTTTGACACAGCAAGTTCTCAGCTCTTCCAGCAGGATGAACTGGAACCACATTGTCCAACTCTTTTCCTAGCACCATGTAGGACAGACTCTGCTCATGGATGCTAAAAAAAGTCAGGAAACAGCAATAATTCAGCTCAGCCACGTCCCAGCCTTCCTCACACCATGTCCTGAAATAATCTTAGCCCAGGAATTAAGGTTTGGCCTCCCAAAGTCTGTGTGCACCAGGTCACAGGGACCCTAAAAAGGGTCACTCCTCTTCAGCCACCCATCTGTAACCAGCAAACATCATTAATAGAGGGGGAAGGAGAGCCACTTGGAGAACCCAAAGGAAATGGGAGCTATTTGTCCTAGAGATAGAACACTGTAGGTCAAATCTTCCAGTTTTTGAAGGAAACAACAAAAGCCAAACCAGCCACCACCAAAATCCCCACCCAAACACTGCTGGGGAAAAAAAGGGGTGATGGAACCCCCAGCCTCACCTTACAGTTGAGCAAATCTGGGACTGCATCAAGTCTTGGCACCAGCAGCCTGGAGAACCTTGTGCTGGTGAAACCTTCAGTGTATTGATGTGACTGGTCCTTTCACTGCTGCCTTACAGAGCTGCAGAGGGTGGAGTGGCTTTGAACCAGCCACAGAGGAGAAACCGGTGAGACCATGGGCTAAGAAGGATCTTATTCCATCCTCTTGTTATTAAAATCTTAGCCTTAATTTGAGACAGTAGCAGGGAAGTGTGCTCCTGGCTGGAGCCACAGGCTCTCTTCTCTCCTCAAGATGCTCATTGCCACGCTGCAGCATAATCTCTGTCACAAAGCCCCTGTTTGCCCCTCAAATTGTTCCTCAGGTTTGTCTTTCCTGGAGCAGGAAGCTCAGTGGCAACAAACCTGCAGCCTGAGAACAGTTCCACCTGGACACTGCATAAGAAACATGTCCTAAAGTGCTGTTATCAGCCACCAACCAGCTCACCTGGGACTGGGGCAGGATCTTCCCAGCCTGCTCTGGCATCAAGAGCAGCCCTCATCCCACCCCATGGTGGTAACTTCTTACTGGAATTGTACATTTCTGACTTATTTATTGTCTACAGAAATAAAACCTTGCATTTCTTAAAACATGGTGAATGGAAACAAGGCCCAGGTGTTGCTCAATGCACACACAGGTTCATAGGCATCAGGTACCCCAAGTTCTCTGCCATCTGTGCCTACAGGTCTCAGATGCAACTTCTCCAGCCATTAAATCTGCAGTGAGGGGGTTCATTACCCACAACTTTCTCCTCTGTCTCATTCTGTCCCTCACCAGACTAAGAGCAAGCTTTTTGCTGAGTGGACCCAAGGGTTTAGATCAGATATGTGGAAGAAGTTTTTGATACTGAGGGTGGTGAGACCCTGGCCCAGGTTGCCCAGAGAGGTGGGAACCATTCTAGGTCAGGTTGTTTGGGGCTCTCATTAGGTTGTAGATGTCCCTGCTGCCTGCAGGGGGGGGTTGGACCCGATGAGCTTTAGAGGTCCCTTCCAGCTCATTCCAGGATTCAATGATTCAATTCTTCACTGTAGGTAACCAAATTAGCAAGGTACTGAACAAGCTGCCCAGGGAGGTGGTGGAGTCCCTGTCCCTGGGGGTGTTCAAGAAACATGGATATGGCTCTTTGGGACATTGGTTTAATGGCCACAGTGGTCTTAGGCAGAGGGTTAAACTAAATCTGAGAGCTCTTTTCCAAGGCAAACAAGTCTGTGATTCTATACAAACAAGTGCAGAAGGGAGCTGACAGCAGCCACAGACTTCCTGTTTGATGCAGCAAATTGTTCAGATAAATTCAAGCTGCCATCTTCAAAGGGCTGCTGCATGCTGACTGCCAGGGCTGTGCCAGCATGGAACAGGCTGTGGAGCTGACAGGAGGGAGACATGAAAAGGAAGGATTCAGGTGAAACACAACACAAACCAGCAGAACACCCTGAGACATGAGTGGAACCTTGTTGAAAGCATGTACAAAGAGATACTCAGAGAAAACAACATGGAGTCATAGAACACCAGGTTGGAAGAGACCCTCAAAGGCCATCTTGTCCAATCCCCCTGCAGTCAGCAGAGACATGCCCAACTACAGCAGGTTGCTTGGGGCCCCAGCAAGTTTGACCTTGAATGTCTCCAGGGATGGGGCCTCCACCACAGCTCTGGGCAACCAGTTCCAGTGTTTCACCACACTCATTGTGAAGAACTTCCTCCTAATGTCCAACTTAAATCTACCTTGCTCTGGTTTCAAACCACTGCCCCTTGTCCTGTCACCACATGCCCTTGGGAACAGTCCCTCCCCAGCTTCTTGTCCATATTGGACATACTGGACAGGAGGTTGGATCCTTTCTGCATTCTGCACAGATAGATTCTAATAATGACATGTTAAAATGGTAGGCTTGTAGCAAGCATTCCAGGGCCTCCCCTCACTCTCTTTAGTCAGGGCTGGGCCATGGTGTTAGATGTTAAATCCATCACCCCCAGGCTGGGAAGGTTGGGGCTGTTTGGCCTGGAGATAGAAGGCTCCAGGGAGACCTTAGAAGCCTTCCAGTACCTGAAGGGGGCTAAGGAGAGTTGGGGAGGGACTTTTGAGGAGGGCTTGCAGTGACAGGACAAGGGGCACTGGCTTCGAGCTGGAAGAGGGGAGATTTAGAGTGGAGATTATGAAGAAACTAATTAGAGTAAGGGTGGTGAGACAGCAGAACAAGTTGCCCAGGAAGGTGTTCAAGGCCAAGCTGGATGAAGCCTTGACCAACCTGGTGCAGTGGAAGGTGTCCCTGCCCATGGCACGGGTCTTGGAACTAGACGCTCTTTAAGGTCCCTTCCATTCTGTGGTTCTGTGATCTCTGAGAAATGTTTGTTCCAGCATCCAGACTCTGCTCTGGTCTATTCTTCCTTTAAAAGCCACACAGGCCCAGAACAGAGAAGTCAGACCAGACTTCAAGGTCCACACATCCCTTCCATCTCTGAGCTACAGAGATGGTTTCAAGCATCCCAGCAGCGCACAAGGCTTATGAATAAATCAGGATCTACTTTAATTTAAAACACAAGTGCAAAGGATTCACAAGTACAGACGAGCAGGATCGTTTGTCTCAAATTAGAAATCTTCTCAAAGCCCTGCTCCTTTGCATAAAAAAGCAGAATATCTGGAATACAGAAACATTTTACATCAAAAAATTTTCCAGTGCAGCTAAAGAGGAGCTAAACAAATTCATTTCAGTCAACTTCATCAGCCCCAAACTTAGCCAGCCAGCCTTGGCACACCATCTGCCATCCTTCTCCTGGCCACAGGCAGGGTGCTATCGAGGGACAACCATGTCACCCTTCAGCAGGTGTCTGACAGAAGGGAGGTGAACACCCTTCTAGAGGTGTTCCTCTCACCTGGGTCTACAAAGCCAACCTAAACCCTTTGCAGACTGGGTGCCCACCATTTGATGGCTGGCATCAGTGCAGATGAATTCCATCCCAAATTACTTCAAGTAATCAACTGTGGCTTCAATTTTGAAGCAAGGATCTGTAACTGGAGTAAATAGCAGAGGACAGAGCTGATTGACATCTCCTGAAGAAAATGCAGTTCTGAGGTTAGTTTCCAAGACAGTGGGACTGGCCCAAGAACAACTTCAATCCCAATGAATTTGTATCTGGAGTTTCCAAACATGATCCCAGTTCCACATGTAAGATTATATCTGGAGACCTCACCACAACACACAGCATTACTGTACAACGTCACATCCTGACCCAGAGACCTTTAGCTATCTCATGATCAGGAGGTGTATCATACAACAGAGCTAAATCTATTGGCAAACATCTGACAGAGCTGTTGAGACAACCAGTAACCTTCTGAGTCTATCAGCAAAGGGATGGTGGGGAAGGGCACACCAACAATGAAACACACATCCAGAGTTTCCCTTCTCCCCTGTAGGAAGCAGGGGAGGTGATAGAGGCTCAACAAAACACCTCACACGGACACAAAACTCTGTCCTGGGACTTTCAGGACAGCTGAAACCTGTTCACTCAGTCTCCTAGAGCATCCTCAAAGTGTTAACCAACATTTGTTTCAGGGCAGCACCTTCTCAGCCTCTTGGAAAGAAAGGTGCTTGGGAACCAAACACAGGAACAAGCTGTCACAGACCCTGGTGCCAGCACTGGAGGTGTTGCAGATGGTGAATTTTCAACCACAAGATCCTGATGGCAAGAACACCTTCATCACAGAGTCTGTTTCAAGGCCTGGATCCAAAGGTTTCCCCTTCCAAAAGTTCAAGATCATGAAATGGATTCAAGATTGACCACTAAACCATAGATATTCCTCAGCAAGAGAAAGCATGTTGATGCAAGAGAGCCACTTAGAAACAAGTATGTACACGTCACATCTGCTCCCTGGGAAAGGACCTACAGCTTTCTAGCTCTGCCTTTCACCAAAGGAAGTTAAAATCATCTGGGAAAAAGTCTCAAGGGGGAAAAAAAAAATATGTTGAGTCTTTGTGCATTGTTTGAGAGTTTAAAGGGATCTGTTCCCCAAAACATACATTTGGGTCAGCTCAAGACTCCAGTGGACAACTAAGAAGGTGAAGATCACATTTCTAGTTGGGAAATATTGTTCCAGTTCAGTAGACAGCAGCCAAGGTTTGCAGAAACTTGCAGACATTCAGATACACAACTTCAGGCTCCATTTGTTGGAAGAAGTGATCCACAAGCCACGAGACACCTGATTTACTCTTGAGATATCCTTTTTCTTACTTGGATCTGGTGTGTGTTGATTGTCTTCAGCAAAAGAAGCCACAAAAGGCTGAGAATGCCAGGACAGTGTCACAGCCATCTTCTAAAATGATTGCTGACAAGTTCCAAGCACCATTCACAGGAGGAGACTCCTGGTCTCCTGAGATGTTTGGGGTTTCGAGAAACATTTCTCTTTTCTAGCATTTGTCCTTGAAGTCAGCAGGTGGAGGTACGCTTCCTGTACTGCTGGATGAGGGGCACCAGGCACTCTGGAAGTCCTGTCTGGAGCAGAAAGGGGTGGTCCAGAAGTTCTTGTGCCGTTGCTCTTTCCAGTGGATCCCGGGTCAACATCCTTTCCAAAAAGTCTCTCAGAACTGGGGAGGTCTGTGGAGAAAGAACCAACCAAGTCAGCCCCAGAGAGGAACCACCACCAGAGGGGTTTATTCCGGAGATCTGAAGGTTTCCCCTGCCCAGAATTCTTCAGATTACAGCATTAACCGTAACAACAACAGATGGCTGCATGATGTTGGACTTGATGACTATAGAACCATAGAACTGTTGAGGTAGGAAGAGACCTCTGAGATCATCAGGTCCAGCCACTCACCTGGAGCTCACAATCCCACCACTGCTGCTAAGCCACTGCCACTAAACCACGTCCCTCAACACCACATCCACACAGCTTTTAAACATTTCTAGGGCTGGTGACTCCACCACAGTATCACACAGTATCACAGTATTACCAAGGTTGGAAGAGACCTCGAAGATCGAGTCCAACCTGTCACCACAGACCTCACGACTAGACCATGGCACCAAGTGCCACATCCAGTCCCCTCTTGAACGCCTCCAGGGACGGCGACTCAACCACCTCCCCGGGCAGCCCATTCCAATGACGAATCACTCTCTCGGTGAAGAACTTTCTCCTCACCTCGAGCCTAAACTTCCCCTGTTGCAGCTTGAGACT
Source organism: Picus viridis (assembly GCA_033816785.1). Lineage (NCBI taxonomy): Eukaryota > Metazoa > Chordata > Aves > Piciformes > Picidae > Picus > Picus viridis. The sequence continues at coordinate 6,619,576 of CM066584.1, forward strand.
GTGTCCCCTTGTTCTGGTGCTGGTTGCTAGGGAGCAACCACCTCCCTGGGCAGCCTGTTCCACTGCCTGAGAACCCTTTGTGGGGAAAAAATTTTCCTAATATGCAAGCTGAACCTCCCCTGGCACAACTTGAGGCTGTTTCCTCTTGTCCCAACACTTGCTGCATGTGAGCAGAGCCCAACCCCCACCTCACTCCAACCTCCTTTCAGGGAGTTGATCTCCAAGGTTGCTTCCATCCTCCACATTTCTATAATTCTATGACATCAGCAAGATATTAACTAGGGAGGATACCTGAAGTGGCTTTAGTTTGCATGACCAGGTTCATGCCCAGGTGACCTTACTTTATTAGGGCTATATCTCAAAGCAGCCACTAGCTGTCAGCACCAGCTTGCAGCCACTGAGGCACCACGGCCAAAGACATTCCTCTTGAAATGTGCCCCAGCCAGACCACTCAGAGCCATCTACTGAGAAGGGCTGCTCAGGGTTTTTCCCCCAGGACCACAGATTCATAGAATGCATTTGATTAGAAGCAAACCTCGAAGGTCATCTTGTCCAACCAGCCTGCAGTCAGCAAGGGTGTCTCCAGCTAGAGCAGGTTGCTCAGGGACCCAGCAAGTCTGACCTTGAATGTGTCTAGGGATGGGGCCTCCACCACCTCTCTGGGCAACCTGTATCTCACCACCCTCATTATGAAGAGCTTCCTAACATCCAACCTAACTCTACCCTGCTCTATTTTCAAACCATTGCCTCTTGTCCTATCCCCACAAGCCCTTCTGAACAGTCCCTCCCCAGCTTTCCTGTAGCCCCCTTCAGATACTGAAACGCAGCTCTAAGGTCTCCCCAGAGCCTTCTCTTCTCCAGGCTGAACAACCCCAAATCTCTCAGCACGTCTTTATAAGAGAGGTGCTCCAGCCCTCTGATCATGCCTCCTCTGAAGCCAGGTTTACCATCAGGCTTCCCAGCAGTCCCCATATGCTCACCCTGTGGAAGTTTTTCAGCTTGGGAGGAGGACTGTCACGAAGTCTCTTCATTGCTTGGACTGGTGAGTCACTAAAATATGGGGGTTCTCCATCCACCATCTCTATCACCATGATCCCCAGAGACCAGATATCCACCTGTAGGAGACAAAGTCACATCAATACAGTCAATACAATACAATCAATACATAAAGATCAAGACAAGAGGTAATGGGCAGAAACTGGAACGTAGGAAGTTCCATCTAAACATGAGGAGGAACTTCTTCAATTTAAGGGTGGTGGAGCAGTGGAACAGAGAGGTGGTGGAGTCTCCATCTTTGAAGTTATTCAGAGCCCACCTAGACACCATCATGGTCTAGGTGAACCTGCTCTGGCAGGGGGGTTGGACTCAGTGATCTCCAGAGGTCCCTTCCAACCTCTGTGATTTTGTGATCACAACACCCCACCCCTAGCAAACAGTACTGAGAGAGTGAAACATTAACCCCCTTGATGCTGCTGGACTCCTCACCACAGCTGAACAGACAGCTTCCACTGTGGCCTGGGCCACACTGGTGTTGCAACATCTAAAGGTCTGCAAGTACCTGCTTGTGCTACACCTGGTTGGTTGGTAAACAAAACTAACCAGGCTGCTGCCACCTGCCTGGCATTTCATCTGTGCCCTCCCTCCTCCCCTCCCTTCCTGGCATTGATGGATTTACTGATCCATATCATGTCCCGGGCCACTCCTTCCCCACATCTGTCCGCACTGTGGCAGATACAACAAGCCCCGAGCCAAGCTCCAGGTGTAAGGAAAGAGCAACTTTACATCTTGCTCCCAGAAGCAGAACCACTTGGTTTCCCTCCTCTTTTAGCAAATGTTGATATCATCACAAGGTTGCATTCATGAAATAGACTCCAGAGGCTCTTCCTAGAAAATCCAATAGCTATTTTCCTGTGATACTTCAAAAATTATCATGCCCTGGGTCTGGGCACTGCTGAGGCTGCACCTCAAATCCTGGGTTCGGTTTTGGTCTCACTCCAAGAAAGACATTGAGAAGGGTCTGGAGAAAGGCAATGAAGCTGGGGAAGGGTATGGAGAACAGGGCTGGTGAGGAGCAGCTGAAGGACCTGGGGTTGTTCAGCCTGGAGACAAGGAGGTCGAAGGGGAGGTCTTCTGGCTCTCTACAGCTCCCTGAAAGGAGGTTGGAGCCAGGTGGGGGTTGGTCTCTTCTCCCAAAGAACAAGTGACAGCACAAGAGAAAATGGCCCCAGGCTGCCCCAGGGGAAGTTTAGGTTGGACATGAGGAAGAATTTCTTCATGGAAAGGGTGTCAAGGTCTGGTCCAGACTGCCCCAGCAGTGGTGGAGTCTCCATCCCTGGAGGGTTTTAAAAGCTGTGGAGATGGGGTGCTGAGGCACATGGTTCAGTAGAGACCTGGCAGTGCTGAGTTCACGGGTAAACTCAATTACCGCAGAGGTCTTTTCCAGCCTTAATGATTCTATGATTATGTAGTCCTTCTTCTGACATCAGGGAGGTGGGTCCCTTACCTCAGTAGTGTATGGTATCCTTGCAATAACTTCTGGAGCCATCCAGTAAGGAGTACCTACTAGGGACTTTCTTTTGGGTACATCTTTACTGATCTGAGCACAGAAGCCAAAATCTGAGAGTTTGACCTGTCCAAAGAGAAAAGCAACCAACCTTAAAACGTAGAAAGAAACACCAAGGAAGGCTAAGGGAGTAGGAGGATGAGGTACAAAGGAAACAAGGAGACAGGTTAAGGCTGCAGGAGCAGAAGGCAGGAAGCAGCTTGTCAGAGGGACATCATCATACCCTCCCATCCAGCGTCAGAAGAATGGAGTCGCTCTTAATGTCTCGGTGAATGACCCCCTGAGAGTGAAGATAGGTCAGAGCCTGCAGCACTGATTCACACACTGTTGCAATTTGCTCTTCATTTAGCCTGAAATTAAAAACACAGAACATGTGGAGAGTTCCCACTCATGGGTCCTCTTGAGGCACAGAGGATATCTGAAGTCGAACTGGAGGTAGATATTTTGGTTCCCCATGACCACGAATTTTGGTTGCCCATGACTGTCACCATCTCACTTTCACCCTTTTCCCATGACTTTTACTTCTGAGAACCTTTTTGTCTCCATGCTTTGCAATTTGAAGTTTTCAGGAGTCTAACCCAGAGAAACTTCATCTTAGACCTTGTATCTGAAGCCGTCCTGCAAGATGCTGTTTCCAGCAGCTCTGACAGGCAGGACTGTGTCTTCATGCCAAGGTGCTGCAGTAACTGTTGAGACAGCTTTTTCTTGAGGAAACATAGTAAAGCTATGGCTCACAAGGGTTGTTGTACAACTTGATCCACAAAGCATCTAAACACCTCATGTGACAGTGAGGATAGGGATCCTTCAGAACTGTCACACAGATGGACAACTTGGATACTCTCACCCCTAAGGGCAGCACAGGTGACAAGCAGGGGAAGCCCCTCCTGAATTGTCCCACTCTCTCTGTTAGCACACTGAGCATGAGCACCAGGAACCTTGTCTTTGGAAGATCTTGCTGTTTGGAGTACCAAAGAAAGGACCTTCAGTGTGAGCAGCACTGCCTAATTGTCACCCAGGTGAGATTCTGAATCTTCAGGAAAAGGAAGGGTCATCCCAGACTTCCTTGGTCAATCTTTGCGTTGGCAGTTTACAGTCTGACAGGACTGCTGGGAAGCAGGAGGAGAATGCTCCAGGGTCGTGGGTAAGACACACTCATAACTGCATCACCAGAGCACCTTGCGAGTGGGACTCTAGAGGCCATTTGAGAACAACTTCTTTGCCCTCCAGAAAGGCTTGGGGTATTAATGAATACAAAGCAATGTAGATAAGAAAGCAACTTCAGGAGAGTGTCCAGCAGTTGCTATCTTTAGGCAATGAAATTTGGGAAGGAGTCCAGATTTCAAGGCTCTGCTGCACTTCTCCAGAGGAGTTAGTCACAAATTCAACCTTACTAAAGTTGCACCACTGAAAACTATTTCTGCATGATTTTGAATCCTTATTCAATGAGATTCTTGGCCAGAATTCAACAGATAGAGCACACAATGTTTTTGGTGAACACTGTGATTTACAGGGAAGGTCATCAAACAGATGAGCAGCGAGTTTGTAAAGGGATTAGTGCCGTAAACGAGGTCCCTCCTACTTCAGATGGATGACAGTTACAATGTGTAGCAGTTCTTCCAGGGCACCATAAACTCAAGACCCCCAAGGGACACTGTTCTTCCCAGAAATCTCCCTAGTGCTCTTGCCCATCAGGAGGGAACACAAGTGTTGATGTTTCAGATTTTGCTTCATACCTGATCTGAGACACAATGTCTGTGAGGGCTCCCCCCTGTAGGAATTCCATCAGCACCCAGAGTTCCTCTCCCACTAGATAGCTCTTGTACATCTCCACCACATTGACATGTTGATAGTCCCTCATTATCACCACCTGTGAAAACACAGTGAACAACTGACCACCCCAAAATTACTAACAACAAAATCCCAGCATGGCAGGGTTGGAAGGAACCTCTGGAGATCATTTAGTCCAAGCTCCCTGCTAAAGCACCCACAGCAGTTTGCCCAGGATCACAATGAACAGGGAGGGTTGGAATTTCTCCGAAGCGACTCCACAGTCTCTCTGGGCAGCCTGCTCCAGGGCTCCAGCACCCTCACACCAAATAATTTTCTCCTTATCTTCATCTGGAACCTCCTGGGCTCCAGGTTGTGCCTGTTGCCCTTTGTCCTGTCCCTGGGCACCACTGATAAAAGCCTGGCCCCAGCCTCTTCCCCTCACCCTTTAGCTCTTGCTGAGCATTGAGCAGATCCCCTCTCACGCTGCTCTTCTCAAGGCTAAACAGCCTCAGGTCTCAGCTCTTCTCCTCCCAGAGCTGTTCCAGGCCTCTCAGTATCCTCAGAACCTCCATTGGACTCTCTCCAGTAGTTCCCTGTCCCTCATACTGGGGAACCCAGAACTAAACACAATACTCCAGGTGCAGTATCACTAAGGCAGAGGAGAACCTCCCTCAACCTGCTGACCACACTCTTCATGTCCCCCATGAGACCATTTGCCTTCTTGGCCAGAAGGGCACATTGCTGACTCATGGTGATGTGGTGACCTTATTGTCCACCAGCACTCCCAGGTCCTGCCCCACGGAGCTGCCTTCCAGCAGGTCAGTCCCTCCCCTGTACCACTGCAGGGGCTTATCCCTCATCCAGGCGTTGGACTTGTCCTTGTTGATCTTCATGAGGTTCCCCTCCACCCAGCTCTCCAGCCTGGCCAGGCTAACACTGACAACACTTCATCTTACCCAGCAAAACCAGCATGCACAGCCCTATGAGTACAGCACAGCAGCCTCCATCCCCACACTCACTTTAGTCCTGCTGCTAGCACCATTCTATCAAAAAGAAGACATCTCCTGCCCTTCCCTCCTTTCTGCCACACTGACTTCATGGAGGACAGCAGAAGCCACTTTTCACCACTCTACTCACCTCATTAAACAGGAGCTCCCTGCGCTGCTGCTTCCTCAGGTCCATCATTTTCACTGCCACCTGCCTCCCCGAGTGCTTCTCTCGAGCAATGCAGACGATGCCTGTGGACCCTTCACCAATCTTTACATAGTTCTCCAGCATCGACCGGGGATCCCCCTGGTCCACAACCATCCTAAGGGCAGCTTTGAACTGCTCATGAGTCACAACCACTGGGTCTTCACTGGCCAGCTGCCCTTTCACAGAAGAGTCCTGAGGAAGGTGAAGGTTGCTAGAACTGGTCTGAGTCTGCCGGTTCCTGGGCGAACCTGCCGGTGACGGCCTGCCTGGTGGCGCTGCAGCCACCTTCTCCACCGTTGGGGACTTCTGGGGGTTCCAGCTTCTGAGGTCATCCTGGGGAAATCAGATGCAGGCTGATCTGATGGAAGAGACAGGGCTTTGGCTGCAGGGCTGCGTGGTGAACCCCACTGCTGGGGCCTGAAGAAAGCATTAGGCTTTGAGAAGAAGAAATAGGACAAGTAGAAGAAAGAAAAAGCAATGGTTAGATTAACAGGAGAGAAGGCTCAGGAAGCAGGTGTGTGTTTCTCCACTCTGGCCTAGTGCATCTCATCACAGAACCACCTGGTTGGAAAAGACCTTAATATCATTGATTCTATCCTTAACCTAGCATCTTCCTGCACACAACTGTCCCTAAGAACCTCATCCAACGGCTTTTAAACACCTCTAGGGATAGAGAAACCACTACTTTACTTGGCAGCCTGTTCTAGTCTTGTAGTAGACTGGAGTGAAGAGCTTCAAGTTCTTTTCTCCAGGTCTGCCCAACAAATGCTGCATGACCAGAAGCCACACGGATGCAGATTTTCAAGGGTCAGTCACAGGACGGGTGCTGTGCTTTGAGGACCTCCAAACTGAGGTAGTTTAAAAAGGACCTTGCTTCAAAAATACCCACCAAACCCATAACCCACATAAAATAAACAAACAAACACAAACAAACAAAAAACCCCACCAAAACCCCAGCTGCTAAAGCCAAAAGGCATTCCAACCTTGCCACCAAAACTCAGGGGTAACCTGTGCTGCAGAGAATTTGAAAATCCTTGATCCATCTGTGCCTCTGATCTTCCTTTGTATGAAAGGGAAGAGAATTCATGCCAGAGCTGTAAATCACTTTGATGTCTTGGCTTAATTCCCTCTGGGTAATTAGGCTCTGCCTGCTGACAACTCTCTCTGCACTCTCCCCAGGTACCTGCAGAGGATTCCTGGCCATCAGACATGGAATTAGCACCATGAGCCAGGAGGGCTGTGGGTAACCAGCAGGAGACTTCAGCTGCAGACAGCCACCTGCCACCTTGCTGACTCAAAACTAATCTACAATAAAGTTGGATTTGGTGCCTTTCCCAAAGCTCTGAAGACTTTGCATAGAATGGTTTGGGTAGGAAGGGATCTTAAAGATCATCTAGTTCCAACCCCTTGCCATAGGCAAGGGACACCTTCCACTAGACCAGGGTGCTCAAGGCCCATCCAACCAGACCTTGAACACCTCGAGGGAGGGGGCATCCACAACCACCCTGGGCAGCCTGTGCCAGTGTCTCACCACCTTCACTGCCAAGAGTTTCTTCCTAATCTCCAGTTTAAATCAACCCTCTTCCAGCTTAAAGCCATTCCCTTTTTTGGAGACCTCCCACTCAAGCACTAAGTGGACCCAACCCTGTTTAGTTTATGAGCTGTAGTAAGATCACAGCCTGTGGTAACGTGGCTTCAGGACACACATTCCCATGAAAGCACTTCAGAGAGGTCTCCTTCCCAAGAAGAATGAATCTTGTGGTGCTCTTACTCATCCTGGACGTGTTGACTAATTCAAAGTCAACAGCACCAAGCAGGTTGGGTATAAAATACATTATAGACTTGGTTATATGTAAAATAAGAGTGGATCTGACAAAGTGGCAGCTTCAGAAGGAGCAAGCCAATCACTGCTATTACAGGGCAGAAGAAAAACTTCAAAGCAACCAGCTTTCCCTCTCACAATTCTGACTGGTTAGTAATGAAGTTCATAATAACATGGGGATGGGAACCACAAGCTGCCAACAGAGAAGTGTTTGCAAGAGCACTCATTTCTCTGTCTCAGACAGAGTATAGAGTTGTAGAATGGCTTGAGCTGCAAGGGACCTTAAAGATCACAGAATGGTTTGGGTTGGAAGGAACCTTGAAGATCATCTAGTTCAAATCCCCTACTGTGGGTAGGGACACCTCCCAGTGGACCAGGTTGCTCAAGCCCTGTCCAACCTGGCCTGGAACACCTCCAGGGATGGGGCATCTACACCCTCCCTGGGCAGCCTGTTCCAGTGCCTCACCACTGTCATAGTTAAGAACTTCTTCCTGACGCCTGACATGAATCTCCCTGCTCCAGTTTCACACCATTGCCCTTCATCCTACCACCACAAGCCCTTCTAAACAGTCTCCTCCCCAGCCTTCCTGTTGCTCCCTTCAGCTACTGGACTGCTGCTCTAAGGCCTCCTCAGAGCCTTCACTTCTCCAAGCTGAACAACCCCAACTCTCTCAGCCTGTCCTCTTAGGGAAGGTGCTGCAGCCCTCTGACCATCTTTGTGGCCTCCTCTGGGCCCACTCCAATCCTTCCTGCGCCGAACATCAAAGAAAGTTTAATTCTCCACACTTTGTGTTTTAACTAAGGATTTTGGACAACAGTCAGACCTGCCCAAGCCTGACACCCAGCTGATCTGCACAGTGCTGCTACGATAGCTTCTGACATGGGGGTGCAGGGTTGTGCCTGTCAGAAGTTCCTTCCTCCTCATTTACCAGCTCCACCCTCGCAGTCCTGTAGAGACACGCTCACGGCAACCAAGCATTTCTTTCCCAACTCTTGTTTGGTCTCAGGTGGGGGGTGGGAAAAAAGGGTTTTATTTAACCTAGAGCAGAAGGACACATCACGTGCCTGCAAGCTCACACATGTTTGGCCAACCATATGTAAGTATTATCTGATGTAATCTGATGGCCCCTACATAGATTCATAGAAATGGTTGGGTTGGAAAAGACCTCCAAGATCATCAAGTCCAAGAGTCAACCCAAAACCACTGTGGCCACTAAACCATTCCCCAAGTCCATATGGTTCTTGAACACCTCCAGGGATGGTGACTCCACTACCTCCCTGGGCAGCCTGTTCCAATGCCTGACCACTCTTGCAGGAAAGAGTTGGAATCTCCAACCTAAACCTCCCTTGACATAATTTCAGGCCATCTTCTCTCATTCTGTCACCTAATACTGGGCAGAAGAGATCAATCCCAACCTGTCTCTAACCTCCTTTCAAGCAGTTGCAGAGAGCAATGAGGTAACCTTTCAGCCTCCTCTTCTCCAGACTAAAGCACATTTAGGCTCCTATAACAGCATCTCAGTTGTGCCTGATCAAGAAGAAGGGGACAGATTCTTGTCAATGGTGTCCTGTGATGGGACAAGGGGCAATGGATTCAAACTAGAACTCAGGAAGTTCCACCTCAACACCAGGAGAAACTTCATTGCTGTGTGGATGCTGGAGCCTTGGAACAGGCTGCCCAGAGAGGTTGTGGAGTCTCCTTCTCTGGAGACTCTCAAGACCCATCTGGATGTGTTCCTAGGTGATCCTGCTTTGGCAGTGGGCTGGACTCAATGATCTCCAGAGGTCCTTTCCAATCCCCACTGTTCTACGATCCCAAGCACTGAGTCACTCTACCTTCATCTGCAGGGAAGGACCCAACTTGTTTGAGCTGCCAGATGAGGGGAACACACTGCGCAGCAGCCTCCTCTTCAAGCTGTTCTCCCTTGACTTGGAGGTGGGGCTGCCCTCCCCTGAGGGCCTGGAGTTTGTCTGTCGTAGGAGACAAGGCTGAGGCCAGCACTCTTCTGAGTTTCTCTTTCCCATCTTGTCACTCTCCCCAGGCAGCGCCGCCACATGCTGCAGAGCAGAGGCCCGCTGGAGGCAGCTGCCATCAGCACTCTGGAACTCTGAAGGCCCGAGGGACTGTGCTTTCATGACCATCCCATTGGGGTGAGACTGTCCTTCCAGGCGGGGTTTGTAGTCTGGCCACATAGTCTGCCTCCGGGTCACCTTGGTCCCACCGTTGCAGTTGAGGTAGTTTCCATATTTGTCTGCCCAGTCAGCTTCGGGACTCTGAAGATACATGTCTGGAGGTCTCTCTTCACCCAAGAGCCCGAGGGACTGTGCTCTTCTCCTGCTGGTGGGGCTTCTTCCCCTCAGGGTATTAGAACTGATGGCAGAAAGCTTCTGGATGTCGTTGAGGATCCCAGAGATGTAGCCTTCCACTTCCACCGTGCTGCCCCTCACCACGGTCTGCGAAACACAGGGGAGGAGGGGAAAGAAGTTAGAGAAGGAAAAACTGAGGCTGAGTTCATTTTGACAGGGGGTAGATTTTGTTTGAAGATGACTCCAGGGATTAAGGATAGAGGAGAAAAATTTCTGTCTCTTTTTCTTTGTTCCTTACTGAGGAGTGGGGTGGGGAAACGATTCCTTGAGCTCCATCCTTCTGTCAGGCAGAGCAGTGCTTTTCGCCAGCCCATTCTGCTGCTGCACTCACACTCTACAGGACACCATTAGAGCAAAGCTGGGATATTTCTAGCACTCCTGACTGAGTTGGTTGGTTGTTGATATTTTTTTGTGCTGGAATTGTGCTGCATGCACTACAACATTAAGACTCCACAAGCTCCTGAGAACACCAGTTCTCAGCAGAAGTTACAGCAGGCCATAAGCTCTGTCTGCAAACATAACCTTGCTACTCCAACAAAAGCTTCATCTCTCCCCTGTAGCACTCCCAGTAGTGTTGTATCTTAGAATGGTGGGGATTGGAAGGGACCTCTGGAGATCATTGAGTCCAACCCCCTGCCAAAGCAGGATCACCTAGGACAGGTCTCCCAGAACACATCCAGATGGGTCTTGAGACTCTCCAGAGGAGGAGACTCCACAACCTCTCTGGGCAGCCTGTTCCAGGGCTCCAGCACCCACACACCAAAAAAGTTTCTCGCCGTGTTGAGGTGGAACTTCCTGGATTTTGGTTTGTGTTTGTTGCTCCTTGTCCTATTACAGGACACCAAGGAATAGGGCCTGGACCTTTGTACTTGACAGCCACTCTTCAGGTATTTGTAAACATTGATGAGATCTCCTCTCAGCCTTCTCTTCCCCAGGGCAAACAGCCCCAGGTCTCTCAGCCTGTCCTCATCAGATGTTCCAGACCCTTCATCACCCCTGTAGCCTCTGCTGGACACTCTCTAGTATATCCCTGTCCCTCTTAAACTGGAGAGCCTAGAACTGGACACAATACTATAGATGTGGTCTCACCAGGGCTGAGTAGAGGGAAAGAAGAACCTCCCTTGACCAGCTGGCCACACTCTTAATGCACCCCAGGAGACCATTGGCCTTCTTGGCCACAAGGGCACGTTGCTATCTCACAGAGAACCTATTGTCCACCAGGACTCCAAGGTCCTCCTCTCTGGAGCTGCTTTCCAGCTGGTCATCCTCCCTGAGTCTGCTTTTTGCTAATGCATCTTATTCCTGACCAGTGAAGACCACACTGTTCCAACACCGCATCCCTCTGCTCTGCCAAGCTATTATAATTAAATTGATGAACAAAGGGTCACAACAGCTCCCAACTGCCTTGTAAGCAAAGGATGAAGAACAAGGCTTCCATCCAAACAAGCACCAGCACTATACAAGTAGGACACTTGAAGCTCTGGGTGCATGATGTAGTGCTCTGCCTTGTTTATTCTGGAGCCTGAAAAGCTTACAGAAGCTTTTTTAGCACTGGGAACTCAAATGTTGCATTTCTTCACAGAAATTCACAGCCTAGGCTCACTCCTACACTTTCATGAGTCTCTGCCTGAGGAAAGTCCCTCCCTGGAGTGATGGCAATCTCCTGTTTGCAAACTGAACTCCAGGGATCTTTAAAGATGCTGAATTAATTATACCCAGCCTAATATTTAGCTGGTGCAAAACAGCAGCTCCAGTAATTTCCACAGAATGCCACCACAGTGCACAAAATGAGCACCTGGTTTGCTCAGTGCTGGAAAATGAAGGGCAGAATGAGAGATTTTGGCAAGCAAGGTGAAGAAAGGACAATGCAACTCACACCACTGCAAGCACATCATCAGCTTGGGGCACGGTGGATGGAGAGCTGCTCAGTGGAGAAAGACCTGTGGGTGTCGATTCATGGCAGGCTGAAGATGAGCCAACATGTGCCCAGGTGGCCAAGAAGGCCAACGGCATCCTGGCTTGGATCAGGAATAGCGTGGCCAGGAGGTCTAGGGATGTGATTGTCCCCCTCTGCTTGGCACTGGTGAGGCCACACCTCAAATGCTGTGTTCAGTTTTGGACCCATCACAAGAAGGACATAGTGGGCTGGAGCATGTCTGGAGACGGGCAACAAAGCTGGGGAAAGGTCTTCTTAAATATCAGTCCTGTGAGGACTTCACCCTCTACAATTCCCTAAAAGGAGGTTGAAGTGAGGTGGGGTTTGGTCTCTTCTCACATGTAACAAGTGACAGGACAAAAGATATATAGTGACTCTACCACCACCCTGGGCAGCCTGTTCCAATGCCTGACCACTCTTGCAGGAAAGAAATTGTTGCTAATTTCCAACCTAAAGCTCCCCTGGCACAATTTCAGGCCATTTCCTCTGTTCTATCATCTGAAGTAAAGATCTAGGAGGGAAGTGCCCTCTAACCCAAAGCCTGATACCTGTGACTGACAGAAACTGGGGGGCTCGTCATGTTTTGTTCTTGATTAAATCACAGAATCATAGAATTGTTTGGGTTGGAAAAGACCTCTAAGGTCATCAAGCCCAACCATCAACCTAAGACCACCATGTCCAGTAAACCATGTCTCCATATCCACAATTCCAGGCTGGCAGCTAGCTATTACCCTGCTATCTCCTTGGAAGCAGTTGCAAACAGATTACTCACGTATTTGTTCCAGTCTTTTTATGGGAATTTAAATTCCATTAGGCCCATCTGACCTGAAGATATGGAACTTATCTAAGAAGTCTCACGTTCTTCTCTTATTCCAGCCTGAGTTCTCCTCCTTTCATGCTCATGTTAATTGCGTTAGCCTCCTGATCAGAGTTAACCTTCTCAATAACGACGGAAGAAAAATCATTAAACATTTAAGATTTCTCAGTGTCATCTGTTATTAAACTCTCTCCTAAAATGAGCAGGGAACAAATTCTTTCCTTCATCCTCCTTCTCCTTCTCCATGTACTTATGATGTCTCCTCATGTCCTTTATGTTCTTTGAGAATAACATCTCTTTTTCTGCCTTGGCCTTCCAGTTTTGTTCCTACATGCATTTCTTTTCTATTTGCCCTTTATAACTTGACCTACTTTCCACCATTCTGAGCAATCCTCCCGCAGTTTAAGCTCATTAGAGTGCTCCTGATCTAACCAAGTTGGTCTCTTATTACACATTTCATCTCTCCTCTGGATTGTGGTTCTCTCTCTGCTACATTTTGAACCTCAAAAACACATTCAGGGCATCATAAAACACAAGGAAATACCTCCTCCCTCTTTTCTTTCACCTGCTCTTCCTGAACAAGCTTTTCCTTTCTAAATCAGGGTTCTGCTCAAACATCCTGAGGTGCCATTTAAATTGCAGGTTTCTTTTTGCTTTAATTCTTACATGGCATTAAAACATGTCCCATTTAGCTCCCATATTTTAAGTATCTTTACACGTAAAGCTAAATGCTCCTTGCTCTCTACAACTCCCTGAAAGGAGGTTGGAGTGAGGTGGGGGTTGATATCTTCTCCCTATTATCAGATGATAGAATGAGAGGAAATGCCCTGAAATTGTGCCAGAGGAGGTTTAGGTTGGACATTGGGAACAATTTCTTTCCTGCAAGAGTGGTCAGGGATTGGAATAGGCTGCCCAGAGAAGTGGTGGAGTCACCATCCCTGGAGGTGTTCAAGAAGTGTGTGGACATGGCACTTAGGGTCATGGCTTAATGGCCATGGTGGTATTGGGTTGATGGCTGGACTGGATGACAGTACTGTGATTCCATAAATATACTTATCAGACAGACAACTAATTCTTTCCACGTCCCTCCTCAAATCTAAGTAGCAACATCTTGACAATTTACAGCTCAGCTTTTAGGCTTCTGTAGCTTGCTTGTTTTTCTTTTAACTGGGAACACAGAATCTTCCCTCATGCTGGCCAGACCTTAAGCACAATAGCTCTGTCACCATCTTTTATTTCCTCTTCCAAGAGGTCACCATGAATCTGCCTCTTCTCACCCAGCAGGTCCCTGCACCACTGAAGAGCACACAGGTTCTAGATGCCATTCTCAACAGTCATCGAAGCAAGATGACCACCAATATTCACCCCTTACAAGCAGTAGTAACTGGTTTCTCCTTACTGAAGGACTTGCTTTCATCACAGAATTAAATGAGTTGGAAGGAACCTTAAAGATCATCCAGTTCAAACTCCCTGCCATGGACAAGGACACCCACTAGATCAGGTTGCTCAAGGCCCCATCCAACCTGATCTTAAACAATTCCAGGAATGAGGCATCCACAACTTCCCTGTTCCGTTGTCTTACCACCCTCACAGTAAAGAACTTCCTTATGTCCAACCTAAATCTACTCTGCTCTACTTCAAAAGAGCATTTTAAGAACTTTCTCCTGTTTACTATGTTCCACTTTCAAGTAACCCCTAGTTAACTCCACACTCAGCCTAGCCCCCAGTTTAGCTTTGCTCCCTGGTGTCTACTACTCATCTGTATCCATCAGCAGTCAGCCAGTGCTACCCCAGCTCTCCCACTCAGGCTTTCCTCTCAGCTTCATCACCAGCCAAGTTTGCTCACCCACCAGCATGACAAACTTGCTAACAAAGGGCTCTCCATGAAGTCTCCTCTTAGCTTCTGTCTTCAACAGCTGAACACATCCTAAGCCCTGTCAGCTACCACAGGAGCTTTCATAAGTCCTTGGTGCAGGCAGCCAGTTGATGATTTGAGTGTTGACACTACTGTAACTAAGGACACTGCTCTCCTGATTTGTCATCAAGTTACTATCACCTCAAAAATCCCACTTATTAGAGCCCACCAAGTCTGACCTTGAATGTCTACACTTAGGTGGCTTCAGCCACCTCTCTGGGCAATCTTTTCCAGCATCTCACCACCCTCATTGTGAAGATCTTCCTCCTGATGTCCAGCCTAAATGCTCACTCCTTCAGTTTCAAACAATTGCCCCTCATCCTATCACCATGAGCCCTTCTAAACAGTCCCTCCCCAGCCTTCCCATAGCTCCCTTCAGATATTGAAATGCAGCTCTAAGGTCTCCTGAGAGCCTTCACTTCTCCAGGCTGAACAGCTCCAACTCTTTCAGCCTGCCCCCATAGGAGAGGTGCTCAAAACCCTCTGATCATCTTAGTGCCCTCCTCTGGACCTGCTCCAGCAGGTCTACGCTCTTCTTGTGTTGGAGGCTCCATAGCCAGACACAGTGCTCCCTCTTAGGTCTCACCAGAGCAGAATCACCTCTCTGGATCTGCTGGGAGATTCCTTACAGATCCCCCCTTAGCTCCATTTCAATACACATGGGGCAATGAAAACACTGCCTTGGCTTGGTCCTCCTCAAGGAACAGCAAAGCCTATGGAACAGGAAAGAGCAGGCTTCCTCTCTTACCTTCATAGGCTGAAGTTGCATCCTTGTGATCCTGGAAGGGTCAACCACTGGCTTGGGACGCCTCAGTGTGTCCAGAATATTCTGCCATTGTGGGGGCAGGCCCACAAATTTGCCCTCCTTTGGGTCAAATGAAGTGTGGACACGGTGCTCGAAGTTCTGCGGAGCTGAGATCTCCGGGCGTTTCTTCTTCTTCTTGCGGAACATGGTGCCTGCAGCAGAGAAGGCAATGTCACCGGTGCCCTTGTGTGCCTAGGGCCAATACAGCCTATGTCAGCTGGCACATCATGGTTGCACTCGATCTTAACACAGAATCATAGAATGGTTGAGGTTGGAAGAGACCTCTAAGATCATCAAGTCCAACTGCTCACCTGGAGCTGACAATCCCACCACCGCTGCTAAACCACTGCCACTAAACCATGTCCCACAGCAGCATATCCACTCAGCTTTTAAACTCCTCCAGGGATGGTCTCTCCACCACCTCCTTGGGCAGTCTGTTCTGAGAACCCTTTCTGGGAAGAAAATGTTCCTAATGTTCAACCTGAGCCTCCCCTGGCACAACTTGAGGCCATTTCCTCTTGTCCTGTCACTTGTTGCATGTGAGAAGAGACTGACTCCCACCTGGCTTCAACCTTCTTTCTGTCACAGAAAGTGATGAGGTTTCCCCCCAGCCTCCACTTCTTCAGACCAATCAACCCCGGTTCCCTCAGCCATTCCTCAAAGGACTTGTGTTCAAAGCCCTTCACCAGCTTTGTTGCCCTTCTCTGGACCTCCTCCAGCCTCAGGATTCAAGGTGTGGCCTCACCAGTGCTGAGATCTTTTCCAACCAAAACGATTCTATGAATTCCATTAGTTAATTACATTTATTAAGATCATTCTCCAGTGACAAGCACTTTAACAACAGAGGTGATCATCTGCTTTCACAGATGGCAAGAGAGCAGTGACTCGCTCAGGACCACCCAACAGTTGAGCCAGGATTCGTAGCGACCTTTGCAGTGCTCAGCCCACTATGAAACTGCTCCTAGCTCAGAAAAGAACCAGACACCTGCTAGTCCACAGCTGAACTCCCACCACTTGGCTTCCTCCATTTCTACAAATTCATCTTGCCTGATATAAGTGTTTTAAATATACATGAGAGAGAGATTTAATCCTATACAGGCTTGTACCCAGGTTACATGGCTTTGGAGTCCAGCCACTTAAGACACCATTGATTTAACTGCAAGCCTGGAATGAAGAGGAGTAGTTATGAAAAGGACTCAGGTTGTCTTCTCAGTGGTTACTCCGAGTAATATTAATTTGATTCCCATTTAAAGACAACAGAGCTGTCATCAAAGGAAGAGCCACTCAAGAATGATTTTTGGATCTGGTTTTTTTCTAGCTTAGAGTGTTTGGAAGAGAGGGAGGAGGTGGTAGGTGGAAATCAAACTCTGTCAGCAGGTAGCTGAAGAAGCTAAAATTAAAAAGTAAGACTCCTTTGCCTTGGGGGCTGAGAGAGTCAGTTTGTATGAACAGCCATTGCAACTGCAACCAGCCAAAAGCAGCTAGCACTTAAAGTGATCCCAAACACAAGAGACAATCCAAGTCTCAATTTATAGCCAAAAATAAGAAGAGAGATGCGGACAGATAGAAAGCTGGAAGTTTTAGACCTTTTTGAAACTGGGAGGATAGAAAAGAAAAGGAAGAAATGGAACTCTGGAAGCAGTCACAGAGGTGGGAAAGCTTGAATAACTGGAGGACTGTGATGGATGGACACAAACTCTTTCCAAAAGACAGATGGGGAAGATAGGATGAGGGAGAAGTTACTCTTCTCATGAAGAAACAGCTCAGAGCTTGCCCAGATAGGCTGTGCAGTCTCCATCCTCAGAGGTGGTCAAGGGCAAGTTTACTCTTGAAGACAAAGCCCTGAGCAACTTGGCCCTGACCCTTAGAGCAGACCCTGCTTTGAGCAGAGGGCTGGACTACAGACCTCTTGAGGTCCCTTCTCCCCTGAATTGTTTAATTATTCTATTGACTGACTTGATGGCTTTGAAGTTGCAAGTATCCTGGGTGTTACATTCCCTGATGGAGAAACACATTTAATAGACCAATTGCAGTTCTATGGTTGCAGCAGAACTGGTGTGCACCTCAGCTCATCACCATGGCCTGAAATTGTGCCAGGGGAGGTTTAGATTAAAGGAACTGTTTCTTTCCTGAAAGCGTGGTCAGGCATTGGAACAGGCTGCCCAGGATGGTGGTGGAGTCACTGTCCCTGGAGCTGTTCAATAAATATGTGTATATGGCACTTGGGTACATGGTTTCATGGCCATGGTGGTCTTAGGTTTACGTTTGGAGTTGATGATCTTAGAGGTCTTTTCCAATCCAAACAATTCTATGATTCTATCTCCTCTCCAAGGTGCTTTTTGTCAATGAACTGCACAGTGAAAGCCATAAGAGATGTGAGACTGTAAAACATAGACCTGCTGCCAAAACACTGTAGGTAGGTTCAACACTAAAGCTTTCTAGCTTGGGACAAGCTCTACAGGTCAGTTTAGAGCAATTAATGTCCACCAGTAGAAAAAAACCCCAAAGATGTTTATATGCTCCTCACATTCCACTGGCAACTTCAGTATTAGAGTCTCCTTCTCTGGAGACTTTCAAGACCCATCTGGATGCCTTCCTGTCTGTCCTGCCCTAGGTGATCCTACTTTAGCAGACAGCTGGGACTCAACGATCTCTGGAGGTCCTTTCCAACCCCTACCATTCTGTGATTCTGTGGCTCTCACTGTGCAGTTCATCCTTTAAATCTAAATCTTCAATGTAGTGACCACTCTGCCCCTGTACAGGACCCCAGCTTCCAACTATTTGTGCTGAATAATTATTGCCCAGGGCCAGAGACACAGAACACAGACATGAGATAAGATGTTGTGGTGTAGATAGAAGCACATTTCTAGAAGACACTGGTCTCAACAGTCAGCACACCTCATGGTTTTTTCCCCTCATGTCAAATATTTTCCAGGTTGCTCCACTTACAACTTGTTTAGGGAGCAAAGTCCAGCCACCAGGTGTTATTCTGCTTCCTAGTGCTGGACCAAGATACTGAAAACACATCCACGCTGCCTTAACATCTGGTTACCGTGATCCTGTAGTCACGAGGATGTGTTTGTAGGGCACAGAAGGACCTTTACACCATCTAAGTCCCCACTCATGCAATCCACCCTTGGTGACAGATTTCACACACTATGGCCATTGCCGTACTATGTCCAGAAGCCTGCTAACAACACTTTACAGTTTAAAAAAAAGAGAAAGGAAAAGGTTAGACAACTGAAGAAACACTTACAAAAGAGGCAGGAAGCAACTGCTCTGCCCAGAAGAGGTTTCACACCCAGAATAATCTTTGCTTAGAATATGTTCCAATGAAAACCCAAATACATCTTAATGGAGAGCTTATGGGAAGGGTGTCTGTGCTCCAGGTCTCTGTTGCAGCTCCTCAAACACAGTGATTCATCGCTAAGGCCCCTTAGGTGCTGCATATTAACTAATAATCAAGATTAAAGTCAGAGGGCAATTCTTTGAGGGGAAAAAAAATAAAGTGCAGACAGTCCTAGAAAGGGAAAAAAAAAAAATATTCTAGCTCATGGTGTTAGTGCTGCTCAGACCAACAGCTGGTGCTGGTGAGGAGCTTTCCCAGCCTCCAAGGAAAGCAGGAAGTGTGTCTGTGGCATTACATCGAGTGCTTCAGTGCTGTATCGTTGACTACACGTCACTCATGACAGCTACTTGATCCACCATGACAGAGGCATTTCCAGACCGACATCACTATTTCAACCAGTATCTTTCCTTCTCTCCCCTGCTCCTACTTTCACAGCTGCATTCCTAATCTCATCTTCATAATGAGAAGATATTGGAGGCAGAGCACACAGTGTCCTGCCTGGGCAGGGGATCTGGACTTGATGATCTCCAGAGGTGCCTTCCAACCCCTACCATTCTGTGCTTCTAGCTTTCATGTATGCTCTTTAATTGCTTCAGGTGGCAAGAGGTCCTGTAAAATGGGGTGTTACCTATCCCACAACCATCAGCTCTTGTTTTCTAAACATCTCAGCCATTTCACCCACAAGGAGAATGACTCCAGCTAAACTACTTCAAAATCACATTTTTAAATGCTGGGATGATATTCTGGCCCCAAATAGAGCAGTGCTTCTGTGCCACCATCTCAGTTTGCTTAAGTGTAGAAACTACACTCTGCCTGTCACAGAATCATAGAATCATTAAGGTTGGAAAAGACCTCTAAGATCATCAAATGCAACCTTTTACCCAATACCTCCATGACCACCAGACCATGTCCCAAAGTGCCACAACTACCTATTCTTTGAACACCTTCAGACACAGTGACTCCACCACCTCCCTGTGCAGCCTGTTCCAGTGCCTGACCATTCTTTCAGGAAAGAAATTGTTCCTAATATCCAACCTAAACCGCCCTGGGTGAGGCTTGAGGCCATTACCACTTGTTCTGTTGTTAGTTACTTGCGAGAAGAGGCCAACACCTGTCTCAGCTGCCACCTCATTCGGGTAGCTGCAGAGAGCAATAAGGTATCCTCTCAGCCTGCTCTTCTTCAGGCTAAGCACTCACAGCTCCTTCAGCCCCTCCTTATAAGCCATGCTCTCCAAACCCCTCACCAGCTTCGTTGCCCCTGTCAGTCAAAGGCTGGACTGCTCTTAGATCCTAGATACAAAAGCATGTTTCCCAAACCCAGAACAAAGCATCTCCTGAGTTCCTGGTCAGTTTTAGGGCGCCGTGGTCTGCATCAACCTTACTGCCTTATAACAGACATGTTAAAAAACACCACAATGTCATCAGCTCCAAACATAACACTCCCTGGGTACCCAGTGACATTTGCTGTCTCTGGCCAGCATCAATCTCTGATTAGAAAGACAGTGCTATAGCAGACAGGTGGCTTTAAAGGTAGGCTTCCTTAAGAGCAAAGAAAATCCAGGCACTAAAAATAGTGATTTTAAATCCAGTGGATTGCCACAATCTCTGTAGGTTTTTCATCTCCCTGTCTGTATTTAGCCAGTCTCCTCTCACTCCGTGCTTTCCATGCAGCAGCTATTGACTCGTATTCCCGAGACCCAGCTAAATAACGTTGAAGCAAAACACATTTCCAAAGCCCTTTTCTCATTCAGTAAGAAATTAACAACAACATTTTATGCAGATAACATTTTGCAAATCCAGCCAAACCTGCACTTAAACACAGACAGCATCTGTTTAATAGAATAACACAAATACCCTGATGCTGATTTTATAATAATCCACCAGACTTTCTATTCTTTCATCCCCTGCTGCCAACTGTGCTGCAAGAAATGTCACAAGCAGAAATAAGAAAAGTCACTACCACCAGACAAAAGCAGTCGGAGATTGAAATTCTCTCAGCGATCCATTCCTGCTGCCTGGGAAACCACGTTAGGGTTTTGCAACTCCAGCTAGAGCGGCTCCTAGATGATACAGCTCCAAAAGCTGTCACATCTGCCACTGAGCAGGAGCAAAGAAATCCCACAGCCCGCAGATCCAGAGCAGGGGGAGGGCTCAGCTGGGAAGGAGGGGCAAGAAGAGAGAAGGGTCAGGCTCCGACGAGAGGAAGGGGTGGGAAGATTAAGGATGGAAAAGAGAAAAGGGGAATGAGAGTTGAGAAAAGGGAGAGAGGCATGGCTGGGAGAGAGGCATGGCTGGGAGAGAGGCATGGCTGGGAGAGAGGCATGGCTGGGAGAGAGGCATGGCTGGGAGAGAGGCATGGCTGGGAGAGAGGCATGGCTGGGAGAGAGGCATGGCTGGGAGAGAGGCATGGCTGGGAGAGAGGCATGGCTGGGAGAGAGGCATGGCTGGGAGAGAGGCATGGCAGAGGCATGGCTGGGAGAGAGGCATGGCTGGGAGAGAGGCATGGCTGGGAGAGAGGCATGGCTGGGAGAGAGGCATGGCTGGGAGAGAGGCATGGCTGGGAGAGAGGCAAGGCTGGGAGAGAGGCAAGGCTGGGAGAGAGGCAAGGCTGGGAGAGAGGCAAGGCTGGGAGAGAGGCAAGGCTGGGAGAGAGGCAAGGCTGGGAGAGAGGCAAGGCTGGGAGAGAGGCAAGGCTGGGAGAGAGGCAAGGCTGGGAGAGAGGCAAGGCTGGGAGAGAGGCAACCTGAGGCTCAGATGAGAAGAAGGGGTGGGAAGATGAAAGATGGAAGAGAGAAATGGAGAGAGTTAGGAAAGGAGGAATGGCTGGAAGCCAAGGAGCAGGGCACTGAAAAGCATCAACCCCACCAAAAAATTCAAAAATAAGTAGGCAAGCATTCTGAGGAGCTGCTCGTGACAGCACAGGGGTTCAAAAGCTCAGACAAAGCAGCCAGTACACACTGACATTCCAGCTGGTTTGCCTTCCCCCCAGTCCCACCCCCATCTGTATGTGTGCCCTTGCTTGTGTTCCCTCGCACGTACAGTTGATGATAGCCGGAGAGCAGGGAGCGACTTCAGCCTCACTTGTGCAGTTCCCAGTTAAAAATAAGCTCTCCCTCCCCCGCTGCTTTGTCGCGGCAACTGAACTCACTCCTCAGCACTTCTGGCACTGCTGTCACAGGTCTGGAGGCAGATCAGTACCTTCCTCCTGCCCCAGAGCACAGACAGCACTTGGTTCTGGGCTGGAGGAAGCAATTTCCAGCGTTTCCCAGCTGACGCACCAAAACTGCTCTGGCCAGCTACAAGAGTAACCCTGAAACTGTGCCAGGGGAGGTTTAGGTTGGAGATTAGCAACAATTTCTTTCTTGCAAGAGTGGTCAGGCACTGGAACAGGCTGCCCAGGGAGGTGGTGGAGTTACCATCCCTGGAGGTGTACAAAAAAAATATGTAGATATGGCACTTAGGCACGTGGTTTAATGGCCATGGTGGTGTGAGGCTGATGGTTGGACTTGGTGATCTTTTCCAATCCAAACAATTCTATGACTCTGAGAGGAGAAAAACTCTTCCTGCAGGCCTGAGGAGATGTAGCACACAGATTGAGTCTGGAGTAGGAATCATTGAACCATAGAAGTGTTGAGACCTTCAAGATCACAAAGTCTAACTGTGGATCTTGAGCAAAAAAATTGTTCCTAATATCCAACCTAAATCTCCCCTGGCACAATTTCAGTTCATTTCCTCTCGTTCTTTCACCTGATACCAGGGAGAAGAGACTGACTCCATCTCACCATCTCCATCTCAGAAGATGAAGCAGATCCCAGTGCAGGCACTGATTTAAATGCAGGAGGCATTTGCATGCTCTGCTCTACAGGTCAGTCACCAAAGACAGCTCAAAGGCAGCACAAGTTAAAGAGGCCATTCCTGATGCATGGTGCTTGCACGCACGTTCATGCACATGTATGTGTGAAGATGCACGTGTAGTTCACAGGAACAGAGTTCACTGTGTTCCCTACCTTCTAAAATCCTGATGTTTACCCTCCTGAGCTTGCTGACATGACTGTTATTTCTACCAAGCCATAAATGTTCATAGCACTTTGCAGGCAAAGCAGAATGACAGGCCACCTCCCGAGGAGCTCACAAACCCAACTGTGAGTTCACACAGCTAGAAATGATAACAAAGGAGGAGCAAAACTGTCTGAAATCTGAAATAGGGTGGGAAAACACAGAGCCTTGGTATGAATCACAGAAAGCCAGGTTGGAAGAGACTTTGAGGATCATCTGGTCCAACCTTTCTAGCCAACAGTCTAGTTGAAGCTGTCTAATGTAGGTGAATCCACTACTTCCCTTGGGAGATGATTCCAATTGACTGTTCTCATGGGGCAAACTGTTCTCCTAGAGTCCAGCCAGAATCTCCCAAGGAGTAACCTGCACTTATTACCCCTGGTCTCTTCCATGGGACTTCTTGATAAAAGGTAGCCACCACTCATGCACTGGTCGATGGTAAGAAGGTCTCCCCTAAGCCTTCCCTTCTCAAGGCTGAACAAACCCAGCTCTCTCAGCCTTTCCTCACATGGCAGCTCTTCCAGTCCTCTGATCATTCTTGTGGCCTCTCTCTGGCCACTTCTGATACCTTCCACATTTGTCTGTAATTGGGAGTTTTAGACATACTGGGTTAGGTGCTTATTACACACCAGATATTTTCTTGCTGTGCTATCACTTCCCCCATTTCAAACCCATTCCATCCACTGCTCTCTCTCCTCACCAGCCCCCAAAGGCAGAGCTGTGTCAGAGTGAACCAGCAGCACAGCAAACTGATGTAATGCTCTAAATCCTGCCCAAACACACACACACACACACACACAAGTGCAGAGTTTAATGTAACATTTGAAATGAGTTTAGGGAGAGACATATTTGTTCTATTGGTGGGTTTATTTTTGATAAATGGAAAAGGAACACAACTGCTGGATGGGGTTTTTTGCTGTGCCTCCTGTAAGCAGGGTTTGAACACTCCTGGTGCTGGCTCTTCTCCCCCACTCCATTCCCTTCCTCATCAGTCAGAACCTCCCTCAACCTGCTTGCCTGAAACTTGACAGGCAGTGAATGCCCCTGTGCTGAGCTTGTTTCAGAGGCTGCTCAGTGACACACTTACAGCCAAAACACATCTAAACCAGACCAAATCTATCCTGGGACATTATAAAAGCACTTTCAAAGAGAAGACCTCTTGAACTTTCTGAAGCCAGTACAGGCATGTCTCAAATGCTAATGACCTGATTTTCCCCTTTGACTAAGAATTAAGTTTTCCATGCTTTACAGTCCCATAGAAATCCCAGATGAAGTCACTGTCCCATTGTGCCAGTCTCTGAAGTCAGGTCCCACCCTCCAGAGGTTTCTTGTAAACAGAAGAAAGGGAAGGAAAAGGAATTATTATCCTCATTTGCAGACCAGACAGAAAAAAAAATTACTAGCTCTGTTTCTTCCCATCTGTGTCTGGAGTAGTAAAGCTAAAAGAGCTCCCAGCTATGTCTCCTGGCTGCTTTTTAACTTCACATTAAGTCCAGATTCAGGCCAAACACACCCTGGCCTCTATGGAGAGAAAACATGGGTGCACAGGGCTGGTGGGAGCCAAGACAAGCTCTAACCACACATTTGATCTTGACACTAGCATGTAGGCTAGACACCATGACAGAGAACAGCTCTACAGACAGAAATCACACCCAAACCTCAGCTGCAATCCAGTGCCTCCCGTATGTGGTTGTGAGAGTGTGACAGAGGGTAAATCCCACTGCAGCACCAAGAGAAGGCTGCACCACATTGCATCCTCTTCACCCAAAGCTAGCAGGATATAGGCTGCAGGTCAGAAGCCACTGTAACACCTATGAACCTTCCCAAGAAGGCCAATGGCATCCTGAGCTGCATCAAAAGCAGTGTAAACAGCAGATCGGAGAACTGATTCTGCCACTCTGCCCTGGTGAGACTTAACATGGAGTACTGGCTATGGAGCCCCCAGCACAAGAAGGACATAGACCTACTGGAGCAGGTCCAAAGGAGGCCAGGAGGATGACCAGAGGACTGGAGCACTCCTCCTACAAAGACAGGCTGAGAGTTGGGGCTGTTCAGTCTGGAGAAAAAAGGGTCTGGGGAGACCTTAGAGCTATTTTAATATCTGGAGAGGACCCATAGGAAGAACTGTTTAGAAGGGCTTGTGGTGATAGGATGAGGGGCAATGGTTTGAAACTAGAGCAGGGTACAGTTAGGTTGAATATCAGGAGGAAGTTCTTCACAATGAGGATGGTGGGACACTGGAACAGGTTGCCAGACATTCAAGGTCAAACCTGCTGGGGCCCTGAGCAACTTGATCTGGTTAGAGAAGTCCCTGCAGGGGAGTTGGACAAGATGACCTTTGAGGGTCCCTTCCAACCTGACACATTCTGTGCTTCCCCACCTTCTAATCTTTTGATGTGGCTGTGTCCTCTGCCCTGGGTATCAAACCCACACAGCACGGCATCTCTGACACCTGCACTGCACACCCCCCACTTCGCTGTTCCGTGTCCAAGGAGTAACTGTATTGTTCCCAGCAGGTTTCCCAGTGCTTTGCCATGAAGGATGAACCAGGGTTAAAACAAGTGGCTGCCTTTTGCTGCTGATCCTGAATACCAAAGGAGTTCAAGAGTGAGAGGAAGCCAGGCTGGATGAGGCCATAAGCAACCAGTGAAAGATGTCCCTGCCCATGGCAAGGGAGTTGGAACTAGATGAGCTTTAAGATCCCTCCCAACCCAAACCAATCTGTGATTCTATGATTCTGTGACACCAGACTTCACTCTCCACTGCCTTGTGTGACAGATCCATTCAAAATGGCCATTAAAATATTATTGAGATTCTAATGAGAACATTTAAGGTTCTGCCTCCAAAAATTCCCATGAACAGCAACATCTTGCATACCAGACAAGAGGTTATGTTGGGACAAGTGCAAAGGGCCACATCTGGCATGCAGGGTCATATGATGTGTGGGGGAGCCAAAGCTCTCTGCTGCATCTGGGGAACACACCACTCCAGCAAAGCCCTTCAAGCACTGGGTGCCATGTCCTGTAGCTCTACCCAAGCACTGTCACACCCTGTGCTCCTCATGCACGCTGGGTTATGAGAGGGAAGCTGCAGCTCTGCTCAGCAAGCACGGCTGATGGCAAAGCCCATCCCAGCAGAGACACTGGCAGTCACACACCTCCAGGATCACCACATCACCTGGGGCTCACAATCTGCCACTGCTGCTAAGCCACCACCACTAATCCATGTCTCTCAGCACCACATCCAAACAGCTTTTAAACATTTCCACCTCTCTGGGCAGCCTGTTCCAGTGCCTGAGAATCCCTTCTGGGAAGAAACTGTTCCTAACATCCAACTTGAACCTCCCTTGGCACAACTTGAGGCCATTTCCTCTTGTCCTGTCACTTGTTGCATGTGAGAAGAGATCAACCCCCACCTGGCTAAAACCTCCTTTCAGTGAGTTGTAGAGGGTAGTGAGGTCTCCCCTCAGCCTCCTCTTTTGAAGACTAAACAATCCCATTTCCCTGTTCCTCATATGACTTGTGTTCAAGGCTTTTCACCAGCTTGGTTGCTCTTCTTTGGACAGGCTCCAAAGCTGGACTTGGTTCAGCATCTGCCTCAGTCTGGACTCTCAAGAAAACCTGCTGTGCAATGCACAATTCAGAACCTTGCAGTTGCTGTTGGCTAATCCCAGCTGTTTTAAGCAATTTGCACACAGAATTTAGCTCATCTCCCTGCTTGTGAATTTCCTTAAGCACATCAGAGAAGTAGGTTAGGAAGTGCTCTTTTTTTTTTCTCCTGATTGCAGCATGATGGTCAAACTCTTCCAGTGCTTATGCTTGGGAATGAAAACCATTTTGTGACCAAACAAGGGTATTTTTCACTTTTGCAAACCCTGACAGCAGGGCCCAGGATAGTCTATCCAATGACACACATGCTTGCACCCATCTAGGCAGACAGAAGCCCTGCACAGGGAAGAGTTTCCATCTGGAAGCACAGTTACTAACCCCAGCAAACTCTTTGCTGATAGCTCCTCCGAGTATGTGATCAGATACTGAAACCATCAGCACACAGGACATGCACTCCAAAGCAGTGTAAAATATTGAAATCCATCTACAGCTTCATCACAGAATCCAAAATGAGGCTTTTCAGTGGGACAAGCTTCGAGAGGGAGCCGCACAGCAGTGTCCCTGTCCCCAGCAGCTGTGGAGGGGCTGAGTCAGGTTTTACCCAAGCACAAAGCTCAAAAGAGCAGAGGAAAACTCAGCAAAACGTAGAACAATCGAACTGTTGAGGCTGGAGGAGACCTTTGAGATCATCAGGTCTAACCACTCACCTGGAGCTCACAATCCCACCACTGCTGCTAAGCCACTGCTACAAAGCCATGTCGCTCAGCACCACATCCATGCAGCTTTTAAACTCCTCCAGGGATGGTGACTCCACCACCTCCCTGGGCAGCCTATTGCAGTGGCTGAGAACCCTTGCTGTGAAGAAATTCTTCCTAACATCCAACCAGAACCTCCCCTGGCACAACCTGAGGCCATTTCCTCTTGTCCTGACACTTGCCGCATATGAGGAGAGCCCAACCCCCCTTCATTCCAACCTCCTTTCAGGGAGTTGTAAAGGATGATCTCACCTCCCTCCCCCAGCCTCACCTGAGCACTCCCACTCACCAGCCACAAACTTTGCTTCTGCTTTTGCTTTTTCAGTCCTCTGTCCCCAAACACATCAAAGAGGCATCAGGGCTGTCCTCTGGAGCTGCACACGCCGGTTGCCACCTGGCCAATAGAATTAAGTAGAAATGCCCAATGGAATTTGAGGTTGTAACTTAATTCAGATGAGATCAGCCAGCCAGCACCTACTCACAGCCCTACACCGGTGAGTACTACAGCGTGGCTTGGGAAGGTGTGCTGGGAGGATCTGGGCAGGCACAGCAGCCAACAGGTCAGGAGCACAGCCACAGAGGGTTTGACTGATGAGTCAGTTAGACCTTCTAAGATATGGTGAGGGTCCTTGTAGAGACTTCAGAGGAGATATTGCTACATCTCCTGTAAAGGCAATGAGCATGCATGCTCCTGACATGCTGTCTGCTTTCTCAAGCATCACCCAGAGTCATTTTTAACCCCTTCTTTACCCCAGTGTTACAAGAACATCAGCCTGAAAGATTCAATAATACATCTTCCTCCCCGCTCCCCATCTTCTGGAGTATCCACAGGGGACATCACTAGACCCCAGGCACCACAGACCCACACAATAGCCCACCTAAGAGACCCCAAAAGCAAAACCCCCGAGATCTTACTGGTATTCCTGCTGCAGAAACGCTGGTAGAGGACAAGTCCAAGTGAAAGCGGAAAGAAGGGTCTGGAGGGAAACTCTCCCACTGTCATGCAGCAAAGCCGATTGGAGGACGGTGTTGCTGGGCTATAGGAGTAAAGATGAAGTAAACTCCTTCCCAAGGAAATCCAGCTCCTGGGGTTTCTTCCCTTTCAGAACCATCCCTTGAGGGGGGTGGAATAAAAATCACAAAACCAGTATGACCCCCAGACCATTTCACTCCCCCTTTGCCCTAGGCTGGCACTGCCGACAGTCCTGGGGCCCTTCCCCACTGGCAGGGGCACTGCTTGGCTCTGCAGGGAAGGGGTTAAGTTGTGGCAGCAGAGCCAGTGGGAAACCCAGCTGAAGACGTTAGTTCAAAGTGACAAACCTAGTCCTCTGGAAAGAGAGGGAACAAACGGCACGGAACAGCGGCCATTAGGGTGCTGGAGTTACAACTTGAAAGCAGGAGAGTGAATGCTGAGCCCCAGATCTGCAGGAGGGAGCTTACCCCTGACTCCTCATTGCTCCGTCACCAGGGGTGAGGTGGGAATGCTCCTCCGCCGCCGGAATCCGCTGACACACTGATCAACCCGAGAGGAAAAGCCAGCAGGAGGCAACGGGAGAGGAAAAAGGGGTGGAGGCAAGTCTGACATGTTTGTACAGTGCCTGGTTCACCCAAGCTGCCGAGTTTGATTTCAGGGTGTGGTAGCAGATGGGACACAGAAGCGCTCGGCGGCGTAGAGAAGCCTCAGATTGTTGTTCTATGGAAAACGACAGACACTGACAGCAGAGCCTCTTGGGACCCTCTTGTCTTCTCCTCACATTCTTCTTTTGAAGTGCCTAGAGAGGATGAGAGACAGAAAGAGCTCAGAGTCACTCCTGGGCACTCAGTTTTGCTGAGTCTTGAGCAAGAACCTGGGGAGATCATAGAATTGCCTGGTTGGAAGAGACCTTAAGATCATCAAGTCCAGCCATAACCCAACATCTCCCTGTACACATCTGCTAGACCATGTCCCTAAGCTCCTCATCAGATCATCTCCCATTCCTTTTCTTTTTTTTAGCTCCCCTCCCACCCCCAGCTCACTGCTGACTTACTAAAGCTCCAAGTTGCTGGTTAGCTCTTCTCTCCCTGCTCCACAGCCTCAGGGCATGGAGCTGCTGCAGCTTCTAACCAATCCTGACATCTCCACCTGCACCACCTGGCTGCAGAATTCGAGACCTGCCACCAATTCCTTGTCATTCCAGGCAGGAAAGCTTTGATTCCTTGCTCTGTGTGGCTGGCTAGAGAAGAATTGCCCAATTGCTTTGTATTGCAGATGAGCAGCACATGACCTGTTGCTGTGGCTGGGCGTGAGGCAGGGCTGCAAGGTCTGAAGTCAAGTTGTCACCCTGGAATCCTGTTGTGCTGCCTGTGCCATGCCTTGGGGTTTACTAACTGCTGGAAACGGAGATTGCTACAAGTGACTTGTGTTCAGCAGGACACCAGCTCCACCAGTAGTGCTGGTAGATGGGCAAGGGTGGAAAGGTGGCATCATTAGAGGACAGTCTGGGGATTACAAGCTGGGAGAGGTCAAAGCTCATGTCAGCAAACCCATCAGCTGCTCTTTCTCCACTGCAAGTAAAGCGGATTCTTAAGAACTGTAGAATCACAGAATTGGAAAGGCCTCTAACATCATGGAGTCCAACCCTAAAGCAAACACCACCATGGCCAGTAGACCATATCCCACAGTGCCATGGACAGACATTTCTTGAATGCCTCCACAGATGGTGACCAGACCAGCCCCCTGGGCAACCTATTTCAATGCCTGAAATTCTTGGCATCTCCAAACCACTACCAATGCTGGCTTAACCCTAAGGTAGTTGCAGGTTCAAAGCACAGACGTAAAAACTTTAGAAAACCAACCCCCATGATTTCATTATTATTTTTCAGGTTGATTTTGTTGAACTGCCCATAAAATAAATAAAGAAAGAAATGATGTGCTGCAGTCATTAGGCTGTCATCATTTCTGCTAGGAGCGGCTTGCCCAGCACTGGTGGACCAGTCCAGTGACCTTTTAGTCATGTTCCCACATTCCCATTTTCCTTCCAACCTACTCATCCTACCTCACTAGGCAGCAATGTCATAGAATGGCTTAGGTTGGAAGGGACCTTCGAGATCATCTACACCAACCTCCCTGCTACGGGCAGTGATCCCTCTCAACTAGACTTGGTGCAGAAGACCTCATTCAACCCGGCCTTAAGCACCTTCAGAGAGGAAGCATCCACAACCACAACCACTCTGGGCAGACTATTCCAGAGTCTCACCACCCTCGTACTGAAGAACCTCTTCCTAAGATCCAGTCTAAACCTACTCTCCCTCAGCTTAAAACCATTCCCCCTTGTCCTATTGCTAGATACCTTTATGAAAAGTTCCTCTCCAGACTTCCTGCAGGTTCCCTTCAGCTATTTGTGTACAACCAAAGTCACAGATCTAGTTGGAACATGCAAGATCTACAGACATACAAAGAGGGAAGATAACTGATGTTCATCTAGAGAACATAAAGGAAACCTGGGCACTGTAACTGATGGTCTGAGGTTCCTAATCCTCACCTGCTAGCTGAGCTGTGGAGCATTGCTTCCTGAAGTGCAGTCACCATTTCTACATGACACTGCAGGTCCTTGCCTGCCAGAGCCTGCCAAAGAGACTAAAGTTTCCTGCCTCTCACCTCCAAGCAGCGTCCCTGGGGTATAGGAAATTAAGCTAGCCAGGTTCCTTTCTGTCTGGGGATCAGCCTTGCCTCCTCCCACAGGGCAGGCCCCATGCACAGATGCAATCAAAAAGGGAGAGTTCATGGCAATAGCAAATAACAAACTACAGTCAAGAAAAAGAAGCAGTGTTCTCTAAAATACTGGAATTTGCAAGGTGGAACTTGCAACTACTCCAAGAAGGACATTGAGTTGCTGGAGAGTGTCCAGAGAAGTGCAACAAAGCCGGTGAAGGGTCTGGAGAACAGGTCTGGTGAGGAATAGCTGAGGGAACTGGGATTGTTAGTCTGGAGAATCAGAGGCTGAGGTAAGACCTTACTGCTCTCTAGAACTTCCTGAAAAGAGGTTGGGATGAGGTGAAGATTGGTCTCTTCTCCCTAATATCAGGTGATAGAATGAGAGGAAATGGTCTGAAATTGTGCCAGGGGAGGTTTAGGTTGGCACTGAGGAACAATTTGTTTCCTGGTCAGGCATTGGAACAGGCTGCCCAGGCAGGTGGTGGAGTCACCATCCCTGGAGATGTTCAAGAAACATGCGGACATGGCACTCGGGGACATGGTTTAATGGCTGTGGTGGTGGTGGATGGACCTGTTGGACTCCATATTCTTAGAGGTCTTTTCCAACCCAAACAATTCTGAGTCTAAGGAAGGAGTGTGGTGGAGGATCAGAGAAGAGGAAACAGAGCATGGTCCTGCTAGGTGTGGAGGGAACGCCACAGTGAGTGCAACCCATCATTGTCATCCATTGCTTCTCTGCTTTGCTGGTGGGCCAGTCAGTGAAGAGTCATCTGCACAATGACAGCTTTGGAAGCCTCACAAAGAAATGTCATTTATATTCTACAAGGAGTCACCCAGGCTTGGAAGTGGCTTCAGATTTGCATAACTATTCCATTTCCTGGGCTCACATGCTAAGGCAGCCTTCTAGAACGAGGCACAAGTTACAAATGAAGAGCCTGGTTTGACTTGTCAAGACACCAGAGTAGATGAAACCAACACAAGCTTTGAGCTGGTGTGAACCTCAGCTGCCTGCAGCCTTAATGAGAAAACAGGACACTTTCCAGGCTCTATTCATGAGTTTGGTCCCTGCAGTCCTACACACTTTGAAGAAAAATTTTCCCAGGAAAAGTGAGGCATCTCTAATTTTCCCCCTTAGCAGTTGTCCCTTGATTAAACATCTTGCTGCTTCTTCTCTGCCCACTGCTCCCTTCCTACCAGGGGAATTGCACAAGAAGAAAAGAGAAATAGTGCTGCTCACATATTTATCCAAACACAGACACACCCCCCAGCTCCTCCCATGGCTGCTGTACTCTCTGCTCAGTCAGGTCCTGGCTCTCCTGGCCATGGCCAGCTCTAGTAGCAATGAGGGCTGCAGGGCACGTTGAAGAAATGCTTGCATGGCAGACTGCCTGCTTTATCTACACAAAGGCCAGACCATATTCCACGTCCCCTCCCCAGACAGAAAGCCTAGCAAATTTCAGATCAAAAGTGCTGATCTGGCCTCCTTTCTCACCCTGCCCATCCACCATGCACATCACTGCAGCAGGGGAGCACCAGCATCTCAGGTCCTGCTCTGGTGCTGCAACAGAATCATAGTATTGTTTGGGTTGGAAAAGACCTGTAACATCATCAAGTCCAACCATCAACCTAACACCACCACAGCCACTAAACTATGTCCCTAGGTGCCATGGTCACACGTTACTTGAACGTGGACAGTGACTCCACCAGTTCCCTAGGCAACCTGTTCCAACGCCTGAACACTGTTTCAGTGAAGAAATGGTTCCCAATATCCAATCTAGGTTCTATTTAAGCCCATTTCATCCCTCCTGGAGCAGAATTAGGTGATTAAAAACAAACAAATAAAAACCCCAAACAAACCAAAACAAAAGCAACAAACCACTTTTCAAGGTTTTACTTTGCCAACAGGCAAGACTGGGCACTTTTAGCCTTGTACAAAACTAAAAGTGTTAGAGACAGCAAGACCAACTCTACCACATATGATGTCTGTCTTCTACCTCAGCCTGGAGAAAACTGGCCACTTGTTTGGAACTTGGGGGAACTGGGCAAGCTGTTAAGAAAAATTTGTCCCGCTTCAGCAGAGCTTCGAAGCCTAATGCCTAACAGGTTCCCCAGGAAGGTTGTAGATGCCCCCTCCCTGGAGGTGTTCAAGGACAGGTTGGGTAGGGCCTTGAGCAACCAGGTCTAGTGGAAGGTGCCTCTGCCCATAGCAGAGGGATTGGAACCAGATGATCTTTAGGGCCCCTTCCAACCCAAATCATTCTGTGATTAGGAAATCCCAGTAAGGACTATGGAAATTCCATGCATGGAGCTAAGCTGTGGCTCAGAGCTCGGCCGTGCTTCAGAACCAGAACTTCTAGCAGGGCTCCTCTGAGTTCTAGGATTTTCTAGGAGGCACAAACATACTTTCATCAAAGAAGAGTGATCTCTTCTCTTTCTTGGCTCTTGAAATGCAGAGTAAAGTGGCTAGGGAAAGTGAAAAAAACAGACCAACAATTGGGACAAAGGGGGCACTAGGAGAAAGGCTGTGCTGCAAATTCACAAAGCATCAGCACCAACTGGTGGGAGGAAGCAGAAGATAGGAATCAAGTCTGGTAATCAAGAGCTGACATTAGCCAGGGCTGGAGATAAGGAGGCAGCAATCCAGAGGCAGTTTCACTCTAAATAAGTGCTTACAGCTCATCTACCTTCCCCCAAGGCTACTGCAGCAGCCAGAAAATGTCAGGAGAGCACTCTTTGGATTGCTGGCTCTAACGTTAGGGTTCTCCTCCTGCTTACTATGCATTGCTGACTTGATGGAGGTGGTGTCCTGGAGATCCCAGCATGACAAAGCCTTATCTGCATTCCCACTGCAGGAGCTCATTCAGCTGCACGTGAGTGTCTCCAAGGTTCACAGCCTAATCCAGTTTCCATTTTTTGGGCCCAATTCAAAACAAACAAATCAAAACCCAACAAATGCACCAGAGATGAAAAAGTGGAGATTGGCTTAGCAAGACATTGAAGCAGGCTGCCCATGAAGGTGGTGGGGTCACTGTCCCTGCAGGTGTTCAAGAAATGTGGAGGTGGCACTTGGGGACACGGTTTAATGGCCATGGTGGTGTTGGGTTGAAGGTTGGACTCAATGATCTTAGAAGTATTTTCCAACTCAAACAATTCTATAATTCTCTAAGTTAATTTCCTCTGCCACACGCTGGCAGATCAGGACACATCCAGGTACTCAAACCTGGCAGGGTGGTGTGGTGAAGTCCCTTAACAGCAAACTCTGAGTGACATGAAAGGAGAACATTTGTGCTGCTTCAGGCTTTCATCAGCACTGGGGCAGAACAACAGCCAGGCTCTCCTGGGCCAGACAACTCCAAAGGTGGACCAAAGCTTAGCTGTGGAGCAGAACAATGTGCCATGCTGAGAGCACTTGGCTGCAGCAGCGAGAGCTGAGAACACAGCAAGGCGAGAGAGCAGATTAAGCTTCAAGAAAGAAGAAATCAGCAAGGTCTTTTAAAAATCTTAACTCCCAGACTGAAGAAATGTTGAAACTAAAGCTCAAGAGGATCACCTGAAAGCAGCACATACTGTGTTTTGCTACTGGTGAAATTCCTGTGGCTTGGTAGACATTCCCTGCAGATAATATCAATGCAGCCTGGCTCCCAGCCATCTCACACCTCTTCCAGATCTTCTGCTTGCAGAAACTCACAGCCATGTTAGGTTCTACCAGAAATAACATCATGCTCCACCAGACAACTTGGTGCCACCTTCTCCAAAAGGTCTACCTGCTGCCTCCCACCAAAAAAAAAAATAATAATAATCAAGATAATCAGTCCTGCAATGGCCACATGCCAGCAGCTCAGGGTAGATCTTCTCTTCCACAGACTCCCCAGGTCACTTTGGGAAGGTCATTTTGCAGGCTGGTAAAATGGCTGTGACAATGCTTAACCTCTATGGAACAGAGGAAGCTTCATCTGCTGGTGTTCTCAAGTGTGCTGTGATCCTTAAAGATGCTATAGGCAAGCACAGTGGAATCCTTGGCTGACAGAGGAGGGACACAGGCTCTACAGCTTCTGCTCCAAATAACTAGGTCAGTCAGCAGAAGCATTAACCAGAACGCAGACAGTTCCTGGTGGCTAAAATAGCGGCGGCAGAAACCTAACACCATTTGTTGTCATTAGCCTCTACCTCTGGGTACATTCAAACCCAGCTCTTAGGAGCCTGAAATAATTTGAGGGCTGGAGCTTATGGTTCTAACAATCCAGCCACATGGCTCTGAGAAGTGCAGGAGGCTCCTGGCACACTTGTGGCATGGTGAAGGCAGGGAACTGTCTTCACAGACCACAGCCATCATAGAATCATAGCATTGTTTGGGTTGGAAAAGACCTCTATGATCATTGAGCCCAACCATCAACCTAACACCACCATGGCCACTGAACTATGTCCCCAAGTGCTGTGTCCACATGTTTCTTGAACACCTCCAGGGACGGTGACTCCATCAGCCTGGGGAGCCTGTTCCAATGCCTGACCACTCTGTCAGGCAAGCAATGGTTCCTAATCTCCAACCTAAACCTCCTCTGGCACAACTTCAGGCCATTTCAGGAACAAGGGGTTTAAGCTGGAACACAGAAAGTTCCACCTCAATATGAGGAGAAACTTCTTTACAGTGAGGGTGATGGAGCACTGGAACAGGCTGCCCAGAGAGGTTGTGGAGTCTCCTTCTCTGAAGGCTTTCAAAACCCATCTGGATTCATTCCTGTGTGGCCTGCCCTACGTGATCCTGCTTTGGCAGGGGTGTTGCACTAGATGATCTCTGGAGCTCGCTTCCAACTCCTAACATTCTGTGGTTCTATGATTCTTGGTGCATTTATGGACTTTCTTGGCTAGGGCCCAAAGCACTCATCAGAAAGTGTAACACACTGCTTAATTCTTCCAGAAGCCAATCATAAGGCTACTGTGAATGTTAATGAGCACTGAATCAAGACCCAGATGGTTTTTCAAGCCAAATTATCTTGATCTTGGTTATTTTAAGCTTTTTGTAGTGCCTTCTGGCCACTACACATATTAACCCCTCTCCTCCTGGTCCAGATTAAGGAAAGAGATTTGTACTTTCCCTCCCCATTCAAACGCAGCTCTTCAACTCTGCTGCAAAAAGACCTCCAGCTCCTGCTATGCCTTGACCAGGCCAAGCTGGAGAGTTGTGGGGAGAGGAACTTCATGAATTTCAACAGGGATAAGTGGAGTCCTGCACAGGGGAAAGAGTAACCCCCTGCAGCAGTACAGGTGAGGGGGTGAGCTGCTGGGAAGTAGCTCCAAGGAGAAGGACCTGTGAGTCCTTTCCCACCCAATGCATTCTGTGATTCTATGACTGCCAAGTGAAGCACCAATAGTGGCTTCAGTGAGACAGCTCTGCCTTCTGAAATATCCTGAGGGCCCCAAGCAGCCTGTGCTCAAGCAGGTTTCAGCCCCTTTGACTTGAACCACGTTTGAACTTGGTAGCAGTGAAAAATCATCCCATCCTGTTACAACTCCTCTGAGCCATGGCACACAGGCCCCTTTCGTTATTACATGAGGGTAATTTTCTCTCCAACATTCCCCTGAGAGGAATTACTCGTGTCCTGCTATTATTTATTTTACTACTAAGAGTCTAGGTTTTTAGCAGCAGTTTTAATTAAATACCAATCCTCCTTCTCAATTAAGATCACCTTTATCTACTTCTTGTGCTTGTCATTCTCCAGCAGCATCCCTTGCTTCCTTCTGTTTATCCCTCCCTCCACAGCTCTCTCAGGAGGTACAAAAAGCCCCATTTCCCATTGAAAGCTCCATCTCCCACCAACTCTGTGGACCTGTTGGAGCACGGCCAGAGGAGTCCATGGTAATGATGGCAGGGCTGGAACCCTTCTGCTGTAAGGACAGGCTAAGAGAGATGGGGTGGTTCAGCCTGGAAAAAGAGAAGGCTTCACTGAGACCTGGTGGCCTTTCAGTGCTTAAAGAGGCCAAGAAGAAAGCTGGGGACAGACTTTTGAGCAGAGCCTCTTGTGACAAGACAAGGGGTGATTGTTTGAAACTAAAAGAGGAAGATTCAGACTGGAGAGAAATTATTTTATTCCACTGAAGGTGGTGAGACCCTGGCCCAGCTTGCCCAGAGGGGTGGGAAGTGGCCCATCCCTGGAACCATTCCAGGTCAGGTTGTCTGGGGCTCTGAGCAGCCTGCTCTAGTTGCAGATGTCCCTGCTGCCTGCTGAGGAATTGGACTAGAGGACCTTTAAAGGTGTCTTCCAAACTAAAGCATTCTGTGATTCTAGATTGATTCTGTCTTCTCCAAATACACCGCTGGAAGCTGCCAAGGCAGGTTTCCTTTGGGAGTTTGAAGTTCATTGTGTCCACACACCAAGCAAACACCTCTTTCAAAGTCTCTGCTGCCCCTGGATAATGAATCAGCTCATGCTAGATTATAGACTTCAGCACAGAGGATTGTTGGAAGTTGCCCTAGATGTGTTTTAAGAGCTATTCATTCATGCTCCCTAAGTGTCAGAAGCAGAACTGATGACTCCTGCCTGTGAAACTGGCTCATACCGGCTCCTCCTACAAAGTGCACTCAAACTGCAGCAACAGCATGACCCGCTCCAGCCCTTGGCACAGCCAGCTGCAGAGACAGCAGAGGGTTACACAGTGGCTGCTGGCACCAAACACCCCACTGGCCACCAAACCCTGCCTGGATCCTGGGCACAAATCCTGTTCTGCAGGCAACCTCAAACACTCTGCCTCCCCAGAGCACAACTTCCTCTGCACACACCACTCTGGTCCGCACCTTGCATGGGGAAGGGGAGGCAACAACTCGGAGATATGTTGGATTTCACTTCTCACAGCCCTGAGGAGGCTTCTTCCCTCCTTCTCAGCTCTAGGTGCAAAAGGTTACTAACCAAAAAAAAAAAAATTGTTTGCTGAAAGAGTGGTCAGGCACTGGAACAGGCTGCCCAGGGAGATGGTGGAGTCACCATCCCTGGAGATGTTCATGAAATGTAGGGATGTGGGGCTTCCAGATATAGATTAGGGGTCGTGGTAGCTGGGTTACAGTTGGACTCAAGGTTCTTAAAGATCTTTTGCAACCTCAGTGATTCTATGATCACTTGCTTACCTGTAAATATGTTTCTGCTGAAAAGCCCATTTTACTCATATTCCAAGAGTAAAACATAACTGCACCCAAGCACCAGAACAATTGGGGTGCAAAGAGCAAGTGCAAACTCACACCTATCCTCCTGCTCCTGCACTTCCAGGCTCAGCAAGTGCTTTCCATGATGGTTCCAGCACCTCTTTGACATTTATACTCCGCTATCATCAAGGACTATAATTTACACACCACAACCTAAGCATACAACCCACAGTCTGGAGGCTTCCTATCTAGGAGGAATTTCAGGTTTTGATTTACACTTGGAAAGAGGGGTTGCAAAGGCTAGGAGATTTTTGAGACCTTACTCACCAGTTTTCTCCAGAGCCATCTCTACATGCATGGCAGTTTTTGCCTACTGTAATTCATGCTTTTCAACCAAGTTGCCTGCAGCTGGGACAAAAGCTTTCTCTTACTTTCTGGCCTCTCCACAAATAATTCTCAGTAGTGATTAACTGGTTGTTCAGGTGCAATTCAAATAGATGCTTTTAAAAAAGAAATATCTTATCCCCTTGCTCTTGTTTCCACAGCATTTCTTCAAACCAAGCCTATTAAAAACCTTCAAGTTCCCAAGGCAGGGAGGGACCTGTGTTATTTTTGCATCCTACAGAACAACAAATGCTTTATCAAGGTTTTAAAGCACTAAAGCTAAATTAATAAGCCATAAGCTCATGTCTATTTACTAAATTGGACTTCCATTCACTCACTGTTTCTACAACACCCATCATGCTATTTAAGGACAGTTTAGAAGCATAGTCCACAGCACTTATTCACCACTTGAACACAAGCAGGCAAAAGGCAGGGTTAAAAGCATTCCCCTCACCCCCTTGGTTTTTTTTTTTTTTTTTTTTTTTTTTAATGGCTTCAGATCTCAAAAAAAAAAAAAAATCAGTTCTTAGTGACTGATTTAAATTTCCAGCCTAAAAATGGGAGTGCCAAAGACCTCAGAGAATTATCCCATTTCTACAGCTTGGGCAAGCAAAACCCATTTTCGACGTCCTCTCAGTTTTGGCGCTGAGAGTGCTGGACCCTGTTGCCCTATCTGCCTCTCACAGCAGCAGTCTTACCTGGGAAAAAAAATAAAAAAAATCTCAGAGACATACTTCTGGAGTGAATTCAGCCCCTTCTTCCTCCTGGCTGCAGGTTGCTGCTTGTCTTAAACACGGGAAACATCCCTTGCTTCAGGCAAAAATTCTCCGCAATTTCATCTTCAAGCTTCTTCAGAAAGATCCTGGTTCAGTCAAAGAGACCCAGCTCACCAGCACTGCCCCACTGCCTGTGAGGGAATGCAGCAGTGCCACACACACCCCCTACTCCTGGCAAGCAGCAGAGGGTTTGGGAGAATCCACTGAAGGAGAAAGACCCTTACATCTGCAGGAGCCCACAATGATAAATTCCATCAAACCCCTGCAGTTAAAAATGAGGAGAGCTCACTGTAGACACTTACCCCTCTCAAGATCCTGTAATGCAGTGAATCAAGGTTTTCTGGGACTTTTTTCCTCCCGGTGGGCTGATGCTGTGAGCTCAGCAAAGAGGATGGGACTGTGCCTTGAGTGACATTTAGCAGAAAAGGCAAGAGCAAGACGCTCATGAAGATTCAGGTATACAGACTATGCCTGCATATCCTCTCGGCTGAGCTTTGAAATCACAGAATGGCTAACTTAGCCTTCACTCCAGGGTGGGGAGGAAGATAACAGACAGCACAAAGCCTCACACCTTGAGACTGTGATTAAAGCCTTCTGTGCCCTGCAGACCAGGAGCAGTGAGCACAGCGTTCCTCCATCACTCAGGCAAAACAAAGTCTTCCTTAGCAAGCTGCTGAAGTGCTGCCATGGCCCTTGCTGGATGGCAGAGCCCTGTAGGGTTGTGCTGATCTTGCACAACTTGCCTGCCTCTTGTGTCATGCAGTTTCAACAAATGCAAAATATAAAAATCAAGTGGAGGCTTCTGCAGGCTGGATCTCAGCTGCAGATCTCATGGCACCCTGTGGAAGGAAGGAGGTGAACTGCTCTAAGGCTTTAGACTTCACAGGGATGTAAATTGGGGCAGATTGCTGAAGCTGATTGAAGCAGCAACAGTTTACACCGGTTAAAGACTCTGAAGATGTAACCATTCTGCTCCTTCAATCCCAAATGAAACCCAGCAGAATCCAATTCTCTAATCAAGACAGCAAGTGAAGTCACTTCCCCCAACTGCAGCTGGGTTGGAAATCGAGTCAAAACCAGCAGGGCTGCCAGTGAAGCAGCTGGGTATTTTCCATAGGTAGCCTGATAAAGAAGCCAGTTATTTACAGCTTCCTGGCATCTCAGTTACTTTATTTCCTGAATAGCATTCAGACAGGATAAGCACTTTCTTTTTTCCTTTTAAAGATAAAGGTGTGGTATCTGAGAGACAATTCATTTTCTGCCTTGAGAAAGCAAGAAAAGAGAAGTTGGCTTTGGTTGCCTCACCTGGATCACCACAAGCACATTTTTGTGAACATTAGGTAACACGAAAGCCCTCCTGCTGATTCTTTCTCATCAAGGCCTGGGGAAAAACACAAGCTGTTGGGTGAAAGCTAAAAAACAAACAGAAAAGATGGGAGGGGGAGAGAGAGAGAAAATAACTGTGGAGTGAGTCAGTCAAGCTCCTCCTGCTTAGTCACCTGGAGCACTTCTCTCCAGACACACCAGAGATGGAGAATAAGATTCTTGCCTGCCTGCCTTCCACCCACCTCCTCCTCCTGACAAAGGCTTCAAGCAGAAGAGATGGGAAGAGAATCAACACAGGTGCCAGCTTTCCAGAGGAATAGAGCTGACAGGAGCCCCTTGGCTCATGTTCCCCACCCCCTCCTGTCACCCCTTCACACTATTTCTCAATTAAATCATCTAGAATCAACCTGTTCATTTGCTAGCTGAAGTTTCTCTGCTAGTGCCCTGCAGTTTGGACATGGTAAGGAGTTGCCATGGAGAAGAGGGTGATGTCATTGACACAAAAAGCTCTGAATTTACAAATACAACAGGAACAGAGCTATTTATAAAGAGCTGCTTTTCTCCCCCCTCACTTTTTGCTGGGGTGGGTGGAGGGAAAGGCAGCAGTTCCATTCTTGATGTTTCTGTCAACAAGTCTCAGAAAATGAATTTTCTCGTTAGAAAATATCCTGAGCCTGTGAAATTGCTGAATGCTGCCAGCTCTCGGACTTTCATTCATTAGAGCTGGATTGAGCTTTCCCAGCTCACAGCAATTTTTGAGGTCATGTAGCACTCATGTTTGGATAGTAGCTTCTGTCCTGAAGACTGCAGTGCTACCAAAATAGAGCCACGTCTGGAAGGCAAGGGTGCACTACAAAGGCAAAACACACACTTGCATGCAAAGGCTTCGTACTGCTTACAATCACCTTGAGAAATTACCATGGCTGGTGGCTTTGCCTTGACCACATGGGGTGCAACCCCCGTATCGTGAAACCACAGAATGGTAGGGGTTGGAAGGGACCTCTGCAGATTGAGTCCAACCTCCTTGACAAAGCAGGGTCACCTAGAGAAAAATCACAGGAACACATCCACCAATGTCACCAGAAATAGAGACTCTATCACCTCTCTGGGCACCCTGCTCCAGGGCTCCATCATCCTTAAAGGGGTTTCTCCTAGAGTTTAGATAAAACTTATGTTCCAGTTTGTGCCTATTACTCCTTGTCCTGTCACTGGGCACCACTGAAAAGAGCCTGGCCTCATCCTCCTGACACCTACCCTTGAAGTATTGATCAGCATTGATGAGCTCCCCCTCACTCTGCTCTTCTCCAGGCTAAAAGAGAAAATAATTCTGTCAGATACTGAATGAAACTGAAATAAGCAGCTCTCATTTCATCTCTAAACACAGCATTCTGCTAGATAAACCAAGCAGAGGGACAAGGGCAAACCAGCAAGAACCAAGAGAATGAAACTGCTAAAGGAACTCCAGCCTTCCTTCAGCAGTCTTTTAGGACAATCATTTTAGGCAGATGCACATTACTCTAAGTGCAGTGCCCGTAGCCCAAGGCTAAATGAGAGACTCTAACCACCAATTCTCAAGACCACAGTCAAATAACTCACTTAGAATAAGAATACTAAGCTTTTGGCCACCAAAGCCATCACTGGGGAAATCACTAGTGCATAGCAACCCCTCAGAAGTTACAGTTTAGCCCAAAGCCATTATTGGAATATTTATTATTTGGGAAATCAGCAGCAGCACAGAGGAATGATTTAGAATTATTTGCTGATGCACATGCAGGAGGTGTAATTTGTCTCCTTTTAGAACTAGTCATAGACCTCATGAACTGAAAAAGAAACCGTTAGACCTGATTTAGAGTAGGTTTGGTAGAACCAAAGCAGAGTTCATGCATGGAGTTCAGAATTGGGTAGATTACTCAGAACGACACAATGTGGTGAGGTCTTCCTAAAACATAAGTGGGATTTTTTTCCCTTCTAGAATTCTCTTAATTTTAGACAAATGGATCACCAAAGCCTAATTAAAAGTTAATTTTAAAAGGTGATTTATTGTCTCTTCTCAGTAAGGCAGAAGATAACCAAAACTTCTGCTGAATAACTTCTTTTCTTACATAAGATCTCACACTGCAGTGAGGGAACTGACACACCCAATAGGTAGAAAATAAGGGAAGTCCACTTCTAAATGGGTATCAGGGTGTTAGAAACTGGAATAATTCTGTTCATTGTAATAGTTCAAAACCATCCCAACATTGGGATTCAGCTCACAGCAGGTATTCAGAGAATCCAGAATGCAATTTCCTGAGAAGGGCACCCTCAAGATCATCAAATCAAACCATT
This sequence comes from Picus viridis, assembly GCA_033816785.1. Classification (NCBI taxonomy): domain Eukaryota; kingdom Metazoa; phylum Chordata; class Aves; order Piciformes; family Picidae; genus Picus; species Picus viridis. The sequence continues at coordinate 6,662,173 of CM066584.1, forward strand.
CTTTAAGTCTACCAAGTCTGGAGCTAAATCACGTCCCTCAGCACCACATTCCTGTCCCTTTGAAACACCTCCAGTGGTGGGGATTTAACCACCTCCCTGGGAAACCTGGTCCAGTGTTTGAGAACCCTTCCAGTGAAGAAGTTTCTTCTAAGCTCTATCCTCAACCAGCACCAGTGCCAAGTAAAATCATCCAAGTTGTGTTCAAGTATCCAGGAAGTTCTGTGTGGTTATGAAACCTACCACCAAGAGAGAGGCTTTTGTATCATCTGGCAGTCAAACAATTCCCAGTCAGGCAGCAGCACTCCAGCCTGGATACCAAATCAAGTATCTGACAGAGTTACTATCAAAATACAACTTTATTGAAGAAATACAACTTTGATGAAACACTCATTAAAACCCCAACAAAACCAGTGTGAACTGGGTCTTAAACATATTTTTAAGGAGCATGTGGTGGGGGGTGGGGGAAGGGGGCAGGAGGTTATTTCAATGAATTTTCTCTGACAAACTGCTCAGAGAAACTGGGTCAGGAGGTTTTCTATGCACTGATATCAACATTTGTTAGCAAGTCCCAGGTGAAGCATTGCAAGAACAGCTACAGTTAGTTTCCATGCTTATTTAATGAAAATAAGTAGTTAACAAATTCCTTTCTATAATGCAAACACGTATGTGTCCAACAAATCACACAAAGTCCTCCACGAGCAACATTTGTCCCAGTGACATTAAGGAGTCAAGAAGACGTTCTTGAAAGCAGCTGTCAAACATGTCACTTATTTCCTCTCTTAGCTCCTTCAGCAGAGGCACTGTGGACTTACCATCTGCATTCAGAATTCTCCCCAAAAGTTTATTCCAGAAATCACTGTCGAGAGCCCTGAAACAAAGAGCAGTGCTTGGTCAAACTGCGTGCAAGGTTTCCATTTCTATTCACTACTAAATACCTGGGGAAAACTAAGTCTGAAATAAATTTCACTCACATCATAGGAGTGTGTTAAGTTTAGACCTGTGGGCCCCTCTCTCTTCTGAGTTGTAACTAGAGAGGCTGTTTCACAGCTCTATCAACACCACAATTTTTAGTTATCTCTTCTAGTGAACCTGACCACGAGCCACAGTGCTTTCAAATTAAAGGAGGTATCCAAGAGCATTCTTTGAACTAACATTGGCAGATTCATGAGTAAGGGGTAGAGCTAAATTTTATTCCCTCATTTGCAAGCTAAGTTCACAGGCCAATAGTAAAGGAAAGTTGCAAGAGGAAAAAAGAGAAAGAAAGAGTGGTATACAGCCAGTTTTACTTTCTCCCTGCCTTCCAACCGCAGAGTTCTCATACAGATAACATTTCAAAGACAATTAACAGTAGCAAATCCCCCTTCTCACAGATATACCCACACAACATGAATAAAAAGGTTAAGTGACTCATTAAGACTCAAAACTTCTGTCAGAGCTAACCCTTTGTTCTTCAGCCTTGCACTGAAGTCCATTGAACAGGCAGCTGCTGACTACTGAAGCACTTTTCTCCTTCAAGTCAGGAGTCACACTGGCTTGGAACAAATTATCTGCCTCTGCTCTCTGAGAGTGACTCAGAACAGCAGCAGGCACAGCCTCAGAAGGAATCTGCCCTGTGCTATTACACCAATAGGAACGCTTGTATTTTCTACAATAGTGAGGTCATACAGAGTCTAACTAATAAAAAATTATGCAAGAATTGGGGCATTTCCTTCATGGACTTAAACACAGACACAACAAAGCAGGCTACATCTTGGTAAGGGTGTCCAATGAGTTATGAGTGACAAACAGTTCTAAAAAGTCAAACACAGCTTCTATATCCTACCTCAGATAAACCTGCAGAGATGAGTTTTCCTAAAACAGTGAAAACAAGAAAACTAAACCCTCTCCTGGAACAGAATAATCTCCAAATCCATTCTCCACTAACAGTTAACTTGCTGAAACTCCCTTCCCTGAAAAGCTGGTAGTTGGCCTTATAGTAATGCTCAAAGGTGAAAGAGAGAGACCTGAATTCACCCTCTGCCTTGCCAGAAGTCTTGACCACAACACTGACCTCAGTGTTTTGCATTCATTCTGTCACCTTTCAAGTGGTTTCTGTTTTACTGACTGCCATTGGCCTTAAAGGAATTTTGTGCTTTCCCCACTACTTCAGTATTTTGCTGAACTGGTAGTAAAATTAGTGGCTCTACCAGTTGTTCTACTGCCTTGAAATTTGGTTAGTAGTTTGGGGATTTTTTATAGTACTTTTCAGAAAGCTTTCCCAAGATGATTTCCTTGTTCTGGGCACTGAAGACACACCTCAAATCCTGGATTTGGTTTTGGGCCCCTCACTCCAAGAAGGACATTGAAGGGCTGGAGTAGGTCCAGAGGAGAGCTGAAGGGTCTGGAGAGGAGCAACTGAGAGAACTGGAGCTGTTCAGCATAGGTAAAAAGAGGCTGAAGGGAAACCTTCTGGCTCTCTACAGCTCCCTGCAAGGGGGTTGGACTGAGATGGGGGTAGGACTCTTCTCCCAAGAAAGAAGCAATAGAACAAGAGTAAATGGCCTCAACTTGCCCCACAAGAGGTGTAGGCTGGACATGAGGTATAATTTCTTCCCCTTGAGGTTGTCAAGCCCTTGACCACACTGCTCAGAGTAGTGGTGGAGTCCCCATCTCTGAGGGGGCTTCAAAGCCATGGAGATGTGGTGCTAAGGGACATGGTTCAGTGGTGACCTGGCAGTGCTAGGTTAATGGTTGGACTTGATCTTAACAGTCTTTTCCAACCGTAAGTATTCTGTGATTCTCTATGGAGCAGAAAAATAGATATGCCCAGTAAAGAAAAAGTGCTTTTCCCTGTACACAGCTTCAGAAGATGAGATGTTTTTTCAAAGGCTGCATACAACAAACTAGGAAGTATAAGCACTGCATGTTGCTAGGGAACTGAACAATTCCTGAGTGGTAGCAGGTTTCCTTGAGCAATAGTTCTTCTAGAAGTATATCCACATAGCAAGGGCAGCCAGCGTAGCAGGATCCTGAATGCAGCTGTCAAGTTCATTGTCAGGAGCAGAAAGTTCTGGAAAACCCTTATGGAAATCTAAGGCAGAAAATACTGCAGGATGTGACTGGCAAAAGGAACAAGTGTTTGGTCTAAGAACAAACAAATGGCAGATAAACACAGTCTTGTAGCCAAAGCACGTGGCTGAAAGAAGAAATTAGTGCCCGAGGACAAACAGCAGCTTCCAAAAGAAGCTGCTTGAATAATGCATCTTAAATGTTAGTTTTAAATTCTTATATTCATTTACACTGTGCCTACAAGTCTTAGGGACAGACCCCTAGCATCAGTGTCTTAGCCCTCCAGTATAGACTAAAAAGGAAAAAATAGCAGAAAATCTAAATAACCACATGCAATTTCTACACACACACCCCCACCTCCACTACCCACTCACAAGCTTCTAGCTTGGTCTATCAAGCGACAAGAGAGGCTAAAAGCAGTGTGATCTGGAAGGAAAAAAAAGAGGCCAAGTCATCTGAAGTGGACTTGGGCTCATATTCAAGCTTAAAATTGACTTCTACATAGCAATAAGTCTAGGTAGGTTCAAAATACAGTCCTCACAGAACTCGTATTTTAAGCAACAACAGCACCAAGTTCAGTGTTCTAAGCTTTGAAGATGGCACCGCTCTAGAGAAAGTGAGAGGAGTGACAAGTCTGTTCTCCCTCAGCTGCCTCCTCTCTGCAAAAGGACTTACTTGGATGTATTTTGGCTGATTTTCCAGAGAGAATTCTCTCGATAAACCTGGATGTGATCCCCAAACAACAGCAAATGGATTATATCTGCAATGCCAACCAGGTCAACCTGCAATCACAACAAACAAAGTTCAGCTTCTACCACTTTCTGCAATGCACTGCAGCTTTCTGTTGGTATTTTGACATATTTAAGTCCAAATTGATTTTTGAGCGGGATCTTCCAGAATCCTGCTAAGCAAGAAGGCTTCAAAAAGTAAACAATTGTGGTTTTACTGGGGGCTCCTTATGAACTATGCTTTCCTAAATAACCATGGGCACTCTGCTTCATTTCACACCAAAGAGTTAATCAGAAGACAAATTCTTTTCATTGTTTATCCACCAGGAACTTCCACATTTTGCAAGATACAACTTGAGGGGAAAAAAAAAAAAAGAGAAAAAGAGATAAGGAAAACACAAAACCTAAGATGCCCTGAGACTCACCTGATATGGAGGAGAACTCTCTGCCAGAAGCTGTTGTCCGTGAGGGGTCTGAGCTATGGGAAAGCTGTTCGGCAAACTTACGTGAGACTGCAATCTCAAATCCAGGCTGTGAGAGAAATCCACTATCTTCAGAGCTTTTGACATATTATTAGCAAAGGGATCACAGACCCTGTGAAAGCAGAGGAAGCAAAAGTAGCATAAGACAAACTTTTGTTTTTAAAATTGACTGCAACAGCAAGGAGAGTCTTAGCTATGTCAATGCTCCCCTCTGATGGTCAGCTTCAGAACTGCTCCTGAAAATACCACTCCCAGGTGGGGAACAAGCTAGCAGTCTGAAGCTTAGAGGAAAAAAAGTCTTCTCGATGGGGATGGTGAGACACTGGAACAGGTTACCCAGGGAGGTTGTGGATGCCCCCTCCTTGAAGCATTCAAGGCCAAGTTGGATGGGGCCTTGAGCAACCTCTCTAGCAGGAGGTGTCCCTGCCCATGGCAGGTGGGTTGGAGTAGGTGATCTTTAAAGGTCCCCTCCAGCCCAAACCAGTCTGATTTGGTGATACTGGTATCTCCAGAGTAAGCAATGGGAAACACTAAAGGGTTGAGTATGACCCTGGTTTGGCATTTCTCACAGCTCCCTGAAACATTTGGAAGGGGAGAACAGGTAATATACACCACTTCTCCTCCTTGAAGAGCTCAGAAAACATTTGCTTCATCACCTTTCCTGATCTACATATTTGGAAGGACCAAATGAAGGGGCAGTGAAGAGTGCCTGCTCAGGTGACAGTGCACTACCAAGCCACACAGATCACTGTTCACTACTGCTCTTGCGTACCTGTGTGCTAGGAACATATTTTGTAACTTATACCTAAAGCTTGGCCTAGGATAGTTTTTGCTATCTGGTTAAAAAACAAACCTACCATATCCAAACTTTTTGGCAGTTCAGTCATGGAATCACAAAATGGTTTGGGTTGGAAGGAACCTTCAAGATCATCTAGTTCCAGTAAAACCTTCCACTAGAACAGGTTGATGAAAAAGCCTTGTCCAACCTGGCACTGAACACCTCCAGGGAAATGTTTTGTTTGGTTTGTGTTCAGCACAAAAATCCAGCAGGAAACATCTAAGTCTATCAAGCCTTCAAATCAGGATGTGTGCACTCTAAACTGCAAGAGACCATTGGAGGTGTGAAGACAAGATAAGAATTTCAATAGTACATACATGTATTCTATGTACTCTATAAATCAATTAAATAAGTTACACAAATTATAAAGAAATTCTCAGTGTAACATTGGAGGTGTGCATGAGATGACTGTAGGCTCAAAATAAATTTAAACAGCTATTTTTAATCTACCAGTGAAGATTAACAGCCCCAGTGAGTTTCTTCTAATGGAATCACATCTGAATCATCAAGCATTCCAAAGTTCCCATCTTCCCACGCTTAGTTCATGGATCACATTCCAAAGGATGTGTGACTTTGTTAACATAATATGGGAAAGAGCCTAAAGAAAAACTAGATCTATGCATCAAGTTCTGAGCTGGACTGCAGTGGAGGCTAAGCAACCAGTTTCACAGCGTTTGGATATTCCAGTCCCACCTGCCCTTTGGGTTTCAGATATGCAAACCCAGAAGGCAAATTATTTGCCAATATCCAGTTGCTGCCCAGTATGTTGATAAAGTAGAAACCTGAGACCACTGGCAATAGCAAAAGCCCTTTGGTTAGTGTTTTACATCATCATATTCAATTTCTGTAGAAACAAAGGAAGGTTTACTCCTATCCAAAGGGTTTTGACCGGTTTCAGAACAGTCTTAAGAAAACCACCCCTGGACTGCAAAACCAGTATCCTACCTAAAGAGGGGAAATGATAAATTACAGTACAGATTAGGGGGTGGCCTGCTGGAAAGCAGCTCCACAGAGAAGAATCTTGAAGTCCTGGTGGACAGTAAATTCTCCATGAGGCACCAATGTGCCCTCGTAGCCTAGAAGGCCAACGGGATCCAGGGAGGCATGAAGAAGAGTGTGGCCAGTAGGTCAAAAGAAGTTCTTACCCTCTCTGGTCTAGGGAAACCACACCTGGAGTATCGTACCCAGTTTAGGACTCCCCAGTTCAAGAGGGCCAGGGATATACTAGAGAGCATCCAACAGAGACTACAAGGATGATGAAGAGACTGGAACATTCCTCTGATAAGGAAAAGCTGAGAGACCTGAGGCTGTTTAGATTGAAGAAAAGGCTGAAAGGGGACCTGATTAATGTTTTAATTATCTGGAGGGTGGGCGTCAAGGGACCAGGGTCTTTTCAGTGGTGTCCTGTGATAGGACAAAGGGCACAAACTGGAATCCATGAAGTTCCAACTTACATGAGGAGAAACTTCTTTGCTTTAAGGGTGCTGAAGCCCTGGAGCAAAGAGGAGGTAGAGTCTCCTCCTCTGAAGACTTTCAAGACCCATCTGGAGGCATGCCTGTGTGACCTGCACTAGCTGATCCTGGTTTGGCAGGGGCGTTAGACTTAATCTCTGGAAGTCAATTCCAAACCCCACAATGCTATGAATGTACAGGAACTGCATCTGAAACAGTGTTACACACCCTCCCATATGCATACAGAGACCAACCTGTCTCCCAGAAAGAACACTTCTGGCCTCAGATCTCCATGGACAATCTCTGCTTTGTGGAGTTTCTCTACCACAAGAAGAAGATCATGAACAACCAGCAGGATAAATTCTTCAGTGATAGACTTGTAGACATGAATAATATCCTGAAAACAGGGAATAAACTGGGATCTATATGCCATTCTACCTTGGGTTAGTGAATTATTTATACCACACCTTTCCCACCCCCCCATCTGTACAGACAGAACAGTCCTACTCTAAATTCAGTATAATCCAATTTTGCCCATAATCATCCCAGCCAAAACTCAAAGAACTGTGAGGTCTTCGGAGACACTGTTACCCAGGAGGAGGAAATCGAACTGAAGACTGAAATAGCTGTTTAATTTGTCTGCTATTTTATGCAACCATTCAAAATGCACTTGCAAGACTTCATTTAGGATGTAAATCCTTCAGCAAGATACTCAGTACTATGACCTTGCCACAGCAAACTGGAACTCACTGCAAGATGCCAAGTTAAACAAGAGATTTAGATGCAAACCTTGCTGTGGTTCTTGGCTCAGGTCATTTGTCACTCATGAATAAAAATGTGAAAAATTTAAAGCTCGTCTCCAAGAGGCACATGATCCATGAATGACAAACCAGCTAGGATAGACAGTTCTCATTTGGGTAGAAAAAAAGCCCAGGGGGATCTGGTCTGCAAGGTGAAGCTGTCTTCAGCAGTGAGCATCATGACAACCAGCACTAATGGTACTTATGCAGGAGCTCATGACTCCTACAGGGTTTCTCAGTACTGACCCCAAGTGTGAAGTAGTTGATGTCAGTGTGCAGAAGGGCACAACCATCCTGATACAAGAAGCAGCTGCAGTTCTCACTGAAGCTTCGGTCAAAGTCAGCATTCAGACGCCTCTGTAACTCAAGTGTGACATAAAAATCCCAAGGCACGGGCTGAGAATACACCTACAAGAAGGTACAGCAGGAGAACGTTTATTTTGGGGATAAAGGGAAAATTGCTCATCTCCACAGTCTCCTCATCCTCTTTTTTCTGCCTCCCAACTTTACCAAAGACAACATTTCCCACAGGCAGAAACTTTTAATCTGTATCAACAAAAGATTTGAAGAAGCAAATTTCATGCAGGGAATTCAGAGATTAAGAACCAAACTTACATTTTACTTGACACATTGTACACCAACTATCAAATGTGTTACCTTTATGACAAATCCCTTTGTAAGCAGCAGGTGAGAATCAGCTGGAACGGCAAAAGCCATCTTGTACTCTTCACTGGTCCGGTACTCCTTTTGATACAGTAAGTCTCATTTCCTGTTATGAAGGACATGGAACTGTAAGAGCAGGGCCAGAGGAAGCCACAAAGATGATCAGAGGGCTGAAGCAAGTCTGATCCATGAGGATGTGACAAGATGTCGGGTTGTTCAGCCTGGACAAGACAAGATTCCAGGGAGACCTTAGAGCAGCCCTTTCAGGTACTGGAAGGCTACAAGACAGCTGGAGAGGGGCTTTGTACAAAGGCATGGAGTGACAGAATGAGAGGCAATGGCTTCAAACTGGAGAAAGCTGGATTTAGATTATACACTAGGAGGAAATTCTTCCCCATGAGGGCAGTGAGGCAGTGGAACAGACTGCCCAGAGCAGCTGTGGAAGCTCCAAGTCTGGAAGCGTTCAAAGCCAGGTTGGACGGGGCCTTGAGTAGCCTGCTTTAGGAGGTGGTGTCCTCACCTTTGGAACTAGATGATCTTTAAAGGTCCCTTCCAACCTACTATGAGATTCTATGGAAGTTTCTTTTGAGCGCTGTCATGGGAAATATACCCAAGTTGCTCAAGACATTCCCCATCTACATAAAATCATTGAGGGTGCACAGGAAATGTATTTCAAACCAACTAGAACATAAACCAGATCTCTTGTTGTAGGGTCTCTAGTACACCTACCAAGCTCAATATCCTTGTCCACCTCCATAGCAGGCAGAACACCAGTCTTCAGATGAAAATTTGGAGCAGCAGCCAGCAGTGCTGGCAGAGGATCCAACAGCTTCATACGTTGTTCAGCACTCCACAAGAACTGAGTTACATCACCTAGAAAGACAAATAAAAGAAACAGAGCAGTTAGAACTATGTGGTGAGTCTCTGGAGGCTTTCAAAGCCTTGAAGATGTGGTGCTGAGGGACACGGTTTAGTGGTGACCTGGCAGTGCTGGGTTAAGGGTTGCAATGAGATGATCTTAACAGTGTTTCCCAACCAAAATGATTCTCGTATTCTGTCTGTCACAGTAAGATGGATGTTGGAAGCTTTCTACCTGCATCCTGATTTACTTTATCACCCTTCTGCAGGTCAATTAATCTCTTTACAATAGTTTTGTGTTGTGACATGAACATAACACTTCAGAAGCTACCTTACAAACCATCTCATCACCAGGTCTTGATTCTACTGTAGCACCATGTGTCTTCCACAAGAGACAAAGCTCTGAATTAGCCACAGAACTCAAACCTACTTTGCAAATTAAGGCTTTTTTCACACCTGTGTCCAGAGTAAGCAGTTTGATTATTTAAACACAAAAAAATTCAGGGTTTTACTGAAATTCACTCCTTTGAATACAGAAGAGGTTTTATTTAAGAAAAGGATAACAAATTTGGACTCCAACTCTGCTGCCTGCTGCAGTATTAAGAATTCAGTGGATTTTATATCCTGGAAGACACATGAGATAGTTATGTGGAGGTCTGAAGTTTGCTTTCCTGCATAACAGGGCAGAGAAAATCATTCAATAGCTGAGTTCATCTGCACAAAAGTAAAGTAGCCTGAGAAGTGTCAATCTCAAATGATGAAGCAGAGTAAAACACATCAGAACTAGATGGCTTCTACTCAACTCCTCTCCCAAAGACTATGACTAGTAATCTTTTTAAGCTTTTTACTAGTAACTGTATGACAACATTTTAAGCTTTCACAGTGCAAAGTTAAGAATCAGCATATCATTACCTACTGTTACACTCCATTCGAAAAGCACTACAGTCAGAAATTACTTCAGAAGTCATTCTGTGAAAGCAGACCCAGGAAATGTTGGAAGTTGAAGGTTAAAATATGTGTTCCAATATTTTACTGAAATTCAGTGGTGTATTTTACAGGAAGAAACTGACAGACAGCTGAAGAAATTTTTCTGTTCTATGCAGCATTAAACCCTCACCAGAATTACTACACCCGGGCTGGGAAATGCAGTTCAAGGCAGATGTGCAAAATGCAAAGGGAAAAAAGATTTGGAATGATCAGAGGTTGAAAAAGGAACCATTAAAGCATCTGAACAAAACACCTGTATTCTGAAAAGAATCTGCAAAGACTCTTCATCTTGCTCAAAGGCTAGTGCCTATGGTAAAAAAAAGTAAGTGTAAGACCCATTCAAAATATTTTGGTGTCAACACCCTTCTAATTCTGTTTTCATTCCAGGTCCTGAGTGTGCTTCATCATAAACCAGTCTGCAGACACAGAAAGATTCTTCTCTCAACCAGATGTACTGAGAAGTTTCAGGGACACAATTCTAATTAAGAGATCATAAACCAAATGCAATGGAGTTAAAGCAGGTTAAACACCTTGAAAGCCATCAACACAAACCTAATTCTAACATTCCTGTTCTAACTGTAACATAAATCTTTAACAGAAAGAAACAGGTTATTGGCTAGGAAAAAGATATTTCAAGTAGCAGTATCATTTTTTCTTTCAGTTGGAACAAGAAACCTGCTGTGCAGCAGCCCAATAGTTTTCAGCAAAGTTAAGAGTGCAAGTTTTAAACCAAACCCAGAGAAATGCTTCTGTCAGAAAATACCTCTGCAACTTTCACTAGGTTCCAAATGCATAGTCTCCTTTTTTTAATGTGGCACTTATCAGCAAATCAGGAGAACACACAGATTAAAGCAAGGAAAGGAAAAGAAGAAGAAAGGAAAACAAAACAAAACAATCCAAGACAAAAACTTGTCTTAGCAAGTTCTCACCACCATCAAGTCCAAAATGTTTCCTTTCAGAATGACCCCTACATACTCCCTACTTTAATACCTAAAATAATGTCACCTCAATGTTCTCACCTTTTAGATGCTGACAAGCAGGATACACTGTACACCTCACTACTGCTTCAAGCTTAGCCACAAGGCAAAGTGGTGGGAAATAGACAGAAAGGTTAAGAGAAACCAAGGCAGTACATAAAAAGCACTACAGTTTGACAGCTGCACATTACTTCTTGTGAGTGAAACTCAGCTTCATACTAACCAGTGATATTTTCACTGATACCTCCAGAATCAGCAGGCAAGCTCTGGGCAAGTTCCAGTTTCTCAGGGATAGGCGGGTATTTAATGGTGGATATGTGTGTAACAGAGGAAAGAGAAGATCCCGAGGAGACAGAAGAACCTGTTGAGTGAGTATCTTCCAGGCTTGCTTCCATGATGGGGCTGTAAAGAAAGTCATCAACTAGTCAGGCTTTCAGAAGCTAGAGGGGCTAGACAATGCCCGCCTAGAAACTACTAAATGGCTCTGGGCACTCGCAGACTGCTTGAAGTTACACAAGTCCTTCCCCAGCTTTGTGAGAAGTCAATAGTTACGTCAGCGCTTCCTCTTAGCTACAACAATTGTTTATGCTCAGAATCTGAGTCTATAGATGAATTTCATCTTCACTCCCAGTAAATGACTGCTAAAACAGACAACACACTGAAACTTACAATCAGAACATTAGGGGTTGAAGGGAACCTCTAAAGATCATCCTGTCCAACTCCCCACTGAACACTTATTACACCTCTCATGACCAAAAGTCAGACCTACCATGCTTTAAAGCACTTGAGGGATGGGTGGGAAATAACTCTAGTTTTTCCTTTCCAACTGCAATCAGCATGGTTTTGCCAAGTAAGCAAACACCTTTAGCACAGCAGAGATGTTTACATATCAACAGCCAGCAAATCCAACTCACTTCTAAATTAAGAAAGTCCCATGCAACAGATGTGTTTTTTAATTGACAAAGATAAGAAACAGGAGGAAGGTTGTCAGTTTTCTTCTATCCATTTTCTCTCCTCCATAGAAGACATCTAAGCCATAATCATCAGATGCATTTTATGTACTAAAATAACTACGGAAGCATAAAAGCAACTGATGATTCTACTTTTAATCTCTGCCTACAAAGACAGAATGTTTATTCATTTTTTTGCAAGTCATTGGGTAGAAAAAGCATGGAGTCCTGCAGCAGTGTTGCTGAAAAGCCAAATGGGCTTGCTATTACATTTAAAATCTGTTCAAGGCAAAATGGACTCTGAGCTACAGAAATGGCTGCCTTTTGAATTGTTCCTTCAGCAACAGAATAGTAAGCCCACAGCCAACACAAGACAGGAAAAAGGACTTAAGATGCTTTTCTGTTAGTTACCTCAGCTTATTTACACAGAGAGCCTCACAAACTGGTGTGACCTGACTCAGAGGTACACTCATAGATTCTGGGGTGTCTTCCTTCAGGTCGCTCTGTGAAAGAGGAGCTGGGACTCTCTGAGCTGCCACCCCATGAAAGGGTGTTGAGGCCAGATGGGCAGCCCTAACAAAGTCACACGTGTCTTCTGGGTTGGCACAAAAGCTTTTGTACTTGTAGGAGCCTGTCACTATTGCATCTTCAGTCAGAGGTTCAATTGCATTCAGTTCTTCCTGAAAAAAGTAAGAAGAGAGTGAAAGGCCTGTAGATTTTACATTGCATTTTCTTTTATTTAAAAGCTGAATATTTCTCTCTTCCGCTCTAGCACCTTCCAACATAAATCAGACACTCAGTCTTCATGTAATCTACTCCTATTGTTCAAACTGACTAATTGAATTCTAGCTGCAATATAACTGCAGATTTTTTCTTTTCCATGTAGGAAGTCAAAGCTTTGTTACCTTCTAGAGTGCTGCAGAGCTGCCATGAACTGTTAAAGGCCATTTAGCATCTACCACCCCCGAAGTGCATTGCAGTTCAGTTATAACCACATCATTCAAGTGGTTACTAAAATGTCAGCTATGGAAGACACACAGAACACTTAAAGCAGAACTATGCAGTTACTGAGACTGCCTCCAGAATGAAAAATCAGCACGACACTTAACCCTGTGAAGTCTAAAGGTCTATGGCAGCATGCAGCAACTAAGCCCTTTGGCAAAACAGCAATTACCACCTCTATTAAAAAGCTTTCCAAACATCTGCAGAGCTGCCACAAAGACACAAGGTTAGGAAACAAGATCTGAGGGTTTAAAGGAGTCAAGTGTAGGGCACTTCGGGTGTGGAACGCAGAAGCTGAGGTGCTTGTTTGGTTGAACAGCAAGAAAATGTTTGGAACCAGGAGGCAGCATTAGGAGCACAACTCTTCAGAATGCAAACTTCAAACTCACAGTGCAGTTAATCCTGGCTACCCATCTGTGGCTGATTTGGGAGACTCCTTACCATCATTTCCTTATTGCCCAACTTAAAGCCTAACAAAACCATGACATTTGCAGTGAAATCTTACCATCACCCAATTCAGGTATTACTTCCACAGCAGAAAGATATTTACAATCTTTGCTTATCAAACATCATGCGAGTCCAGCCAAATCTCACTGAGGACATTCTTTGCTGTTTTTCCCCCTGGCAAGAAATCTATTAAGGGATAAATAGTTTTCCTTACACAGGCTTCTGGTGGGACATTTTCCTTTGCAGTAAGAGATTCTGAAGGTTTACGAACGGCGAGGGGGCGCCGGGCACTTTCCCTTGTGTGATCTGCAGAACAACTATGATAAACTCACATTACATTAAGTATTTATATTAAAGCAGCTTCTCATCTTCAACATCACAGTATCACAGTATTACCAAGGTTGGAAGAGACCTCGAAGATCATCAAGTCCAACCTGTAACCACAAACCTCACGACTAGACCATGGCACCAAGTGCCACATCCAGTCCCCTCTTGAACGCCTCCAGGGACAGCGACTCAACCACCTCCCGGGTGGTTACTCCAGGTACTCCTCTCCAAACTAACTCCACTAACAACTTCAGTCTAGCACTTTCTGCTACAGAGCTACCAGTAAACTGCAGCATATACATCTCTCCGGAGTGCAAAAAGTTTACATGGCAACTTAAATAGCTCCAGATTGAGGAGGAATGACAGGCAAGACCTTAGAGCTGCATTTCAATATCTGAAGGTGACCTACAGGAAGGCTGGGGAGAAACTGTTTAGAAGGGCTTGTAGTGATAGGATGAAGGGCAATAGTTTGACCCTGGAGCAGGGTAGGCATCAGGAAGGTCAAACTTGCTGGGACCCTGAGAAACCTGCTCTAGTTGGAGACGTCCCTGCTGACTGCAAGGGCAATGGACCACATAACCTTTGAGGATCCCTTCCAACCCAATGCATCCTGGGTGATTCTGTGAGTACCTCTTCATGGACTTCCCAGAGCAATTAAATAAATTAAAAAAAGTATATATAAAACAAAACCCCACCTTACATCCTTACAAGTGACAACAGTATTTCAGCAGCTAGAGAAAGTGGTTTGATACTGTCATTTCCCCTCCCTCTAAAAAAAAAAAAAAAAAAAAAAAACCCAAAAAAACCCCACAAACCAAAACTATGTCTTGAATAACTCTACCTTATACTCTGATTTTCCAAAGTGGAGGATTCATCAAATATGGCAAAAGGCTTCTCAGGACCAGGTGGTTGAAAGAGCGCTACATCCACAAAGAAAAACCAAGAGGTTCTATTACACCAATAGTCTTCCTACAAACAATGCTACTTAAAATATTTAATACACAATCTTACAAACTATGCTAACAGAAAGTTACAGAACTGAGATGAGCTCTCTCACCTTAAAGAGCAACAATCTTTACCACCATATTACATTTGCTAACTTACTGTTTTTAGAACATACGCAGAATTTGTACCTTTTTCCCCGAGACTGGCCTCATGTTGATGTTCCTCCTCGGAGTTTATAAACACATTATCACTTTGTGCATCTGAGTATTCATCAGGAGACTGGCTAACCTCTGTCAACAGTAACAGTGGTCAGTTCAGGTCAGAATTTCTTCAGCACATGCTCTTCCCAACAACAAAACCGAACATGTAATCTCCGATTGTGTTCCCCTACCAAATCCTCTCGGAAAAAAAGGACTGAAGACAGTATCAACCTTAACATTAGCATTGGGCATGTATAGATTTTATCAAGACTGCCTAAATGAAAGCATGAAGAGAGCTCTTCAGCTATTAGAAGAAAAAAGCTCTTCTGCTTGAAAGTCCTTCCAAACAGTGGCAGCTCTGCAGAAGCTCAGTGATTTGCTGCATATGGTTAAAGGCACCACTAGCACATTCTCATCCCTCTAACCCACCTAAATTTTGGTGTTAGTTTGTTGCAGCCCTGGTACTGATATAGAATAACACTGCCCTCTAACACAGCCTTCTTCTAAAAACAAAAATCGAAACACTTACCCTCAGAAGATTTTTTATGTAGCTGAGGATCTTCAAAGACCTGGACTTCACTGTGAAAGACAAACGTGGGTTTTATACTTTACACACCCTCACAAAACCTAAGCCAGTGTTCCAAGGACAGCAAGCCAAGGTGATATGCAAGAGGTTGTGATCCCTCAAATAATTGAAACTACAGAAAGGCAGATTACCAGATCCTGGTTACAGACTTAAGAGTAGTAGTAATGCATAAATAATCCTCACAAGCTCTTATTGCTTCCAAAATAAATTAAAAAAAGTCCTGCAT
This sequence comes from Picus viridis, assembly GCA_033816785.1. Classification (NCBI taxonomy): domain Eukaryota; kingdom Metazoa; phylum Chordata; class Aves; order Piciformes; family Picidae; genus Picus; species Picus viridis. The sequence continues at coordinate 6,677,689 of CM066584.1, forward strand.
TACCTTTCCAACTGGGACTGTTTGTCCTCAACTTCTGTTGCACTGGAAGGAGTAACATTTTGCAGTCCCAAAGGCAGTGAAAAATCTCCTGTTAGCAGTGCTGCTACCTGTAGGAACAAACCCAGTTTGGTTCTGCAGTGATGAAATCAGAACCTTGTTGTATGGGGTGTAAGAACATTCTGATACTCCTGAGTAGATGGTTAAAGCCCTGAAGGATTAATACTTGTCTTTAGCCATTTTGATTTGTACTTAATTTACTTTTTCATGAAAAGGTCCATTCTTTTTGCAACCAGGTTTCACTTTCACACAGTTACCCAGCTTACAAAATGTTGTGAATTTGGTACATTTCAGTATTGAAGCTCTTTACTAAGGCACCATATTGGAAATGGGGAAGGTGGAAAAAGAAAAAAACATGTATCTTATTAGCCCAGCAGATGAAGTTGGGAAAAGCTTTAAAATAATTAACTTCTTATAAGTTATTTGCAGCCTGTAAGAAAACTACGTAGCAATGACAGACCTGTTCAAGACTGGGCCCCATAGAAAAGAAAAAACCCAATCTGGTCTATAAAAGAGAGGATAGTACTGCCTAGAAAACCTTGAAATGAATCAGCTATGGCTTTGTGTACTGGTCTTGGCTGGAATAAAGTTAAATTTTCTCCGTAGCAGCTGGTGTGCTGCTATATTTGGGATTTGTGATCAAAACAGTCTTGATAAAACACTGCTGTATGCTTGTGTGCACAGCTTTTTTGTTTCCTGTTGAACCATCCTTATCTCAACACGAGCTGTCTACACTCGCACCCTTCCAATTCTCTCCCCATCCCACTGAGCAGGGAGCGAGATACTACGTGGTGCTTAGTTGCCTGCTGGGGTTAGCTCACACTGCTCTGCAACCCTTCACTTCTGGTTTCAGCTTCCTCTCTAGCCTCCTTTTGCACTACAAATTCTCTATGTAAAAGGAAACCACACATGAATAGAGCTTAACAAAAGAGCCCCTTCAGTATGTGACATACCTTGCCTTAAAAAAACCAAAATATACAGAGTTTATACCTCAGCATAAGGTAACTTAATAATTGCAAAGGAACAGTACAAATCTCAGAGCTTTTTGATTTACATTCCTCCAGTGAACAGATATGGCTTGGGGAGAAGAAGAGAGATATTTCTGTGAACATTCACTGACTGAGTGATGTCTGTGTACAATAGTACAAAAAAGGTTTAACAAGTGTTAGTCAATCATTGGATATTGCTCCTCCCTTGGTGTTTTTACTTAAAACAACTATTCCTGAGTGAGCAGTTAAAATAAGGACAATACCTGTTCAGGTAGTGGTTGCCACTCAGTGATCATTTTCTTTAAATTCTTCTCCATCTCCTCAATTTTCCTTTGTAATTCCTCCTTCTTCTGAGCTATGGCCTGCATCTCCTCTGAGGAAGAAAAGCTTGTAAGACACAAGGCATATGTCACATGCAAGCTGACACTGAAGCATACATTTATTTTTAATGGGACTAAAATCTCTGGTCTTCTCCCTCTGTTTCACAGCTGACACAAAGCTGTCAGACTTGTTACTTTGTACCTTAGAGCTGTTCAATAACTATTTCTGTGCAAAAAGAAAAGCAGCTGTAATAACGGGCAGCTGGAGGTGGATCAGTATAATTTTGAGACACTGAAGCAGGTTGTCCCCTCACTGGAGCTGTTCAACACCAGGTTGGATGGGGCCTTAAGTACCCTGGTCTAGCGAAAGGTGTCCCTGTCCATGACAGGGGCTTTGAACTAGGTGATCTTTATGGTCCATTCAATGATTCCATCTCTCTTCTGTCATCAGAAAGATCAGACTTGATGTGACCTGGGGCACCCTGATATAGCTGGTATCCCTGCTCACAGCAGTGGGTGGGCAAAATCACCTTTGATGGTTCTTTCCAACCCAGTGCAATCTGTGAATCCCATTTTGCAGCATACCTTCAGCTTTCAGTTTTGCTCTTTTTCTGTAGATTTCAGCTCGGATCTCTTCAAAAGAGAATTCATCAACTCCAGCATAAACTTTCTCTTTACAGTACATCACCACCTCTTTCTTTTCTTGAATGTCCTGCTGCTGATTTTGCACTCTCTGGAGTGGGTCCTCCTCTTTCTCAGGTTTGCGAGCACTCAAGACATGGTTTATGCTGGGTTCAATTTTGCAAGGAGTCCTGGAAAAAACATGCAGGTGTTAAAACTGATTGTGTGCTGTAAGACAGAAAAAGTACAGGAGAGAAAACAGTTCTTTTCAGAACCTAGCTGCAGAATGAAGACATTTTGTTCCACTGATAGAAAACCCAAAAAAGAAAAGCTGCAACATCAAAGCTGCAACTCTGAATGAAAAACCCCAACCAAATCCAAGCCAAAGTGTTAATAAGGTGCAGTCAAGAGCAAATAAAATTATGTTATTCTAAGTTGCTGTGTATTCTGGAGCAGGGTGTTTTTACTTCAGCTCCACTGAGCAGCCTCACAGCAAAGTTTCACCTCATCTTCAGGTGGAACCTCCTGGGTTCCAGCTTGTGCCTCTTGCCCCTTGTCCCATCACCAGGCACTACTGGCAAGGGACATCCTCTTGCCCCTCACAGGCCCTTTAGCTGTTGCCGAGCACTGATCAGATCCTCTCTCAGGCTGCTCTTCTCCAGGCTAAACAGCCCCAAGTCTCTCAGCCTTTCCTCCTCACGGAGATGCGCTAAGTCCCTCAGCATCTTTGTAGGTAATTCAGAGCCAAGGAAGCCATAGCAAACATTCTTCTCCACTCCCTTCTTAGAAAGACCTGATGTATCTATGGTCATCATTAACTACAGAAGAAGGAAGTTCAGCAGCACTGAAGAATAAAGCTTTTTCCTCTGCTCCACGAAAGCAGAATGAGCCCACCTCCTGGGACTCAACATTTCAGGGGGCATGGCATGAGCAAGGAGGTCATTTCAGGTAAAGCAGCACAGTGCTTCACAACCTCAGCAATGCTGTTGGCATGGAAACTTGGATAGCTTGGCTCAGAATAGAACTCTAGCTAGAAAAAGCAGAGAGTTCCCAACAGAGGAAAACAGCAGTGAGCCTCAGTTCAGGGCTGTTTTCTTAGCAAACAGCATCCTGAGAGGTAACTGTGTTTGTGTAAACATGCTGAGCTAAGCCAGTCCATGAATTACCATTTATAAATATGATGTAGGGTCTCACATAATGAGCAGCAAGTCAAATACTTCCCATGTCCTTACACATCCTGCACTGAAGCCTCCACCTCAAGCTAAAGCACTAAGAGCTTCCAAGTTGCCAGTCTTAAGTTCTTGGAGACCTTAGAGCCTTGGCTACAGGAGTCAGAATTGATGAAGTAGCTTTGATAACTCCACATGCCATCCCCACTTCAAACTGGAGAGAAGACTCACATGATTTGCTGCTGAGCTGACTCATCCACATACAAGGTGAAATTGGGCTGCTGGTAGGGCACTTCTACAGCAGAGCTTGCCCCACTGCGAGGACGCTGGGGAAGGAAAGGTCAGTCAATAGCTGAAAGATTCATCTTCAGACTCTACATTCCTCCATATCCCCCTTGCCCAGTGTTTGACTCATTAGTAGTTTGTTATTTAAAAATGCTAAACATCATGGACTTCTCCAAGATTAATTCTGTTCTGATACATAAAGCATTGGAACAGGCTGCCCCAGGGAGATGGTGCAGTCATCACCCCTGGAGGTGCTCAAGAAATGTGTGAAGGTGGCACCTGGGGCCACAGTGGTGTTAGGTTGAACTCTATCCTGGAGGTATTTTCCAACTCAAACGATTCTAAACTGCTTGTGTGGTCCATTGTTGAAGACTGAAGGAATTTAGTCTAGCAACATGCCACTCCTGTTTGCCTACTTGAAACTCCCCATGACTCTTCAGCAGAAAGTGACATGGCAGGGATTCTTCACACCAAACTTTTCTATCACTTTCCAAATATTTTCCTTTGGCATCCTTACTGTGCAGCTTTTAATATCTCAGAGTTCACAAAAGGTTATTCTTTCTCTGTAAGACACACCAAAACAAGCACCACACTCCAGTGAAGGTGAATTAAACATCCTCCACTCTTACTTGCAGCTTTTTTCTTTCTTAATCAATTTAATAAGTTTCATGAAAAGTGGGAACAGAGAGAATTCTAAGGACAGATTAAAAAAAACAACAAACAAAAAAACAGAAGTATTTGGGCAACAGAATGAACATTATTAGAGAAGCCCTTCCTGTGGGCTGCTTGTTCTCTTAATCAAATTGCTTTTCATCTAGCAGTAATTCTTCCTGGCATTTCTATGAATTTCAGACTATTTCCTTCTCTCACCTCACCCTAGTTTGTGTTTCTATTCTTCACTCATAACTTCTATACTGAGAAGTCAAAAATATTTTTATCTCCTGATTACTTTCTATTCTCCCTCTCTAATCCACAAAGAACAGGAGAACACTGGGGGTTATTTAAGGACTTGAAGTAAATAAATCTCACAGGACTCATTCCCTTCAGTTAATATCAGAGATCATTTCTAACAGCATGAACACCTGTAGCAACACTGCTGGTTCTCATACCTTCAACATGAGTTTACACCACTGGAACCTACTTTCTGCCATGCTTTTTTCACATACTGTCAAGCTTCCCAACCCTGTCAGGATAAATATTCCATTGCTACAGTAGTTTTTCAGTTCTTCTGATCCCTATGCTTCTGTTTTCCTTCCAAGCACGTCAAAACAGACTTACAGAATTTGTACCTGCCATACTTCCATAAGATGGGCAATAAGTTCTTCCTTCAGATTGTGTTGTGTAACACCCATTTAACTCTTGCTTCTCTTTCTTAGAAGTTTAACTGAGGCTTGGCTTCTTTCCCTTTCTTTAGCTAGTGTTTTCCGCTTAAGAGAGTCCTTTTTCACCCTCAAAACAGTGTGGCCATCTCTACCCATTTTTCTGGTTAGCTAGAATTGCAGTTTATTGGTTTAGAACTCTAGAAAGCTTTTTGAAGTTATTCAAGCACAATCAGCTTGTTAAACATGACTGGGTTAAGCATAGCCAGGGACTTCAGGCAGAAGCCAGGAAGATCTGTAGTTACAAACTGACACAAGCCCCAGGTAGGTAGGACTTTAACTTCTTAAGTTACCAGCTGTCATACACCTTCCTCTTTTTCCCAGCCCAGTTTAGGGCTCCTTACCCTGCCAGAGTTCCACGGTCCTGCACTTAGTTCATTCTCCTTGGCCCTAGGAACTGGAGGTGCTGCCCATGGCTGTGGTGTAATCACAGGAATCTCAGGTCCAGCAGCTGAATTTTCATCAAACACAGCAAAACCAGGATTACTTGAAAGCTGCTGAGAAGTTAGAGCCTGGGTGCTTCTTGTTTGGTTCATGGCTGTAAGCAAAAGGATTTATGCAAATTAACTTTTAATTATCACACTCAAGTACAAACTGCACAACAGAAAGATTCAATTCCTCCAGTAATAAGGTGTGGTGGCAACAGCTCGACGTACGTTTCAGTGCATCTCCTACACGACTAACTGGGGCTTTCACTTTTTTCTTGCCCCTGCCTTTCAGATCTGCCAAGGAGCTTCTCTGGGGTTCTGCAGCTTCCAAAAGATCTGTGTCCTTATCATCAGGAGTTTCCTCAAGCCCCAGTAGCGTCTGCCGAGAAACACGGGTCTGAAACTGCCTAAGGAAGGCATTGGAGAAGTTTGTTTTTAACTTCACTGTACCAGGCACCCACTGAAACACATAAGAGTACTCCAAGTCCTTCCCTCTTGCTGGAAGCTTACCTGTGATGGGACTGGAGTCTGTCCAAAGGCTCAGCCTTGCGCTGAAGACCTTCCTGCAATATCAGGTCTGCCTTCTTAAAACTTCCTCTAGCCTCAAGTACTTCCGCCCAGGTGATGTAGAGCAGTGCCAGTGTTGTACCAATCTCCTGGCTATGTAGGTAACTGTACACATCCAAGGGCTCAGTACAACAATTTGCCTGAAACAACCAAATTTTCAGTTTTGGAATTGGTAAGTCAGTTCAGGAAGCTAAACCTGGAGAGAAGATGTTTTAAGGCAGAGAATAACAAAAACTACAATGGAGAGATGGGGCAAGACCAAAACAGACTCAGATCAGTCTTGGTTAAGCATAGGATGTAGCCTCAAGACAGTTAGAAGCAATAATAAGTGGTAAGACACACATACACCTAAAAACACGTTTAAATTACTTTTCTCCTTGAACGAGCAATCAAGCTCCATTAATTGCAACAAGCTCTTCCAAAGCAAAACATAGGGAGTTTGTAGGTGTCCAAAGTACATGATTATCAAAAGGTCTGACGATCCTACTGAAAATGAGAAGACCAGGCAACAGGTTTGCAGAGAGCTATTTCTAGTATTGCTATATAACCTGTGGACTCTATTGTTACAATAATCAGCTTCTCTGTGTAAATGACATGACAAGCACAGAGAAAATGCAGTACCCAAGACATATTCACCAAACACTCACAAACTTGAGCCAGAGGTTAAGAAAGCGAGGATCTTTGTAGTATCTCTGCTGTTCATAGAAGGCTTTCACTGCCCTTTCCAGGATTGCAGCAAGATTGCTTTCCTTTCCACCCTGGGGGAAGGTCTGCTCTGTCCACTTGATGTACCTGGAGGTGGAATATGTCCACAGAAGTCAGTTCTCAACAAGATACAAGGAGATTTAGTTAAAAAATTAAAATAAAATGCTGAGTATTGAGACAACATATTATTAAAATCACATTATAGAATTCATCTTTTAATCATTTCCTTATTAGATTGTTTCTTCCCAAGCTTTTACAAGCATATCAGACCTTTCACACTTCTGAAATAAAAGGAAACTTACCGGTCCCAGACATCCAGTGGATCATCTCCAGAGTAAAATCGGATTTCTGATTCAAATTCCCTAAAAGAGGTCAAAATATTAATTCTCCACCCAATAAATATGAGTGCATAATTGTAAAGATGTTTTTTTCCTACACTGCAAACTAAGATCTCTGCTCTCACTCGCATCCCCTCAAGCTGTGCCAGGGGAAGTTTAGGCTGGAGGCAAGGAGAAAGTTCTTCCCAGAGAGAGTTGTTAGCCGTTGGAATGGGCTGCCCAGGGAGGTGGTGGAGTCACCATCCCTGGAGGTGTTCAAGAGGGGATTCGACGTGCCACTCAGTGCCATGGTTTAGTAGTCATGAGGTCTTGGGTGACAGGTTGGACTTGATGACCTTTGAGGTCTTTTCCAGCCTTATTAATTCTATGATTTTATAGGCATATTAAAAAAATACATAGGCTAGGTTGGAATATATTGAGCTTCTACTGACAACGAAAGAATCCAAACAGCAAATAGTCCTAAATACCTAGAGAACAGCATCACCACAGACTCAGAGAATCATCATAGAACAGTTTGAATTGGAAAGAATCTTAAAGGTCATCTAGTTCCAACACTGCCATAGGCAGGGACACATGACACTAACCGGGCTGCTCAAGGCTCCATCCAACCTGGCCTTGTTACTTACTGATACCAGTTACTACACCTCTCTTATGCTCTTTTTAATGTCTATGAGATTGGTACATACACACAGAAAAATTGCTAAGGAGGCAGGAAGATGAGGAGAAAGGGTGAAAACATTGCTTACTGCTTTTTGAGCTGAAGAGCAGTGTGGGTAGAGGTCTCCTGCTGAGCCAGGGCTTCCTGAAGGGTGGCCATGACCCGCCCCTGACGGAGAGGCTGCACGTTCTCTTTGTGCAGCTCCCACTCATCGTTGCAATCCTGGGACATGGCAGCTTCTCCCTTCGAAACCTGATTTAACAACAACAAAAAAATAATCAGGGATTCATTAGGTTGGATACTAACCTGAAACTTGGCAGGTTTTCATGGCATTAAGCTATCAGAGAGAGGATTTAGACTGGAGAGAAGGAAGACACTTTTGACACTGAGGGTGGTGAGATCCTGGACCAGTTTGCTCAGAAACGTGGGAGAAGCCCCATCCCTGGAACCATTCCAGGTCAGACTGTTTGGGGCCCCAAGCAGCCTGCTCTAGTTGCAGATGTCTCTGCTCACTGCAGGGGGTTTGGACTGGATGAGCTTTAAAGACACCTTCCCACCCCAACCTGTCTGGAATTCCACGATTCGTTAGCTGACCCACCACACTTTTTGGGCAGCCGCAAACACCATTTATAACCAAAACTTTTAGAGGGAATCGGGCTCTTAACTGCCCTCCACTGGAGCAATACGAAACGAGCTAAGCAATGATTTACAGCGGAGACTCTCAGCCAGGCGATGCTAGCAGGAAAGGCTAAGTTTTTCCCTCCCCACCTGTGTGCTCGCTCCCCGCCATTACGGCCCTCGCCGAAGCTGGCGAGCGGCGACCCCGCTCGAGGGTAACCTCGGCGGCATCACCAGCCAAGTCAGGCCCCTTCGGCTCTTCACCTGAGAGCAATAGTAGCGGACTAGTATTACATGTGAGTCTCACCACCCGATGGAGAAGGGAGGCCTGGAGGGGCCGAGGAGCGTGGCGGAGATTCCTCACCGCCTGGAAGCAAGCAGACACCCCTCTACACCACGACCACCATCCCCTCCCCCCGCGGCCGGCACCAAGCGGGTGAAAAAGCCGTTTGCTACGGTACTCTGAAAATGGCCGTTCGTCCTCAGCTCGTCTCCACCGGCTCTTCTTCCCTCACGCCAGGGCAAGGGACCCCGCGCCCCGTCGGCAGCTACCGAAGAAGGCTCCGCCGGCGCCGCCCGCTCGAACCCGCCGCCACACGCACCAGGTGCCGAGGTCCGGGAGCCGTAACAGCAGCACAGCCTCTGCCCCCTTCAAATCCAAACCATCCTTCCCCATTGGCCGCCTCACCGCGCCCCGCTGGCTGGTTCTGCCCCCCGCCCGCCATGCCGCGCACCGGGGCATCATGGGAGTCGTAGTTCCCCGCACTGAGAACTCAACCACCGAACCGCCCAGCTGGAAAAACCTTAAGATCATCGAGCCCAACCATAACCTAACATCTCTTTGCACACAACTATTACAACATGTCCCTAAGCTCCTCATCGAAACAGTTTTTAAGCACTTCCAGAGATGGAGACTCCTCCACAAAATCACAGAATGCACTGGGCTGGATGCGACCCTCAAAAGGTCATCTTGTCCAACCCCCCTGCAGTTAGCAGGGACGTTTCCAACAGAGCAGGTTGCTCAGGGACCCAACAAGTCTTATATTGAATGTCTCCAGGGACAGGGCCTCAACCACATCCCTACGCCACCTGTTCCAGTGTCTCACCACCCTCACTGTGAAGAGCCTTCTCCTGATGTTGAACCTAAAGCTAACCTGCTCTAGTTTCAAACCAGAGCTTTCCAATCACTGCCCCAAGCCTGGAGCACTGCATGAGGTTGTTGTTACCCAAGTGCAGTACTATTCTGTTTCAGTGCCAGAGCACCATCCTGTAGTGAGACACCAGGTTTTATTTCTCTGTTCTTATTTACATGGTATAGGCATATTCTCAGTAACCTAATGATCAGAGGGCTGGAAGACTTCTCCTACAAACACAGGCTGAAAGAATGGATGCTGTTCAACCTGGAGAAGAGAAGGCTCTGGAGTGACTTCAATACCTGAAGGGCACCTATCAGGAAGGCTTGGGCAGGACTGTTTAGAAGGGCCTGTGGTGATAAGAAGAGGAGCAATGGTTTGAAACTGGAGCAACAAGAGCAGCAAAATACTGGAAAAGTTTCCCAGGGATATGGTTGAGGGCCTGTCCCTGGAAACATGGGCAGCCTGATCTAGTTGGAGGTGTCCTGGCTCACTGCAGAGGGGATGGACAAGTAGATCTTTGAGGATCCCTTCCAACCCAATGCTATATGTGAATCTGTAAATCCATAATAAGATGGCAAAGCACTTTACAGATCCCCATGCCAGTTTTAGGTTGTTCTTCAGCACTGGCTTGTGTTCTTGCAGGCTGACTGAAACCTTTTGGATCACTGCAACTCTTCTCTGATTCTGCTATCTCATTCAAGCTGTGTAGACTAGAAGACAAGATGCTTTTGCTGTCCATGTGATGGCACTGTTAGAATACACTTTTCCCCTTCAGGGTACTGCAGTTGAGGTTTTGCCTCCACAAGCACAATCTTCTGGGTATTTCCAGCATGGATTCCACAGGAGAAAAGAACAAGTATATAAAATCTTGCAGGGGACAGACTGAGAAGATGCAGAGGAAGGAACTGCCAAGAGGGAGTATGGAAGGTGGGTGGCACATTAATGGGATTTCAATTGCCTAGCAGCAGAGATAAGCCAGAGCACCAACTGGCCTAATGCAAACTGAGGGTGGCTGGATTCAACCAGTAAGACAAGACAAAAGGCCTAGAGCATGAGAAGCATGCCGAGGATTGTGGGAACCCAAACAGAGTAGCTAACAGAATGTTTAGATGGCCTTCACATCTATGTGGGAGCCCCCAAGGCTGATAAGTGGTGGAACATTTTGTTGTACCTCAAATCATGTGAGAAAGGATGGAAGTAGAGATAACGAAATGCTGCATCTTTGAAGCGGATGGGAAAAGCAGTTGGGTTAAAAAACATGTTAGAAAAAGACAAACCAGTGTGATTTAGGGGTGGTAGGCTGTGGGAAAGTGAATTAAACCAAGTATGAACTCCTCAAGAAATAGCCACTGGCTCAGCAGATCAAGGCCATTCTGGCCCAGCTGTGGCTGTGGTCACCTCCTGGCAGACCGGTCTGTCAGTTTGTATTTCGGCTCTCCACATTCAGACCGGCAGGTCCAGAATTGACATACCGCACAACACACTCAGCAATACCATAGAGGAGGGGAAGAGAAGCACCCACAAATGACTGAAGATTGCAAATTGAGGGAGCTCATAAGTCAGTGTGCCCAGAAGCCCTAACAACACAGCAGCAGAGGGAAGGCAGAAAGATTGTGCCAACAGACAGCAAGAGATCACATATAGCACAGCAATGAGTGAAATGGAGCAGCTATGGTGTGTCAAACTGCCTTCTGCTGGAAACCACTCAGTTCATTCATAGACTCATAGAACTGTTTGGGTTGGAAAAGCCTTCTAAGGTCATCAAGTCCAACTTTCAATCTAAGACCACCATGGTCATTAAACTGTCTCCAAGTGCCATGTCAATGTTTGTTGAACACCTCCAGGGATGGTGACTCCACCTCCCTGGACACACTGTTCCAATGCCTGACCCCTCTTTCAGCAAAGAAAATTTTCCTAATATTTTCCTAATATTGTTGACAAGTATCATTGAACAGTCTTCTGGACAAGCAGGAAAGGATTTTTCTCTTTCTCCACATGTGTAGAAAGAAGAGTTAAAGAAAGACAGTCAACAGGAAAACAGTTTCCAAACGTAAAATGAGAGGAAAGTTGTGCCTCAAGTAATCCCAAGGCTAGCAAAATGCTGCAGGAAACAAAGAGATATTTCTGCTCTAGCACACTCAGAGTTGTGTGTACACGTTAATTTTGTGTCAGAATGGTCATATAGGTAACACAATGAGAAGTGTTTGTTGAGATTTGGTGTCTAAAGAGAGCTTGTGTTGATGATTTCAACTTGGCTGTCAATAAAGACAAAAATTTACTCCTTGAAAGAAGAGTTGGAAAGTCACTGTTTCCTATCCTTGATATGTGGTTTTATCTGACAAGGCTAAGGTGCAGGGATTGTGAAATTAAATTGAAGAGAGACAAGTTTGCAGTTGTTCTACATGAATGAGGCCACTGCTAGTAACTATTCCCTACAGCAGCATGGCAAAATTGTTCAAGTGAATTACTGTTCATTTAAACTTGGACAAGGTTCTGCTACTTCCCAGAAGAAGGAATAATTGTGCCCAATCTGGGAATTCACCTCATGCCTTCTCAATCTGATACTTATTTAGCTAACAAAATGCCAACATTGCCAAATGTTTGCAGAATTTAGCTTGCATTAAAGGGCAACCAGATTGAGGTTGCTTTTTATCTTAACTGTATCAGACTGTACAAACCCAGAGAGGTCTCCCAGGTGTTCCTATATGTGTTGTGTTTATCTAGTGTGTGCACACTGTGTTTTAGTGCTAGGCCAGAAGGGAACACTCCATTCAAACCCTTGTCTCTTTCAGTTGCAAAAACAACAGTTCTGGCTGCAGATTATTTCTGTGGGTCAAGGGCCGTGACCTGGAAAGCAGGCCAAGAGGGTACGGGAAAGCTGTTACATGCTGAAGCACAAAGCTGGGGCTTTATGTCTACTCCAGCACTGTCAGCACTGCTGCTGCCCTCCTTGTTGGATACAAGTCAAGGGGATGCAATCAGAGACTGTCCAAAGCTCTCTTCCAGTACCTGCCTTCTTCAATTATCCTCACGTTTGTGCCCTGTGCAGAAAATCATGATCTGGAGAGAATGTAAAACAACAGAAGACTCAGAAATATTCTCTAAGGTCCACAATGTCTGACCTTTTGTAGGGAAAAGTTCTTTAAGTCAGCTCTGAAGGCAATGCTCTGTTCTAGAGTGAGCCTGTACCTCAATTTAAATGAATCATTTTACAGTGGGTTTTTTTAATTGTTATTTTTTTAATTAAGACCAAAAAGGTGACAAACAGGGCTACTGGTGGCCAGCAGAACAGAGTTCTGTGAAGAAAGTTGCAGCAAAACTCTTCATTCCAGCTGCTGCAGTAACTGAGCTGTAACTATTGTTAAGCATCAGGTTCACGGGCATGAAAGGGAGAAGCACTGTGTGTTTCCTTAAAAATTGTGCAACAGGAGCTATGAACTTTCAGTAAGGACAAAGACAGGCTTACCGTCACAATAGTATAATGGAGTGTGGGGGGAATTCCCACTCATTGATATCCTTTCCAGTTTCCTCTTTGAAGGGGTTTGAATTGCTTATATATACCCTCTGTGAGTCTGAGGGCACACAAGACAAGCTCTATTTCCTCTGGCTTTGCCTTTCTGCAGTGGTAAGTGACATTCTGAATTTGTGAGCTATATGCAGTGGGTTTAGCCGGCGTTTGGGAACAGGACTAATGCTTACCATGTGGGACTCACAATAAGAGCAGCTGGGAATGCTAAAATGCAGGTTTTTCATGTCTATCTGCCTCTCTTGATGTGTTCCTAACTGACCTTGTGGTTGCACAGAGGGCATCACTACCCATCAGCCCTGGAGCAGCTGCCTAAGCACAGCTACAGGTGTGATGGCTGCTGTGTCAGCAATCTGTCAAAGGTGCTCCAGAACTGCTCATATCTCTGTCTCACAGCTCCGTGTCAGGCTTGAGCTGGGAACCATGAGGCTCTGCATCTGCCTTGTGTTGCTGTCCCTTGCCCTGTGTGCAAGTGCTGACATCCTTGGTGGGGGACGATTTGTCTGGGATGCGATGGGAGGTAAGCTGCTTTTCCACAGGCCTTTCTTGTCGCTCTATAGGGATAGGGGTAGGGATAAGGTGACAGTCTGTGTGACAAGAATCAAACACAAGCAGAGCATATAGAAGGCCAAAATGCTCCACCACGGAACTCATATATTGTGTGTGTGTTGTTAGTGTGGCTGCCTGCAAACGGCTAATGAACCTTTCTCAAGATTCTTATGGGTTAGCGATAGCATTCGTAGTATCATAGTATCAGTCAGGGTTGGAAGGGACCATAAGGATCATCTAGTTCCAACTCCCCTGCCATGGGCAGGGACACCCTGCACTAGATCAGGCTGGCCAAAGCCTCATCCAGCCTGGCCTTAAACACCTCCAGGGACCGGGCCCCAACCACCTCCCTGGACAACCCATTGCTATAGTTACTTATTAAGATAGTCCAGATGGCCTCCTATCTTAGCTTGCAGTTTCTCATTCTCACTCAGTCTGTCCAGGGAGTTTCCAGATTCTCATGGGAGCACAGTGATGTTTTCTCACCAGAACTCTTCCGAGGGTTCATAGATATATCACAGTCCCCCACACTTTCTCTCAGGAGCCTCCTGCCCCAGCATAGCTTAGTGGCAGTCAGTAGACACAGACCTCAGATCTGGGAGGTCTGCAGCTCCATATTAGGGATCCTGCTGTCTTCTGTTGCTGGAAGAGAGCCTTGATAAGCCTCTAAAGGGCCTTTCTGTAGGCACCCACTCTGTGCAAAGGCCAGCGTGGAGAAGTGCCTCTGTGCTACTGCTGCTTGGGCCTTTCAGCTCCTGGCTCAAATGGTACTTCACTGTTTCTGGGATAACTCTTTAAATGAAGTCAACATCTTGTCAATGTCTCTGCTTTCCTCAGGGGCATGGGATATGTTCAGAGCATACAGGGACATGCGTGAGGCAAATTTTAAAAATTCCGACAAGTACTTCCACGCTCGTGGGAACTACGACGCTGCCCAGAGAGGACCTGGTGGTGCTTGGGCAGCCAAAGTCATCAGGTAAAGGAGCTTATTTGGCTTGTCAACAGTGAGCCACTATGGTTCTAGTCATTCCAGCTGCAGTGAAGTCTTTTTGACTTGTACTCAGCTTTTGGCCTAGGGCAGTAGAGGGGAAGCAGTTAATGTCCGCACAGCTTGCCTCCATAGGGAATGTGCCTCTCCTCCCACACAGAATCACAGAATTGTTTGGACTGAAAGGGGCCCTAAAGATCATCTATCTCCAACTGCCCTGCCTTGGGCAGGGACAACTTGCACTAGAGCAGCTTGCTAGAGGCCCTGTCCAGCCTGGCCTTAAACACTTCCAGGAGGGCACATCAACAGCTTCCTTGAGCAACCCATTCTGGTTATCTCACCACCTTCACTATAAAGAATTGAGCATAAGTCTTCTTGTCTTTCCAAGAAGGTAGATAGATTCCTTACCTCTGCAGTACTGGTGATAAGGAGCTCTCTTTCCTTGGTGGTTCACTTCCTGACACAATGGTCCTGAATTACCCTGAGCGCCTGAATCTCACTTTGAGAAGTCCTGCAGAAAAGCTAGTCTACCATCAGTAAAGACATCAGCAAGAAGTGCAGTTAAATGCTGTCTGGTTCAGCTGGCTCTTTTTCTGTCCTGCTAGTGATGCCCGGGAAAACTGGCAAGGCGGTGTGAGTGGCAGAGGCGCAGAGGACACCCGAGCCGACCAGGAGGCCAATGCGTGGGGCCGAAACGGCGGAGACCCTAACCGCTACAGACCTCCGGGCCTGCCCAGCAAATACTAGCGCTGCCTTTCAAGAGGTCGCTCCGCCCCTCACTTACACCCCCACCCCCCACCCCCTACCCCCTGTGCAGCCCAATAAAGGACTTCTCCACAACACGGCTTCTGGCTTTCCTTCTGGCGCTGGGGTCCTCAAGTCACAGCCACGATTTCGAGAGTGGGCGAGTGCTCCCTACACGGACATCACGGGGACACTGCCGAGGGGCAGGAGTCTCGTTCATTCCCTCGGCTGATCCGGGAGCTTTCCGCGGAGGGAGGGGCGGTGGGTACCGCCGGGACAGGCCCGCGCCAGGCCCGCGCGGCCTCTAGGGGCGACTAGCCTGCCGTGAGCGTCGGCCGAGGGCTGCTCGCCACCCCGCTCCGTCAGGGGGTGCTGTGGGCGCCGCCCGGGTGCCGCTCTGGCCGCCGCCAGCTCTCTGTCGCCGTGGCGGCTGTGGCGGTGGCGGGCCGCTATGGATCGGAACCCCTCGCCGCCGTCCAGCGAGGCGGAGGAGGAGGAGGGGACGCGGTGGGGAACACGGTGTACAGCAAGCACTGGCTGTTCAGCATCCTCACTCGCCTCATCGAGGTGCGAGGCTGGGGGCGCCGTGGCGGAAGAGGCCGGTGGGCCCGGGAGCGGGGAGGCCGGGGCCGGGTGGGACACCGGAGACACCCGTTTCCTACTTGTGGGGGTGTGTGTGCGTGAAACCGTGACTGTTTAAGCCGGGACTGAAGCGGTTGGTCGTTGCTGTTGTTTTGCCGCGTTTTTCTCCGTCGTAGCTCACGTACCGCCGTACTTTCGTGCGCACCCCCTGCCTCCTTGTTCTCTCAGGTGATCAGCCCCGAGAAGACGGAGCCCACCGGGAGCCCTGAGCGAAGCCAGACGGAGCTAGACGAAGAGATGGAGAACGACATTTGCAAAGTGTGGGACATGTCGATGGACGAGGTAGGAGCAATGTGCCGGAGTCTAGGCATCCGGGGTGGTTCACAACTACAAGCGGCTTTTGCCTGGTATCTTCAGTCAGAATCCTGCTGGAAGTGGGAGAAGGCACAGAGTTAGTCGGGCTCGGTCAGCTTTCTGACTTTGGTGGTATTGATTGTTCTCCGGTTTGGCTGACAGTGTGCTATAAGTCTTTAGGCAGGGCAGGAGTGGGGAACTGGCTCATTGTGAAGGCTGCTTTTCAAGATGAGCAAGTGCCTCGTGTGCGCTCTAGAACCCAGCGCTAGTTTGCAAAAGCATCCTTCTGTTGCATCCTAGTGCCGGGCTCCATGCTGCTGTCTGAGGATGGAATGCAGTACTGTATGTGAATGTAAAAGAGACAAGGTGGTGTGCCCGACCTTCCCTCTAGGTGTCTCATGGATCTTGCAGTGCTGTTATGTGTCCTTCTAAACAAAGAATTAGCCTTGTGTTTTAATATGGTAGAATGAAATGTTGTATGATCTGATCAAATGCTAATGATAATTCTTTCCCTTGTCTGGGTGATGTCACTGTCTCTAAACACAATATGTGCTGAGTTCTGACTTAGTATCTCTAACCTTCTGTTGAGATAGAGCAAAAGAAACTGACTTTTTGATTCATTGTATAGCAAATCACTGTCATCCTGAATCACCCTAGGGGCTTGCTGATCTTCTCTTATTGAAAGTAAGGGTTATGGGTACTAACTGATCTCTTGCAGTGAGTCCAGTCCTTGTGCTGTGAGAAAAGGTTTGATTTTTCATTTGGAAATTGTAGAAGACCATTTACTTTCCCATTCACTTTCTCCACAGGATGTTGCTTTATTTCTTCAGGAGTTCAATGCCCCCGATATATTCATGGGAGTTTTTGCCAAGTCAAAATGCCCTCGTCTTACTGTAAGTATGAACCATCAAAAAGTTGTCCCATATTAATAGCAATAGTAGATAGCTCTGTCCAGGCATTTGCACATATACTTCTCCTCCTCCCATTACTTGTTTGAATACATTAGGGGAACAAGGAGAAAACACAAAATGGTTCCTGAAGTTCATGGAGGACTCTTTCCCATGGGAGGAACAGGGAAAGAGTGTGAGGGGGAAGGAGCAGTGATAGATAGATCACAGAATGTTAGGGGTTGGAAGAGGCCTCCAGAGATCACCGAGTCCAACTTTCCTGGCAAAGCAGGTTCACCTAGAGCAGGGTGCACAGGAATGCATCCAGGCAGGTTTTGAACATCTCCAGAGAAGACAACTCCACAACCTCTCTGGGCAGGCTGCTCCAGTGCTTTCTCACCCTCACCACAAAGAAGTGTCTCTGCATGATGGGGTGGAACCTCCTGTGTTCTAGCTTGTAGCCTCTGTTCCTTGTCTTATCACTTGGCACCACCAAAAAGAGACCATCACCTTCATCTTGGCATCCACCCCTCAGCTACTTACAGATGTTGATAAGATCCCCTCTCAGCCTTCTCTTTGCAAGACTAGATGGTGATATTGTTGTTCTTAGACCTTTTTGTTGCTTTAATAACAGAGATGCCAGATTAACTTCAGAAGAGTTTACCTAGAATATGCAAGCCAAGTTGATTTCCGGATATATTTGCTTTTATGCAATACCTCAACACCTCCATATCTGACCAGTACCTGATCACAAGTGTATTTTAGGCTATTAGAAAAGAACTGTATCTCTGTCTTGAAACAGTTGCTCACAAGAACTTGGAAATCAAACTGAAAAATGTCTTTCAGCCTTTCTTACGTTTGTCTCATGGCTGTGGAAATAAAACCATGAACTACATTGCAGTTGCCTCGTTATACTGTGTTTCGACTTTTCAGGAAATCTGTGTGGGAATATTAGGAAATATGGCCTGTTTCCAAGACATATGCATGTCCATCAGTAAAGATGAGAATCTTGGGTAAGTGTATATGTGCTTTATATATGCATGAGTACTGCTTTTCTGGACTTACACTCGTGAAATAAATGTTACAGAAGGGATTAAGATTGCCTTGTCTTATCTTTGTTCACACCTTTCTGACTGACCATATTTGTGTGGGAAGTGTTCACTGAAGGAAAAAAAAAGGATACAGACCACTCCTTTTTTCTTTTTGTTTCATCACCAGACTTTGACTTGAATCTTTAAATTCTAATTCTGGCACTCTTGCAACGCTGCAAATGAATGCACAGTCAGGAGAAGCCGGCTTTGATCTCAGAACGTAGTTGCAGCTATGAAATGAACTTTTTATAACTCTTCAAAAAATACAGATAGATTTTATTAACTTTTGTCTTGCATTTGCTTCTTAAAGCCAAGTGCTGTTGCAACGTTTGTGCGATTCAGACTCCCCAACTCTTCTGGAAACAAGCAGGTAGGACATCTTGGAAATTAATACCTCATTAGTGTAGTTCTGCTGTGTTTCTGGGAAGAAAACTGACAAGTGGGCTCACTGTTTTATTGTCCCCTCATCCTAAGCTTTCATCATGTCCATCTTGTTCTGGAATCGATTTGCTGTGAACTAGATTTCTGTTCCTGTCGCATCATGCTCGGTATTTTGGAATTACACTTGTACAGCTAAAATGAATGAATTGGCTTCTGATTTGTTAAATGGGCAATTCTTGCCTAGGTTGTTGTTAACTTGCCTCTCCCAGCCTGAGGTGGCCAATGTCTGGGTGGAGAGAATCCGACAAAACCCTTCTGTGTACGACTGTGTTTGCTTTATCATGTCCAGCTCTACAAATGGTAAGTTGCCAAAACAAGATGGGAATTAGTGATCACTCTTTAGTGATCTTTTGTACGTTAGCCTTTTGTGAGCTAAGTTTTGCTCTTTGTTTTTAGCCTTCTTGAAATTTGTACATTCTCTCTTGTGCAGTTGAATTGCTGGTAAAAGTGGGTGAAGTGGTGGACAAACTCTTTGATCTAGACGAAGAGCTAATGTTAAACTGGATAAAAAATGGCAGTTGTCGGTCTGTGGGACCATCTGTAGATGATTCCCCTGAAGAACTTCCAGATTTTAAGATTGTGCCTTGTATACTTGAAGCAGCCAAACAAGTCCGGTATGTCAGATTTCTTTTCAGTTTCATGCCTGGGCAGACTCCTAACTTTGTTTAGGCCTGTGAGTGAACACCCTGATTTCAGTGGGAGCTGCATAGATTGACAGATCACTAGACTGTATTTTCCTGTACTTCAGTTCTGAAATGAGTCAGCTGGTTAGCAAAGAGAATGGCAATGATTGCTGATAGTCTTCTGTGTGTCCAAAACACACACAATAGAAACTCAGCAATCAGGTGTGTAATTTGTTTTCTGTTTGTCCTGTGTAGATCAGATAATCCGGAAGGACTTGATGTTTATATGCATATTTTGCAGCTCCTGACCACGGTGGACGAGGGTATTCAGGCTATTGGTAAGACACTTGAATTGCTGCATATGGTGGGACCAAGTAACTTCTGGATGAGCAGATATTCAATGAGGAAAGAAAATAATTCATGTACCTGGATTAAACTTGCTGTCTTGATGGGTTCTCTTTCCTTCTCAAGTGCAGGCTCCTGATGGAGGAAAAGAGACTTGGAGTTTGCTTTATGACCTTGTTTGCCATGAGCTTTGCCAGCCAGACGATCCACCGATCATTGTGCAGGAGCAGAAGACTGTCTTGGCCTCTATTTTGTCTGTGCTGTCTGCTATGTTTGCTTCCCAGACAGAACAAGAATACACCAAGATGAGGAAAAGCAAGTTGTGATTTTTTTTTATTCTTTTTTTTTTTTTTTAGAACAAAGTTGTTTTCAGAATTGTCTTTATGTATGTGGGAGGGAAGGTGGTTAATGTATTACTGTTTACTAGAGATCAGAGCACAAAAGTCAGTTACATCTATGAATGCAGAAAGTCTCTTTAGTGGTGACTCTAAAAATCACAGCTAGCTCAAAGTTCAGTTCCTGGCTATCTTTGAAGAGTTACAGTAGGAGAATCTACAGAGTCAGTCTTCTCCATTGAGTAAACTAATGAAAATTGCAGAGTTCATCTCTGCTAAAATAAGAGGTAATATTTTTTCAGTGGAGGGAGATTCTGCACTTGCATAGACCCATCTTTATCACTTGTTACTTTCCAATTCATTGACAAGTCTTTTAGAGTTACAAATCTTTCTCAAGAACGTGAGTCAGGTTCATCTGCAGCAGAGAAAGGTTGTGGCAGTTTGGTTTACCAGATGTGAATTTAACAAACTAGTCTCTCCTGAGTTACTTCTAGAAACATTTTCCTTCTTGTATTCCTTACCACTGGTATATACTTTTCATAGATACAGGTTGCAGAAAAACAGTTTGGGTTTCCAACTACATTTCAACTTGCTCCATTAAAGCAATCTTTGACAAAACACTGCCAGATTACACATTCCTATAGCTTTTGTATAAGGTCTTGTGATATGTTTCAAAATTCTAATGGGGAAATTTTTCACTGTTAAACTTCCATTTACTTTGTAAATTTCCATTACTTTATATTAGATATGCCTCTGATTGGGAGCTTGATTCGTATCTTGCAATACATGGAGGGCTGTGGGAAGAGATCTGTTGATAACTCAAAGGAGTCTGAACAGGAAGAGACTGGAAGGGCTGATATAAATGAGGAGGATTTCCATTTAAAAATTTTGAAGGATATATGCTGTGAATTACTTTCCAATATGCTTCAAGAACTGACCAAGGTAAATCAAAATTCTAAGAAAGTTTCCTGCAGGATGGGTAAGAAAAAAGACCTGAATGTGTGCATTTTTCTGTGGAAGTGAAGTTGCATAGTGAAAATTCATTAGAGTCGATCAGAAAGTGAGTAGTAACACCTATGTCCCATGCCAGGGACACAGATTGTCTGTGTTGTCTGCCTTCAGGGCCAAGATTCTGCATGGTAAATTCTCTAGGTGTATGTCACCATTTCTTCTGGATGAAAGCAAATTTATTTAAGAAAAGGGAAGAATATCAACATATGAACTTCTTAGGTGGGCTTTTTTTCATCTGGCAGTACTTGGATTAAAAGACTTGCATTGTGTGTGCTTTCACCCCTTACTGTATTGGCTATGCCTGGCACTCTCTGACAACTGTAGTTCTGATGGTTCTGTTCATTTTTGAGAACAGAGCACATACTGCAGACACTGTGTGCACAGTTTTGAGTTTGTTCTTCCAAAAAAGAAGTATTTATCTTTTTATTTTCCAGGAGAATACATTGGAAGGACTACACCAGGGACATTTAAATGAGCAGACATGTTCCTGTGCATTTCAGAACCTCTTACCATTGTATTTTGCATCGGTGAGTATATGGATAGGTCTGTAACCTCCTTTAGGAGTTACTACTTGAGTGGTAAGACCATTCGGAATCAGATGTAGAAGCAGGACACAATTGCTCAGACACAGATTATATGCATTCTAGGCAGCCTTATCCCCTGTATCTTTTCTGGCTTACTTCAGCCAGAGTTTTGCGTAGATCATCAGCTGATACAAGCGTCAAACTGTGCTGAAGTGGATGGAAGTCTGCAAATTTAGGCTAGCTGAAAATTGTTTTGTCAATTTTTATAGCAAATTGTTCTAAATATTTTTCATAGGGAGCTTTTCTTTGTGTATTTTTAGACAATAAAGTAACAGTTTGGGGGAGGTGATAATATTTCAAAGTGTAGCCCAGCTGAAATTGTGGGTTTGGGAGGCAGGTGGGTACTGCTGGCTGCTGTTGGTGGAAAGGTTCAGTAACAGAAAGACCCCCTATACCAAGTATAAGAATTTTGTATCCTATTTTCATGTGTGTGTGTGTGTACAATTTATTTCCAGGTGGAGAGTTTCCTTGAAGTCCTGCGTGAGGCTGATCAGACGCTGGCTGACAATCTGGAGAAACGTTTCCCAAGCCTGAAGGTTCACACCTAAGAATGTACATGAAATATTTTCCTTCTTTGGAATGAAGAGTTTTGACTGTTCCATTGCAGTGGTTCAGAAATCAGGTTTTCAGTAAATGCAGGAGAATGAAGCAACCTCCTTACCAACAGTTGGCTCTTAAGAAATGTGCTAGGTAGCCCTCGTTAGCTCAGCCTTGATCTGGTCTGCAGGGGGAGGGAAATTACTGTCAGTTTAGTTCTGTATCTTCCATTCTGTTTGCTCTGTTGATGAGAAATGGTTCGTTTGCAATTGCTCTTCTGCAGCTGTTCTACATTTCTTCTAATCACTCTTGATTCTGTGCTTTTCAACTTCAGTTGAAACAGTCATGTGACTGAAATGCACTGAGTAGTTTTGTAATATGAGGCTGATTTCTTCCAATTTGATGTTGGGAAAAGGAGGATTTAACATAGGAAATCTCAGATGTCCTCTGCCTACAGACCTTCAAGCACCTGATACAGACAGAGTTCAATTGCACAGAGCTGTTTGGAGCTTTTTCCCTTTCGTTTTTTTTTTTTCCTTTTAGATCATATTGGTACCTTGAGCAGGGGTTGTAGCAGAAAGGTTTCATTGTATTCCCTTAGAATCTTCATACTTCCTACATTGAAGTCTCTTCCACACTGCAGCTCTGAGTTGTAGTGTCTGGGTACTGTGCATTTTAAAGGATTTTGGAGTATGTTTGTACCAGCAGTCTGTGCTGCAGCTTCCAACATTGCAGCCAGTTATCCAGAGTTAGAGTTGTAGGGCAGGTTTGGGTTTAATCTGTGGTTTACTTGCAAACTTTATTCTCTTTTAGAATAGTCTGTACTTCAGTTTAGGAGTATAACATGTTTCAGACAGACCTTTCCTCATTCATGTGTCTTACGAGCGTAACTTGTATCAGACAGACCTTTCCTCATTCATTTGTCTTACGAGTTGTCTGTGAATGACATGAGACATGCCACACTAGGTTTGGTTTTTCAGGGGAATTTAAGGTGTTAGGTCACTTGCTGTAAATTCAGTCCACAGTCTTCTAAAAAAATCCCACTTTTAGTCACGTTATGTTTTAACTGCACTGTAGTTTTAGATCCCATGCTTGCATGAAGTGCAGCTGGCATCTTCTGAAAAGACAGTATACCAACATGTCAGTTTCACTGCTCCTTTAAATGAGAGTGAAAACAATTGGTCTTTATTAGGTTTGAGATGTAAAAGAAAATGGGAACCAGAGCATAGTGAGTAACATAATACCACATAGACACATTCCCTGGCTTTCCAGGTTTTTATAGACTATTGTGCTGGGCTCATCTTTTGCTTGCCGTGGGTTACCTATGTTGTCAAATACAGTATGTGTATATGTATATAGCCTTTTCAGCCAAACTTCCAGTTTTCAACAGTAGTGCAATTGAATCATTCCCTTGAGCTGCCAGCAACATCTTAGCTGTCAGCAGAGGGTTTAGAGTTAGAAATATCTGGCTCGTGTCACCAAAAAGAATTGCCACGATTTCTATCAATTTTTGTATGTGATGTTTGTTGGAGGAAACTGGTAACTGTGAATAGGATGACAGCAGTTTTTCATACTACCTGGACAGTTTTGGGGTATTTTCTTAAATCCACAGATTTGTAATAAAGTTTCTTTTTTTTAAAAAAACAAAACTGTATTGTTTTTTTCTTCATTCTATATGTCAATTAAATTCGTTTTCTGAGGCACTGGAAATGTCTGTTACTCTCAATTATGTCATTTGTAAGAGGAAAATTGAACCTCTTCATAATGTCAGTATCTTGTAAAATATGTTGTCCTTTGTTGGATATTCATTTTAACTCTCTTGCTTTCTTTGCTTAGTTGTTTTTATGGTCTGGAAGCCTGTATCTGTCATCTAGTCATTAACATTGTTTTGAGCTGAAGCTTGTTCCCAGGTGTATCTTTTTGATAGTCCACCATAGTTAGGATTTGTTTCTGGTTTGTGTCTCTTGAAACTTGTTGTAGCTGTTGAAATGTTTGGGTAGTTGTTTAGTGTAATGTGCAGACAAGCTGAGACAAGATCTGTTGGTTTATTTTGTTCCATCTTTTTGATACACAAATGTCCAGTATTGGTTGATTGTTGAATGTTGCTACTAATGGCAGTGAGTAGATGAGATACATCATTTCCCTGATAAAAGTTACTGCCTAAGTGGGATGATACCTAAAGTCTGTCATGTGGTAGAAAACATGGCTGGTGTCAGTAAGTGGGAAAACAACTGGGTCCTGTCCCACTTCTCCTCTGCAACAGAGGAAGCTGTAGAAACATGTCTATCAGCCTTGCTTCAGCAGAATGATGATTCCAGTGTACTGGGAATCTTTATCCTTGATAAACATGGTGAAATGGAGCCTGGATTTTCCCCTTTTCCCACCAAACAGCTGCTCTTGTGCAGTCTGTGCTGTGTAGGTGGGACAGCACTATTGTTAGGAGCAGGAGGCTGGTTCCAGTCTGAATACAAGGTAAACTTGGCATGGTTTTGGCTTCAGATGTGAAACAAAACTGTGGTAGCAGGTGAATGATGTTTGAAAATGGGTTGTATGCATTTCTTCCTCTTGCCAGCAGGGATCTCCCTTAGCCTGTGCTTCCTGAACATCACGTGTCTGGTCTTTTTTTGGGTAGTGGTGTGGTTTTTTTCAGGGAAAGTATTTGCTTTTATAGTGCATTTTTGTTCAGTTCCCTCTCCTGGCTGTGCTTTGACACCGACTGGCAAGCCAGATCTCTCTGGGCTAGTTGATCTCTACAAGCAGGCAAGCAGCTTGCTTCCAAGGATCTGATTACCTCCATGACATGCCCCTTTGGGGAGAAATGAGAAGCATTTGTTACTGCTTTGTGCAGAGCTCTGAACAAAACATGGATATCTGAAGCACTGAACTAAAGAAACTGAAGCACAGTCCTGCTTGGACAGAGCTGGATGTCAGCTGTGCCATGAGAACACCTAGAAAACTGATATAGAAATCAGACTGGAAGGCCTTATGTTAAATTAGGCTTCATAGGTCCATGGAATAATTTCGTGCAAAGGTAGGATTCTAACATTATTCTCACATTTTTATGTGTGTTAGGCATCTTTATTCCACAATCATGTTTTCCTAGTGGAACAAAGCACCATGAACCCAAATTTGATGTATGGGGGAAAATACAATGATATTAGAATGCTTCATCTGCTCCTTTGACAGTAGGAGAAGGTTGTTGCTACTGTTGATATCCTAATGCCCAATATTCATGTTGCAAACTGGTCCTTTCGGGTAGACTAAGCCATGACACCTAATATGCTGGGAAGTTGTTTTCTAGACTTCTCCACACTCAGGTCACTCTGCTTTCTTCATTTTCTGTCATTACTTTTCTTAGTTCGTATTTCCTTGTAACTGCTACAGGTACTCCTTTTTCCATAAGACGTGTTTCTAGGGTTGACCTCTTGCTGTAACTAAGCCAAATGCAAAACCAAGAAGAAAAACACAATCTTCATTTGTAAGTCAACCATCTTCATAGTTTATTATACTGGTATGAAGAGAGATGGATTTATTACTGTGGGCTTGTTTGGTTTGAAGATCTGTGTTCTTTCCCACTAGCCACACTTTGGTTGGTACTGAGAGTTACAAAAGCAGCACTATCTCTATTGCCACTTTCACTCGAAAATTTGCTTTTGTTTCTAGAGCAGAATCTCTTGATCACAGCAGTTCCTTAGCATTTCTTTTCCCCTCAGAAATAATCATCCATATTTTCTCTTTTTAATGCTTGCCGTTTACTTTTTTCCCCTAGATGATGATGATGATGATGATGAAGAAATCCACATGCTCTGCCAAACTTAATGAGAAAAAAGAATCTGCTACACCTGGGGCAAGGATCAGTCTGCTGTAATATTCTCAGATCCTCAGTTTCTCAAAAATCCTTCATGTGAAGGCAACCAAACACAGCAGGCAGCTGTGCGTTTGCTCCCCGGTCACAGCAGTGTGCATCAGTCATGAACCCTTCAGCTTGAGCTGACAAGATGTGTGCTAAGTGAACCTGACATCACAAGGTTGGTAAATCAAACCAGGTTGTTCATTTCCAAAAGCTATCAACAGAGGTTTTGCAGTGGGAAATACTGCCCCTATTCATCTTCCTATTTGCCCCGTCCAATTATTTATCTCTTAAGGAAAAAAAACAACAACTTGGTTTTCTAATGCAAGGAGCTGACCTTTGAGACTGGTAAGAGAACATGGTCACTTCTGAGTTGTTATTGTGAAGAAAATGAGCAAACCCAGAGATGACCCACTGGGGTTCTGATTTATTTCTTTCTTCCAGTTCAGGTCTTTGGAAGTTAGATGACGTTTTCATGATGTCTCAGAAAAATCTGAGAGATTAATAAAAAGGCTAATGCAAAAAAAGTGCTTGAAAAGGTAACAGTGGTAGGATGCTGTGAAGATGAAGAAAGGATGCTGGAGAAAGAAAACAGGAAGAAACCTGGAGAATGATGGCAAAGATGATAAATAGTGAGTAAATGTGATGTTGAAGGAGAAAAGTATTAAATTTCAGTGATGTGTTAGCATTCTAGATCTGGCCAGGTGGAACAGCTGATATGCAGTCACCTGTACAAAAGGTCTGCTGTGGATTGTTTTCTGTTTTCAAAGCTGAATCTCCTTTATAATATTTCTGCTCTTATGGAAGTGAGACAGGTTTAAGGTGAAGCTGAGTTCTTAAAAACTACAGCAAGTGGTCAAACTAGTATTGCTTGATTTAAAATAGTTTTCTTTAATTATTACTCACACACATGCAACCATGCCCTCCCCCTCATTTCTGCTGTCTGGCTGAGGCATCACCGGGAGCCATTTCGTGATGGAGGTGAGGCGGTTTCAAGTGTTGCATGCCTGTGCCCTACACGGGTCTTGAACTTCCTGGGGGTGAGATGTAAAAGCAGAGTCCTGCAGGGGTGATGCTTGTGTTGCACATTGCTCCAAGATGAGCACGGGAGACTGCTGCATACTCCTGGTTCTGATAACTGGGTAGGTATTGATGGCAAGGAGTCTGCTTGATGCCTGCCTGGTTTTCTCAAGGAGAGCAAATCACTGTGAGAACAAATCTGCAGTCTTGAATTTGACTTCAGCATTTTTATGTGAAAACACATTTCCTCAAAATTAAAACTTCTGTGTGATTAATGCCTTTTGTTACTACTGGGATCCACTGTAGTTTCTTCCTACATGTGGAGCAGCCATGGTGACCAACTGCATGTTTGTGCTTGTAATAACTGAAGTCCCAAGCTGTCAATGGTTTCCCAATTTCTATCCCTTCATCCCACTTCCCTTAGAAAAGCAAAATGCACCTTGATGCTCTGTGTTGCAATGGTGGCAGTCATTTATTCTGTGCTTTAGGTTATGCAAACTCCATTTTAATTTTGCAGTGAGCCTTGTATCAATATTATGTTTGTTGTCATGCACATCATTTTTGGTGAGAGCTCTGTTTAAAGAAGTTATAACTCTAACAAGCCATCTGTTAACCTTACACAGAAAGAAAACACTTTTGTCAATTGCTCTAATGAAATCACAAAAATCATTTCCTGATCTCCAGCTGTAGACCAGTCCTCCTATCTTCTGTCAATAGAAGGATATTGAAACATGTGGGAAAATACATGCACACTTTTATCCTGCCCTGCAATATAGTCACAGTGTTGCCAGTGATGTCATAAGGATTAATTTTCCATTAAAAATTCTCTGCAGTGCACAAACTGTTTTGTTCAACATCAGAGAGTTTCCTCATTATAGTCAGGTGGGAAGTCTGGGCACAGGAACCACAGGAAGACACTTTGAGTTTATGCAAGCCTGATCAGTGAGAATTTTGCTTTTCCAAGTTGAGAAAGTAGAAAGGAAGGAGAAACACTGCAGCTTAGTGAGAGTAAACAAAACTGCAAAACAACTCCACTTTGTGACTTGGGATGAGGCCTCTAGAGTGGCTGAACAGAAGTAGCAGAAGGAGTGAATAGAAAAGGCTGGAGTAATGGGAAAGGGGAAAATGAATGGTGAAAACATACTGGAAGAGGAAGGCTTTGCGAGCTCTTTAGATGTCTCATAAATTACTTATGAGCTGGAAAATCATAGGTCCAAGCAAAGTCTTTGGGGAACCTAAATTTATTGGCACTGTACCGTGTGAGCTGTTCAAGTGGGAAAGTCCCAAAGCCAAAAGAAAGGAAAATTTGTCCTTTTCCTCCTCTCGGAGAGGGTTTTGACAACTCCTAAAAGGAGGTGGGAGATAGATGCAGAAGATACTGGTATGGAGTTGCTCTGGAGTGGGGTTGGAGTGGCCCAGTCTGATTCCTGTGCAGCACACGTGTTTGTGGGTACAAGGGACAAACCCAGAAAGAACAGCCAGATGTAGCCCCAAGGAGCACACTTCTTTCAGCCTTTCTGCTTCTCTAGCCTTTCTGGACACCAGAGCAGGTGGCTGTTGACAGCATCCAGCACTGTGTGAGTGCATCTTGGAGCACAGCTTGCTCACTTCCCTCTTGACATCAGGGTTTCAGGAATGTTGCTTGCTCTAGATCAAAATAATTTGACAAAAAGTGGTAATGTTGTGAGTTAGAACCTTATCAAAACAGGGGAAAGACAGGAAAGGGGTTTGAATTCAGTTCTTGGCTTATCAAAAAGTTTTTGCATTTAACCACCTTAAGCTCCATAACCCCTTGGTGATGTGATTCAGCAGCAGACCTGGATTAAACATTTTCCACCAGCCAGAAGTGACTGTCCATTCAGCTGTGTTGCACACTCCTCTGCCAGTCTGGTTTTGAGAGCACAGTCTCAAATCTGAAGTGGTTTGTTTGGCTGCAGATGAAGAGTGTTGTGTAAAAGCAAATCCTTGCCCCAGTGTGGGCTGTCTGCCTCCTCCCAAATGGAGCTGCTCCTGATGGCAGCCTGGGCCTGCCTCTCCTAACACTGTCTTTGATTCTAGTCTTGTGTGTGTGCTGGAGATGTTTATGAAAGGAGGAAGGGCAGTTCCTTTGTACCCTGCTACATGTGCTTATGTCATGTATTTGTCATTTGCAAATGGCACAGCCTGTATCTACGCAGGTGTCATTTATGGTGTGCTATGCCAGATTGGCCATCAAATCCCTGATCTCTACTTTTGCCATGTGACTTTGCAGGTG
Source organism: Picus viridis (assembly GCA_033816785.1). NCBI lineage: Eukaryota > Metazoa > Chordata > Aves > Piciformes > Picidae > Picus > Picus viridis. Next base: position 6,706,680 of record CM066584.1, read on the forward strand.
AATTTGCACCTGCCTATCAGAAAATCCACCCTAGAATGAGCTTTCTTAATTGCTTGCACTAAAAGGGTAAGAGAAAGTGGACAGTACTACTAAAAGCACAAACTACCTTTGTCCTCTGGAGCAGTTGTCCCATCCATCAAACACAAGGTTAATTAAACACAATTTGGTTTGAGTAAAACCACATTTTAATATAAGCAGGTAAGGCTCCAGGGAGACCTTAGAGCAGCCTTCCAGTACCTGAAAGAGGCTGATAAGAAAGCTGGGGAGGGACTTTTTACAAGGGCTTGTAGTGACAGGACAAGGGGCAATGGCTTTGAGCTGGAAGAGGGAAGATTTTAAACTGGAGATTAGGACGAAATTCTTTACTGTGAAGGTGGTGAAACACTGGAATGGGTTGCCCAGGGAGGTTTCAGGTGCTCCCTCCCGGCAGGCATTTGAAGCCAGGTTGGATGAGGCCTTGAGAAAGCTGGGGGTTGGAACCACTCTATGGATCTATGATTTTGTCCGGGTAGTTTGACAGATAACAAAAGTGAATTAAGACTCACCCAGAATGAATTTTCCCCCATCATTTCTTGCTAAAAATTAGTGCTTTCCCATTTAATCTCTCTGCAAGCATTGTGAACAGATAAAAGCTGCAAACTGCACCAAGCTCTACTTGCACAAATGCACCTTCCTTAAATCCTTGCTAGCTTGTTCTGGTCTTGCTTGCATCTCACTGTCAATATTCAGTCATATGTCTGCTCACAGTTTACTACCCTCATCTTTTACCCATTATCCTGGTCACTGTTCAGCTAATGCATTTAGCCTTGAATATTCTTATAATGTATTGTTCTGAAACAAAATTTTGCACCAAGTGTTACTAAAAGCAAAGCCCTCTAATCAGGCAGATGAAACTCATTAGTGTTACCTTTCAAGGAGCCTTTCTTTGATGCAAACAAATTAATTTCGCCCCATTGCAAAATTGTCCTAACTATAATGGGAGCTAAAATCTAATAAGATAAAAGAAACTCAGAGGGGGGAAAAAAACATCTGTCATGAGAACACAGCAAGATGAACAGTTTTTGCCAGTCTTGGGAAATGATGATGCATTTTCAGCTCCAAGGCCCAATATTTTACAGTTGCTGGTGTCTTTCAAGTTGCTGCTGTGAATTGATGGGTTTACATTGCTTGCTGTTTTTTATCCTTACAGCAGAAAGTAGCTGTGATTTAATTTGCTTTGTTCACACTGACCAAGCCAAACTCTGACCTCAGTAGTCTGTTTTGCTGTGATGTCAGCAGCTAGGGGGGTATCTAAAGGGTGCAGGCTGAGAATGGTCCTTCAGGCTCATTTGACTTTGAAACATTGATGTAACAGAATGTCTAGGAACAAAAATTCTGGTCACATCCCACTTCCAAAAAGCTGACAATAGAGCAAGGAGGTGAAATTGATAGAAAAAGCCTGCCTGAACAGGCAGACCCGGTGTCTTCTGGCCACATGGCCATTAAACCACATCCCAAAGCGCCATGTCCACACATTTCTTGAACACCTCTACAGACAGTGCTTCCTGGGCAGACTGTTCCAATGCCTGACTACTCTTGCAGGGAAGAAATTGTTCCTAATATCCAACCTAAACCTCCCCTTGCACAATTTCAGGCCATTTCCTCTCGTTCTATCACTTGATGCCAGGAGAAGGGACTAACCCCACTTCACTCCAACCTCCTTTCAGGGAGTTGTAGAGAGCAATGAGGTCTCCCCTCAGCCTTCTTTGGTTCTCAAGACTAAACAGCCGCAGCTTCCTCAGCTGGTCCTCACCAGACCTGTTCTCCAGACCCTTCACCAGCTTTGTTGTCCTTCTCTGGACATGCTCCAGCACCTCAGTGTCCTTCCTGTAGGACGAAGTTGGTTCTCACTACAAGAGAATCTTCTTGTTGATTTCCCTTGCTTTCTTCCATGTTCACTTGTTCCACCTCACTTTGGATGCAAAATACCCTGCTGTTATACCAATTAGACCAAGAGGCTGTGGTGAACAAAAGCCTTTAAAGTGTGTAAAGTATATTGAATGCACTCTTTTTGCTTCTTACATTTGACAAATCTAGTGTCAGATAAACTTCCCAACTGAATGTGACCCTGGTAGAGGCTGGTTACCAATGCACACTTATGGTAAGGCTATTGTTAGAAGTGCCTGAAGAGCTCTTTCGCTCTTCTGAGTGGATCAAAGCCTGCAGAATCGCTTTCAGAACTGTGCTTACTCATATCATTAACAAGTACAAAGCTTTCTCCTTTGTTGGCTTGTTCCACCTCACTTTGAATGCAAAATATGCTGCTGCTGTACTAATGAGGCCAACAGGCTGAGGTTAATACTTAGTCACTTCTCTTATCAGCAGGCTTATTTATGCATTTGACTATTTTGCTTTGTGTTTGCCTGTGATGTGAAAGAGCTGGATATTTCTTGAGACTTTTAAATTGAATTGATAATGCAGTAGGAATAGTGCTAACAGGGTGGGTCCTCAAAAAATGGAGCCCACTTCTACTACACTTTCTACTTAAAGAATGGAGAATTACTGGGACCTGGTAACCCCTAGCTTTGGATCTCATATAACTCCAGATCTTTTTGCAGGCTTTGTCTTTCATGTTCAGATTAAGCAATTGGCACCCTGTGCTCTGAGCTCTCTGCAGCTCATAGCAATGGCAGCTTTGGTGCCAGAGCTCTCAGCAGGGTCCTTCTTCCCTTGCCAGGGCTTTGGGGCTGATGGCCAAGACTGGTGTGGTGCAGCTTGGTAAAATGAAATGGCTCAGCCAACTCTGAGCAGGTCAAAAGAAAAAGCTGTAATTCACACTTCTGTACCTACTAACTCCAGACTAGTAGGAGCAAAGAGCTTTGCTTCCCAGTCAGACAACAATTTTGTTTGAAATGTAGCTGAAATATTAAATGCATGATACCATGTTCACTGCTGTCTGTGAAAGCCCAAAAAAACCAAATCAGAGCATGGTTTCTCCCTTGCCCCAGCATGGTCTAACTAACCTTTTGTAAAAAGCTTGCAAAGGTTTTATTAGGGAAAAACTACACCTTGTTTGCTCAGAGCAGGATGTCACTCATGATTTTATTTAGTTTTATGAAGAGAAAACTATTACTTGCCTTGGATGAAAGGACTAATATTATTTCTTTAAACAGTCCAAAGCAAATATACAAGCAGTGAATGGATTGTTGGCTAGATGTGCTCCAGTAGATTTACACAGGATCTCTGACTTTGCAAAATAAACGTGCTTAAAGGCTATTGATACTACAGGTGGCTGGATCACACCAAGTGGGTAACTTGCCTGACTGGTTCTTGCCATTTTCATTGGAAAAGGATGCTTGTAAATGTTTTCAATAATGGCATAATTTAAATTTTCCTTTTTCTTTTGTTGCTTTATTACCTGCTTCTGACTCAAATGCTTTATTCTTCAGCAGCTCTTCAGTACTATGGAGAGTTAGCTGATTGCTAAACCACCCTCATGAGGATGTGGTCCCCTTCCCTGTAGGTGAGTTATTGCACTGAGGCATCCAGACATTTCTAAGCAATTGCTCTGAGTGCAGCAGATGACACTGTCATAGCCTCATGCTGGTGAAAGGTTGGGTGAATTGCCCTGGGAAGTGCTTGTTGAAAGAATGGTGGTTCACAGAAGAAAGGAGCAAATGGCAGAATTCCCATGTTGAAAGCCAGGGGTTTCAGATCCATGCATTTTCAGGACATTTGAAATTCAGAGCAGCAGTTTTTCAGGCTTCAGTATATGGGGGCATCCTTAACACACAAACAGAATGGGCAGAAAATCTATAAAAGCTATACTGTAAACAAAACTGTTTCAAAGGGATGCATGAGGTTCATCTTTCCTCTTTACTACAAGTGCCATAGTGCCTGCCTAAGCACCACGTGATTCTGAAAAGCATAACTTGTCTGCAGCAGTTAATTAACAAAAAGGCAGAAGGCTGTGATTAGAATTTGCAGTAGAGTATTCTGGAGAAAGTAATTATGATTAGAGCAGACTTTAGTATTAAGTGGCATTAAACCTGTTTTGTTCAGGGATTTAACTGTTCATACCTTTTTCTGGAAAAGCTCTAAGTGGCCACAGTGCCTCAGACAAATGCTTCTGGTTGGAAAGGCAGATGGCTGGTCCAAATGAAGCCTGAGTGATGGCCGAGGAGGTTGAGATCCCAGAAGTGACATTGTAAAATTGCCTCACTGGAAATTGGAGCACTTTTTCCTAGCACACAGGGAGAAGGGGTAATTCACCCTGATGATCTTAATGTGATTGTGAAGACTGTAGGACTGACTGATTCTCTCCTTCAGTCTTGCCGTGTTCAGACAGATAATCTTACCTTTCAACGGAAGATTAATATCCCTGCAGATCATTCTCAACCTGCCTTTTCATGGTTCTTGCTTCATCAGTTGTTGCCAGTTGAACAAAATCACCTTCAGCCTCTGTCTCCCCCGAACACTGAAAAACTTGGAAGCCCCTGAACTACATTGATTTTTCTTTATTTCTGTCTATTTTTTCCCCTCCCTAGACCAGCTTTCTCAAACTGCCAGTGGATATAAGACTTGTGCTGTGCCTGGAAAGATGTGCCAGTTTAGTTGAGTCCCTACAGGTTTTACCTGTGACCCATGGAGAGCAAACTTTCCAAGAGTGGGAGGAAGAGGAGATGTAGGGCAGAAGGTTTCGGTTGTTTTCTTTCACAGACAGTGAAAAGTGAGTCCTTTTACTGTATGGCTCTCTAGGGAGGGGAAGATCTGGAGGTGTGAATGTTTTTAATACTTCTCAGCCTAAAAGATTTCCAGAGCATGTGTCTATAAATGTGTACCCACAAGTGTCAGCACCATTGCCTGCTTTCAAACTCTGCTGTTGTGCTCCTGCTTTGAAAAATAAAACAGAAGCCCCCCCAAAAAAATAAAGGAGAGGAGTCACCTCTGAGTTAGCTGCTGGGAAGCAGGAATGGAATCATGGACTATTCTGGAGCCTCTACAGCAAAGAGCCCAGAAAACATGGGATTTCTCAGTCTGACACCACCCTTGGATATGGAGGCTGCTGAAAAGATTCATTTAGTGAGGAATTATGAGTGAATGCTGCAGCTGAATGGCATCTCTCATAGCCTTCAGGTGAGTACTTTCACACGTTCTGTGCCAGTGACACAGGTTTTGTGGTATCCACGTGTAGCAAAGCACTGTCTTGCAGAATGTGTGATCAGCTTGACCTACTTTTGAGCAGGTCCAGACTTGTACTTGATCCTCAGGTACTGATTATCTGCCTGGAAGGCTTTGTCTGTATGAGAGGCTCTATGTGAGAGATCTCCTGGGGGCTTTACGAAAAGTTAATCACTATATTGCCTTATCTCTCATGAGCTAAGAAGAGGCTTGTTTCCCTATGGTATCAATGCCCAAGGCTGTCTTTGTCCTTCACAGCTCCTTCCTACCTCAGGGTCTATGTAAAGTTCTGATTTCCCACTGAAAACTTTTGGTCTTACTCGGGCTCAGTGCTCCTTTGCTTGTGCCACCTCCTCCCAGGATGAGCTGAGTAGCACCTGTGCATTTTGCTGTCCTGTTTGCATTGAACTCTGTACCTTATTGCGAGTAGTTTTGCTGTGCCATGTTGCTCTTTTCTGTGGTGAGGGGTCCAAGCCACTGTTCTTAAACGATAGGGTATGTAGCCAGCTTTTGGGAGAAGGCAGAATTGTCCTGCTGTCTGTGAAAACACAAAGCAGCAGTTGTTCTTGTGACACAGAAACTCTGCAACCCTAAAACTGTGAATATTCAGCTTTTGCATGAACCTTTTGAATAGTTCTCTTGTAAAACCATCTGCAGATTCACAGGAGCTGGAAACCCTGCATGGAAAGAAAGCAAGCAAGCAGGCTCCAGTGAGCACCCAGTGAAAGTAGGCTGTAATTGAGTCAGTTTATGCTTTGTGGTTATGCTCTTTCAGACTACAGGGCACTGACTGTGGTGAACAAGCACTTCTTACTAAACCAGTGAATCAGTTTTAATCTGCTCCCCAAAATTCAGGGCACCCTGGTTATCTCTTTATGTAACTAATTAATTTTATATTAGGTTAGATTTCCTTGGCTGCTACTGTACTGCTTGCACTGTATCAGCAGTTACAGACCAAGCTGACCACAGTGTTAGGTATGAGGAATGGGATAACCAGTGTCCCAGAAAGCTCCTGCTCAAATCAGAAATGACCAGGTGAGGGTGAGAGACAAGGACACTCCTGTCTGTTTATCAGATCTGGGCCTTAGAGGTAGGAGATGCCCTTAAACATGGGATAGCTGGGAGCTCAGTTTATGTCCCCTCCATGGCTTTTGTGTGCTGTGAAGCTTGTGTGTTTCTGTTGAGATCAGCTTCATCATCTTGTGTCTTCGTGTGGCCCCCTTGGACTGTCTTGTGCCCTTCCCTGCTGGACTTCAGGTACCTGTCAGTGCTAACCGAACCATTGCTTCTGGTAATCTTCTGGGGAGAAATACTCCAAAGTAGCTTTTCAGAAGTGCTTGGGTGACTGGCTCTTCTCTGAGCATATCCATAGATCTGGGCTGTAGGGGAGGCTGTCCATGCTCCTTTAATACTAGGATAATCCTTATGTGTGCTTTAAGAATAAACTGGTTTCCCCAATGTATCTTGTGAAAGCTTATATATAGTCTTTGAAAGAGAGGGAAAGAAAGACATGAGTTAAAGTTAAAAAAAACAGCCAAATAATCCTTCATTCACAGTTAAAGTGACCTGAGCTCAGCTGTCTTCTGATGCCCGAGGAAATGTAGGTGAGAACTGTATCATGTGTTTTCTTTCAGATTTCATCAAGGATTAGCACAACATTTTGACAGAAAAGAAAGTGTGTTGATTTCAACCTGGCTGCTATCAGGAAGTAATGGGAACCCAGCCTGAGCCCACATTTCTAGATCAGAGATGCTCATCTGCCCGACACAAAATAACCAGTTATGCTCCCTTGCATAACTGAAGCCTCCAAGGGATTATGTTCCTAGTGAACATTTTGGCTTCTCCTGCTGTGTGCCACAAATTCCCTTATCTCTGACCTGAGAGGAGACAGTGAGGAGTGGGCTTACTGGAGTCTAAAAACCATGATCATTTCTAAAACGTAAACATAAGTCTATATCTATACAGAAAATCAATGTAGTTATTCTTCCTGTCTGTAAATGAGTTTTTTAAAAACTAAGTGATGTGCTCCAATTTAGTTTTACAGCAGCAAATACATTGTTGTTTTCAGTGAAGAAGTCAATTCCCCTCCTGCTGTTTTCACTTTGAGACTACAACTTCCACTGCACACTTTCGCAGCAGCCTTCTAGAGCCTTTAGGTGAGCTCCTTGCTGCATCCAGAGGTTCCTGTAGCTCAGCCATCACCTTGCAGGCAAGTTTGCTTATTTACCCTTTGCTGTGGACTCAGCCCTCACCACCACATTTATTATAGAATCAGAGGTTGGAAAAGACCTTCAAGATCATCGAGTCCAACCATTATCAGTTTGCCTTCCTTTTCCCACAGGCATCATACCTATCAATACCTATTGAAGGCTTCCTTGCTTTCTGCAACTAACTGGAAGAAGGTGGGAGGGAGGTGATGTTGATCTCCTCTCCCTAGTATGAAGTGATAGAACAAGAGGAAATGGGCTTAAGTTGTGCCAGGGAAGGTTTAAGTTGGAGATTAAGAAGAATTTATTTTCCTGAAAGAGTGGTAAGACATTGGAAAAGGCTGCCCCGGGAGGTGGTGGAGTCACTGTCCCTGGAGGTGTTCAAGGAAAGTGTGGACGTGACTCTTTGACCCATAGTTTAGTGGCAGTTGAACTCAATGTTCTTAAAGATCTTTTCCAACCTTAGTGATTCTATGATTCTGTGATTTGCGAGGAGCAGGCACATGTTGGGAGAAGACTTTTTGGACACCTGGAAGTAGATAAACCCCCTCGATTCAGATCAAAGCCACAGAGTTACCCACAAAATGTCAGTCTTCTGCGACCCCGTTTCACCTTCTCATAGGGGTGGCCAGGGAGATAAAGCACCACTGGGTGGTTTTCAGCGGGTTGTTTTGGTGGGCTGGTGCCGTCCGCACACAGCGTTTGAATAGAGTTTTCCGCGGGCGTTCTGAGCGGGGTTGACAGACCTCTTCCTCAGCGGGGCCGGGCAGCGCTTCCCCCCGCCTCCCTCCCTCCCTTTCGCCGCCTCCACCCCCGCGGAGACCGATTACGGGCGCTTCTCGCCCCTCCATAAAGCGGCGCGGCTGCGGGTGCCGGGCGCTGCCGATCGCTGCCCGCCCCGGCCCGGCCATGCAGCCCCTGCCCCGCCGCGGCGGCTCGCTGGAAGCGCACGGCCCGCGGGATAGCGCCGGCCAGGTGAGGGCTGCGGGACGGGGCAGCGGGCCTGTGGGGAACGTGCTCGGCCGCCTCGCTATTGCGGTTCTTGGAGCGGTGGGTTTGGGATGAAACGGGAGCCTTTGGCCCCAGTTCCTTCGAGAGTGGTAACTGCCCGGGGATGCAGGTCCTCTGGCATCGGTGAGAGCGCCTTGGGCTGGTTATGCTTCTGTTTCTGGACAGAAAAGGAGGGAAAAGTGGGGAAAATCATACTGCAAACAGATGAAATTAAGGTAGAACGAAAGTAACTTCTGGGGAATCATTACTTAGGAGACAGTGTGGTATAGTTCAGAAACATCCACTCCTGGATAATTATTTCACGTTGTAGCGGGAATGTGCTTAGTACATCAGCGAAGATGTCGTCTTCAGGTCCAGGGAAGGGTAACTGCATCTAGGAAAGGGCAGCAAAACTGGTAAAGGGTGTGGAGAGCAAGTCTGGTGTGGAGCGGATGTGGGAACTGGGAATCTTCAGCCTGGAGAAAAGGAGGCTGAGGGGAGACCTTCTGGCTCTCTACAACTCCCTGAAAGGAGGTTGGAGCCAGGTGGGAAGTCAGTCTTTTCTCCCCAGTAACAAGTAGTAGAATGAGGAAAAATTGGTCTCGAGTTGCAATAGGAGAGTTTTAGATTGAGTATTAGAAGAATCAGGATTTCTTCAGTGAAAGGGTTCTCAAACACTTGAATAGGCTCACGGAGGTGGTTGAATCCCTACCCCTAGAGGTGTTTCAGAGGCAGGGATGTGGTTCAGCACCAGCCCTGGTAGAGTTAGGGCATGGTTGGACTCCGTGATCCTAAAGGTTTTTTTTTTCTAACTGAAGTGATTCTAAGATCAATGAAATCAGTGCTTTTGTGTTGGCTGGAGTTTATAAAGTCAGCAAAATCCCTTGTGGAAACCATGCCACCTGTAATGGAGTAAAGTTTCACTAAAGATTGTTTTTGCCAGACCCCTCAGAAGCCAGGTACGCTGTCCAGCACAACTTTCAATTTGATGTCTGAGAACCAAAGCTAAGGATTCAGTTTAGATATTTGGAGTGGCTAAAAATTTTCCTTGTAATGTGACATCTAGTCACAGTTACTTGCAAGATGATGTTTTCATCCTTCCCTACTATGAACTGTCAGGACAGTGAGAAAGTAAGCAGCTACCTAGAGCGAGCAGCATTTAAAATGGATGTTGAGACCTTTTACCAAGTACAATTAATGGCAATCTGTATCAAATACATTTTGTGATTAATTTTTTAAAAATTCAGTTTATGGTTCTAAAATATGATTTGCTTTAGATTGGTATATTTGGATAATTTTAACTCTTGGCTATCCATTAACATAAAGAATTAAAGCACAAAATATGTGCCCTCAAATATCTGTCTCACAGAGAATATTCTTTGGGGAGGTGTAGAAAGGGAAGGTGTTTGCTGTGGGCTCCAAAAGGAGTGATCTTTAACCAGAATACACCTACGTATCTACATCAAAAAGGGCTTTTTTGTATCCCTGTGTTTGTGTATTTTCATAAAGACTTGAGTCAGGTAGATAGAAAATCAATTAATGATTCACATAATTAATAACAAGTATCAGTGCAATATTCATTCCCCCCTCACCCTCCAAAAAAGCCCAGATGTGATGCCATGCAATGGAAAAGCATCCACTTTTGACTAGAGCTGAATTACTCATACGAAGGGAGGAAAGTGAAGTTGTACCTGTTGGAGGACATAAATTGGTTTTCTGTTAGAGTTTTCTTGTCTTGCGCCAAAATGATTGCTGCGTTAATACAGACCTGCAGTAAGGTGAGTGCTGGTTTGTGGTTCAAGATGTAAGTGGGATGCATTTGGCACTACAGGCACCCGAATTTCTCTTTTGCAGCTTCTTCAATTTCCTAAGTTAGAGGTAATTTTTAGAACTTAGTGTAAGAACATGCTGTGTTTTGTCATACCTTCTTAGTCTTCCATGCTTGTATTTTCTCCTAGCTGTGCCTCTTATAATATTGCATGCAACTATGCCAGATCTTATAAGCTGATCTTAAGTCAGTGATCCTGAATCTGGAATCAAACCAGCATGCTGTGTTATGAGCCTTATATATAACCCAGACCAGGAGTCTTCAAAGACCACCACCGAACTGCTTGTAGTGGAGACTCCTTTGCATCCAGCTTCTTCCACAGCAGTACCATCTGAACAGGATTTGGCTTGCTTGAGTGACAGTCTCTGCAGTGTGAGGAAACAACAAATAACCCATATGTAATCTTTGAGCTATCAGCATTTTCTTTTCTGCTTGGTGTATCCTTCCTCAGTGTTTGCTCATGGCTCTTGCGATCCTGACCTGATGCTCATTGAAGTGAGCTGTAAAATGTGCAGGCTGCTCAGCAGAACCTGGACTGGGCCCTGTCGCCCACTTTCAGCAGACAATTTGATGTCTGGACTCAAACTCATGTAGATCAGTGGCTTTGCTGGATCAGAAACAATGTGATGGACTGACAGTGTTTTCCAGGCTCATCATGTTGTGACAGCTTGTTAGAGGTGGGGACTCAATCAGAAATCCAGATACTTCCATTAGCATCTGTAGGCTTGGAGCAAGACCTCTTCTGTGGAATACTACCTTGGCTCCCCAAAGAGCTCGCATCTAGTAACCTGCTTGATACCTTCCTTGGAACAGCATCAGATCTGCCTTCTTCTAAACCACACAATTTAAAATTAAACTAATTTGATTATTATTTTAGGCAGATTATGTGGTTGATCTCAAAGATAAATTGGAATGTTTTGATTAAAGATAAAATATGTATTTTTAAACTTACCACTTGTGGATAGAAATAGGTAGTTGTTCAGCATTATCCATTTTAAAGAGGTTAAACCTGGAGAGACTGTAGAAAGGAATCAATGGAACTGCTGCATTTTGATTGCATCTTTCCATTCCTGATAAAGTCACCAGACAGTCATATCTTTAAAAGCTGTGTCATCCAATAATTCCAAGTGGCAATAATGTACCTTCTTTTTCCTCTCTCTTTCTTACTAACTGCTTTAGAGACCACACTGGTTTTATTTGTGTGAGGTTTGAAGACATGAGACACAACCTCTGCTTCTAAGCCCTGTTTTTTTCCCTTCAGTTTGTGTTTTCCACATTCTTAATTGTTTCGATGTTAAGCCTGTTTATGGGCTGGCTATGTGTGGTTAAGGATATGGTCTGTATTTTCAGTTCAGTTGGAAGTGTGACCACTAGCAAAGTACAAACCTATGTGGGCCTGCAGTGTTGGATGCCTGAAATTTTGTTGTATGTGATTTGGCTGATCACAATCAGGGTTTGACATGTGAATTAGGGGACCTGACAGATGGAATAGCTTGGTTGTGGTTGGTCAGAATGGGACTGTCGCTATAGTCACCAGATTCTGATCTCCTTAAGTTTTGGCTCTGTTTTCTGTGAAAGCAGTACTTTACAGTTATGTAGCAAGAGAAGGGCAATGATTTTTCAGTTCTGATCTACTGCTGCTGGCACCTTTCCTTTTGTGGGTGATCAGTCAAAGCACAAGATTGCCCCATTATTACCTGCTATATCTGTTTGTTTGCATTTAGTTAAATAAGTCAAATTACATGACGATTGAAGATAATAAAGAGAATGAAGACCATGCATCTGAAAGAGGAAGAACAGCCATCATTTTTTCATTGAAAAATGAAATTGGAGGACTTGTAAAAGCATTGAAACTCTTTCAGGTATGTGATAATCACACTGCTACAGCAACTTGGTGTTTTTAAATTGTAAGTTTTGGAACACACAAGAATTTATTACATCTAATTATTAAGGATGTGATTCCTAACCTGGCTCCCAGTTTTGCACCCAAAAAAAAGCAAATTTATGTCTCAAATTAGATGCTGGTTGACTAAAAATCGTCACAGGACATATCACTTGCATATCACAGGACTGAGAGAGCTTTGCCTTTTCTCCTCGTGCAAAGAGAATTATCACTCATTTCTGCTGCATACAAGAGGTGGGTCTGAAGCTCCTGCCAGTGGCACGTAGACACTGAGGTTGCTGACCCACACTGGTTGAGTCCAGTGCCCTTGTCACCCTGCTTAGGCAGACTGAGGGTCACAGAGGAACTACACAACCACGCTCCTTTGATTGCTGGGCAGGTGTGGTGCAAGGCATATGCATGGTACCACTGTGCTCCATCATCTGGCCCTGTATGGCTTAGCCTGGGGTTTTCTCTGTGTTCCTGATATAAGACATATGATTAAATAATTTTTTAAATAAAAGTGAAAGTGTCACCCTGAAAACTCCTGCCCTTAAATCCCTTGCTTGCTTGTGAGATAATTATATGGTGACTTGATCAGCATTTTGGTGAATTCCCCAGACCCTGTTGCTAATCAGCTTCCTATGGGAGGAATGAAAGAAAAGGTCTATGAATTTAAACCCCCCTGGCTGTGTTTTTCTGTGCTTTCTGAATGTAAATGAAATAGAAAGAACACTGGTTCTCTTTCATGTTCTTTGAATGGGAGGCTTTTTAAAATCAAACCATTTCCCCTCCTTGAATAAGCAAATTACTGTCAGGAGATCCAACTAACTGAAATAGCTTCACAAAGGTGGGGAACAGTCTGTGACAGTAGCGTATTCATTTGAAGACCAAATTGTAATTTTCAGTCAATTGTTGTAAGTCAATCTGTTCAAAACCATTGCTTCTTACAAACCAGGAGAAGCATGTAAATCTGGTACACATCGAGTCACGGAAGTCCAAGAGACGAAGTTCTGAGTTTGAGATCTTTGTGGACTGTGACAGTAACAGGGAACAACTGAACGAGATCTTCCAGCTTCTAAAATCCCACGTCAGTGTTGTCTCTGTGAACCCAACAGAGCATTTCACTGTCCAGGGCAATGGTAAGTACAAAAGGCAGTTCTGATGGAAATGCACTTCTCAGTGTCTTGGCTTGAAATCCTTTTATGGTGCTGACATCTGCATTGGTGGTGTGTTTTCGGTCAGTAGCTACCAGGTTTATGTTTCTGTGTTGTGACTGTTTTGGCTGGTGCCGCCTAGGAATACAGCCTGTTTTAGGCTGGTGCAGATTGCAGGTCTGTTGTCTGTGCTCTTGTCCCTTGTCAGTACAGCGCAAGAGGCTTTGATGGGAGACCCTGCACCCACAGAGGCCAGAGCAGGCAGGTGTGCAGGCAAGGCCTAGGTGCTGGGCTTGGCTGGGAACTATACAGCATGATGGCAGAGGTGTAATACTGACAGATTGCAGTTCAGATGATGGTGAGAGCAGGGGATGGATGCTTCAGTTCCCTTCTGTAGATCTTGATTTAGTGGGGTTTTTTTGGTTGGTTGGTTGGTTTTGGTGTTTTGTTTTTTTAAAATCACTTTTCATGCTGATTACTTAAAGGTCTGCCTTTTAACTTTGGGATGCTTCACATCCTGTTTTCCGTTGCTTCTAGATAGAGAGAGGCCTGAAGTTCAGGGCAGCAGGGAGTCAGTCCCATGTATTTCTAAGTCACTGTGTTTGGCATAGGCTGGTAGGTAGGGGAAGGTGAGACCTAGTGTTCTTGGATAAAACCAGCTTACTTTAGCACTTGGTAAGGAGAATTTTAATCTAAACACTCCTACTGATCTTGTAAAGAAAACTGAAGATCATCAGGGCAGAAAAGCAGTGTAATAACTGCTCTGTCAAGAGCCTGACTGAAAACTCTCTTAGGCTATAAAAAATCCCAAGTTGTCAGTAGCAAAATTGTTATGAAGCATCTGTTTGAGGCTGCAGGGCCTCCTCTTCCTCTTTGCACAGAAACCTCTCAGCAAAGATGGATACTTCTGAGGTACACAACTACAGAGCAATGTTTGTTTTCTGTGTTCAAGGACAAGAGGACTCAAACCTGCTCCCGCCCTTCTCAATGTCCACCAGCACGTCACTTCTCTACTCCTTTGCACACTTGTACCCTGGAAGATTCTCAGCAGAATGCAGGAGGAGGCCTTATTTCAGTGAGAGCTTCTGGGTGCTGTTCAAACCCTTGAACATTTAAGGGCCACAGAAACCCCCTATTAACTGTTTCCTCCCCAGGATGCTTTGGAGCTGGCTGTGCCTCTGTAGGCAGACTGTGGCAGTGACACAGGAGGAAGTGTGAGCTGTAGGCTAGTCCCAGATAGGCAGTGAACTCCCTTGTCTTATTCATGCCCTTTTAATTTATAGATGCCGCTTGTAACCACCATAGCCATACTTGAAAGTAGCGTTTCCTCCCTCAGCATGCTCGGCGTTATTAATAACTTTGTGGATTCCATGCGTTCCCTAGACATGGAGAATGTTCCCTGGTTTCCAAAGAAGATCTCAGATTTGGATAAATGTGCAAACCGAGTGCTGATGTATGGGTCCGATTTGGATGCTGACCATCCAGTAAGTATTTTGTCCTCCCTACACCCAGTGCTAGTGGAAGCATGCTTTGTGCAGCTTACTTTAAAAAACTGCAGCTTTTTTCTTCTCCCTTTCCTTCCCCTCAGTGGCGCTTCTGTGGGTCTGAGCACTTTCCCTTGGCGGGTTTCATGTCTTTTGCCTAGTTCGGGCAAGGCTGTCTCTGAATTCAGTCCCTGTGCCCTTCTGCAAGCCGTACTTGAGTGAGGGCATGAAGGCTCCAGGTCTGGGCCCTGAGTGCTCACATATAAATTTAAAAAGCCGTTGTGAGGCTGTCTGGGTTCCTCCTCTTTCTCTCTTTTTTTTTTGCTCTAACTGGTACTTGGGCAGTGCAAATGGACTGTTTGTTCTGTAATTTACAATAATCAAGCAAGTAAACAAAGTGTGTGTAAATACTAATATGACTAAAATTAATATCTACTGAATATATAGCTGCATCCATAAAACCACCAATTGTTACTTTTAATTGGAGTATTTGCTTAATTCCCAGTTATTAAGCATTTCAGACTAAAGCTATGAGTTTCCTGCCCTGTCCTCAGAGCATACTTCTGTATTTCTCAGCTGAAGAAATGTCAAGTGTCTTGCTTTAAAGTACTTTTTTCACCACACTATAGAAACTCCTTTGACTTTGTTTTTCTCCTTCCCCTGCGAGGGTTTCAAAGACAATGTCTATCGCAAGAGACGAAAGTATTTTGCAGACTTGGCTATGAACTACAAACAGTAAGTTTGACTTCTTCCAAAATAAGCCCTTCTGAGTGCCTTGAAACAACAGCAGAGTGGACTGACAGGACCTCACCTTCCCAGGGCTAAGGCTGTGGTTGCTCAGCCATTATGGCATCTGTGGCAGTGCTGATCCTCAGATGGCCAGTGATGCCTGCATGGGCTTCCAGCAGCGTGGTGCATTTGGACTCTGCGGTCTCATCATGCTTCTCTGGAAATGGGTGCATAAAAGGAGGAGGGTGGAGGATGCACGTTGCAAGGCTGCTTGTGCCCAGACACACTGAATGGGCTAGGGCAGACTGGTCTCCTTTGTGAAGGAGAGGGAGTGGAGGCAAAGCCCAGTGTATACCCACTGACCACTGAATGTAAACTCTGGGCAAATGTTAATACTTGAATTTTCTTTCTGGGTTCAAGCTTGTGCATGTGATGTGTAGATAAGAAGTTTTCTGTGAAAAGAAACTTGAACAGCTTCTGCCTGTAAGAGATGCTGCTTGTGGGAGGGAGCTCTTAAAATTGCAGGAATTTCATGGCCCAATACTGTGAATTCTTTCTAAATGTGAGTTTCCTGTTGCTGTTGCCTGCTTGATTGCAGACACCAAGTTCCTCAACTGGAAATGACCTAGAAATGGTGGGTGTCAGGTGCTCTTTTGCAGTGTGTGTTAATGCAGCTGGTTACCTCAGCACAGAGGCCATTACTGTTAACATGTTGTGAACAGAGATTCCCTAGGGAAAGCATTTGCCATGCTGGCACTGGAAGCTCAGTGTGACACTCCTGTAGCTTTCAGTGGGCTGTAGGTTGCACACTTGCTATAATCCACTCTAACCAATATCCCGAGGGCTGATTAGGAGAGATGGACTACAATGAGTATGTTCAAACAGATTATTGTCTTCTCTACAGAGAAGCATGATTTTTACCTAATGCTTATATTAGCTTCTTCTGTGCAATGTACTTCAGATAATTCTCTTTTTCTAAAACAAATCAGTGTTACTCTCAGCATTAAACACCTAAGAAACTGTGTACAGCTTCATGCTCCAGTGAGGTCAATGCAAAGAGTCCTATCACATGATTTAGGTGGAAAAGAGAGCAAGCCCTTGGACTAAAAGCTTTCCAGAGCATAGAGCAGATCTCACTGTGTATGCGACAGTGCCTAATGTGCCCTGACCAGGTACCACGGCTGTATAGACGTTAAATAATAATAGCAGGTAAACGAGTCATCCCTTATTAGCTATTTGCTAAGGAATGTCCTTTCTTCTTCTCCTTGTAGTGGTGATCCAATTCCCAAAATTGAATTCACTGAGGAGGAGATCAAGACCTGGGGGACTGTGTACCGAGAGCTTAATGAGCTTTACCCAACTCATGCCTGTAGAGAGTACCTTAAAAACCTACCCTTGCTCAGCAAGTACTGCGGGTACAGGGAAGACAATATCCCCCAGCTGGAAGATGTGTCCCGCTTCCTGAAAGGTAAGGTGCTAATGTTCTTACACAAAAAGGAACTGAGCTCCTTTGAAAAATCACACTGCTCTCTTCAGGGCAAAAAGTGTCCAGCTCTGGGCCCCTCAGTTTAGGAAGGACATCGAGACACTTGAACGTGTCCAGAGAAGGGCAACAAGTCTGGTGAGAGGCCTTGAGCACAAGCCCTATGAGGAGAGGCTGAGGGAGCTGGGGTTGTTTAGCCTGGAGAAGAGGAGGCTCAGGGAGACCTCATTGCTCTTTACAACTACCTGAAGGGTGGTTGTGGCCAGGAATGGGTTGGTCTCTTCTCTCTAGCAACCAGCACCAGAACAAGAGGACACAGTCTCAAGCTGCACCAAGGGAAGTTTAGGCTCGAGGTGAGGAGGAAGCTCTTCACTGACAGAGTCATTTGTCACTGGAATGTGCTGCCCAGGGAGGTGGTTGAGTCGCCGTCCCTGGAGGTGTTCAAGAGGGGACTGGACGTGGCACTTGGTGCCATGGTCTAGTCGTGAGGTCTGTGGTGACAGGTTGGACTTGATGATCTTTGAGGTCTCTCCCAACCTTGGCGATACTGTGATACTGTAAACATCCTTGTTTGCTTTTCCTTGTATTCATTTTGGTCCTTTAAGAGACCTTGTGGCCATGCATGTTTTAATGTATTGCATCTTCATTATATACAAACTGTGACTTTTGAGGGGCAATGCCTCTGAAGAGATTGTTAGAAT
The DNA here is from genome assembly GCA_033816785.1 of Picus viridis. Taxonomy (NCBI): domain Eukaryota; kingdom Metazoa; phylum Chordata; class Aves; order Piciformes; family Picidae; genus Picus; species Picus viridis. Next base: position 6,724,301 of record CM066584.1, read on the forward strand.
TGACTAAAGAGAGACCTCACTGTGTTGCGTTGGCCTCAGACACGATACTGTAGGAAATCTGACACAGGTAGGGATATTTTTACTAAGTGTTTGTCATTCTCAAGTTTTTGACTTATTTTGCTATTCATGCCTCATTTTCCCATGTGCTCTCGAGCCAAGGTAAAGCCAACTTTTACTTGAGTTGCAGCAGGAGAGGTGACAGCATTGTGCAGTTCCACACTAAACTGATGTAAAATTCCTCCATTGCTTTTCAGAGCGCACAGGTTTCACCATTCGCCCTGTTGCTGGATATCTGTCACCCCGAGACTTCTTGGCAGGATTAGCATTCAGAGTTTTTCACTGCACTCAATATGTTAGACACAGCTCGGATCCTCTCTACACACCAGAGCCGTGAGTCATTTAATCCTGGGGTAAAAGTGGAGAAGTGAGCAAGCTTTGAATCTCACTGCCCAGAGCCAAGCTACTTAAAAACATTTCAAGAGCACCAGCAAAAAACCTTTTATTTTTAAGGTGTTGAAGACTTGGCCTTCATGCTGAATGTAGTGAAACAAAGTTTTAGCATGCTCGTGTGCTGCCTTCATAAGTATGGCATGTCATTGGAGCGGTCTTAGTGATGTCATTGTGCACAGCTGGTTTAATATTCAATTGCCTTGTAAATGTGGAGCTCAGATCTTAATTTTAGTCAGCTTCATTTCAAAGTCTGAGTTTATGTACTTACATAAGTTACTTACATGAGTTACTGTGACCTGATTAGTTGTTTCCAGATAAACATGGAAGAATATATTTGCTGTTGGATATTTGGAATGTTAAATGTCATTTGGATATTACACAGGTGCTGCTTTTTCACTCTCCTACAAATGCAGCTCTTGAGATTCCTTGTTTTGTTTCTTTTTCCAGTGATACATGCCACGAGCTCTTAGGTCACGTCCCTCTTTTGGCTGAACCCAGTTTTGCTCAGTTCTCCCAGGAAATTGGTCTTGCATCACTTGGGGCATCAGACGAGGCTGTCCAAAAACTGGCCACAGTGAGTGTTTGAGTGCTTTGTGCTTTGATAGGCTGATACCAGTCCATGGAATGAATCTCAAACTTCATGTTTGCATTAGTCACATCAGCTGTTAGACCTCTGTGTGTGTTTCACTGGTCCTTGGCTTTTAGAGCATGTAAGAATTCTCCATGCTAGGAAAAAAGTACCTTTGAAGGTTGATATGATTCATATGTTTTTTTCATTAGGCTGTCAAGTAAGGGAACAAATTCTGGTGGTATATCACTTATTCTGTATTGAAATTCTGTGGTGTGTTTCTTCCAAAGAAAATCATGTTACTTCTGGAAATATGATTCAAGTATGTTAAAAGTAATCTTCCTCTCTCACAGAGATCCTCTCTATCCAGTGTTTCTTTTCCACTGAAGAGGTCTTGTCATGACAGTATTTCTCCAAACAGATTTACATCACAATATTCCTATTGACATGAAGAGCTTCTAGCCTTGTTGGGTGATCTATAATATCAATCTTTCTTATGAGAAACCCTATGGTTCTTTGTCCTTCCATTCTGGCTTCTCTCCTCTTTAAGTATCTGAGAAAAATAACCAAGTGATGACTGTCTGGTATTTCACTCTTTGACATTACAATACAAATGCCTTCTTCTAGTTCACCACAGCATCCCATCTAGTTCACAACTCCATCTTTGCTGAAGGCTGAATTATTTTACTCCCTTCTCTGTTTCAGTGCTACTTCTTCACTGTAGAATTTGGCTTGTGCAAGCAAGAGGGACAGCTACGAGTATATGGGGCTGGCTTGCTCTCTTCTATTAGTGAGCTCAAGGTAAGACTGTATTTACTGCTTAGCTGTCTCTTTTCTTTGATTATAATTGTCACTGTTTTGCCCTGTTTTTTTTTTAATGAAGTATAATTCTAAAGATCTTTTTTCAAAGACTCACTAGATACCCACTAGACTTCAAGATATTCACTATGGCAATAGTTACTGGACAGTCTGCTTTTGGATATACGCTGAGCAGTTCCTATGTCTTTTGCAGGAAGCATTAGTTGACTGGGATGTCTTCATGTTAGGGTCCAAGTAAATATTTTCAAAATAAAGATCTTCTGGTTTAAACAGATTCTGAAAATACTGCTCTTATTTACATGTGAGCCTTCTGTCTGGGGGATTGACTGTTTTGAGTTATTCTATTTGTTAATCTTGAACAGTGGTTCAAGATTAAGCAGCATCTTAAGCAGCAATGCACTAAATATGGTCTCACTTAATATTTTTATTTTATTTTATTGACTACCTCATGTCATCTTCCTTGTGGATTCTTTGGGTGGTGATGTTCCTCTGACACATAACACATTGCATTACCAGCATTCTATCTCTGGGAGTGCCAGAGTCAAGCCTTTTGATCCAAAGGTCGTCTGCAAGCAGGAATGCCTCATTACAACTTTCCAGGAGGTTTACTATGTTTCTGAAAGCTTTGAAGAAGCAAAGGAAAAGATGAGGTACAGATTTGTTCCTATTGTATAAAAGCAGGTTTGATTTCATGCATCTCTCAGTAGCAGCACCACATCCTTTTATCACAGTTCTAAAATTATCTTTCATGGGATTAGACAGCCAAGAATAATATTGGCCTGGTCTTCCGTGGACTAGGTGAGAAAGATGAATTATGTAACAATTATAACTGTCTTTAAGAAAGTGAGTAGTTTAGAAAAGTGGTTACTGATACTGACTGCATACAGAGGATGCATTTGTTCTTGGTTTGTAACTCCCTCTCTTTTTTAACTTCAATAGGGAGTTTGCGAAAACCATCAAGCGGCCCTTTGGGGTGAAGTACAACCCTTACACTCAAAGCCTGCAGATCCTGAAAGACACCAAGAGCATTGCCAGCGTGGTGAATGAGCTGCGGCATGAGCTGGACATTGTCAGCGATGCCCTCAGCAAGATGGGCAAACAGCTGGAGGTTTAACACTCTTGTCAGCAGTGTGGTGCAGTCAGCAACTCCTTTCTTTTCCCTGCTGATTTCTCTCTAGGCATTTAATGTGTTGTATGCAGAGCTCTCTCCTTTACAAATGGAAGAGTGAATGGGCCATAGGACAACAACTTTATGTTGTTTCTCTGTGTAAAGTCACTTACAGAATATATTCCTCCATCCCCCTCGGATAAAAAAAAAAAGCCTGGAGCTGCCTTTGAGAAGCTGACGGGGAATAGAGAAATTGCTAGACTGGAGAAAAGTGTGGTCGGGGGATCAAAGCTGGGATAAGATGCTGGAAAAGGTGGCTTATGAGGCAATAAGGGAATTATTTGCCATAAGGAAACGTCTGTTTCTGACTGGTAGTCTGTGCTACTAATTTGACAGCGTTGCAGTCTTGATAGCATAGAAGCTATAGTAATCACTGCTTCTATGTCTGTGCTACTGAGTTCAAAACTTGAATGATTACAGCTCAGGCATCAGGACACGCATAGCTGGAGGTTATAATACTAAGGGTTCAAATCTTGCTTTCAACAGGATCGTCCCTGCCCCCAAAGAATTGCACATCTTCTGTTTGGCATGCTTCTAGTGTAAGGCAAGAGATACAGAGCTGCTGCACAAATTCCTATTTTTGTTTATTTTAAGAGAGTTGCTGTAGGCTCAGGGAGTCAGGATTTTTGTTGCTTTCTTCGATATTGCACCTGAGGGAAGACCTTAAAGAAACTGCTATTTGCCTTTTTTCTGATTGAATTAATTTAGCAAAAAAATAGAGCAAGCCATCTGGTATTGACTTAGCACAAAGCCTAAAATAATGTCCAAGTTACAATTTAATATTCAAAATAGTTTAATTTGCTCTAAAATGACACCAAAGTTTGAAATGACAGCCAAAGTTCATAGTCTAGTCATCTTTCTGTAAGAGTAAGTCTCCTGTTGATTGCTTGGTCACTTTATTGACCTGCACAAAGATAATTTTTCTTTCTTCTTTACTAGTCCTTCTACACCTTTATTCCCAAACAAGCAAATGATGACCAAAAGGCCTAAGCATTTTGTAGGAGCTCTGTGGCTACAAATAGAACAAACTGATTTGTAGCGTAAAGTATGTCTCAGTCCAAAGAGCACTTTACAAGAAGTGGGAATCAGTGTCCTGCTGAATTGTTTGCATCACATAGTAACAAACGTCTCTATTTCAGGGCTCTGTAGTTTCATGCATCCTGCGTAGCTATACAATGCTGTGCTGGCTGCTGGTCCTGCCAGCAGGTGTACAGGACACAATACATCTGAGTGAAGATCTGTGATGTGCAGGTTGTATTTAATAGCACACTAGGCACTGAGCTTATCAGGAAATCCAGAATTTGCAGCTACCAGAGTTTCTGGAAAAATGAGCTAAAATCATAAGTACACTGGAGATGCTAGTCCAGGATTTTGAGAACTTGAAAGGACTTTCATGAACCTCTGTGCTTGAAAATCAGTTTGAGTTTCATGTGTTTTCTAATAGGCCACACAGGCAATTGCTGACCCAATCTTTCCAAGCATAATCACTGTTTAATGTAAGTCTGGATAATTTTTTTTTCTGTGGCTATTAATCCACTCCAAACTTTATTTTTTGAAGAACATTTAAGACATAGAAATACGGTCTACAGTATTTATGGCTTACATTACACATTGAGATAGATTTTAGGAGCTTTGTCTTTTTGAAGAACCCATCTTATAGCAGAGTAGTAAGGGAGGATTTATTTCATCTGCTTCTGTGGGAGCAGTTAATATTCAGCCACATTTTAAAAACCCTTGAGATTGCTATGTTGGTGACATATAGGTAGATCTGTGTTACTTCAAATAAGTGAACTGTGTATAAACATTTCAAGTAGGAAACCTTATACTTGATAAATTGGTACATAATTTTCAATACTTTGGAAAAACAGCAATTGTATCTTTATTTGCATTTGTGTAGCAAATAAACCCACTTAACTGCTAAAAGTAATAGAGAAAATGCATTTCCATGGCATCAGTAACATCTATGTTTGGCTTCACACATCCAAATCTTCTTCTTATGTATAACTGTAATAATTTAAATATTTTAAACTGTCGTGGAGGCTTTAAACGTCAGTTAAATAAATGACTTGTTGGTAATCACTGGAAGCAAACCTCCTTTACTTAAGCACTGTAGTAATAAACACCCTGACCCAGGGTTTAGGCGTTTGTTACTGGGGGGGGCATCAGGGAGGCAGCTGTTTGCTGCAGCCACCCCTTCAGGGCTCCGAGACGGTCAGCCGCCGCCCTTCATCCTTGAAGGGGCACCTCGCCAGGTGCAGAAGTTGAGTTAACGTCAGCGCCCCAAACAGACCCAAGGAGCGCCACGGCTCAGGGAGAGGCTGGCTCCCGCCGGAGCCCGCCCCCACCCCGCCCCTTCCTCCCCGGCCTGCGGCGCGGCGGGAAGGGCTGGCGGCCGCCGCTCCCATGGAGCCCGTGCTGTGCGCGTGGGTAAGCGGGCGCTTGGCGCAGGGAAGGAGGCCGGGGATAGCTGGGCTGCTTCTGCCCCGCGGCCGCGGTATGGCGGCTCTGCCCGCCCACCGGCGCGGCCCTCAGGGGACGGCGGGCGGGACGTGGAGCGCAGCCGCTCGCCTTCCCGTGGGCTGCTGCGGGCTCGGGGGACCGGGGACGTGTGCGCTGCAGCAGGCCCTCGCCTCGCTCACCGGGGGAAGGGCGTGCAGGGCAGATGTCCCCTCCGCGAAAAAAACCCTAGTGCTGCGGGAAAGTTGTGGCGTTCACCCTCATCGCGGTTCGCCGGCTCTTCGCCACTGTGCGAGGAAGCTGGCAGCTGAGCGGCTGCAGTCCCGCGGCTTACCCCGCCGGGCAGCGCTGTGCCCCGGTCCCTGGCACCCCCTTCGTGGGGGCTGCCGCCGCCACCCTGGCACGGGGAATAGGGGAGCGCCTTTGACTCCGAGCGTGTGGCCTGGGTCGAAATCCTGACATCCTGAGCTCTCCGAAAGAAAGGCTTTTTTTGCCTTTTTTTCCTTTCTTTTTCTTTTTTTCTTTTTCTTTCCCCCCCCTGTTGGTGGTTGATCAGACCGATGGTTTTACCGGATGAGCAGTGAGGTCTCAGAGCCTTCAAGTGCGTGTGTCTTTCATCCGTAGCTCGTTTTGCTCTGCGGTCACGCGTGGTAATAGCCCCTCAGTCTGGGAAGGGTGAATGGAGGTAGATGTGTTAGTGCTGCGACAGGCGTGCGTGGCTTTCGGTTCCTCAGGCTCCTCTTTCTGCACCTTATCTCAGCTTGCCTAGTGTTGAAGTCTTGAAAATTCATTAGAAATTTCAGGCTAAAATGAACGCTTGTGACACACCTTCTGAAAAGAATCCTGGCTGTTAAGTAGTAACACTCTCTGAAACTGTCTGCCACTAGTGGCTGTGAGACACCAACTTGATGGGCCTGTTGAGCTGGAATCCTGCGGTAACTGCGGACTGAGGCCAGCAGCCTGATGCTTTTTGTCTGAAATGTTGTTTCTGTAGGTGCAAAACGTTTATTGCTAAACGTGCCCTTCTTAAGATACACCAGGGGCTGCATCTTTTATTTATTCAGTTTGTTTTGGAGGGGGGAAATGCATTGCGGGTAGGCAGGAAGAACAACAAGTGAGGTGGAAAGTTCCTCGCTTGGGGTGACCAGCTGGGAGCAGTGTGGGTGTTGAGTGTTGCTGTTACTGCAGCATGTGAGGTGGGAAAGTTAATCTGCCTTGTGAATGAAGGTTGCTGTTCAAGCTGTTGGATGCTTAACAGAGCTTAAATTGGCTAAGAAATTCCCTGACAGGTTACCATGTTGTCAGTGGTTGCTTTTCTGTGATCTAGTGGCTACGATTTTAAATGTACAAATTCATAATAATTGGTATATTTCCATTTTGACCACTTGTGAGTTAAAAGACTTGCTCTAAGGACTGTTTCTGCTTTACTTGTTTAGGTTCCACAACAAGGTAGCAGATCTTTCTGATCTTGTTTTGGAGATGGATTGCCAGAAAGCATTGGCATGAATAAGATTTTGGTGATGATTAACATTAAAATTAAACAGGTGGTAATCATTCTGACAGTGAGACTTTTCTCCTTGGTAACTGTTAGCTTGCAGTTAAAATCTTGCTAGGATATATTCCAGTAGGCTTCTTAAATGGGGTTGTGAGGGCAGCCTTGACTATCACAGATACAGGACAGTCCTGCTCTGTAATTCTGAGGGTCTTGAGTGACAGCAGTAAGGACAAAGATTGCAATTTTGGGGGATTTCCAGGGGCAAATACTGGCAGGTTAACCTGTGACATGTCTCTGATGAGCTTGCTTGCTCTTAGGAGCAGATATGTATCTTTTTTGTTAACTTAAATAGCATCTTTTGGTTTGTTTTTTTTACTTTATGTATTTGAAGGGTGCAAACAGCTATGGACAACTTGGCCTTGGTCACAAAGAGGATGTGCTGGTACCTCAGTCACTGAAAGATGTTTCCTGCAAATGTCAAGACATTAAAAGCATTACTGGAGGAGGGGGACACTCTGCAGTTATCACTGGTAAAAACATTGCACTGGCAAGGAACGAGTGACTTCTGCACACATATTTTATCTATTTCTTTTGTGATTTGGTGCTGCCACCTGTCTGTGCTTTCTGTCTCTGAGCAAGTATAATTCTTTGTTCCAAAACAGGTTCCTCTTGTGCCAATTAACTATTTTTTGGAAATTGGGGAAAATTGTTTAGCTTATCTTCTGTGTTTACTTAATGGCTATGTTTCATATAACAGCCTTTCATACACAGCAGCCATTCTTTCTGTATTGAGGATGGGGGGTGGGAGGGAGCAGTCAAATGGGGAGGTTAGTCAATCTTGAGAAGTTTTAAAGTAAGAAGGAGAAGATAGCATCTGATCTTTGAAAGGTTCTGCTGAATGCCATAGTGAGTTATGGGAAAGAAGGAACACAGAGGTGAATGTGGTTTAAAAAGTTCATCATGCACTTTAGTGAGAGATGTCTGTCTTATTGTATGGATTGTCTCCCTTGACAAACTCATCTCTCCATAGCTGTTCTTATTGAGCAATACTTATTTTTCTTTCTTTTTGCTTAATTGTAGTCCCTAAAATGACAGGTAATCATTGCTCTTATCTGTCACAGGATCTCATGGCTTGTTTTTTCAGTCAAGTGAAGTAGAACATGATTTTTTTGTTGTTGTTTTTCCAGGTTCTGGAGAACTCTTTGTATGTGGCCATAATAAAGATGGACAGTTGGGACTGAATCACACAGATGATGTACTGCATTTTACTTTGTGCACTGCCCTGTCTGGCTTCTCTGTAAAACAAGTTGCCTGTGGCTGGGATTTTACAATCATATTAGTAGGTAAATCTATCTGAAAGCTGAAGAAATATCTGGAAAGTTCCACATTGCTATTACTTGTGTTACGCACAGGCATTCACAGGTGTTAAGCCTTGCAAACTGAATTATTCCATGTTCCTTGTATCCCAGTGAACTTCAGGCCTTTCTGAACATGGTGTGCTAAGACCAGAAGCCTATGGCCTTAAGGACTTCAGAATGGGATGTGTTAGATCCTTTTTTTGAACTACTCAGATGTGATATTTTGCTTGTTAGAACATTGTGGTCCCTTTGCTTTTGCTTGTGGTTTGACTGATAGGGCTCTCGTTCTTCCTTTTGCAGGAGATGGCCTGGTTCTGTCCTGTGGGTCTAACTCCTTTGGGCAATTAGGAGTTCCTCAAATTTCAGGTCCGTGTTTGATTCCCCAAAAGATTGAGGTAAAGATAAAGTGGAGCTCTAAAGCACAATTCCTTTTATATATTGCTTTCAGCAATTTACAAAGGTTGTCTGACCTCAGTGGGCTTTAAGCCAGACTCTTCAACTATGTTTTATAGAGCCTGTAATAGTAAACTTACAGTTCAAAGGACCAACGGTAGCCATCGACCCAGAAATGAGAAGCTAAGGCTGCTTTTCTTGATGTACGAAGTTGCCCACTTGTAACAGAAAGCTGTTTCTTTCACTTGGGATTGTAACATATCATAATGTATTTTGATAACATCTGCAGAATGCATCTGGTGCTCAGAAGGTGTAAGGTGATACTAAAGGTAGTGAAACTGTGCAGATTTACTCCAGCTGAAGTTTTGCCTCATGTTTTTAAGATACTCGGTGTGTTTTGCTACTTGAAGGGTATGTGACTTCACTGTACCCTGTTGGAGGTTTGTGGTTTGTTGATGAGGTGCTGCTGAGTTTGAGTGGGCAGCTCAGAACTGCTCCAAATTAATTGCTGTAAAATGTTGTAACTAGTAGGCACTGAGACTTCCGTAACATCAGAACATCTGTCTTTCCTGCTGTTATCTATAAGCCTAACAGTTTAAATACATTTCTCACAGGAATTGTAATTAATCCCTCATTTGAACTAGTTTTTTTTCATTTGGAGAGCACTGATGAAACTCTTTTCCACGCAATCTCTTGTGTTTAATGAAAGCAATAACGTCAGAGTAGAAGGGATGCTCATACAAGAATACAGCCTTATGGCTCACCAGATACTCCTCTGTTGCTTCTTGAGCACAGAGGAGAGGGACAGCTGGTCCCTTAGCTAACTCCCAATGATTAGGGGTTAACTCACCTGACATTTCTGTATCCTTGAGGTTTTCTAGGAGCATCATTCCAGTATGGTACCTTGAAAATGGTAGCATACACAGTGCCAATCTCAATCTTGTCTCCTCCCTGACCACATGCACCATTCATTCATCTGGGATATTTTCTGGTTTGGTTTCTATCTTATTAAATGCTTGGGCTTGATGCCATCTATTTTAAGTAGTGTTACATCTGTGAGAAGGACAACAAATGTGTGGAGTCCTCAGAAGTGGAGAAATTTCAGAACTGAAGTACCTTGTGCAAACTTAACTCAGTATTGGTGTGCACACATCACTTGGTGTAGTCTTCTTTGGATGAACATGTTGGGCAACCCTCAGTGGTCTAGGTGTTAACATCAGTGGTATTGTTAGTGATTGTAGGACTTGGCAAGACTGAACCATTCGATACAAGTTACTGCTTATTGCTCGTTGCTGGTATTTGCTTTGGGGGTTTTGGTGTAGTTCTTCGGGAGCACTGAGATAAAATTAAGAACTACATTTTAGCCAAGGGTCCTTCTTCTCACATGACTCTGCCTTTTTATTTATTTCCACAAAGCTGTGCATTCAGTTGCTTCAATGTATTCCCCTGCTGCTCTCCCTACCACCTCCAAGATGTTCCCGCTAATTTTTATTATCCATTGTGATACAAAATCTTGCTATGCATTGTGTCATGCAAGCTGGAATTGTGTTTTGAGGACTACTGTTTGGCATAATTTAATTTAAAGGTACTCAATGCAAAAAGCAGCTAAGTATATTTTTTTCCTTTTGAGTAGTCTCTCAAAGAGAAGGTTGTGGATGTTGCTGCAGGACTGAGACATGCCCTTGCTGCTACAGGTAAATATGTCCTAATTTCAGTATCTTTTTGGTGACAGGTGAAAGGGAGTTTTAATGGCTTGGAGAAGGAGGGAAAGAAGAGGCAATTCATTTTAGCTTCTATTTATTTTAAATACCACAGGGAAAATACTCCTGGAAGTCTTGTACTAAGATTTTAGTATAAATTAACATGAATAATAAATGTACTAGAACAATCTTCCTGGTGAATAACTGCTCTTTAAGGACTCAGAGGGGTTAAGTTAGTTTTCTGATGGGTGGAAATCTTACTGCTTTCTTTTTCTCCTCTTCTGAAACAAAACATAAAAGGATGCTTATTTCTGGTCATTTAAAAGTTCATCTTGGGATTTGGAATTCATTATAATATGCAAAATAATGGGTTTAGGTTTGTATCAGATGTTTCAAAATGGAACTGCAAATGAATTGTGACTTTTCAATGTTGCAGTTGATAAAAATCACCAGAATGAAACTTTGCTGGGAAGGAAGTGATCTACTTGGGGTTCATTTCACTCCTGCACCTTTGAAAGTGTGGTCCTCTGAGTCTTTCTCTCGCTATCTGTTGTGTGTACACTTGGTAGAGCCATAACATCTAAGTATTTCTCTGCTTTGTTTAGAGACTTTGAGCTTTTTTCTGGAATAAATATAGTAATTGAAACCCTCTAATTGTCATGGTTGTGTTGCAACTTGAGGAACAGCAAACTAATATATAACCTTTTATTTGGTTCAGTTTTACGTGATCTTTGGTATGGATTCCAGGTAGCTAAGTCTAGCTAAGATGCAAAGGAGATAATTGGAAGAAGAGTGGGATCTCTGGTGTTTGTATGAACACTGGACATTATCCTTCCCTCAGCTCTGCACTCATTGAACATGTTCATTCAGAGCTAGGTCAAGTCTTTGAAAGATCATGAGGAGAAGACAAGTGACTTCACTCCCTTTGTTCAAACAAATTAGCATGAAGGGAAGGACCAAGCAAAGAAAGTGCAATGAACTTACACAAACAACTCGTATCCATTACTGAGGTGCTACAGCTGAGGCATTTCTGGTACCAAGTCCCCAGAAAGGTACTAATCTAGGCCTCAACACTGGGATGGGTTTGCTTAGTATATTCTTAGTGTTCTTCCCTGTGTAGTGAGGCTACAGCTGTTTGTTGCTTGATGACTTCACCAGGGCTATTTATGTTTTTGGCACAAAGCTCTTTAAAAGTGTAATTTAAATTGGTGAAAATGAAATGAATGTGCTTGTAAAACTAATGAATGAGTTGGTGGTTGATGTGTTTTAATGTCTTCTTCCTGTGTTTTCTCTGGAAAGAGAGTGGTTTGGTTCTTCAGTGGGGAACTGGCTTGGCATCTCGGGCAAAGCGTGCACACCAAGGAAAAACCCTTCCCCTGTTCTTGTCAGCAAAAGAGCCCTGTGAAGTAACAGGTAATCCAGGAATCTGAGTCCTTTGTAAAGGTGGATACATTTGGATTGATCTGTAGCATCCTTGTATTATAAAGGCACTTGGTGTTATGAACATGTAGTGAAGTATCTGAAGGCTAGAGTGGGTGTATGAAGTCATAATTTCTGCAGGGAAGTCACAGTGAGTCTTGCAGTGTCTGTGGCCCAAGAGCAGAGACCTTTATTACAGAATTCATCATCATGCTGTTACACTTGTATGCATGTCTGCACAAAATAATACCTGCTGGGCAAATTTTATAAGGCTATTTTTTTTTTTTCTCCAGGCCTGGAAGATGTGAAGGTGAAGATGGTTGCTGCAGGCTCCTATCATTCGGTGTCACTCTCAGGTAGGCCTTAGGTAGAGAAGTGGAAGTCCTTGTTTAAGCCTGCTGAGATTATTGTGTTTGTGAATTTTAGTTAGACCAGTTTGCCTAGTGGGTGCTGGTTAATCATGATAGTGATCATCGTGATAGTTCTAGATTGTGAAAACTATCTTTAGGACCTGAGTTCATGTTTTGAATTCTGTGTGATTTATCTTGGGTGTGACTTAGCCCTTGGGTGTAACTAAGAGTCTGTGCTCTTTACTTAATCATTAGAGACTAGGAAAGTGTTTGTGGAAGCATGTGGTTGGGTGTCTAGAGCTGCAGCATTATGCCCCACTGAGTAACTGGACGGTTGAGTGCTAGATGCAGTGCATTTGGCCATGGAAAAAAGTTTGTTGGCTCCAAGGAAACACTGCTGTGTCTATCCTGCTTCTGCTACATGAGCTAGTGCCTCTGCAAGGGACTGTGCTACACAGGGGCGTGAGGTGGTCTGAGACTATCTTAGGTGGCTGTAACACTGCAGCCTGTTGCAGTGGGCTAGGTTGTGCAGAGTTTTTGGAATGTCCTTCTCTGAAGACTTTCAGACCCTGCCTGGATGCATTCCTGTGCAACCTGATCTAGGTGAACCTGTGTTAGCTGGACTCCATGGTCTCCAGAGGTTCCTTACAACCCCTACCTTTGTATGATTCTATGATAATACAACAGTGTGCAGAGCTGTGTGAGGTAATGTAAGAACACAAGGCTTATTTAAAGCATTAGGAAGTGGCTTTAATCACTTAGGCACTTCCATAATGCCTGCCACTTGTTCTTTGATCTTTAGGCAGTGCTCCAAAGCTGGAGTATTAAGTATCCAGGAATGAAAGTCTAATAAAGACTTCTGTTGGTTTTGTTTGGCAGACTGGGAGAAGGGGAAGCAGAATAGCTAATCATACTGTAATCTTACAGTTTTGAAGTGTGGAAAATATATTGAAGTGTGTGAAGGCAAGTCTTTGCCAAACGTTAGAGGAACAAGTTCTGAGCAAATATGCAGCCATCTGGTACCTCTGTCATCATTAAAGGAGCACTGGAGTATTTGCTTATGCAGATCTAGAGAGATGTTGTTGAATGGGGAGATGATCCAAGATGTAAATCCCATTGAGTTCTGAGATGCAAAGTGTATGTGCGATTAGTGAGTAAGAACCATAAGGACAAATAGAATCTACTTTAGCTAATTAGCACTCTGTATTTAGAGAGTGAGCAGATGACTTTTTTTTTCCTCCCGTGCTTTTGCTTTTGAAGAGAGCAGTTTATTTGGCAGCAGGAGAATCAAGACTAACAAAATAAGTGCCACAGAGTTTAATAAAGTGATGCTATGGCTGCCCTTCATTGTGCAAGTTACTAGTTACTGCTAAAAATATTTTGTAGTTTAAAGACATTTGGTATAGTAAAGATACTACTGCAGGGTGTAGCATTTAAATGCCTTTTTTGTGTTTTTCTAGGAATCTCTCACACTGTGATAGTTTTCGTTGGCTCTGTTTCATGAGCCACCTGCTGGTAGGATACCAAACACCTGCAGTCAGGCAGGTTTTTGGCACACAGCTATTGAAATGGGATGTTGTAAACATGAACGGTGGTTCCTGTAACAAAAGGATGGTAGTTCACCTGTATCCAAACAGGCCTGAGGTCCCCGTTGGTGGGAATAGGCTGCTAAGTCTCACTGTCTGCATTTTTGTTAAAACCTACTCAAGAAATGAGATGAGAGTTGAGCATGTGACATTTCCCAGGATATAGCCAATGCACCTTCTGGGGGAGGCAAGGACGTGACAGAGGTGCAGTCTGTACACCTGTGGTAAAATATGGCAGTAAAAAGCATTTGTGAAAACCCAAATAGAATGAAATATTGTTCTTAACTTGGCATCACTGAGTTGAGACAGAGCTTGTATCTGATGGTGTTATATCAGTTTCAACAAATGTTACTTCTCTGTCTATTTTAGATGAAGGACACCTGTATGTCTGGGGTAGCAACAAACATGGGCAGCTTGTGAGCAAAGAAATCTTTCTTGCTGAACCCAAGAAGATTGAGACTCAGTTTTTCTCACATGAAAAGATTGGAGCAGTTTGGAGTGGCTGGACCCATTTGGTGGCACAAACAGGTAGGACATCTGAAAAGCAGTGACATATGTCTCCAAGCCAGTAAATTGTCTTTATTTGCAGACAAACATTTTCTTTCACTTTAGTGGTTGAATGCAGTTTTGTAGTTTCTCCTGAGAAATGGTTGTCTCTTGAAAATGCTGAGGGCAGACATCTTTTAGTTTCTCTCCCTGAAGCATTACTGCTCTTACAGATCAGAGAACCTAGCATCTCCATGAATGCATGCACCTGCATGCACATGCTGGAGGGGTGCAGCCTCTCCATCATCAGGTTACTGGTATCCCAGAATATATATGAGCTTCTGGCTGATCATTCTGCTGGGGGAGTTATGACATCTTTGGAGGGGAAAGAATTTGGTGGAAAACTTGCCTCAGAAAATATGGCTGCAACCTGCAGGATACACGACTGTATTTGGCAGGAAGATATTTAGGGCACAGGAGTCAGGAAGAAGTTAAGATAATCCTGAGCAGGTGTCTGAAAGGCTTGGGGGCATACATATGTCCCATTGCCAGGTTAGCTGAGTGTTAGCTGTGCATCTTAAGAACAGGCATAGCTGAGAGCCCTCTGCTCCTGTCATGCTATTTGAGAAAACATTTCAGTCTCATTGCAGTAAGTGAAATAAATAATATGGCTTTGCACAACTCTTCTAACCTTTCTGTGCTTCTAGAGTGAGACAAGCTTTTTGTGCTGCCCTTTTACTGAAGTGTTTTAAGGGCAAAGAAAATCATGTGTTCAGAAGAAAGTCAATAAGCTAAAATAAGCTGGCCTGTGTGTGTGTGTTTGTGGTCAAAGCCAGAAAATGTTTAGAAAAGAGAGGTTAAAAAAAAAAAAAAAAAAAAAAAAGAGGCATCATTAGACTTGGAAAGCATCCCCCAAAGGTGAAATCAAAGAATATTTAATGTTGAAGATGTATCTTTCTGGGAACATTTCCAGTGCAGACAGTGTGAAAGCTTGCCACATGCAGATGGCTGTAGGGTTAGATCCTTTCCTGGTAAGAGGAAGGTTAGGTAGTAAAGACATTTGTGTGCAAAAGGATGATTGATCTGGTGAAGGTCATCCTAATACATTTGGATTATTGTTCTGTCATGAGAGGAAAGATAAGACAGACATGAAATTATTTTGTGGTGTTTACTTGTGAACAGTCTGTGCTATTTGCTTCTCCTGTTGCACAGTGTGGTGTGCTAGTTAGGAGTAACAAGAAGGTGAAAGTCTCCCCTGAAACAAACAGAACAGCCAGAGATACTATTGGGGTATCCTACCTGCATGCCTGCTTTTGCCCTGCAAAAACTGCTAGGTGAGGAAATGAGGAGCAGGTGAAAGCATTATCCCTAGAGACTGAAAGAACCTATTGGTCTGTCAGGATACAACCTGTGTGTTAGGAAGGCTGCAGAAGGGGACCCAGATCTCCTACTGATATTTACTGGGCTCTGTAATTATGGGTTCTGGCTCGAGGCGTGCTTAGCCTCCAACACGGGTAGTCTTATTTAAATGGAATTAGTAGGTGCCCAAAGGTCAGCCTGTGCTGAAGTGTCCTATTATATTGGTGTTGTAAATCCTGAAATGGTTATGCAGTGATGCCCCTTGCTCTGTGAGAAAAATGCTTGTTTTAATTACTGTATACTGTGAACTCCTGGTGCTAGTATTTGCAGGGATGTGATGCAGGACTAGAAAAAAAACAAATTGGATAAGTGCTCTGTTTCATAACGTTCATTGTTTGACATCAAAGTACATGAGAGAGATGTCATCTGTAAAGCCCTGCATTGTTCTAGCTGCTCTCTTAGCTATTTAAAAGAAATGTTTGAACTTGGATTTTTAGAGGATGCTCTACTGAAGATTTTGGAGCTGTAATCAGTGCTATGTGCTGCTTGGAAACTTCTCAGGTGGAGTAGAGGAATTCACCTCAAAGCGTATAATTCTTGGATGAAGTGCTTAGTGTCATTGTCACTGGAACAGAAATGGTAGGAAAAAAGACATTAGTCAGGATAACCTAATTTTAAAATTTGTCAGCATGGTTTGTCTTGCTTCACTATTTCTTAGTTAATGCATATCCACAAAGTAAAACTGCCCCAAAGTTTTAGTAACTTTAATGTTTTGCTTAGTTGCTACTTTTCCATGGCCAATAAGTGAATATTTTAGGTGATTACTTAACAAGAAAAGCAAAATGTATTGAGTGACTAGCAGGTTTTTTTTTCTTTTCTTTTTATGAATGTTTGCAAGGAATTTGAATAAAAACAGGATGGCTTTTGACATCTGCAGTAGAAAACTGGCCAAGTTATTGCTGAATTTGATTTTTATGCACATAGGATTTTAAATCTTTATTTAAAGTCAATGGACCTGAACCTAAATCATCCAGAGTAAGATTCTGAATGGCCTTTTGCATCCTCTGGATACCACTCAGAATCCCATGGGATTTTCAAGGGTTGTTCGACTACTAGACATAGAGTGAGCTGAGCACTTCTCTGTTTCTGTAAAATCACTCACTGCCTGTGGTTAAACTTGCACCTAAGTTACTGAAAAACACACCCACTTAAAAACTTCTCCCTGCATGCAGTTCTTCATTATTTGTATACTCCTAGCAAAGGAGGAAATCGGCACCAGGACAATGAAGTAGCAGGTCACGTGGAACAGCGGTCTTTATTGGTTTTTTTTTGTTCTTTATTTTTTGTGGGGTTTTGTTTGTTTGTTGTTTTGGTTTGGTTTGGTGTTGGTTCCCCCCCATCAGTAAAATTTTTTTTGGAGTTCACCCCTTCCCCCCCAGTATATTTATACTTATTTATTTGTAAATTGTGGACATGCACTCTGGTAATGCACTATGTAAACTGCAAAACATGCACAATAGATATGTAAAAAAAAACCAAAAGATGAGACAGAGGTGAAAGAAACACTACTTATAATATTTTATTAACTAAATTTAAGCCATTAATAACCTATTAATAAATTAAAATATGAATTTAGTACTGCCTTGCAGCCCTCCAATGGATTGTCTTGCATATCCTCTGGGCTGCATGCACTCCACTTTGGAGATCACTGATTCCTGCTCTCTTGACTCTCCAGAGTTCCACAATTAGTGGAAAGGAAGCAGAGTGATTTTTTTTTTTTGGAGGCAGGAAAATGGCAAGAAGGGATGTAGCAAGATGCTTTGCTCTGCTGATTGTGCAAGGCAGCAACATCACAGTGTGTAGGGATTTTGCTGCAGGAAAGAATGGTTAAGTTTTTCTTTATCATCTGTACTGTTACTATGACACAAAACAGTAAAACATTTATTCTACTGTATCTGAAGTCTAGTGTTGTGTTTTTCATAGAAGGTAGTGGAATTTTGGGAGACCATTACAAATACATAGAGTTTCATTTAGATTTATTCCCTCCTGCTCCCCAGAACAGAGTAGGAATAATAAAACATTCAAAATTGAAGCTGTCTTGACAGTAAATTAAAACTTTGCTCATTGGAAAGACACAGGACGAAACTAGGGGGATAAAAGCTGGACACTCTTCATGCATAAATTCACAAATTCTGCCATTTCAAAATGACATTTTGCTCTTTGTCTGCCAGATGAGCAGTGCTTGACTGCTAAACTAATGGAACGTTGGGAAGTAAATGGGACGGCGATGCTCTTAAGAGCAGCCATCTGGAGGAGCAGTGGGCAGTTTCACAGATGCAGTGGTTTGACAGCTTTAAAGTGAGTCCAAGCAAGTTACCAACTTTGTTATCAAGAAAGAAGGGACACAGCATAAATGTTGTTTTCTTCTATATTAAGCTTCCCCTCTTATGTAACTTAGTCTGTTTTAAAAGACACCCCTTTCCTTCCTGCCATTGGCAGCATTTTGTGCTATAACCTAAAACAAAACACTTCACATTTGTTTTTTTTTCATTTCTTCCCCATTCTGTTCTTTCAAGGGATTTTTAACTGCACCTGAAATCACTTTAATACCTGCATCTCGTTCATATGTTGTGTTCTACCTTACTCAGCAACTGTTCTGAGAGCCCTGTTTCCTGTCATTTCTGTTTTGAGTTTGGTCAGCTCTCTTTTAATTTGCTGCTCTTTGTCTTGTAAAGTAGTTCAGACTCAAAAAGTTAATTCCTCAGGGATGAATTGTTTGATGTTAAAGAACGTTTTCATAGAATGTTGTGTTTTTCATCCTCCCCTTTAAGTGATCCTCATCAGTTCTAATTCTTTATTCTTTTTAGTAGTAGAGGTGTCTTTCAAACTGTTTCCCTTTTACATGATCTTACTGCAGCTCACAAAATCTGTCAAGGCAGACAGCTGCAGCTTTTTCTGTCTTGGTTACTGATTTTTGCAGAGGAGAGAAGCAGAGTTAGGCTTTGTGGCACCACTAGTACTCTTTTGAGGTGAGTTATACTGTTTTGCTGCTGGCATGATCCTAGTTGAAGGTTGGTTGAGAAAGAGCAAGGTTGAGAGACCCTGGCTGCTTTCTGATCAGGTCTCTAATGATAAGATATGAACTTGTTAGTGTCTTTGGTTTAGTTATTATTTTCTGCATGAATGCTTGTCTCCGGTGACTTTCAGGTGTGCTTGTCAGTTATGACAGGGCAGAACTGTTATTGCTCTGTGTGAAGGACAGACCAGATGCATTCTTCTGGCCTCACACTCCAAGTGCAACTATTATTGTCTTCAGGTGACTGCTCTGTGTAATGGTTTGCTTCCTTCCCAGCAATCTGCTTAATGGCACAGGGAGCACCACTGCAGTGTAGGTAATATTATTTTTGAATAACAACGACCAGCTGTCTTGCATTGCTCTGCTTAACAATGTCAACTTTAATTTGTGGTCCTTCTTAAGCTGATACAAACCCTCTGAGGGTAACTGCTGAAAGAGAGGTTATTGCTTAGTTCGTTTGAAAGAGAGCTAAGTTGTGGCCTATAATGCTGCAGATGTAAATTAGGCTACTTTGGGAAATGATAGAACCTGTCTGGCTTAAAGGCAAGCCTAAATATAGCCAGAGAAGTCTTTTAAAGACTTAGAGGTGAATCATCAACTTCAATTCAAAACAAGTTATTTTCTTTTTAACTGGGATGCTTAATAAATAAGCCTTCCTAATCTGGCCTGTTTTATTATCTGAGTATCCTCCTGAATACATTCACTAATCTATTTTTTCATGTGCTGTCACATGAAATTATGTCTTGTCTGAGCTCAGATAAAGAATTCCAAGCTCTTTCACCCAGAAGGAGTTACCTTAAAAAGGCAGTTAAAATGGTATTTCTGCTGCCTGTGCAAAACTGCCTACAGCTGAAAACTCTTGGAAGAACAAAATGCATTGACATTGCCTGAATAATATTCTGAATGCTGATTCCAAATGTGCATTTGAACTTGTGCATCTTTGAATGTCCCTTGGTGTCATTTAGGCCACATCAAAAAACTCTGAAGTGGCCTGACACTTTAGTGACTTACATGGCTGGAACAGAACCCATCTCTTGTTTTCTCTAAGTAAACGAAAATGTGTCATTCCAGCCACTGAGACCAGGCTGAAGGAATGTTTGTAGTTAGCCGGCCTGAGGAGGCTTACTGCTGTAATTGCACTGGTAGGTGCTTTCTGGGGTGCCAGTCACTGAGTAGAACTGCTAGGCTTTGGTGAGAGATGTGGAGAATGTGGTGTGAGCAACGGGAGCTGCAGTGGAAGCTCTTGCTCCCTGGTACCCGAGCATGCAGTGTCAGCCCACTAGAGGTCCTCTCCAGTGTGCTTTTGAGTCCTTCCTCATACCGGGAAAGCAGGCTTTCTTTGCCAGCAGTGCCCTAGCACAGCAATACTCTTCGGTTGGTGGTGTGGTTTTTTAACGCTTGTCTGTGATACCAATAATGCATCTGTTTTATGTGGATTCTCCTTTCCTCCTTTTAGCCACTCGCTGTAGCTGGCAGTCAAACGGTTTGAAACTAGATCCCCTGACATTCTTTTTATTGTGAGGTAGCAGCATTTAGTTTGCTAGGATGATCGGGTTTGGGATAAAATACTAGAAATAAGCTACATCTAAAATTGCAAATTGATAGGAACCCTTGAATCCCTTTGGAAGCAGAACCTGCAGAATGAGTGTTTAAGGACAAACCCTGTATTCATCTGCCTCAGGCTGAGTAAACTCTAGCTAACATCTGGTAAATACACTTGCTTTTCTGTGGTCTTGGTTCCATGGTTTTGTGGTGCATGCTTCTTACCTCCTCCTTACAATGCTGTAGCTTGATGTGGCGTAGCAGTGTGAGGTTACACTTCAGAGCCTTCCTGCTACATTCCTTGCTGTTGTGATACATATTACCATTGCTGTAGAGAAAGCAAGAAAGAATGTAAGTTGAAGATGCATGGATCTTAAAGCAGAAATAGCTGCCACAGGGGAGAGCACATGAGTTATTCCAAAGTACACTGTTGAGTTCCACTTGTGTTTCCCAGGGTGAAGCCTAGTAATTTTTGCTCTACAGCAATGCAAGCTCTAGAAGACATTCACCTGATACTAGTGGATTATTTTTCCTTCATTTTTTCAAGTTCAGGGAGTGAATTAGAGTGCCAGTGGAACCACTGGAGTTTTCTTGTTTGCACTTACACTGGGATGGGTGGGCCAGGAGTATTTTGACTTGAGTCCAAGTAGATCTGGCATCTTTGCTAGGATACTTTGGGAGAGCAGGTTTGCATCTACTGTTGATATTTTGTCCCAGTGCTGAGACTTCAGCTTAAGGCAGAAAAGAAAAATGGCAAAGTGAACAGGAGAGATGAGGTGAAGGCTGACTTGAGATCGTGGATGGAATCTAACAGGAAGATGTTGCCAGCATTAAGCCCCTGTGACACTTTATGTATTTGTTCCAGGGCTTTTTAGGCTTTTTTAGGTCCACTTAAGAGGACCTGTGTGGGAAAATCAATATATTAAGTGCCAAAATTGCTGAAGTTATAATGATCAGAATAACTTTGGTTCATGGGATCAGGAAGATTGTTAGTCTGGTAGACTAAATCAAGAATTAACTGAAGCAGAATTTACTGGAGAGGAAAAAACAAGGAAACCCATAAAACCTGAGCTAGTGACCTGAAGAGCCTTATTCCTCATCAGTTTAGGAAGTTTATCATGTTATATATTCCCAGGGGGTTGGTGGGAATACTTTCCTCAAGCAGCAAGGAACTGAATTCTGCAGTTTATTTCTGGAAGTTTTTTGCCAATGAGACTTCAGCCAAATCCTACAATACCATGTCTTTGGGGAGCGTGGGGGAGTGGGATCTTGACAGGGCTACTATAGAAGGTGGTTCTTTGATCTGCCAAATTGCTACTGAATCTCAGAGAAAACTTTCTGCCAGAAGGTGGATCTCAGAAAATGGCTCTCCTTAAGTGGTGGATCTGTGTGTGCTCTCTTGAGGCACAACAGATTTTGTTTCAGCAGCTATGGCTCACCAGCACAACAGGAACCTTCTATTACCTCCTACTGTGTGTATTAGCCCCTCTTGTTTAGCTCTCACTTACAACACAAACATGTTTCTCATATATTTTGTTCTTCCTTTAACAAGAACTGAATAAACAAAACCCATGGGCTGGCTCTGACTTAGTCTCTTGCTTTAGTTAAATATCAGCTTTTTTACCAGGTTAATGAATTTGTAATTCACTGAAGTTTATATAAAGCATCCTGGACTTTATTTACCAAATTGTATGGATTTGAGTTCTAGATGGCTGTAAATAGCTGGAAGGGTTTGGCATTTTCTTTGGCAGAAGTCTCAAAGAAGTTCTTTTCGTGGCTCATTGCTGAGGAGGAGGCTAGGTTCAATGGGAAGGTACATTCTGAAAGGTTAGGATTGAGTGTTCAGAACTGCTCATGTGCAAAGTTCTTTTCACAGAAGCTTGCCAACAACATCCTTTGAGAAATTGCGTGTCTTTGGTCACCACCCATCTTTTGCTGCTGCTTCTTAGTAATTTCCAGTTGGTCAGTAAACAGTTGTGCACGCCAAGCCATATTTTTTGTGTGCGAAGACAGAAGTGTCAGGAAGATGCTAAATGGCCACAAAGTTTTATTGAAGCAATTTATTGTAAAGTAAAAATATCAGGGATTGGCATTAAGAGCAAAGAAACTTATCTCAATAGTTATTTCAAATTGCCCTTGTAAGCTGTCCTGTGAGTGAATGGGCAAATGGAGATTCAGGTGGTCTGTGGATAGTAGGATTTAAATGGATTTTTGCTAAATTTAGCTCATGATAAATGCCAAGTGTTTTCAACAAGAATTGTAAACCAGGAGGAAAACAGCTATGACAGATTTTGCAGGTCTTTTCTGCTCATCTTATGTGTGTGGTAGCTTATGGGGTACCTCTCCCATAGCAGAAATAGAAGATACGGTGTGTGAGGCTAGTCTGTATAGATCTTCCTGGTCATAACTCTATTGCTTGCTAAGCCCTGTCCAGCTGTGTTTTAGGAGGTGCTCAATGATTAAAAAGGTTTGGAGAATAACTGACTGTCATTGGCTGCTACAATAATAATACAATAAACCAGGTTGGACACTCTGGGGCTTTTCTGATACAGTCCATATGTGTGGCAAGAGGGACTATATTATATTGAATCTCTCTGCTTTTTTGGTGCCACATCCTCTCTTTTGCTGTTGGAAACAGTGATATTGTGGTCCTAAATGATGTGGATGTCTGTCCTGACTTGAAGAAACTTTGACCTTTAAAAAGCTTTCAGAAAAATGAACTTTTAAAATGTGGATGTGGTATAGATTTTGTTCAGGTCATTAGAGTGTGAGATAAGGGATTCATTACTCTATTTTTTTCTTTTTTTCTTTTTTCTGTTTTCCTTTCCCCCCATTTCCCTTTGTTTGCTTTCTTTGGTTTCAGTGGTTTGGTTGCTGCAGTTTATGGCTAGCCAACTGTCCATATATTTAGCAAGGTCAGAGACATTAGCCAGTGCATGGAACATTTTGGGGAAGAAAGTTTTAATGGGACCTCACTGGCAATGCACAGATGGTAGAGAGCAGCAAAGATACCAAGAACAGGCTAGCTACTGTAGATTAAGTTGGTAAGGTGGCAGTGCTTTGTGCTCACTGTGTGTAGAATAAAGTTGGAAGCTGAAAACGATCACAAAAACACAGTGTTTGTTTTTCCTGCCCTCTTAGTTTGTTGGTCTCTGCACACATGTACAAGAGACATGGCTGCTGCATTAGCAGTAACTTCACTGCAAGCTAATCATTGCCAAGCTCAACTATTGAAAGAAGCTGTCTATGCGGACAGGATCTGTGCATGAGATCAAGGGATCTCATCTAACCTTAGAAACATTTTGAGACTCTTAAATACTTGTTTTTGTAACCTTTAAATGACATTTCCTGTTTAGTAATTAATTATTCAGACTTAATGCTCCCTAATGAATCTTGCTATTTGAACATAGATAATGTGTTTTTAAGAGCTTAGTGGCAGTTGAGTGCTTCTGGAAAACAGTAGCTGTTGGGACTTAAACAATAACAACACAGGAAAAAAAAATCCACAAAGCCTATGTGGCTTGTTCTTTTTGTGGTTACCTTGAGGTACTTCTCAAACAGTGAATTTGAGGTAAGTTACTATGGGTTTCAGGAGCTATATCAATAGCTGTGAATTTTGAGTACCAGATTTGTAGTCCTTTAGAAGGGCTTTTTCCCCTTTGATGCTTGAGAAGGATAATGAGACTTGCCAAGAGCAGCTATCTGCTCATTTTATTTACTAGCTAACCTGGTGGCTTTTAGTCTTTAAATTATTTCAGTTGTGAGGAGACATAGAATAGAATAGAATAGAATAGAATAGAATAGAATAGAATAGAATAGAATAGAATAGAATAGAATAGAATAGAATAGAATAGAATAGAATAGAATAGAATAGAATAGACCCAGACCAGGTTGGAAGAGACCTTCTAGATCATCACGTCCCACCTATCATGCAACACCACCTAATCAACTAAACCATGCAACCAAACACCCTATCAAGTCTCCTCCTGAACATCTCCAATGATGGTGACTCCACCACTTCCTTGGGCAGCCCATTCCAATGGGCAATCACTCTCTCTGTGTAGAACTTCTTCCTAACCTCCAGCCTAAATCTCCCCTGGCTGTGTCCTCTTGTTCTGGTGCTGGTTGCCTGGGAGAAGAGACCAACCTCTGCCTGGCTACAACCTCTCTTCAGGGAGTTGTAAAGAGCAATAAGGTCTCCCCTGAGCCTTCTCTTCTCCAGGCTAAGCAATCCCAGCTCCCTCAGTCTCTCCTCATAGGGCTTGAATAGAATAGTCCAGGCTGGAAGGGACCTCCAAAATTCATCCAGTCCAACCTCCCTGGAGTCAGCAGGAACATCCTCAACTAGACCAGGCTGCCCAGGGCCTCACTAAGCCTCACCTTGAGTATCTCCAGGGAAGGGGCCTCAACTGCCTCCCTGGGCAACTTGTTCCTGTGTTCCACCACCCTCATGTTCCTAACATCCAATCTAAATTGGCCCCTCTCTAGTTTGAAGCTGTTGCCCCTTGTCCTGTCACTGCAGGCCTTTGTAAACAGTCTCTCTCCATCCCTTACGAAGTGGCCTAATGTATGTATACAGACAATCCTTTAGGAGTATGTCTTCATGCTTCTCCTTTCCACTTCAAAATAGTAATCAGACTGAAAATCTGACATTTCTCATCCTGAGGTTTGGACCTTGTAACAGCTGATGGTTGTTCTGTTGGAATTTGCCTGTACAAAAATGTTTTCTTCAGGGCTGTGCCTGCTGTGACACAGCTGACTAGAACTGAAGCAGTTCATTTAGAGGAAAATAGACAAGTCTGCCAGAAGAGAAGGTCAGGCTGTGGGAACAAAATAAGGGTGGCAGTGTGGATTATTAGAAGCTCATCCAGTTTGAAGCATCATCCTGACAGGTCACACAATCCAAAGGAAGATGCTGAATCCTTTTGTGCTTGTCTCCTCTCACTTGCTCACTTTGCTAGAGATTAAAAGACCCTACCACCAAACAAACCCAGAACACTATGGGCATGCACGCAGGCAGCAGCTGATAGGTGAAATGTAAGAAACTGCTGATGTGTCCAATTTAAAAATCTAGGGTAGTTATTTAAAGTTTCTCTAATCCATCAGAGCTGTGTTGGAGCAGTGTTTGTTAAAATCAGGTCGCCCCATGCCCTTGGGATTCGAGACCTTGCAGTGAGCTGATCCTCTGCAGACACAAACTTGACATGTAAAATTGTTTTCTGAATATCTGTTTTTTAAGCTCTTCACTTCAGAGCAAAGAAATTATTCTTCCCCACCTGGACATCTGCTTTAGAGCAGGAGAAAAACTCATGATGTCTTTGCAAACTGTCCTGTCTCATTGCATTTTGTGAAGTATGAATGGGAGGCTACTGCTTCTTTCAGTCCACGCTCTTTATACAGTAAAGAAGGCCATGAAGAGCCAGGGGCATTTTGTTCTTATCTTCATTTCCATTCCTTCCTTACACCCAAGGAGAAAAGGTCTCTTCTGATTTTCTCTAGCCTCTCACTTTGAAACTTAAACCCCTCTTATTAACAGGCAGCCTAACACACCACTACTGGCCTCACAACTCTGTTCATGTCCATAGGTAATGCTTAAACATACACGTGCTGGCACTGCAGGCAAATACAGATGCTGTGTAGGGATGTGGAAGTGTCTGTGGACAGCTATTGCTACAGTTGGTAACCATCAGAAGTAAATCTCACTAGTGTGATTTCCTCTTTGTATAGGAGTTCACATTTCTTTGCAGGAGGGATTTGCATTTTATTTGCATAGGTAGTAACAGTTCTAAGATGTTTATGTATTTTTAGACTTCCAGATCCAAACTTTTCCCTTATGCTCTGTGTCCTGGAGCTCTGAAATACTGAAAACATCTCACAGTCTTGTAATATGTGAATTTTAATGATTAGAGGTCTGAGCTATAAGAAGTAGGCAGGAGTCAAAGGGAACTCTGCTAGCTGGATGGCATGCTTTTGTAGATGATGGAATTTTTTCAGGGTATAAATGACATTTAGGTACTTTCACCATTATGCAGCTATTTATACCTCTGTCCCCTCTCCCTGCAGTCCCCCTGATGTTAAGTATTGTGCTTATACAGAGTTTGAGGTGGAATCCTGTGATTTGATTTAATTCCCCCCCCCCCCCCCCCCCATACACTCAGTCTTTCTTGGGGGTAGGGAAAAATGAGGATAATATTTCAGAGGGAATACTTCATCTTAATGCTCATTATTCATCTCTTGTCTTCAAAGGACATAATTTTTTTTCTCATCCTCTTTTAGATTGTTTTGTTCCTCCTGTCAGTGAGAATGCTGCACTTAGAGCTGCTCGTTATGTGAGGTGAACAGCCCACTCTGTCTTAGTCAATTGTGGTTGCTGTTCTAACAGTTCTGACTGAACAAATGGGGTGATCTCCTGGGAGGCTCTGGAGGTACAGTTGTTGGTTTTGTGATAGTTCTGTTCTTTGTATTACATTTCTTAAGAACAGCACCTAGCTGAGGTTGAATTCCATTGGATGAACAACTGCTGCTACTAGGGCTGCTGAGAAAGTAAAAGCCCCTTAGCAAGTGTCTGGGCTGGGGGGAAGCATTTAACACTATCGTGCTTCCTATTTCTTTGTAGGTATTGTGACTCTTAAGCTAGTCATGTGTGTCTGAGGCTTCCTTATCTAGTGAAATCTCTGTGCAGATGGTCTCTGAATATTTATTCTTGGGAATCCACCTTGTGGCCAACAGCAAAAAAAGTCAAGTTTTTCAGACTGCCGTTCTAAAGCGTTTCTTGTGATATTCCTCTGTCTTTCCACAGCATGCCCTTGGGTCTTTTGACAAGGTAAATATGAGTGCTAGGAACTTGATTACCTTCATTTTTTTTTTCCCAATTTTTGCTGTAGACACATGCCTGTGCTCCAGTGGCAGTGGGATATTGGGAGTTGCAGGATCACTTGCATTCTCTAAACTGGGCAGATTCACAAATGTTTGCAAGATTTGAGCTATAGGTAATGCTTTTCATTGAATGATCTAGACAACATGGATATATTATAATCTGTAGTCTCTGAATAAGATTATCTGTAGCACTCTATTGTATTAAGTCATCAAGACCTGGACCTTGCCTCAAAACAGGGTTGTTTTGTGCTTTGCCCCAGCAGTCCATTTTACAGACAAGGAGTAGGAAAAGTAAGGGACAAGAAAATAATTGTGAACAGATGAAAGCAGATGTATGCCTTGTGGTAGACTAGTTCAAAGGTGTTGCGTTTGCAGAACAGTGTCCAGAAAGAATGAAGAGCTTAGAAAACAATACTACTGCAGTTTTCTGGGGAATGTTAGAGGGAGAGATGCTCAGCTGCAGAAGAAAGGAAATTCCAGGTTAGGGAGGCCTGTGTGGAAGGAAGCATATAACAGTGCAGAAGGGCATGGAGATATAAATATAGAATGTCAGTAAAAGTGTATGACTCATACTGCTGTAGTAGCATAGTGCAGAATTTATTTGCAGAAGTACAGAACAAAAACCCTATGGTATACTATGATGCATTTGCAAAGAGTTTTCCATAGCTGGTTAATGTTTTATGCATCCTGGGTTTTTTTTTTTTTTTGAGGCCTTGCTAAATTGTGCTTTGATTTTTCTTTTTTTTTTTTTTTTCCTTTCTTTTTGTTAGGACTTTGTTTTTAGATGAAGAGTTAAGTCCTCTATTGAACCTTGAATGCAGCAGTTCTGTTTTCAGGGTAGAGATGAGTTAGATTTGTTTTAAATCATGTAACTAAATTTAGCCAGCAATCTGCATTTTAAGGCATTGCTATTAAAAGTCTAAAAGTGAGATATGTATCGTAGTTTGAATTTAAAATGAGCCAGAGGCACAGCTGGGGAGGCAGTCATGACTCTAATCATGAGTGGAGAGAAATGAGAAGGGAATTTTCTCCTCCTGCAGGATGAATGCAAAGTGAAATAGGTGCCTTAACATCTACCCCTGGGCGCCCCCCCATCCCTGGCTTTGTTTCCTGTTTGCATGGACTTCATCACCACCAACAACCTCTGCATTTTCTTTTCTGAGCCAGGATCATGTATCTGTTTGATATCAGCAGCATAAACACAACTTTATGAGCATTTAAGTTCTTACATTTTAATTTTGTTTCAGTTTATTTAGAGGTTTGTATGGTACTTGACATTTCCAGTCCCTCCTCTAAAAGCAAAGCAGCCTTTATTCCATCTAAATCCCAAACCCAGAGGCAGGACTTGCAAGGTAGCTGGAGGTTTTTGGAATTTGCCATACTCAAAAGTTCTTTTTGTCCTATCTTTCAGAGCAGTGAAGCATGCTATTAAGTGTGTGAATAATCCCATTAACTGAATGTTGCCCATCTCAAGACAGAAATTGGTGTAACTATGGAAGCAAAAATAGAGAAAATATGCCTGTTTGTAATGAATGGAAGTCAAAGCTGTTTAGGTGTTTAATGGTGTAGGCAGTCCTGATAAAGTTGTATCTGTTGGTAAAGTGCATGATGAATTTAGCATGCCATATCAACCTGTAAGTTATCTCTAGCCTATCATACAGAAGATTGAACTAGCCTAATACAGGACTGCCTTTAGCAATATTTGCTGTTTCCAAGCTTCCAATTCCCAAGGCAGTTTTTCAGCCAGATCGATTCCTTGGCTGGGTTTGCCTTCCTTGTCGCAAATAGTTCAAGCACAATGAAGGCTGCTGGCCTAGAGGTGAGAACAGCTGTGTCCAAAGTTTCTCCAGGTGTCTTGGTGTAAACTGTTGCCTAAGGAATTCTCAGTCTGTGCTTTGAACATTTTAGTCTGTGCTGAAAGGCTGTCATAGTCCTGGTGTCTTCACTTGGAGAGTCTTCCACATCCTCATAGCCTTATCTGCCTAGCTGAGTGTTTCCATTACAGAACATTAACATACAAGTCATTGGGGCTTTTATGTCTTGGTAACTCCAGAAGGCTCTGAGGCTTCATGATGTTCCCTTATGCTGTGTCTGCTTATATGAATGCTGTGCAACAGAGTTCTTCCTGGTTGGATGCATTATTTTTCATGATGTATGATTGTCTTCTAGGTTGATTTCTTCTGTCCTCTTTTTGGTAAGCAATGGGAATGGGTCACAGCGAGAAGCCAGTTGTTTGCACATAATAGATGAGCCACTGATTCTAGTGGTGTGAAATCCCTAGATGTCTTGTTGGTTTGCCTTGCCCACACACTTGAGGTTAAATTGGTCACCAATTTGGGGAAATTTGATGTAGCTTAGAAAGGGAGAAATTTTTGGCCCACTTGAAGAGGAGTTTTACCTGACAAATCTGTAGCTATTGCAGGATGGCTGCTGATTCTTTCCCTGTGGCACTTGTGGCTTTTCATTGCAGGTTTAAACCTGTTTGTAGGGTGACTGGAAACCCATGTGAGCTGCAGCACATTGAGTAGATGCTCTATGGACTGTTCTGAACAGTGGACTGTTCTGAATTAGCTATGTACTGCAACCTGTCACTGCTGAAGGCTGGAAATGGCAATTGAAACAATCTCTAGTTTTTATTTGCTGATGTCCCTGAAATGCTTGTCCTGTTTAGTCTGAACTTTCCTGAAGAGGCATGACCTCAATACTGTGCATAGATTTGTACTTTAGTGATACATTTTTAATAGCTATTATAAAAGAATATGGAGAAAAAAACCCAAACCAAAACAGGAGCATGTCCTGTTACATAAAGTTGCAGAAGCCTGTAAGGAGGTCATAGAAAGAAGATGTGTTAAGAGATGTGGGCAGCTCTGGGACACTGAACTCCTGGGTGAGAGGATGAAGGGGCCATTTCAACCTTAGTTGGAGCAGGTAATCCTGTATACTGAAACCATGCACAGGTACTGAAGGTGTGGTAGTGATGCCTGGTTCCCAGCTGCTGAATTAAATCTGTCTTCAGCCAAGAAGGAATTAGGGATGGATGGATGTTTTTCTATATGGCTGCCCTGCATAAAGGCTGTTTCTAGGTAGATGAGGAAGTTTTCTCAGAATGCAACCATTAGTGTTTGTCCTGAAGAACAGCAGAGATCTGTAGCTGTGGGAGAAGTGTTGGTTTGCCCTGTGTGGGGCAGGGAGGAGGCAGAGGCAGCCTCTAAATGTCAATCTTTAATACCTGCTCCTATGAATTTTCATGTGAAAGGTGACATTAGGAATTTTAGATAGAACTTCCTATTTGAAGTCAGAATGAGATTAAGCATTCAGTATCAATATCCAGAGTTCATTTGAAAAGTAATTGTTAATGCAACCATGAACTGAGATAGCCTAGATGAACTCTTTCATCTAGTATTTATGAAAGAAGAGTTCAAAGCTTGCCTGGATACCAAGTAAAGACTTCAAGGAGATAACATTGGTACAGTCATGATACTATCTGAAAATGGGAAAACTGATACAAAGATGAATCTGAGTCTAGGGAAAATAAGTACATTTAAATATCCCTATTTGTCTGTTGTGTTTTGATGAGAAACTAACCTGGTTTTAAAACCAAAATGCTTTAAAAAAAATATATTAATCTTTTAAAATTGTTAATTCTCTGCAAATACTTGTGTGGCTGAGCAGATTGATCGAGTACTAAAAGGGAGAAATGACGTGTTCCAGAGCCTCAGCAGCACCATAGAGCAGCACATAAGAGCTTCAGAGTCAGAAAGGAAGCAACTGGAAATGATTTACGTGATGTTGTTGGGTTTGCAATGCCCCAAAGGTTGTGAGCTTGTAATTTTGAGGCCATTCTCAACTGTCTGTGCTTTGTGATAGTGTAAGGACAGAAGGATGATGTGGAGAGAAAGCAGAGGAGCCTTTCTGGTTGTGGATTGCTAGTGTAGTGCTGCAAGCCCTTGCATACATGCATATACATCCATATTCTGGGGGGGCCATGAGCATGTGTTTCAGATGATTTGCTGCTATCCTGATGCGCACTGCTGTGTTTACAGTTCAGAGACCAGGAGGAAACGATCTGTATGAGCACGCAGAATCTCCACTGATGTAGCATACTGTTGTAGGTACTGTTTGCTTAAGGGCCTGCTGGGAAGTTTTCCTTAAAAATCTTCTGGCCTCTGTCCTCTTCTTCCAGCTCTCTGAGCTCCTGTACTGCATGTTTCAGTCAGGCTGTGCACTGGAATGGTAGAGCATGCATGAATTGTCTGTTCCCCTATTAATGCCAAATGGTATTGAGCCCTCTGGCCTTTATGTGATGGAGTATTTGCCTGCTGAAAAAGGCATGGTTGCATTGAAATCATCTGGGACAATGTGGATGCTCACACCTGAGAAGTGGAGGTGCCTTCTGGAATTGGAGCCTCTTTGTTCAGAACAGGGCAAGGGCAAGGTTCTCAGAAGCATTGTTAGTATCTTGGAACAACTGGGAAAGTTTTCAAATGTTGTTTGCTTCTTTCTTTGACACAGGTTGTAGAGATACCTCCTGCCTTTCATGCTCTCTTACTGTATAGAGTCTGGTACAGAATACCTCATTTTTTGATGCCTCAGCCCCTTCCATGGTTGATGTACTTTGTCCAGTTGACTCATCACTGTGTATGTTGTTTTGACTTCTAATTAAAATCTGTTCTAGTCTAATATTAGACCAACACTCCTCCTTATATCACCCTTCATTCTGAAGTAATTCATCCAGCAACCTCCTTACTCTGTATGACTAATGTCTTTTTCTCAAATATTCTTAGAATGTTTTAAAATACCATCTATATTATAAGCAGCACAGTAGCAATACCTCTCTATACAATTCCTTAATGCTTTCTGTCATAACTCAGTGCTTTTTTTTTTTGGGGAGGGGGGTGTGTGTGTTTGATAAGGCCAACCTTTTGGGTGGAATTTTCCATGCAGTGGTGTTTGCCTTAGCCTGAAATTTCCACCTGAGACCAACTTCATAATTTTTTAAATTATTATTTTTATTCCTGTTTTAAAATTTAAATTTTTAATTAATTTACATTTTTTAATGTTTGTTTAGTTTTTGTCTTTCTCTGCTCGAACTAGAACCAGTATTTCCTAGAGAAGACACTTCTGAATCATAGAATCAATAAGGTTGGAAAAGACCTCAAAGATCAAGTCCAACCTGTCACCCAATACCTCGTGACTAACTAAACCATGGCACCAAGTGCCAAGTCCAGTTCCCTTTTGAACATCTCCAGGGATGGTGACTCCACCACCTCCCTGGGCAGCACATTCCAATGGCTAACAACTCTTTCTGTGAAGAACTTTCTCCTCACCTCCAGCCTAAACTTGCCCTGGCGCAGCTTGAGACTGTCCTCTTGTTCTGGTGCTGCTTGCCTGGGAGAAGTATGAATTGATTTGGTGGTGAAAGGTGCTTGTGGAGGAAGAAGCTGGAGATAGTCAGGGAAGGCAGGCATAAGGAAGCAGAGAGCACAGGACAGTACCCTTCCTTATCCCACAGGGAGATAGCAGCAAAAACAAGGAGACAGGGGAAGGAGAAAGACCAGCTATGGATGTGTTTAAAGGGGTATGGTTAGCGTGATGATCCTGTGTGCAACAGCCAAGGTGTGCAGAGAAGCAATGATGCTTGTCAGTCCCAGGAATGGCTTCAGTGGAACATCTCCAACGGTTTTGCCAGCTTCCTGAGGGCTCATAGCGAGAGAATGACTGCTCTCCATGCAGCATGTGGGTGATGTGGTGGTACCAACAGAGAAATGAGGTGGAAGGTGAGGACTAGCTGCAAGTTTCGTATGGCAAAGGGAGTTCAGAGCATTGCCTCTTTGCTTGCCTTTGCTGGGCATTCATGTTGTGGCCTTGGGCAGTGCATTGTCTCAGTATCTCCATCCTTCTACACGCTAGTAAACTGTTCACCTGCCTGCCTTGAGGGAAGCAGTGAAGAGGACTATTATTGCCGGCACTCAGCTTCTGTTAGGTTCTGTGGCAGGAAAGACAGATTGCTTTTGTTTTATTTTTTAAAGGATGCCTGGACAGATGTGTTTGGCTGGAAAATAGAAATGTTTGACCACTAGTGGGAAACTGAGTATGGGAGGAGGAATGCTTACTGAAAAAAACTGGAGCAAATCTGGGAATGAATTTCTGCTAATAAATGAGACCTGAGTTGGTGAGCACTTGGGCATTCAAGAAGTTCTTAAAAGCACCTGCAACTTGTTTCCCCTATAGTGATAAAAAGCAAAAAGTCAATTATGAATATTTCCTAAAAGGTCTGTTTGGTTTAGTATGTCTAAGTGATTCTGTACCTGCTTGTCCAGTGAAAGAAAATGGCTGCTATGAGTGTTTTGTTTTAGCTGAGTGTAGCTGACTGCAGTCTGGGTTTATTCTTTACTGTATGCTTGCATTCTTCAGCTCCACTGGATTTACAGAAATCATTTGCAATAACAGAGATGAGAATACTTCAAAGCCTTTGTAAGGCTGAATAAAGCCACTGGGATCATGCTATTTCTGATTCTGTTGCTTCCATTTCAGCTTGGTGTTACTGTTGAAATTTCAGTGTAGGGCCTCAATACAGAATTGCAGAGTGAACCTTAAGGAGAGCAATAGCCACAGTAGAAGAAAAATGGCCAAACTTGTATGGCCATGAAATGGCCATGGCATATGAAATGATATGCTTTGGGCTTCTGAGAGTTGAAATGCTTAAGTTAAGATATGGTCCTTGGGGTCCGTAGAGCAGTGTCTGGGTAGAGCTTGAGAGCCTGTGATATATTAATGATCTAAGTAGATGTTACAGAAATTTTCTGGCTTCATATTTCATAAAACTCAGCTTCATTTCCTATAGTGGATATGAAATAGAGCAGTCTGCCCAGTCTTGTCTGTCCTTGTCCACTCTACTCACTGGCTTCTGCATAGGTGCTGTAACCTGGTCTGATGTAAAAGCCTGAAGCTTAGTCTATGTTTGTATTGGGTATGCAGCATACTGACATAAGAATCTTCTTGCAACATTTTTGCAGCTGGAGATGTTTGTAGCAGAGATCTATACAAATTGCTAAGTAAACATAGCACCTCCAGAAGAAGAGTGGTTTTTAAACTGCAACCTGTTTGCTAATCTCTGACAGGTACACTGGTGGTTCTAAGGGGACTTGAAATGCCATAGCCTAACAGCATGAAGCTACTAGATTGAAAGATCTCACTTGTATCCAAAGTAGGGTATGACTAGTTTCAATTTTTCCATGAACTGTCGGAAGCTCCAAAGGAAGGAAATCTTTTGTGCCCTTGAGAGAAAAGGACAACTAATTTTATCCTTTAATTATTTCAGGGAAGCTTTATCTGAGAGAGTGCATCTGAAAATCTTGCAGTGGTTGGAGTACAAGTTGCCACCACTAGCAGATTTCCAAGAAAAATGGCATATGTTCTCTTGTATTTTTATTTATATATATATATATATATATATATATATATATATATATATATATATGAAGGTAGAGGTTTTCAGTTTATTTATGAGATACATTATCAGCTTAAACTTCACATAGCACCAGTGCCCACCTTTGTCCTCTTCAGGACAATTTAACAGCACCCAAAGGAAAAGGAAGATGTCCAGGT
Organism: Picus viridis; assembly: GCA_033816785.1. Lineage (NCBI taxonomy): Eukaryota > Metazoa > Chordata > Aves > Piciformes > Picidae > Picus > Picus viridis. Next base: position 6,759,011 of record CM066584.1, read on the forward strand.
TTCCCAAGGTTTCTGTTGTGGCATGCATTAAGAAAACCCTCATTTGTCACCTCTGAGTGGTGTGATGGGTATGCCCTGCTCCTGACCCTTCTGTGGGCTGTGTCTTTACTGACTGACATAGGAAGAAGTGTGCATGCTTAGCTGACTTGCTTGATTTCATGGTATTTTCCTCATATCCGCATCATCTGGTTTTATGTCTTGATGAATTGAGTTCAATTCTGAAGAGGAGCTTAAGTCTATACCTCACTCAAGGTCATTGCAGACTTCCTTTGGGCTGGAATGTGGGTTGCTGCTTGTAATTAGAACCAAGTTGAGAACATACTGGTTGTGTTGTGTGTGGTGCAGCTGCCACGCTGGAGGGAAGGGATGCCATCCAGAGGGACCTTGACAGGCTGGAGAGGTGGGCACCAGCCAACCTCATGAGGTTCAACACGACCAAGTGCAGGGTCCTGCATCTGGGTCGAGGCAATCCCAGGCATAAATACAGGCTGGGCAGGGACTGGCTGGAGAGCAGCCCTGAGGAGAGAGACTTGGGGGTGCTGGTGGGTGAGAAGCTCAACATGAGCTCTCAATGTGCACTTGCAGCCCAGAAAGCCAATCAGCTCCCGGGCTGCATCAAGAGAACTGTGGCCGGCAGGTCAAGGGAGGTGATTATCCCCCTCTACTCAGCTCTGGTGAGACCCCCACCTGGAATACTGCATCCAGTTCTGGAGCCCCTATTACAAGAGGGATCTGGAGGTGCTGGAAGGTGTCCAGAGAAGGGCCATGAGGATGATCAGAAGGCTGGAGCACCTCTCCTGTGAGGACAGACTGAAGGAGTTGGGGCTGTTCAGTCTGGAGAAGAGAAGGCTCTGAGGTGACCTCATTGTGGCCTTCCAGTATCTGAAGGGGGCTACGGGAAGGCTGGGGAGGGACTTCTCAGGATCTCAGGTAGTGATAGGACTAGGGGGAATGGAATGAAGCTGGAGGTGGGGAGCTTCAGGCTGGATGTGAGGAGGAAGTTCTTCCCCATGAGAGTGGTGAAGCCCTGGAATGGGTTATCCAGGGAGGCGGTTGGGGCGCCGTCCCTGGAGGTGTTTAAGCCCAGGCTGGATGAGGCTCTTGGCCAGCCTGATCTAGTGTGGGGTGCCCTGCCCATGGCAGAGGGGTTGGAACAAGATGATCCTTGTGGTCCCTTCCAACCCTGACTGATACTATGATATAATTTTTTTTCAATTGGAAGCCCAGAAGGCATAGCTTTTCTCTCCTTACCTGCAGAGATCTATTTAGTTCATTAAGAAAGTAAAGCTGTCACTTAGTGTGACTTTAGTGGTTTTTTTGCATGTGGTGTTTTTGCTGTGGTAGTTGGTTTGCTTGTTTGGTTTGGTTTTGGTCTTTAAATTTTAAACATTGGGAACTGAAGGTAAGAAGCATTGCTTTATGGTTGTTGTCCACATGGAGAATGGACTTCTGGGTGTTAGTTCCGCAGCAGTGAACCTGATACGATATATGGAGAGGAGGATGATCCACGTACTGCTGGCTTCATTTAAAGTTATCTTTCCTTGGCCAATTTGTGATTCCTGTGCAAACAAACTGGTGCATTTCCAACACTTAATGACAACTGTGATGATGTTCCTGATGTTGCTGTCCTGAGAGCTGTTACTCTGCTAACAGAACTTGTAACAGAAGGTAACTTCTATTAGGGAAACATAAACTGTCTGTTAAATACAGGCCATGAGATGCAAAGACTGGGAGTAGGGAAGCATCTTTTATGTTTTGTCCTGCTGCTAATCTAAAAATGTCCTTTGTATAACCAAAGTGTATATATTGCATGCAGAATGTCCAGGTTATGCAGCTTTACTGACATGGCTTCATTTATATCCCAGGCCAACCTACAGATGCTATTCTGCTAGAAATCAAGTTAATGAAGTTTGAGTACCCATGTAGAAGTACACTGTAATACGTCTTTAGCTGGTTTTCTGTTTGTGGGTTGGTGGATTTGGGGTTGGTTTGTTTGCTTTTTTTTCCCTTAGCTCCTAGAACAAAGTTCTCAGTAAGTTTCTGAAGCTGTAGATAAAATGCATTTGGAAGTGTTGCTCTGGCTCTGAACCAGTATCCAGATGTTCCAGGAACCTAGTGAATAAGTAATCTTGAAATGTGTTTTGTCTTTAGAAACTGGCAAGGTATTCACCTGGGGCAGAGCAGACTATGGGCAACTCGGAAGACACGCAGTGATTCCTGATGGGCCGGAGGCATGCACGGCATCTGAACGACACTTGGAGCTGTTGTGTAGCACCCCTGTTGCAGTGCTTTGCCTAAATGGAGCATCTCAGGTGAAGAAGAAAATTGCTGTTTCTCCCCTGCCCCCTTTTTTTGGTGTGCATTAAAATAATCAGAAAAATTTCCCAAGAGAACACTTTCTAAAGCTGTGGCACAAGCACTTGCAGCTCTTCCTTTAAGCTCAGAATTCAATATGATTCACTTAGAATTTATAAAAATGCTTTTGCATGCAGAAGCTGTTTTTTCCTTGGTGGAACCAGAGTTACCACTTGCTATGTTCTTTCAGATGTCAGTGTGTGCAGGATGTAGCTGCACCTGCAATACAGCTGAACAGGTGAGGAGGGATGTTGCCCAGCTGCAGCACTACTTTTGTCTGAAGCCCCCTGTAACAGTTTAGCCAGTGGCCTGTCTCTAGCTGATAAATAATAATGCTACAGCTCAGGCTATCTAAGCACATAATGAGTATTTCTCTACCTTATAACATCCTGGAGTATTATTGAAGGTATTCTTTTTACATGTCTAATTCAATATTAAATGATTTATACTCAAGCATAAAGATGATCAGAAAGAAAATATTACTCAAGTTGTTTGCTGTGGTCTGACACAACGTGCAACCTGTGCTGCCTACAAACCTCCTGGAATGTGATGGCAATTGGCCTGTGGCAGGTGATGGGCAGGTCCCATCTGGGCAGATAACCAGTCAAAAGGTGTATATGTCTGTGGGGTAGCTGGCAGTCAAATTGCAAGAGGTAAGCACAGGCTGACAGTTCCAGCTGCGGTGCATGTACTGCACCTCTGTCTCCTGGCAGTCTCCTATGGTGAGACTTTGGTTAGAACAGTCAGCCTCTGCCCTTTCCCATCATCAGCGTTCTGTGGATGTGTGCACTTGCAGATGTGGAGCTTCAGAGCCCAGGGTGCTGCACTAATGAATAATTTGTTTAGTCAGTGTTGGCTTCACCAAGTCTCAAACCTTCTTAGTCATTTTGAGATGGGTCCCGCTTTTGTCATTAGGTGTCTACAGAGAACACCATTGTTGAATCTGTTTCACTCTGGTTTTCATCTGTGCTTTGGACAGCGCCTCAAGTATGCAGTTGTGTTCTTTCTTGTACAACACAAAGCCAAGGCAGCTGTAGCTTTTGCACAGGGGAGCTTGGAAGGATGAGTGTTCATGAAAGTGAAGGAAAGGGATGCATTCAGAGATATTCCTTGAAAAGGAAGAGGGAAAAACAATCTCATCTGTGCTGCCCTCAGTGCTGTTTCTCCTTAAAGACCTATGAGAGACCTGATTTGAGTGATTAGCAACAGCATCGCTCTGGAGCAGGCATCATTCTTTGCAGAGCTGACAGCATGAAGATGACTTAAGAAGAGTGTGATCAAGAACTAGCATCATTTGTACCCTAAGAGGATCTGTGTTGATGAGAAAAGGACAAAGCAGACAATAAGAGCCTAAATGCTTCAGTGCAAGATTAGAAAATAATGCCAGAGCTAGGATTATGTGTTAAACCGAAGCGTGCAGGCTACGAGAGGTGTGAGCTGCTTTTTGCTTACGCACAAACTATCCCTTCCTCCGTTTGTTGTCATACGGAGGCAAGGTTTGATCTGGGAGCTGAATTAGAAGGAATCCAGAGAGGATGAGTTCTTTTCCATGTTTGCCTTGAATTAACAATTCAAATTTACACACTTAATGCAGAGAGCCAGTTTAACAGTTGAGGATTACAAAGAATGATTTTTATCCATGGTCTATTTATACAAATCACTTTTCCTGATTCAACTGAATTTTTGGCAAAGTTGTGGTCTCCTGATTGCTTCTGCACTTCACTTAATAATGTTAAAACCAAAATGGAGAAACTAATCCAATGATTAGAGGACAGTATAAAAGGCACACTAGTTTACCTCAAGGACAGTGCAGTAAACTTTACCTCTTGTGCTGCTCCTTGTCTCCATTCCCACAGCTTCCTTGCTTTCTCCACCAAAGACAAGGATTCTCTTTTCTTTGTGTTGAAATTAATATTATGTCTGTGTCTCTCTACAACTCCAAAACCTGATTTTTGAAGTGTTGTGAGTGACCTCTTCCATTGTGAGTCTGACTTCATCTGGCAAACTCATTTGGAAACACTGACCTTGAGAAATGTGAGCATTTTTTTCTTTCAATGGAAAACCACCAAAAGCCTGAGCTTTAGATAATTATCTGCTAATCTGAGTAGGTCTTCTCGGTGGCCTTAAAAGTGTGTGTGGACATTAGGTTCCTGGAGACTTATATATTTAGGCTTTTTGAATTACACAACTGCAGATCTGTTTATTATTTTCTCAGTGCTTGGGTGCATGACCACCATGGAACAGGACAAAGCATTGCAAAGAAACTTTGGGCTGCAGCCCAAGTCAGTTGTGTGAGACATTCTGCATGTTGTGGGCCATCCTCGGTTGGTCCTCTTCAGAACGTCTGACTCATCTGCTGACTGATGCGCATTCATATCCACTGCTCTTCAGATGAAAGGACAATTAAATACAAATGGCCTGTAATGTGAGGAGCTGCTGTATTTGGCAAATTTTACAAAGACCTGGTTGAATGTTTCCTTCTTATCAAAGTGCTTTTCCAGTCCATGTGGTATTTTTGGTGCTGATAGCTGTCGTTCCGCTGTTTGCAGTATGTTCGGCATGGCATTCACGTTGCAGCAAACATTGCTGCAGCATTGAACAAGTGAGAAGTCATTGTGCAGTGCTGAACATTTCTTGATAACTAGATGGAAAGGCTGCAGTCTTTCTGGATATGCAGCACTGTTCACATGGAGCCATGTCTCCATCAAAGCATTTATCTGTGGGAAAGGGCAGTTTGTTTTTTTTACCAAGGGGTTTGTGAGTGGAATTTCTCACCTGGTAAACAGGTAGTGCAGTATTGTGTTCTTGTGTCTTCAATCAGTATCTTTTACAAGTTGGTTTTGATCTATGCCCTTTGAGAAATGACATTGTTGGATTTTCCTGGATTGGTGCAGGTAGGCTGTTACGTTGTTTTAGAGATGCAATGATAAAAATGGTAATCAAAGACACAGTGATAAAAATGGTAATGTGGAGATGCTCACTTTAATATTCTTGCAAGAGTGAAATCAAGTTCTCAGCTTATCAATTAATTTTAAGTGACAAAGGAAAATAAAGGCCATGGAAAAGCAGGTTCTCAGTGCAACTTAGTGTGCAAATGAGAAGTTGCAAAAAATAGAGATCAATTTGTTGAAATTATCGTTAGGAGGAAAAAAAGCCCAAACGGGATGTATCAAAAGAATGAAACTCCGGTCTGCATATGAAATACAAGAAGTCTTTGTTAGCTTAGGTGTGTTTGTGTGACCTGCATGCCCTCTGTGGGAGGATAACACTGATCTTGGCAACACTGCAAGAAGGTTGAGAGGAGTTTACAGTTGTATTACAGGAAATGAGGAAATGAGATTTAGTTCTTAGGTCAGTCAGTTCTCCCTGTTGTGCTTCTAGCAGGAAATTTCAGCACTGCTGAAATTCAGGTGCAACTTTTTGGCTAGCTAGCCATCCCACTTATTCCTTGCTTTTCTTAGCCTATTAAGACATGACCATGGTTTGTTAAATAAATAAATCAATCTTATGGGCTGGGTAGAAAGACATTTAACACTCTAGGAAAGTAATTGCTGGAAGTTAGCAATAGCAGTGTGTTAGGCAGTAGAAGTTACTCTGGAAATGTTAGTCTGTCCATAAAATTTGTGACCTACTCACAATTTTTAGCATAAATAGCTTGAAGTGAAGGTCAGCTATTTAACAGTAGGTGAGAAGATGGGGAGCTTTCTGCCCTCCTCTTGGCAGAGCTTAGATCACCAATCTAGATGTGTAACTTTTGGAAAGCAAAGAAAAGATTGTGTTGGTTCCCAGCACTGTGCTTCCCATCACACATGGCTGTCAATTTCTCTGCAGCTGGTGTTGCAGAGATGGAGATGGGGAATCAAATTTGCACCAAATGAATGGCAAAGGAGAACTCCTTCACTGCCTTTGTGTGCCAGTGACATATGCTGTGTGAATACAAACTACAGGGTCTCCAGTTACTGCTTTTGCAGATGAGGGTTAGTGTAAAATGACCAAAATTCTCTGCTGGGGTTGTGCTGTAGCACTGAAGTGGCAGCCAGGGGTCAGGCTGCTTTGTGATCTCTATAGGAGACCACGAAGGGTTGATTCGCCTACAGTTTGGGTGAAGTAGGAGAGAAGTGACATGGGATGAAGTCAGGAGTTGGAGACTCACCCAGCATGTGATGGCTGAGGTGTTATAAATGTGAGTGTGGGCGAATCCTTAATCTTCATAATTCACAAATTCATTTTCCATTTGATAGTGTGGTGCAGCTAGGATTCCAAATTAATACCTCCCTTGGAGATCTGAAAGTGTCAGCAAAATGGAAAGAGACTAAGACTACTTGCAGCAGTAGCCAGGGCTTCTGCAGACATGTATCAGATCTGTCAGTAGTGTAGCCCTAATAATGAAACCAAACTGGCAGCAAAATGACTAACCTAGGTTACCTTGTTTGTAATTCTGATCTGCGTATGCTCATACTAGGTGCTTTAAATGAAAAATGATGACTGGGTCATATCCTTCTGCACAGATTGTTCTAGTAACAGTGTGCCATGGCTGCAACACATTGAGCTCATAGACAGCTTGTGATCCAGCTCATTGCTCCTCTGAAGTATTTTTTTGCACCAGCAAATGCCATGAACTTTCACTAGTGCCTTTCCCATGGGTTATGCAGTTAATGCTGGCTAATCAACCATGGGGAGTGCTGCAAAATTGCTCAAAAAATGTACTTGGTATTGAGACAATCTCTGCCAGCAGCAACCTTGGAAGGTGACAATTGTTACTGCAGAAATCCCATTCTCTCTCATTGGCATTGCTTCAGTTACCTCCTTCATCCATGAGGAGCCTAACCAGTAGTTTTTAATGTAAAAAGTATCCTAGTTTAAGGTGAGTCAGATCTAACCCAGGGCATGTGCATAGATGTGTTCCAAATCCAAGTGAAAATATGTTTTGAAGCAAGAGGCTGGTGGAAAAGGCCCTAAAGCATGCAGTTTTTCATTCCCAATTTGTCATTAGAACTGTTACAGAGAAGGGATTAACAAATCAATGCAGGCTAAAACAAGAGAAAATCAATAAGAAACTGTAGTGAACTGGAACAAAGCTATCAATTTTCAGCATTCTCTGCAATGAAATCTCATCCATACCTCCTTCTGTGGAGGGAAAAATAATGCAAAAATGCTAATTTGGGATTAGATTAATTATTTTTCACCTGGATGACTCCAGAAGTTTAGATCAACAAACTTCTGGTGTGAATGCTACTTATGTTTTTTTGGTGCAAATCCCTTCTGTCAGCTGAAGTTGCCAAGGTTTACATGCAGCCTCTACTGTTAGCTGATTTCACACTTGTAAGAAGCCTTCACAATCCAAGACCGAGGTCTATTTCTATAGAAAGGAAAAGGGGGGAAAAATTACCAGCAAGCCAGGCTGTACTGGACCTCACAAGAGGTTATATGGAGAAGGCACAAAAGCTATCCAACAAACTTTGTCTAGGAGATTTCAGTCACTTCAATCCAGACAGAGACATTATGGTGTCTAACATTTGATTAAGTGCTGTGACAAGATACATTGCAGGTGTACTTAACTGTGCAGTTCCTTTATGGCCTTTGGGTATGCCAAGATGCAGTACTTTGTGTTTGTAAATGCTTTGTTCTCTGTGCAGATGCGAGCATAGGGAATGCTTTTTAATTCTTGAATTGTATTCTCATATCTTCTCTGCTTGGTTCTCTATTTTGATTTCTTGTCAGTTTGGTTTAATTATTTGGGTTTATTTAAATGTCTGGACAGACATTTTTTTTTAAAGGGTAATTGTGAGAAAGGTTTTGTGACTTAAATGCACAACGGTAACCTCCAGAAGTAGCAAACAGTGCATTATTTTTCTTTGACTTCTTGATCTGCTACTGCTCTCTTTTTTGGTAGCGAACCAAGACAAAGCAAAGATGAAGGCATCCTGATTTTCTTTAAAAATGGTGTGGTAATGCAGTTAAATGAAAATAGCAGAACCTGCTTAGAAAGCAAATAGCTGCATACTTAGAAACTTTTAGACAAAAATTGGCAAAAAAAAAAAAGGCTTATGGCAGCATAGCTGCAGGAATTTTTTGGAATTTAGTTAGAGTATAAGAACAGGAAGTGAGATAAAAACCATTGTGAGGTTTTTACTTATTCTGGATGTTTCACATGTTTGGTTTAAATGTATTTCTTCCTTCCCATGAAAACCATAAAGGGAGGTGACGTCTCCAGTGCATGTGATTGAAGTCTTTCCAGTTTACTCAGTAGATGGGATCGTTGAGGCTGCCATGATGCCATACAACCAGAAGTTTTTCACCTGCTGAGATCAAGCAATGTTTGTAGCACAATGTTAGGCCATGAATCCTGCCTTTAGCCCTTTCCCAGCGGGAAATAATTGTTTAGGCTCAGCTGCCGAATCTGAAGTGGTAAGTTCAACACATCAGACTGGTGAGACTGACTGCTTTTGTGCTTTCAGAACAACGTGAAACCTCAGTGGATAAGAGATACAAGTGAAATAATGGTGGTTATGGGAGACTAGGGATTTTCACATGTGCATTTTCAAAGTCTGGTCCGGTTAGCAGTGTAGCATACAGCTACAGCTAGTGAAGGTGCTTGGAGGCTTATGCCAAGGTAGAAGGTGGTACAAGTATTTCTGAACTGAAGTCTAGAAAGCATTCCAATAATTTCCCATGTTGGCTGCTGGCATCTTGGTCAGATACATGGGTTTCATGCACTGCATCATTGGTCGCTCTGATACCACCTTGCTTAGTACAGCACAGGATATATAAGGGATTTATGTGGCAAATCTGTTTCTCAGCAGCTTATGTTTAGAGAAGTTGGCCAAAGGCAATCTTTCTGCTCTAATGTAAGTGGTCTGTCTTAAATACTGATGTGAAGAACTGATTCAGGTCCAAAGGCTTTGTTTGATCCTACCCTTGGTTTCATGTTTTTGAGTGGATTGTTGGACAAGGAGAGTATGTGTTAGAACAATCCCAGTTGTCAGCTTGTGTTCTGAACATTTAAATTTCTCGTGTTTGAAAGTCTTGCTTTGGAACTGCATGCCAGTTGCTTAAGAACATGCAGGCTGATTTCTGCTTCACAGTGAATCTAATGTTTGCATTGGGAATACAAGTCACAGGTTGTGGTGGGAGGGGATGTTGTCAGTCTTCAGAAAACAAAAATTCACGATCTTTTGCTGTTTCATGACACTTGCTGCAGTTTGATTCTTAGTCCTGTTTTAAAAGAATACAGAATATTATAGAAGCAAATAGAATAAACCTTAAACAAGAAAATGGAAGTGGGTGGCGACGGTTGCCTTTTAAGTTCTGTTGCGTGTATCTAAGACTTACTTCTCTTTGATACTGCTGATTCTACTCAGTATATGTATCTGGGACCTCAATTACACAGAACTCAATCTAAGAAAAATGTAGAGACTTGCAGAAATGCATTTGCATGGTCAGGTGTAAAACCTTCCATGGACGAATTGTTAGTTTTTTATTCATTTTAGATGCTAGACTGAAGTCCCCTAAACAGCAAATAACGTTGAGGTTTGCAGCTTCAGAAAATGAGAGAGTACTTGGAACAGAATTATAGAAGGCTCTCCTTTGGTTCAGTGATTTGCATTAAGTCTTACAGGATTAATTTGCTGTCCCCAGTTTTCCTTGCCACAGCAAGTCTGAAATACAGACTGCTTGGAGGGGCATGAGAAGCAAAATGCTTGTGTCTTTTTCCTTAAAAAGATTAAGATGGTATTTGTGAATTAATGTGATGCTACTTAATAATCTTAAGATGCAATTGTTTCAGCTTAGCTGAGAAGCTGCTCAGAAACATGAAATAGGATATGATGTGAATTTAATGTTTTTCACATTTAAGAAAGAATGTGTCCCACCCCCAGCACCTCAAGAAATGAGGACAGTATTGTATCCTGGTTTGCTTTTCTGCATGGTACGTGCAGATGTCTACAATGTCTTATGGTGAAATGAGTTAGGAGTGCACTATGGCTGACAGTATTCAGGGTCTTCAAGGATGGCTGGTTTTGTGTTTGGGGCCTCCACTTGCAGCCATGTTGGCAGAAGGCCAGTGACAAAAGAGCATTCAGTCACTTGCATTGAGTTTGTGCTCAGCATGCCATGCCACAGGGAATTCTAATAAACTCATTTTATCTGAGGACTTCAAATTCAGTAATCTTAGTGAAGGACTACTGATGGACCAGTGCTGGAATGAAATACATGTTCCAGGTTACTCTTTTCAAACTTTTTTTTTCTTTTTCACCTGTGCACATCCCCTTACACTTACTGACAGCTTCTTTTAGATACCTGTGTTACTGCAGGGATTTCAGCTTATGCTGCTGCTTATTTTCATTTTGGTAATAGATAACAGGCTTCAGAAACAGTTTTTTCCATTCAGCGAGACCACGCGTGCTTTCTCTTTGGGTCCTGTGACTGAAAGGGAAACATTTTGTTTTCTCTTACTTTGTTATTATGGAGCTAAGCACTTCATTTTGATAGCTTGAGAAATCAGGACCGAGTTCTGAAACCATTTTGTTCATGTTAGAGACACGATTTATTATGGCACGCTTGTTTCCTTATGCATTTACTGAAGTGTGTATAATATACCAATTAATACTGGGTTCTATCTCCCTTTTTTATTTTCTTTTGTATTCAATGCTGTGTGTTGACAGCTATTCAGGGAGAAATGGAATCAAAAACACTATGACACTTGAAGTGGTGATGCTAAATTATTTTTTTTTGAGCTAAGAAAAATGAATATGAATTTTAGATTTGCTCTTCAGTGAGGCTGTTTGAATGCCATTTACTTAGTAGCTTTTAATGGAGTTGATGGTAAGGCACATGTCAGAATTAGTTAAAATGCAGATGTTGTGCTTTTGTTGTTGCATGCAATTTAGATATCCCTAGGTATAATTGACGAGGAATACCTTTGGGTTTAGAGAAGGAGCATTACCTGAAGGGGGGTTGTAGCCAGGAGGGGGTTGGTCTCTTCTCTCAGGCAACCAGCACCAGAATGAGAGGACACAGTCTCAGGCTGTGCCAGGGGAAGTTTAGGCTCGAGGTGAGGAGAAAGTTCTTCATTGAGAGAGTCGTTCACCATTGGAATGTGCTGCCCAGGGAACTGGTGGAGTCACTGTCCCTGGAGGCGTTCAAAAGGGGATTGGGTGTGGCATTTGGTGCCATGGTCTAGTCATGATGTCTATGGTGACAGGTTGGACTTGATGATATTTGAGGTCTCTTCCAACCTTGGTGATACTGTGGTTAGAAAACCCATGGTTGTTACCCTGGTCTGAGCTGCACCTCCCAACAGTTCAGGCACTCTGCTTTCACTTGTACTTTGTTTAACAAAGATCTCTTGTACAGGACCATAATCATTACACATGCCTTAGCTGAAGTTTCCTGGTGAGATATTTTGCTTCTGTTGTTGTTTTTCCCCCATATTTTTTTTTGTCTTGCTCTCTTGCCCAGGAGAGTTTCTCTTGTGTAGTTCTGCTGAGAGCCATCTGGTGTGACTGCTGGGAAGTCAGTGCTGCACACCTGAACAAGCCTGGCACACTGTTCCCATTTGTCATAGTGCTGGACCTGCCCCTGTGAGAGATGGGTCTGCAGAGGCAGCTGTGTTACCTTCTGTAAAATGTGCGTTTGGTCATGAACTTCTGCATACTTCAGTGGATTACTAATCAGAGAAAAGTCTTCTCCAAACTTTGGGAAAAGGAGCATTCAAGTGCCTATAAGCAGGTGTCCTTGGCATTTGAATATCCTTTTTGAACCTTCCAGGGGATAGCATTCAGGCCTGCCAGTCACTGTTTCCAGGATAGTTTTTCTGTATACTTTCTCCTGCTTTTGGAGAGGGGAAACTTACATACTGCAGAAACCTGTAGTATGGCTTTTTCTTAGCTAAGGGCAATACCTGAAGGTGAGCTGCAGTAGCTCTTTATTTCCCCTGGATCAATGTCAAACTTTTCAGCTGAGTTTTAGAGCCGACCTGCCTGATCTTTAAATAATCTTTTCCTTTGACGAGGTAGCAGCATATCTTCCCCACTCCCCCCAGGCAGATTCTGCTCCCAGAGCTCCTGAAATGAATAAAAGACTTAGTGGTCGATAATTGCATTCTGCACCTCTTTCTCAAAGCATGAAGTTTGCTATGAGTAGAAGAATCCCTAGATGTTTCTCTCCTGTCTTTCTGTCTTTTTAAGACACTTCAAACCTGGTGTTACTAGATGGAGATGTGTGAAGAATTTAAGACCAGCGTATTTCCAATCATAGCAAGACAAAGTGCATGATCCTGGGAGAGCAGAAGGAATGCACCAGTGGTTTTAGATGACTATATGAAATCAATTTGTAAGCCCAACTGCATCTTCCCATCTTATAGTTGTGAAGAATCTGTTGTTCATACTGCTGCTCTTGTCTCATTGCTGTGCTAAAATTACCATGCCTTCTGCCCCAAGTCTCATCCCTGTGGACAGGGTTTTCAAACAGCTTCTGCAGGTGAGCTGTCTTGAAAGAGTGACAGTTCAAAGCCGATCTTAGGAAAACAGGTGGCAAAAGAAAGATGAAGAAGCAAACAATGCTTAGGTCTGATGGACAGAGAAGGATAAAAAGGATAAGGAAGAAATCAGCAAGCATTCTGATATGTGGCATAATTCTTCACAGTAAATCTCCTCTACAGAATCCTTTGATACTTGCTTGCAGACAACACAGCTCTATAGTACTTCTGTCTGGAGATCTGAAATGCAGCAGGAGTTTCTGGGTCAAGTCCATGTTAATGTAGAGAGGTGCACTTAAGTCAGTGGATCTCCACAAGATTCAGTGGAGTTACCCATCATGCTGTAAAGCCATGTGATCACTCATTTTCTGGTGGCTGTCATAGGTTAATGATATAAAAGGTGTATGTCTGAGATTCATTTAAGGTAGTGATTGTAGTGGTCATCTATCAGACTACTGAATGTGTGTTAAGGCAAGCTTGTCTTCAAAGTCTTGGGGTTTGTTTGGGTTTTTTGTTGTTTTGTTTGCTTGTTTGTGGTTTTTTAATATGTCTTGAAACCTTGTTTTTATAAGGTCTTGGAAACCTGAAAGTTTAGGTTTTAATGCCAATGTGAAACAGCAAGATTGCAGCCCTTAGTTGTCTATTAAAAAAAAAAAATCCCTTTTAAGCTACCCTCACATTTTAAGCTACCTAAATGTTGTTGCTCAACTGAGTTTCTAAAATGTCTTTGGATGACAGTACTCTGGTTGTCTTTTGACAAACATCCAGTGTTAGATTCAGCTATGCCGAGTATGCTTGATTAGGCCTATTGATTTGAGAAGTAAAGCAAAGCAGATGATGATTAACTGTAGCAGCTTTTAGCTCATTGCAAATGTTTTAAAGGAATTCAGCATTTACTTAGGAGCAAGAATAAGTGTACTGGCTCTGTGTTTCAGGGACAAGAAAATGAATTGGCTCATAACATGGTCAATGAAATAGTGAGAGAACTAAACATTTATTGTCAAGTTTGTTTTTTGTAATGTAACTAAAGAGCACCAAAATATGAAGACAGTTTTGAAATGTGCTACTGTATTGCTCAGAGGGTGTTGGTGCAGCTTACAGCTCCTGTGGTATGCTGGAGGTTATTAGTGGCTGCTCAGGCTGACATGAATTAGTATTTTTCTTTTTTTTTCCACTACTGGATTTGAGAAATCACTTGGAATTGAGCCAGAGGGTTATGTGTTACAGTAAATGACTAAAAGTGAAATTGTGTCTAAATGACTCTTTCATTGATATCTAAGCCACTGGAATGTGTCTTATCATGGTTACTGAAAAATTACTCAATCATTCCAGAGAGCTTTATTTTAGTTAATGTAACCCTCTTCCTTGTTCTAATACTGATTTGGTCTCTGATCTATTGGATTCAGCAAGCATTTGAATTTCCCATGACCTATGTCATGTTAATGTGTCTCTAATGCTTGGCAAGCATAATTTATTCTTGTGAAGGCTTGCAGAGTAATAGCCCATAGCTGCTTAGAGAAGAGCAGTATTCTGAACCTGACCCAACACACTCTAGTGTTGCTGTGTGTGAAGGCAGTGTAGCATTTTCTGTTCTGGCCTGCTCTTTCGTTGCCCAAATTTATTAATGTCATTTGTAACCTGGGAGAGAAGTTTCTGCTCTCTCTTCTGAATTGCCTTTATTTTGAAAACAATAGCCTAAACCAACCTCCTTAAATTGCAGTGCAGTTGTTCTGCCCTTGAGTACTACTGATGATGGAAACATCAGATGGGTTATCCTGAGTACTTGCAGAAAGATACTTAAAGAATATGGAACTTACCTCGGAAAAGTCAGAGTTCAAAAGTCCACTCAGATGAGAATAATAGTTTCTTTGAAGACCGCAACAAGAGCTGAAAATTTTGGGGGTTTTGAGCACCTTATTTATCATTAATTGAAACCAATAAATGAAAGTCTCATGATTAAGGCTTATTTAGCAAGGAGAAGAGAAGGTTTCAAGGGCACATAGTAGCAGCCTGCCAGTGCCTACAATGAGACTCATCAAGAAGATGGATTTGGGCAGGAGGGTAAGAAGCAAAGGAAACAAATTGAATGTGAGGTTCAGACTTATTGTAAGGAAAACCTTTTTTACCATGAGGACAATCAGGCAATGTAACAGGCTGCCCAGGCAGGTTGTACCCTTTCTACCCTTACAAAATAGAAAAGGCTCATCTGGATGAAGCATGAGCTATGTGATCAGGTCTCATAGCAGACTTGTATTGTGTTGGACTAGAAATCTCCTGAGATCCCACTGAACCCGAGTTACCCTGTGATCTGAAGATCTTGTTTCTGTCCTCAAAATTGTTTCCACAACTGCTCAAAATTCAGAATTATGAAGCTTCAGTCCAGTGCTGTAAAACAACAAGCTGTCAGGGGTGACTATTGAGGTTATTTGTTAAAATGCGCCAGGCAAGGCTCAAATCAAGTTCAGTTTGCCGAAGTAATTCTTCTTGCTAGGAAGGCAGCCAGTGAAAGAGAAGGAAATTAAAGAAATCATGCTGTTTTTTCCCTGTCAGCTAAAATACACATTTTGGATGCAGCAAAATGTATAGAAGTGTTATGTAAGCGGTTCAGCTCTCAATGTGCCCCTTCGGATAAAATAAGGTGCTTGTATTACTCTGATAGGGTAGAAGCTGGCATCTTCTTTCCAATACTGGCTTTTGGAGAGGAGGACTGAAACTGAAATAGCAACTTGGAACAAACTGCTTCATGGTTCAGTGGTTCTTTGTTGTTGTTTTGTTTTAGCCCAGAAGCACTAAAATTAGCTGTCCTCTCCTCTTTGTTCTTTTTTTCTGTATACTCCAAAGTTTGAGAAGCAGCTCTGCAGATTGTCCATAGGCTGAAAACCAGCGCCCTTCATCTGGATGCTTTTAAAACGATCATTTGATTTTTCAGGGTTTGCTCTGCTGTTTCTCTAGTGATGTGCTATTTTCTAGCATAAATTGCGCTTTGGTCATATAAAATTAAGTCACACTGGTTTGTGCTGGCAGTTTTGCTCTAAATTTATAAGCATAATTTTAATTCTTTGCCCTTCTCCCTGTCCTCTTGTTTTCTGTTGAGCAGTAATAGATGCACAGTCTGTGTGACAGATATGCTATTGAAATTAGTTCACTGAAAACAGCCTGTGCTCTTCAGAAAATTAAAACCCCCGATGTCTGCAACATTGTGTTCTTCTGCAAGGGTAAACAGAACAGGAAAAGGAGACAAAGTTGTTTAGAGGTGACACAGATGTGACTTTGCCATCATTAAAATCTTTCTTGGGAAAGACTGTCCTGATTCACGAGAATCATTTCTATTTGAGTGTTTCTTCGGATTTACGGTATTAGTCATCTGGAGTCATGTATGCTGTCTGCAGTTTTTCTTAAGGATCTTTGCTTGTGTGAAGAAGTTCCCTTTATTTTTATTCTTAGAGTGGTACATGTGAACCTTTAAACACAAAGCTAATTTTTTCACCTCAGTTACTCTTGACACTTTGTCAGCTTGCTCCAAAAATAGCTGTGCTAGAAATAAGGCTTTTGGTTTTCATTTATTTCTTTTCTACTTATGCCTGGGCTCTCTACTTTGGATTTGACTTAAAGGCCACACAATCAATTTAGTGGGGAAAACAGCCTATAGCCCACGATTTTACTTTTTGAGGTATGTAAGACAGCTACAAGGAACTTTTCCCATTCTGTGTAAGAGCAGTAGTGCTGCTGTTCTTATAAACTATCTTTTTGTGGGTCTGGGTTTTGTATGATGAAATCACTGAGGTTTGAAGAGCTGTGTATTTGCAGATCACCTAAGGCACCAGTCTTTTGCTACAGGCTGTCTTGACTTTTCAAGGCTTAATGCATGGCATATAGCTGATGTTTACTGCCCTTGTAGTCCTCACCTGCAGAAGATATGGAATGGAAGTGCACTTGATCATTTTTCATGGTAGGTAAAGCACTTGGGGTGGGGGGTGGGGGTGGGGGGCGCATTTCGGTACCTTCTGCAGACAGTGCTGTGAAGGTCCTGCTGGAGTAGAATTAGGGATGTGGAAAGTTACAGAATAGAGTCCAATGTGCCCAAGTGTGATAAATGGCACACACCATTGGCGTTGAATAGAAGAATATAGTTTTCTTGGAGTTTTCAGTCTGTAACAATTCATAAGTTGCCTTTTATTTGTACTCTCCGAGTGGCTTGGGAGGTCTGCAATAGGACGTCCTTAGACTTGGTACTGCACAGATCCAAAAAAATACTGTTTCCTTTAGGATCTTTGCAGGGCTAAGTATGTAGAGATGCTTACAGGCAGGATACAGGAAGGAAACAATACCATTGTCATTTAGCACAGTCTGCGGTCGACATGCAATAAAGCCTGCATTATTGCCAGTTTTTTTTCCCCTCCCATTTGTAGGTATCATAACAGTTACAAAATGTCAAGGTGTTTTTGCTGAAACTGAATAATTGCTGTGTAAAGCAAGTGACAAAGTGTTGACGTAGATTGCTCACTGCTGGTGAAGCTGCCACCCTGTGGTTTTGACTAGGCAGATGGCTTATTGAAAACTTCCCGGGTGTGACATAGCAGGATCAGCACCATTCCCAGGTGCATAAAGTTGTAGTTGTGTGAATTGTATCAGAAGCACACATGGTGGCTGCTGGTGACATGTGCTCCCAAGCCAGTCATAAATCTGAGCAGTTCTATGCACTAAAGTAATACATCTTGCATATGTAGCTGGGTAGGTGCCTCAGCGGTTTAGCTAAAGGCAGTGAAAGGCTGCCACAGTGGAGTGAGATTGTTTGCATGGTTTGAAAGAGTTTGAAATTGTTAGAAGACAAAGACAATGTGGGAGGACTTTAATGAAAACAGCTTACCTTTGGACCGCTAATTCCCCATGACACCTATTGATTTGAATTGCTTTATAGCAGCAATACACAGGTTTGGGGCAAGTGAGAAGGGGCAAAATTGCTCTTTTCATACAAAAAATTGGACACTTCAAGGGGTGTCTTTTGCAAGCTTGCAAACTTTCCATTATTCTCTGTATCTGTTGGAGCTCCAGAAGGTTAATGTAGCTAGTGGCATCGTTGTGTGAGAACTGTGGGATTGACAAAGGACAAACAGTAGAAGGAAAAAAAAATTAAGCATGTAGAAAGTACATTAGAAATTACACTAGTTATTGAAAAGCTTCCTTAATAATCATGTTGAGACACTAAGTCTTGGTGGCTAGCCGCATGACCTGATGTCACATTGATTTCAAAGCATACACATCTCTGTAATGCTGAGTGAATGAATGGTGCAGATGTGGGTGTCTCTGCAGTATATGTAAGGTACCTTTAAAATACATAATACTGATATGTTTGGCAGGATTTATAAACTTTTCTGGTGCTGACAAAACAGTTGCTTTTTCTGTTCCAAGGTGAAGTCCAAAAATAAGCACCTCGGTTTATGATAAATAGCCTGTGAATCAGATGTTGTCAAGGGCTCTGGAGTTAAACATGTTTGAAAATTTTACATCAGGCTGGCTTTGAGATGTGATGTGCTAAAATAGAGCTGGAAGATTTTTGATAGTGGTACTGCTTTTTTCTTTTCTTTCAGAACTGAACAGACATATATTCTTGTATCCCCTCAGCCTGTTTTTGAACCTACTGCCTGTCAAGTGTGGATATAAAGGGGGGAAAAAAGAATTGTTGAAAGAACTGTTTTGTATCCTGCCCCCTAAATACTTTGCATGTCAGAGTTAATTTTCTTCAGGTAACAGTAGTGCTGCAGCTCTGCAGGAGCATGCTGTGGCTGGGAGCCTCTCTGGCAGCTTGCTTCCATGCCTGCAGCTTGGCTTGGTTAATGTGCACAAAATTCTGCTGAAACTGATTTGGACATGAGAGTGTGGGCTTTTGTTGTTGCTCATGTCCCAGAACAGGAGCCACAAGATGGAAAAAGGTAAAGTTTTCCAGTGGCAGCTTTATTAGATACTATGGCTATAACTCACCCCCAAAATTCTGCAGAGTGATACCTTTAGAAACCTGCAGAACTCTTCTGCTGAATTGCCTGCTAAGTATCTGTTTTTGTCAGGGAGTACTGGATGGCAAGCTTTCACTCTTACAGTTTGATCTTCAGTTATTCCTGCTCACTTTTGTGTGTGGCTGACAGGGTAATAAAACTAGACATTGTTTCACCACACTGTCCTCAACCAGAAACTGAGAAATGAACTGAAATGAAGAGTACAGAACAAGGCACCTTTATTTCTTGGTAAGTGATTTTACACCCAAAATCGGTATTCAGATTTCCAACGCTCCTGATCAGGGTTGGCTCTTTTGTGTTGCACAAATATGCCAGGAGTCTGCTTCTGGAGGGCAGCAAATTTGTTCTGTTGCAGGAAGGTGGGTTTATAGTACTGCAGTTCTGAGATCAGAACTACGATATAAGTCTGAGGGTCAACTTGAAGGCAGAGAGCATCAAGTTGTTCCTGAAAAGTTCTAAACTCATCTACTTGGCGAACTAAAAAGGCATATTCCAATAGGCAGCTTTGGGTTCGGAAAACTGATGTGAATAGTGAGTAACTTTTTGTAGTCCAGTAGTATTGTTTATGAAAGTAACAGCTTAGTGCTCTGCTGTCTCTGGAAGAAAGAAAATGGAGTTTAAGGTGTATGTGAGCTTTCCAGTTCTTCTCAGTTCTTGAAGGGGTGATTCAGCAAGCTACAAAAGCCCTTATTAGGAGCTTGGATTTTTGGGCTCTGCTTTTTCAGAGATACTAATCACCTGTCCTGTGAAGTTTGCAGCCCACTGCTCAAAGCAGGTGCTAAACTGTCTGGGTTACATTATCAGTTGTGCTGCAGTCCCCTTTGAATTGTTTGAGAGAGTTTAAGAGGTTTAGGGAAACCCAAAAAGCCCTGGGCCTCACTGCAGGCTGGATTTGGGTTCATGCAGTGCAAGCTCTGGCTTCTGGGGGGACCCCTGACAACCCCAGATGTGGGATGCAGGGGCCAGTGCTGCCATCAGGCAGGCCTCTGGCACATACAGCTCAGGGCACTGTAGGACTTCACACACCTGACATTTGCTGTGGTCCTAGTCAGAGGATGGGGAGAAGTGGCACAGAGGGGGCTGTGCTGAGATCCACACTGCTAAAGCAAGAGGTGTTTGAGCAAGCTGGAGGTGTGCCAGGACTCTGCAAGGCTCCGAGAGCTCCTGAGCTCCAACAGAGCTGCACTAAGGCAGGACAGGCTTCTGTGTGGGCAGGGGAGCAGGGCTCAGCCAGGGCCTCGCTCAGGCCTGCTCCCTAACTGCCTCTAGCACCCAGGCTGGCTGCTGTTACACAGCCTAGCACCTCGGATCTGCAGTGTGGGTGTTTGCAGGGTTATACTCTGGGGTTTGGCCTCTGCAGCCAGAATTTGGAGGGTGCAGAAGCTGAAGGAAGCTGTGCTTGGGCTGCAGGTTTTGCTCTGCACCTCTGAGAGCGCCAAAATAAAATCTCTTCTCGTATCCACAAAGAGCTACAGAGAACCAAAATTGGATGAGAAACAGAACCAGCTAATGCATTCTGAAAAAGCAGATATTAAGACAACTGTTAGAAATAGTGTTTTATGTCTCTGAACTATTTGTAGTGTAGTCATGATGTCTCCAAAGAGAGCAATGCTATATCACCAACATTTGATAGTGGTGCTCTGAATAGAGAACAGAATGCAAGACAGTACAGATGGCTGACAGACTGCAGCAAATTCCAGCTAATGAAGAAATGCAGTATGTTTGTTTATGTGCAAGTTGAAACAGTTGGCTGTTAAAACTGGGTTTAAATCCAGCTCTGAGCTGTGTAAACATAGTTCACCCTTAGGCAACTAATAATAAGAAAATACATTTTACATTAAGAAAAAAAATCTTCAATGCTTCCCTTTCAGCAGTATTGCTGCAGTTTGATAACTTGGCTGTTCTGTATTCGGTGATCTTCAGTCCATGTGTAAATTAATGCTGCAAGAAACAAAACCAGTTTACCGAGTGAATTTATGTATAGCCTGAAATCGTAAATCCATATCTGTGAGGTGTAGGTTTTATGATTAGGTTCTGGAAAAGAGATGTTGTTTGGGTGAATTTTGCAGCGCCCTGAACACATAATTCAAACAGAGGAAACAACAGAGCCAGGCATTCTGCTGAACTACTTTATCCAGTGGGTCAGGTTATTATTTTGCTAGCAGTTTGCTTTGTGAATCATTGGAGGAAAGAAAAGCAAATGAAAACAAAACACAAAGGCTGATTCCTGAATTTTCACAGTGCATTTCTGATCATAGTAGTTGCCCCCTGCCTCCTTCTAAAAGTGGCATTTTTGACCCAGCAAATCTGTTATTTAATATTGGCGTAGTGATGTTGTACAGTCAGAATACTGCAATCTCTTGTGTATTGAGGAGAGACAGACACAGCAAGAATAAAATGAGGAATTACTTGTACACACTTCTCTGTAATGTATTTCCAAAATGCATGATTTGCTTGTCAGAGTGTTTCTGAGTATAAGTTCATTTTACTAGGGCAGCATTCATCTCATTTGCTATTGTGCTTAGAAGTATTATCTGTATTATAGAGAGCTGTTAAAATTCTGGAGCATGTTTCAGGAAGATGTTTCAAACATAACTTATTTGCTTCTTGTTTTCCTTTCTGATGGATGTTTGGAATGCATTTGCTGGTAAGGACTATCTGAAAATGCAGATGTAGCTGGCTTTTCAAGCAGCAGGCCAACACTCAGTTGTTTTGCAGTTGACTCCAGGTCTGTACCTGTAGTTGCCCGTTGATGGGCAGGAAGCAGTAAATAGGATGGGTTGATGATTTTGTTCTTTATCATGATGCTTAAAATTGTACTATACTAAAAATGTGCTGTATTATTAAAGCATTATATGACTGCAGAAGGTGAAGGAAGTCACTTCATCATCTGGTTGGCTTGGAGCATTATGTACATGTTTGACTGTGCAAATGGTAATCCTTGCACGTGGGCTATATATAGAGAGACCAGAGAGTCCTCTCTGATGTATACACACATACATGCATATAGTTTATGCTGATGAGGTGGGTTTTTCACTTTACAGATTGTAGAGTGATGGACAGTTGCTGATTCATGGGGAAAAACAACTCTCCTGCCAAGACCTGGAAATCTGCCATGATGCTAAATGATCTGAGATCCCACTCCCATGGGCATATGCAGATTTGCAAATCAACCAAGAGTCAGCCTACTGAACACAGGAACATTGAAATAATCATCGAAACCACTGCTTCTTTTTGTGGTTTTTCTCTGACTCTGTACTCTGGAGCTAAGAAGCAATTTAATGATTGCATTTTAGATGATGTCTCTTAAAGTGCTTTCCTGATTTGCCAGGTATCTCTTAGTTATGCAATTTTCCATGTAAACCAGAATACATTCTCCTTTTACAACCAGAATTTTTTTAGCAGATGTTCAAGCAGTAGCAGTTCAGATTAGAGCCTTGGATTCCTAGAGAGCTTTTTGTTTGATTAAAAACCAAAACCAAACCAAACAATAACAAATGCGTTTGAGAAGGAAATATATCATAGCAGGACTCAGTGAATGGACGCTAATTTTGAAGACTTCCAAGTTCACATAGAAAAAGCAAACAAAAATCTCTGTGGCCTCTTGAAAGGATATAAACTGTTATGGATCCTAAAGATAGACTTTGTAGGTTATTCTAGAACTCTCTAGTGAAGGTTTCTGTTACATGCCTGGAAATCTCTGTCACTGAAGTGGGATGATCCACTCTAGTAATTAATTTGCTTTTCCTAAACTCTCAGGCCTCATTGTGTATTTTTTTTTTTTCCTTGAATTGAGTAAACATGAGGTTAGTCAAGTGACTTGTGAAGGTCTGGATTTAGTGTTGTGGGTCATAGCTCAGGCAGCAAGAATTGAATGAGATGTAGAATTTAATCCTAGGGAAGAACTGTCAAGAGGATTTCTCCTTTGCCAGACTCTTTGCCTTGGGACTGCCCTGCAGGTGATCCTAGCATCCCTTTAATAAATAATAAGGGAGCAAAAAGATCTCCTAGTTTTGTTGTTGAGGCTTGTCCATAGGTAGCAACGGAGAAGCCACGTACCTCTGAATACCTTCTTTGGTTTTGTGTTGTCTGTGTAACAGCTATCCTAACTGTGTCCTTCCTTAAGAGTTCTGTTTTAATTCTGTCTGCTTGCCTTGGGTTTAAATGGGAGATACTTTATGTGAGTGAAGAGTATCTTATCTGAAGATTTTAGCCCAAGAGTTAGGCTGCATGTTGTTGTTGTTGGCTACAGCAGGTAAAAGTTCAAGTCTGCAGTAAATTTAAGGTGTTGAATTTGTGTCTGTACAGCTGCTAGTCTGAGGGTGCTGCTTTATGTAAGCAATGCTTCTTGCAGAGTTTCTTGGTCACACACATGCAAGTCTGGATTGCATCTCCCATCTGAAGATGAGAGATCCTCCTTGAGTCAAGGTAATGAGTGATGAAATATAATTACCTTGTACATTATTGTAATGACTCACATATTTATAGGTGCCTGTAGTATGAAATTTGGATGAATTACACGTTCTGATGGATGTTTAATTTTGTTTTCTCTTGCTGTTGGCTAGTGTCACCCCACTTACTGGATAATCAGACTACTTGTTGCAGAGACTTTTACATAAGCACATTGGGGTCCATTTTTGGGGATTTTTAGTTGAATTGGTAAATTAGAGTGATTATGGTAGTGCAAGTACAAAAACCTGACAGTTTTTGTGGCATGTGCTGAGCAACAAGAGTTACTTACAGTAATAGATCTTGCTCTTCAGCAAAACTGGCCATACTGCACAGGAACACATTCCTGCAAAAGATCAGATTTGTGGCTGTCCACAGAATACACTGAGACTGCTTTTGGAATTATTGTTCCTTATGCTTTCTCCTTTAGGTAATAGCATCTATAAATGATCCTTAGCTGTAAGGCATTCATTGCCCTAAAGTGTCTGTCTCTTCCAAGCCATTCGATGTTGCCATAATTAAATTTCTGTTGACTTTTTTAATTGTTTTTTCTTAATTCATTGTGGATGCTAAACAGAAGTTTGTGCTGGTTTTAGAATGTTTCAAATTCAGTGTTTCCAATCTTAAGCTGAGTGTTTTAAAATGTTTTGGTGCAATGATTCTGAATAACTCTCAAAATTTGTTTTTTGCTAAGGATCTGAGTTTTGCAATGGTGAAAATATTCCACAGAGTAGAAACAGTTTCTTGCCATAAAGAGCGTTGGTAAGGCAATTATATATTTTGTATCTCAGTGCCTTCTACATGCAAAGTATTAGCAGCACACATCATGTGCATATCACATGCCTGCACTGGCTTTATTGGCAGCAGAGCTCTGCGGTGAACTGTAGTGCTCAAAAGTAGAGTTTGCTAGCATGGTGAATTGCTATGCTATGACCTATGGGCTTAGCAATTGGATTTTTTTTAACTGACACACAGTTTATGGCCACTTGTTACAATATTTCTCTACAAAGGACTGGGGTCTCTTGCAGATCAATGGGAGGTGATCAACCTCCAGTAATGGGTTAGAGAAATCCACATCTTGGATCATAACTGCAGCGCCAGAGGAGTCCTCTCTGGCAGGTATTGTCCCACAACGAATTTTACCCTCACACATGTATGTGCAAGTAAAATCTGAAGTTAATTGCAGGTGGCTGTGTCCCAGGGAGCAATTTGGTTCTAGTGCATGTAAGAAGGTAATAGCCATAGTGAGATTAAGTTTACTATTTCACTGGATATTAGAGAAGGTTTGCATACCTTAGTGAGAAATAAATGACAGTGGGAGGAACTGTGGCAGGTTTTAAGTGGCACAAATTATAGGATTGATTAGGTAATCCACAGAGAAGGTACTAGCCCTAGTAGCTTTTTCCTTTCACAGCCCTTGAGTAGAGAAGATCTTTTGCATTTACTTTATGTCCAGCAGATTTGGCAGACTTGAAATAAAAAGGTGTGTTTTAAATCTCTTGAACACTCGTGTTTGTTGCATTTGACGTAAGTTTAAGAGGATGACTTCAGTGTAATTAGGCTTGGTTGATACAGTACTTTTCCACTGAATTTACTAGGAGCTTGCGAATGTGTTGTAACGAACTGCACTGCAGGCTGCAGTATCTGATTGTCATGCCAGGAGCATCACTAGCGTAGAGCTAAATAGAGATTGGTGAGGAAACTGGGTCAGGAAACAGGCCTACTGTACCTGCAGAGACTGCAGAGAGCCGTGGCGACGAGCAGTGTCCACAGCATGGCACTGTCTAACAAAACATAGACCAGGAGATTGGCTGAGGATGTGCTTAGAGTAGTGGGCATGTCTGGGAGCTAAAGATGCTGCTGCTGCTTTTATTCTCCCTTCTCTCCCCCACACTACACACTTGTTTTGCCCAGTGATTTTAGCAGTGCCCAGTTTTCTTTCTCTTTGCACAAGAAGGTCCCCAAAAAGATTATTTCACCTTTAAAGGTCAAAACCATCATGTCCTGTAAGATGGGCTGCTAGAGACATGTTTGCTCTTTTAAGTGAGATGGTGTGAAATGTTGCTAAGGAGTCTTTCGTACTCTTGTCAGATGTAGGAGAGAAAAAGGCATGTAGTATGCTGCTCTGTAGGCCTTGGTGTGGTTGTTCAAAAGGCTTTTCTGAGCATATCTTGTTTCACTTGCAAATCCAGTCTGGCTGGAGGTGACATTCAGAGTAAAATTACAGTACAAATGGGGCAATAAAATCCAAAGCATCTCTAAGCAACCAGTGGGACCTGCCAAAATTACCCAAAAAGTAGAAACTACATAGTTTGAATAATAAACACAGAAGAAGGAAGGTTAAAAAAAACATCTCAGAAGAGCAGTAATAAGACTTTTAGCCCAGCTGTAAGAGGGAATGGTGAAAGGAACCAAAAAAGATAATTTTAAAGTTGTTCTCTTTCCTCTGGTGACTGTCTTTGTGGAGTTTAGCTGCTGTGGCTCAATATAGTACCTTTTAGAAGGCTTTTGGTGTCCAGTGTGCTCATGTATGTCCTGATCATAGGAGGACATCATGAGTAGGAATCATTAATTGAGTAGAAAAAACAAATGTGTATTTTATCCTTAGGCTTAAATGCTTGGATTATTTGGTTTGTATGGGAAGGAATATAGAATCCTAGATTTGTTAGGGTTGGAAGGGACCTCAAGGATCATCTAGTTCTAAGCCCCCTACCATGAGTGTCTTTAATTTTGTTTTATTCTTGAAATTTACTTGAGCGAGAACTAAGAGAAGGAAAGAAAGACAGAAAGGTAGTTGTCTGGTTTTTCGGTTGGGAAAGATCCATACTATAAAGGAATGTTTTTCCAGGAGCTTTTGAAATATGAATCCATTATAATGCAGAAAAAGGAAGAGGCTTGGGTTAAGAGGCCTTTAGGTTTTAGGTGCCAAAGCCTGAAAGGTTCTTGTGTGCCAGGCTCCGTTGAAGCTTCCATTGCACTTGTGGTGTAAATCCAATTACTTTTTTACATAATCAGTGGTGATCCTTCCATTTAGGTTAAAATAAAGAAATGGCGGCAAAGAAGGTAACTTATGACTTGATACCTTATCTGTCTTAATCTTTGGATCTCTGAGACACAGTGATAGAGATGGGACCCTTACAGCCATTTTGTGCTAAGAAAAGCAGAGCATGGTCATGTATCTACTTTCATTCATCTTGGGTTGAATCATTATGCAGAAGTAGTATGTCCACACTGATACAGCATGAAGAGAGGGAAGTGACCTGCCAGTAACACTCTCATTGTGACTGTAGGCAGTGGCCTGAGTGCTCACACAACTGATTTGAAGAGTCTCTCTTCTGTTTTGAGGTGCATGTAGGAAAAAAATGCTTTCAAAAACAAGGCTTTGACTTGTGAGCAGTTTGGATACTCAGAAAAAAGTGATCCTCCCTGCCATAATTTCCAGACTGTAATACATGAATGATAGCATTAATAACATTTCAAAGACAGGAGAACAAATAGCTGAGACTGAGACACTTTCAGTTACTGTGGGGGCATAGGCAGTTTAGGGAACAGAATATCTAAAAGATCATGGATGCTAGCTGTGTTAGCTTTGTTTAAACCTGAGAGCAATTCTACTGTGATAATTCAGCAGAGTAATCAAAACAACAAAGAACTCCCTTACCAACTATGGCCATAGCAGTTAAACCCTCTGAATTTCCCAGAGCAGATTACTGGAATGGGCAATGCTCTATGTCACTGATGCTTTTCAGAATCAGATGCTTTGGGAATTGATTAAACATCTCATGGTTTATGTTCTGCCCTGCTTTCACATACTGCATAAAACAGATTTTTCTCACCTATCCGATTCTGCGTTTATACAGTGCTGTAAGCTATTCCAGCTCACAACCCTTCAAACATACAGAGGGGCAGACAAGTGTGTGCTGACTGTGGGAATGACAACATTCCCTGGTTTTCATTCCAAAGGAAATGACTCCAGCTCCAGAAGACCATTTACAGCATGCACTGCAGGCTGTGGGCAATATCACATGCTGTTCATGCTTAAATACCAAGCAGAGGTCTTGCTAAGGTGTCAAGGCTGTTCCTCTTTTATTCTGTCTTTAATTGTGAATGTGGAGTTATCTGGTAACCAAAGGAGAAGGTGAGACTGCATGTGGTCTTTGGCCACTTTCTGGACTTCAGCTGCCTGTCCTGTCTTGTCCTGAGGCCTGCAGCTGTGTCACTTGTTAGGGAGAGTTTCTCCTGAGTGGTGTTTCCTAGCTTGGTCCAACTTTTCTGAAGAGAAGTTGTATTTTAAAATAGCACTGTTATAATGAAAGGCACCCAAACCCCATGACACACGTATTGTCTGTTGTTGCAGTCTGCATAGGAATGAGCAGGGAATACCCCAAATTTCCAATACTGCTTGCACTCCTGAAGAAGCTGGTTTTTAATGATGCTACTTGTCTTGCAATTTCCACTTACCATCATTTTTAGAAGTAGGCTATTTGAGCTCCTAGATATGTTATTTAACTGTGTTAAATTTTAATCAGATCTCATTTAAAAAAAAATAAATTAAAAACTCTTTAGTTCTCCCTCTGGAAAGACTAGATCCCTTGACAATACTGCAGGCAGACCTGCAGAGGGGTTCTTCATAGCTCTGCATCTGTAGAGATGTAAGCGATTTTGTCTTTTGGTGTGTTGTTTTTTAGTAATTACCCTCTCCAGGCTTGTCATGGAGGTGTATTCATCCTGACAGTTGATGACTGTTGCCCAGAAGGAGACAGACTGACCTTTTCTCTGGCTTTCCTTTTGGCAGCCTACAGCAAGGTGGCACTTGCTGAGCTGAAGCTTGAGGCTGCACAGCACGTCTGCATCTGGGTCCTCTGAGGCTCGGCCACCAGCCCTCACGCTCATCTAGGAAATGTGCTGTCTGGGCCTGGGGTGACACAGATTGCATAATGCACATGTGGGTGTAAGAACGAATGTGGGGATGCATCCTTCTGATCACAGAGAGCACTGCTCTCAGTATTCTTTCCTGTGATGGAGTGCCGCAAGTGGTTCTTCAAGACCTTGCCCCAGAAAAGAAATTTCAGGTGCATTTAATGGAAAAACGAAAGTGCTTTTAATGTCCAGTTTTGGAAATTCCTCTGCTAAATCCCCCAGTTGACAGTTGGGTCTTGGTTTAAGATTGTGCTTGCATTATGGATAATGCAGAGTCCTCCCTTGCTTTTCTCGCTGTAGTAAAAATTGGTGTCTTTCACAAAGTTTATGTTCAGCTCTTAAAAAGAAAAAAATACTAGCTTGCTAACTGTTCTCTCTCATCTTGAAAATGCAATAGTGGTGACATAAATAATACCAATAAAAAACTTGAGAAATCCTTATTATCATAGAATCAATAAGGTTGGAAAAGACCGCAGAGATCATCGAGGCCAACCTGTCACCCAACACCTCCTGACTAACTAAACCATGACTTCAAGTGCCACGTCAAATCCCCCTTTGAACTCCTCCAGGGATGGTGACTCCACCGCCTCCCTGGGCAGCACATTCTAATGGCAAATTACTCTTTCTGTGAAGAACTTTCTCCTCACCTCAAGCCTAAACGTCCCCTGGCACAGCTTGAGACTGTGTCCTCTTGTTCTGGTTGCCTGGGAGAAGAGACCAACCCCCACCTCTCTACACCCTCCCTTCAGGTAGCTGTAGAGAGCAATAAGGTCTCCCCTGAGTCTTCTCTTCTCCAGGCTAAACAATCTCAGTTCCCTTAGCCTTTCTTCATAAGGCTTGTGCTCGAGGCCTCTCCCCAGCCTCGTTGCCCTTCTCCGGACACGTTCAAGAGTCTCAATGCCCTTAAATTGAGGGACCCAGAACTGGACACAGTACTCAAGGTGTGGCCTAACCAGTGCTGAGTACAGGGGCAGAATGACTTCCCTGCTCCTGCTGACCACACTATTCTTGATGCAGGCCAGGATGCCATTGGCCTTCTTGGTCACCTGGGCATACTGCTGACTCATGTTCAGCCAGCTGTCAAACAGTACCCCCAGATCCCTTTCTGCCTGGCTGCTCTCCAGCCACTCTGACCCCAGCCTGTAGCTCTGCATGGGGTTGTTGAATGCCATCATGTTGGACTCTGCCCATCTGTCCAGCCTGGCAAGGTCCCTCTGCAGAGCCCTTCTACTCATCTGCTCCCAACTTGGTGTTGTCTGCAAATTTACTGATGAAGGACTCAATCCCCGCATTCAGATCATCAATAAAGATATTGAACAGAATGGGGCCCAGTGCTGATCCCTGGTGGACCCCACTAGAGACTGGCTGCCAGCTGGATGTGGCACCATTCACCACCACTCTCTTGGCACAGCCCTCCAGTCACTTCCTATCCCAGCACAGAGTGCTGCTGTCCAAGCCAGGAGCTAACAGCTTGGCCAGGATTTTGCTGTGGGGGATGCTATCAAAGGCCTCGCTGAAGTCCAGGTAGACTAAAGAATTATTAAAGAATTAAGCTATTCAAGAATTTTCTCAAGAAACTTTTGCATCAGTTTGAGTTCAGAGATGTGGACAACTTGCTGTAAGAATGCTTGCCGTAGCTCCATGATAGCCAAGAATGTCTTGAAGTAATTTAACTTCAGTTACATGGAGGTGGTGGTGTTCCCAGTGATTCAGATGCTCTGTACTTGGTGTTTCTGACCTTGCAACACAACCAGCTGCTTTGAAAAATTGTCTGGCCAATCACAAAGTTTTTCTAATGCAATTCCTAGTTTCAGGCCCTGTGAACTATTTCTCTTAGAGCTAACATACAGCCCTTTCCCCCTGTCATTTTTGGATGGGAACTCTTGCTCTTCAGACCTGTTCTGTTAAGCTGTATTGGCAGTACTTGATCATAATTTTGTTCAAACACCATGTGAACACCTAGCTGGCTTTCACAGAGTAGGGCTGGCTGACCACATTTACCCTTGTGCCTAGCCTGCTACCACTGCTGATCATTGACTTCAGAGTCCTTAATATCCTTATCGTTGTTTTAAATTCTGCTACCCTTGTGCTCAACCCTGATACTATAAATACAGGAGTAGGAGTGGCAGACTTCTGTTATAAGCTGACATTTCTCTTCCTTGTATTTTGCTCTTAGGATATGTGTTTGAGCTCTGAGGAACACTGTCTTATTTAGGCTAGAGGCAAAAGACTTCGAGACAGTCCTAAACCTTGATCACAAGTTCAGTGAGGAAAAGGGAAGTCAAGCTGCTTATTGTCTTCTCTCAGAAGAAAAGAATTTCTAAAAGACCCAGATTTAAATGCAGTGGCTAACTTAATATGCAAATCCCTAATTTCATGATTTTGCATTTACTCTAATATTCTACAGTATTTGAAATAAGGTAGGGCTATTTCTGGTCTCCTAATTGGAAATCACAACAGTCTTCCTTTCAAATTGAGTTTCTTCTGCAGAAGTGCTGGTGATAAGAGGTGATGGAATTTTTTTCTTCTTCCCCGCAAATTTCATTTATAATTTTCTCATGCTCATGGTATTAAGAAGGGCTGAGAAAAAGGGGGAAAAGAAGTCTTTTGCTATGCACTGCCAAGAGGTAGCTTCTGCCTACCTAGTTTTTGCTTTGTTTTTTTACAGTCTTCACAGTATCACCAAGGTTGGAAGAGACCTCAAAGATCATCAAGTCCAGCCTGTCAGCACAGACCTCATTACCAGACCATGGCACCAAGTGCCACGTCCAATCCTCTCTTTAACCTCTCCAGGGACGGTGACTCCACCACTTCCCTGGGCAGCCCATTCCAATGGTGAACGACTCTCTCAGTGAAGAACTTTCTCCTCACCTTGAGCCTAAACCTCCCCTGGTGCAGCTTGAGATTGTGTCCTCTCGTTCTGGTGCTGGTTGCCTGAGAGAAGAGACCAACTCCCTCCTGGCTACAATCCCCCTTCAGGTAGTTGAGGACAGCAATGAGGTCTCCCCTGAGCCTCCTCTTCTTCAGGCTAAACAATCACAGCTCCCTCAGCCTCTCCTTGTAGGGAGGACCTTGGTAGATCAGGTGTCTTTTCTGTAGAAAACCTTAATTGAAAACCTTAGTGCCTGTGATTTTAGAAACAGCAGCAGAAGCAAACCAAGCTCTTAGTACTTAAGTTGTGTTATGCTTCCTCAACATTAGTTTCCTGTGGGATCTTTTGCTATCCCAGAGCTTTGTATTTGACTTCATGCTGAGCTTATTCTTGACAATGCACCAAAACTTTCAGATGAGCAGAGAAGTGTAAACATGAAAATGGCCCTTTAACAAAGGCTTGTTGGTAAGCATGTTTCAATTTTTGACATTGCAAAGTGGTTATTTAAGATTCATTCAATGGCTTCTGTTGGATTTGGTTGGTTTTGTTTTCTTTTTCCCCTGGGTGGAACACCTTTACTTGGGAGTAGCTTGCAAGGTGGGTAGAAGGGGTGATCATGAGAAGGCACTTTGGAAAGAAGGTCCCTGGAGGTTGCTGTCCTTGATGCAAACTGGAACTGCAAGTGAATTTTAAGGCCTTGATCAAAACAGTTGGCAGGTTGGAAAGTGGCCATTATTTTAGCATTATATTCTAAATCAGTAGTAAGGAGCCTTAAACCTTATCAGCTCTGTCTGTAAATGAGTGGTTGAAAACATAAAAAATGTTCAGTTAATTAAAAATAAACAGGCAAAAAAAAGGGCACTGTTAATAAGTAGTTTCTTAGGTCCTTTCAAAGGCATGTTTAGGCATTAACAGCTACATTCTCCTTCAGTGGTTACAGTGGTGCTGCCCAAGTGCCTTGGATGGAAGCCCTTAAGCCACAGTGCTGCTGGCATTCAACCACTACAGAGCAGGGCCACTGGTTTGGTTGGTTTGCCCGAGCCAGCCCTGGGCTCTGGGTGATCTAGGACTAGAGCCTACATGCTCTGAATTTCAGTCCCAGACATTTTCTGTTAGATCATCCTTCCCTTTTGCATGAAGTTCTGTTCCTTTGATGTGGAGCATCTCAGGAAAGCTGGCTTGACATGAGAAGTTACTTTTACAGTATGTGGACAACTGCTGATTTACCTCAGGACAGACTCAAACAATTAGTACTGTTATAAAGCCCTGAGAGCTGGGACTTCCCTGCAGAGCCCACTTTGAAGGACAGCAGGCAAAGCAAAAAACCCACATCTCTTAAAAGAAAAAGATAGTAATTCTTTCCTGGATTCCTCAGAAAGCCTCCTCTAACCCGGTGAGGAGTGGCGTCTTAGAGTGATTCTTTTGTGCGTCCTTTTCTGGTAGTGTTACTTCAGAGATTTGGTTCTATCATAGGCTGCTGTATATGTAAAGGTTTTAAAAGCACAGTGACAAGTGTCTTTTATAGTCGTATTTTCTTAATTCAAGCTGGACACCTTTACCCCAATTATTCTTGCAACAGGAATAATTTTATGTGCTGTCATCTCCCTTAGGATATCTAGTCATGATTTCATATAGTGGGAGGATTCACCTTGGTCCTGTTTAAATTGTCAGCTTCTGTCCTATGATTGCCTATTCTTCCAGAAGTAAAGTTAGTATCTGTTTTGCAATATCCTTTATTAACAGAAGGCCAAGAAATGTGAAAGTTTTCTACAGCTCAGCAGAGCTAACAGTTCTTTTCCCTAAACTGTCAAGATTTGGATGTATAATTGATTCTCTGCCGCTCTCAGCAGCAGACAGTTTCTGAACTGCCTGTCTTCTAGTGGAGCCTGAAGCATTCTTTCCTAATGAAGCTATCTGGTGAGGTGTGACAGCCATTTGCTTGGAACTATATATACACAACTGATGCTGAAATTATCTGTTGTTTGTCATAAAGATGTATTTGAAGAACATGCTGTTGTCTTTCTAGATAGAAGACATAAATTTAGAACAATCCTATTTAATTTGATTGGTTTTGATTCTTTGCCAACTTCTTTTCTTGGAAGTTAGTATCCTGTGAGCAAGTTGTGAAGCAGTTCTCTCTTGCTGTTTGATTATGCAAGGGGTTACTTTTTCAGCTCTCCAGTCAAAAGAGATTGTATGCCACAAACTTGAAAAGGCCGAAGTTTCAAACTTGATCCTCATTTAAGCAGAAAGAGCTGATGAGGAGATGTATTGAGTGGTCTTTGGTTTATGTGTTGAACAAGTCCTTATTATTTTTTTTGTTTGTTTGTTTGGGAGTGGTAACTGGTCACAGCTTAAATTGTGAGAGATGAGTTCTTGCATCTTGACATGGGGGGAAGGTGGAATGAATGTGGTTTTTTCTTTATCTGAAAAAACTTGGGGGACGAAATGAAACAAGGTGAACTCACTCACTGGTGTAGTTTAAGCTTGCAAATTATTCGGGCGATTTGGGGGGGGTTTGTAACCACGTTTTTCTTCATGCTGCGCCACATACTTTCACTGCCTTTTAATGACATTAGTGAAAGCATAAAATATCTGTAAAAATAAGCAGCTTAGATATTTCTCTTCTCTTTCCTCTTTTTTATTTTTATTGTTTATTTTCTGCTTGGGCTATTTTTTGAGGTAGTGGTCAGGCTTAGAAACTTAAGTCTCTTGCTGCAGAGAAGAGTTGTGGCCAATACATGCTGTAGGTCTTTAAAGCTGGCAATTTTAAAGATAACAAACGAAAGATTAAAGACCATTTGATTACAACAGATCACAGTTTTGTTCTGTTGTGAGGTGACAATGCATTAACTTGCAAGCTGTTGCTGTCAGATGGTGCTGGGTGGTTTGAGCGCCCAGCTCCTTGGTTAGCTTGTGGAGTGCTTTATTCTTCCCTGTGGTGCGGCCATCACAGCATTGCATGCAGGCATGCTCAAGACTGGATCAGACAACATCTTGCTTCTTACAGTTCACTGTGCTAAGTGGCAATCTGAAAGTAACCTTGGTAGAAAGAGAGAAGCTTTACTGAAAAATGTCCCTGCGATGCTGTTGCCAGGGTAACGGTGTCTGTTGTGTGTGTGCTCTGTGCTTCGGTGGAGTCTGGCTCCTACATACCGCAGTGTGGAAAAGTATTGCCTTCAGAAGTGCCTCCCTGCCCCCACTTCTGGGAGGTTTGATGGCAGCAAAGGCTGATAAGGCCTCTCTTATCAAACTCATGCTTCCTATTTTGCTTTTAGTTTGCTCCTAGTTTGGGCATATTTCTTAATAAGACAGAACCATGCTGAAAATGGAAGGGATGCTGATGTCTTGCTGCAGCTCATGCTCTCTGTTGCTCCGCAGTGATAATCCAGGATGATTTGCAGAGGCAGGCAGCAACATAACAGTAGGGCAGAGTATGTCCTGTTTCTTGCTCTGCAGAGGGAGAGGAGCCTTTTTTTCTGTGACAGTAAGGTGGCAGTGATGAGCAGTGGAAGAAGGCTGGAAAGGATGTGTGCTGCACAGTGGAGGAGTGTTCAGAAAAGGGGTGCACAGGATACCAGAAAGGTGGATTGAAAAGACAGTTCATCATGAGGAGCCCTAATCCATGTCTCTGAGGACCAAACTGGCTTTTCCTGATTTGTAACTGCAAAATGTCAGCATTCTCTTAAACCAAAATCATAATGGTAATAATAGTAATAAAAATATTCCCCTCTGCTTGGTGGTGCTGTTTCTACTACTTTGAAGAGGGTGCTGGGGGAGTTCCATTAACCAGAATCCCCTTCTGCAATTCCACCTGGATAAGGTTATTTTTTCCCTTCCTCATATGTATTCTGCAGAACAGTTTGAGGGGTATGCACTTCTGTTCTGTGCTGGCTGTGCTTTAGTGGCAGATGACTGATGGGGACCAGGGTTGTGCATTAAAGAGGCTTGAGAAGCCAAAAAAAAATTTGTTGATGTGGAAGTGAAGTGGGAAATAATTTTCTGTAATTAATCTAAAAATGTGTTAGGCTGATGAAATGAATTTCAGATTCAGCACTCTTTCCTCCATTGCACTGTCTTCCTGTGGGAACATGCAGACGCAGTAGGCTGGTGAGGCCCCCTCTCACCATGGGCAATGAACACATCCTGCTTTGTAAGTGAACCTTGAAAGAGTCACATGTCTGTTTGATGTAAGCTTTCACCTTACCTTTGCTCTGCAGTTCACAGGGGCTTTGAAAATTCTTTATGAATCAAAAAGGCCCCAGTTTTTGCTGCTGGCTACTGGGCTAATATTGCTGAAGCCTAGAATAGGGCTCTGCGTATTTTTATCTGTAGGTTATCTGAGTGAGAGAATGAAGGTGACGTGAGGAGATGCAAGCGACATGCCAAACAATGAAGCTGTGCTTGGACAGCATCTGAATGGAAGCCAGGCAAATAATTTTAATGCATTGCCTAGCTACTCGGTTTTTTTTGTCCCCCCTCCAAAAGAGCCTTTTGTTATTCAAGTATATTTTTAGTCCTTTTTTTTCTCTCTGGTCAACATTTCATTCATGTTAGTGTTGAATACATTGTTCCATCAGTTTTCAAGAGTCTGATGCCTGTAGAGATGGAAACAATTTTTTTAATTGCTGAGGCTGAGGTGAATGTTATTACCCTTCATTCTGACCTGAAAGAACCTTTTTCTTCAGGCAGCCTCATGAACAATTTAGCCTTTGATGTTTCTCAGCTGCCTTTCAGTCAAGAGGAGCTTGCGTAGAAAAGCATGTGGAAAATAGTTCTTTTAAAAATTACTTCAAGAGGCATAATTTGTGCATTCTGTAGGTCACAGTCATACACCAAATTTATTATTTTTAAAGGTGTAGCATAGTTTTGAGCATGTTCTTATTTCTGTTACAAAATTAGCCGTGCTTTCTGTACTTGGGAAGGTCCAAAATAGAAACTTAGCTTCTAAGTATGGGCTTTATATATGTTCTTACTGATGGTAAATTTAAAGATATGCTCAATGTGTTCCTCTCTGGGTAAATCAGCAGTTGTGGTCTAGTTTCTCCTGCAGACAGGATTCTTTGGGCTTTAATGAGGAATTGGGGAGGGGGAAGGAAAAACAGGGAAACAATATATGTGGAATTTTAAAAAGCCTAATAATTTTCAAAAGTAGGATGGAAAAAGGGATGCTGCACTTCCCCTTACTTTCAGTCCTTGTTCCCTTTCAGTTTTAGGAGGTATTTTCACCCTTGCAGACTACGGAGTAAAGTCAACCAGGAAAATCTGCAGAGTATTTTACTGCCTTATTGTCACTTGTGAGTGATCTCAAACGTACCATTTGCTCATTTCTCTTTTGAGAAACTGAAAGTTTTCAGGGTTTCTGTAGTGAAAATGGTGGTATGCTGTCCAGTCTGACATGCCGCATCATACATGTGGGGTGTAATCTGCATAGTGTCATCTGGTCTCACAAGTGGTGTGTCAGAGATGTGTGGCAAATGTAGCACTGCATATGTTCATCAGAAGCGTGGTGTGTCCTAATGTGCAGCCACTCATGGTGTGTTTCACACATGCAGCATCATGGGTGCTGTGCAGCACATCCATGGTGTTCATGTGTGCAGCAAATGTTATGGTGCGTTGTGTGCAGTGCCTGAATGTCTTGCAGTGCAAGTGTGCAGATTGTTTAGCCTGGAGAAGAGGAGGCTCAGGGGAGACCTTATTGCTGTCTACAACTACCTGAAGGGTGATTGTAGCCAGGAGGGGGTTGGTCTCTTTTCTCAAGCAACCAGCACCAGAACAAGAGGACATGGTCTCAAGCTGTACCAGGGGAAGTTTGGGCTCGAGGTGAGGAGAAAGTTCTTTATAAGGGAGAATTGTTAGCCGTTGGAATGTGCTGCCCAGGGAAGTGGTGGAGCCACCATCCCTGGAGGCGTTCGACAGGGGATTGGCTGTGGCACTTGGTGCCATGGTTCAGTAGTCATGAGGTCTTGGGTGACAGGTTGGACTTGATGATCCTTGAGGTCTCTTCCAACCTTATTGATTCTATGATTCTAGTCTATGATTCTAAGTGCAAAGGTGGCAAAGGTGTAGTGGTGAGAAGTTAATCTATTAAACTGTTGCATGAATTCACTCATAGGTGAAAAGTTTGTTGGGGTTTTTTGGTGTGGTGTTTGTTTTGTTTTGTGTGTTTTTTTTTCCTTTGGATAATATAACATTCAAAATAAGAGCAAGCAATTTAACTTAAATATTTTTCAGGTTGTGTTATTCTAAAGGTATCATGATTAACAAAGCTCTCCCTTACCTAGTAAGTGTTCCAGCAGAAGTTTGAATAAGCAAGTTGCTTGAAGCTGCCATTCCAGGGTCACTTTTTTGGCCAAGTACTTGGGAGTAAAGTGATACTGTGTACTTTGGAACACTTTAGACATTTTTGAGGTGTAACATGCCACAGAAGATGATTTCTAATACATTGAAATAGTTGGAAAATCAGATTTTTTATTATGCCTCTTCTTTCTTTGTTTTCTTCTTCCTGACTGTAGTGGCTAAATGCTTTTGGAGTCATTGGAAGCGACGTGCTTCAATTCTCGTTGTTACTTGAAATTGTAGTAGCAGGGTAGCCGTGCTGTCCAGATGCTACCTCCATTAAGAGGAAGTGGCTTGTATCTAGAGCAGATGTTGGAGAGACTTGGCAAAAGAGTAAATATTAAAGCCTGCATCGATGGACGTTGAAAAGAACATGATCTCAAGCTAGTGCTCTGTGTGCAGGAGTGATGTGTTGGCCAGAGAGCACTCAAGTCAGAACGGCAAAATCTCTGGCTGCCGGCAAACTCTAACACTCATGGTACTTGCCAATGTGTAAGCATCTGGTGTGGGCATGAGTCCTACCCTTCACCTCCTACACAGGACTCTGGAGCAGTAGTTCTCAATCTTTGGTACACAAAGACATGCATTGTGAGAGTAGAACACTTCTGAAGTTGATGGCCTAAGAAGTCAAGGCAGAGGAGGATGTGTTTTAGCTGTTGTGCAGTGACACTTCACTTTAATCAGGTTTGAGAATATGCAGAAGGGGTTTCCTTATTGTTGTTCCTGTTTTTAGCTGGGCTGCATATGTCACTTTAGATGACTAAATGAATTCACCAGATTTCTGCAATAGAGAAAAGTGCTGCCTCTTGACTTCCATCTAAAGAGGGATGCCACTTTGAATTACAAATGCATGAGAGGTGGGTGTGTTTTGTAATTAGTGGTGAAGTCTGGTGGGCTGCTGACTTTAATACAACCTCTAGTACTTCTCATCTGCTGCAGAAGTGCTGCTACCTTATTAAAAGATGTTAAAGCTCTGTTCTTCAGAGTTTCTCATTTTGTATTCTGTCTACTGGCAGACGGTTGTATCAGATGAAGCTGGAATTTTAAACCTGCATATTATTTAGGTGATATTTTATAAACTTAAAGGAAAATAGGTCTGTAAAGGAATGTCTGATTCAGTGTATTTCACAGTGACTATCTAGATGTATTAATTAACAAAAGTATCCCTGTCATCAGGAGTTACTTTGACGTATTGATTCTTTTCTGTAATGAATATATAGCTATATATAGTTATTTGAAAAATGGTCTTGTCTGTCTTGATGACTCCTGTGTGCTGTTACAGAGCCACCCTGTGAGAATGAAAGGAAAAATGTGATTTAACAGAGGATGGGAGCCTGACTCCTGTGCATGTGGGAATCTGGTAATCTTACGAGTAGCAGGAAGACTGATGAATTAATGCAGGAAGTTACTGGCACTATCTCTGCCCTCCCTACCTTGTTTAGGTTAGACAACTCTTGTAGTCCATATCAAAGACTCATTTAAGCCATGATGCAACAAAATATTTCAGTATGAATCCTTATGGGAATCTTTGTGTGATTGCAGTGGCAATGTCTGTGGTTAGAATTTCATTTGGAAGAAGCAAATAAACTCATAGGATTGAAAGGGGCATTTTATATTGAAAACTGTATTACTTTTTTCTCAGTCATTTTTAAGAAATCTTAAGGCTTGTCCCAACAGGTAGGAAATCCTCTCCACTCCTGTGAAACAAAACAAAATAGAAGACACTAACTGCAGCCTGCCATGAGCCACCAGCTCTAATTAATAGGGTTAGGAAAAGTTCTGCAATGATATGAGTTTGCTCTCAAATGAAAATACACCAGTACTGTCAATACTGAAACATCTTAAATATGTCTCGTGGCAAAACATAAACCCTGGCAAGGCATGTTTTACATTAGTAATAATTTCTACTTTGCATTTGGGGGAAAAAACAGAGGGACCACAGAGTGATGAGATCCCCTTCTCCATTCCAGCATTTACTCAGCCTCTAAAGAGAAAAGCTTATAGACTGAGGTGTTTCCATTTCAGAGTTTTGAGGAGGATGGCCAAAGCACTCTAGATTGTTGATGTTGATAATTATTTTTCCAGCGTGTCAGGGCGGTTTCGGAAGGCTGCTTGAAAGACAATGCCCTGCCAATATTTTTGAAGATTGAACAAGATGACTCAAATAATTATAGGCCTGTCAGCCTGGTACTTGCTTTGGTCAAAATAATGGCATGGCTGACATGAATTTTGACCAATAAAGATTTAAAGGACAATAATGTAGTTGCTTGTGGTGAGTATGTGACCATGGAAAATACGTCTTCTCAAACTAATGTGATACGTATTTTTTTTATGAGAGGAAAGTTTGATAAATATATCAGTGTCAAATGCAGATGTAACATACTTAGATTTTTCAAATGCTGATATAATATACTTGAATTTCTGTCAGGCAGTAGACTAAACAGTGTATGACATTCTGATCAGGAAATTATAAAGACACAAAATGACAACAAACCAACCCAAGCCACTAAGAAATGGAAAAGACATTTTAAAAAATAATAAATGCAAACTGTCTGCAAGAGATCCTAGAAATATCACTGTAAATGGAAGTCTGTATTAAATACATGTGTCTCCAGTGCAGTCATGACAACAACAGCAGTCCTTTGGCAGGTGACATGGTTTAACTCTTAGCTTCACACAGTTGCTTGCACACTCCCCTGAATGGGGTGGGGGAGAGGACTGGAAAGGTAAAAGTGAGAAAACTCATGGGCTAAGATAAAGGCAGTTTAACAGGTAAAGCAAAAGCCAAGCACACAAGCAAAGCTTGTTTTTACATGTTCCTATTGCTTTTGTTAGGTCAAGACCTTGAGTCTTTCTTTTTATGGGTACTTGCCCTTTTTTCTCAACAGCATCAGGATGAAAGTGTAAAGTGTGATTGGTCTGCATGGAAAGCTGACCATACCAGCTCCCACTCCAAAGCAGTCTGACTTCTTGCTGTTTTTCCTTGCTGTTACACATTGAAAAAGTATTTCTGTTGAATTGGCCAGTGATGCTAGATAGTTCCTCTGAGAGATTCCAACTAATTTAGAGTCTATCTGTATATGTGAACAGTCTAAATGATTCTTTTGGGTGTCCAGAAATATTTATTATGCTGTACCTGACCACAGTAAATTTTATCTGTCTCAGCCTTGCCCATTTATCAAGTTTTATTAGCTGCATCTGGAGTTTTGATTCATTCTCAACCTAGTTAGATAGTTGGAGTCCCATACAAGACAAAAACATTGGCCTATCCTTTTTGCCAAAATGCCATACTTGGAATGGCTGTCATAACCACAACTCCTCAGAAACTGGGCTTCACATCTCTCAAACTGTTTGTGTGGTTTTATCCCTGTCAATTCCTTATATTGTGGTGGAAATCTCCTGCTTTGGAGTGGGCTTATGGGAGCAAGTGCATTTTCAGTTTGTGACGATTCCAAGACTATAGTCTCTTTATACTGTAAGTGGTTAAAGCCTTTATGCTTAGAGTTCTACAGCTACTCCTCATCCACTGGCTTCTTCGTCAAGGAAATATTTGCTCCTGTGAATAACTGGCCTGTTTTTCACCCAGTGGAGGCATCAGGAAATTGCTGGTGGCATCAACTGCAGATGATTGGTATTGGATGATATCCATTCCCAGTAATGGATTATTGAGCAGAGTGGTGATGTGTGCGATTTTGGGGAGAACAGGTGATTTTCTTTTGTTTTCCTATAGGCACTGGCCACAACGCATATAGGCAAATTCTTTGGATTAAAGTAGTGTGCATTTTGTTGGTCTTGTGAAACAACTCTTTTCACAACTAGACATGTTTATAAATGGGTCATAAGAAAAATTGTCCCATAATGTGAATTGAATGAGCAGTCAGTGCATGCTTTGGCTTGTGCAGTGGGACACATCTCTTATCTTACTCTGGCCTTGTGGCATTTGATCCCCTGGCAGGACTGGGAGCCTTTGTACTTGAGTAGGCTGGTGTGTTCTTTGAGAAAACAGGAGAAGAAAAGGTCATTTGAAACTCTTGTGCTAGTACTGGTGCGAAAGAGTTGTGTCTCAAAGGTAGCAGAGATTGAAAGAGAGAAAGGAGTGGATATTGTGTGAGAGAGATGGTGCATAATAGAAGTGTCTTGAACTCAGGCAGCTGCTAGGTAAAAATAAACTGGAATGAGTGTGTGGTTTTAAAGAAGAATGCAGCTGAGATGAATGAATGGTTCTCCTGAACATGAATAGCTGGAGGTCCATTGCTGGGCTGCCCAGCTTGCCTGGTGTTGGCCAGCTGTAGTTTGTTTTCCAGCCCTGGAAAGAGCAGATGTGTCCTGACCTCACTCTGGTGGAGCAGCAGCAAGGGTCTGTGACATTTTCTTCTGTCTACTCTTGTTCTACAGCTGTTTACTTGAGCTAATGGATGGGTTTCTGACAGAATACACTCTGGCTTACTCAGAAAAGTTCAAGTCAGAACTTTGAAGGCTTTATGATTGACTGGTTATGAGGTCAGGAACACAAGTAGTGTTCCCCTCTATCTTTCCAGTTGCAAAGAATGATGAGGAATACCTGATTCTGAGCCTGTTGTCACCAGCAGAGTTTGGGATTTTTGATCATGGGTTGATCTACAGGACACCAGACCTAGTGATGTCAGATGGGGTACCCCTGTCTCCAGAGGGGCAAAAGAATCTTTGTGCAGGAGTTAGGAGGTTGCAGTGAGGTGGGGTTGGTCTCTTCTCCCAAGTAACAAATGATAGAATAAGAGGAAACAGCCTCAAATTGCACCAGGGGAGGTTTAGGTTGGATATTAGGAAATAATTTCTTCCCCGTATGGCTGTCAAACCCTGGCCCAGGCTTCCCAGGGCAGTGCTGGAGTCCTCATCCCTGGAGGGATTTAAAAGCCATGTAGATGTGGTGCTGAGGGATGTGGTTTAGTGGTGACCTGGCAGTGCTGGGTTAAGGGCTGGACTTGTTGATTTTAGAGGTCTTTTCCAAACTAAATGATTCTATGATACCGTAGTTCAGCTTTTTAACAAAACTGCCTTTTGCCTCAGACATGGGTTGTTTTCCTAATTCTCCCTCTGTGAGCAGCATTAAGACTCGGTCTCTGCATGAGTCATTACAAATGGTATCCTTAATTATCCAGAAGAGCTTTTCTATTCATTT
The DNA here is from genome assembly GCA_033816785.1 of Picus viridis. NCBI lineage: Eukaryota > Metazoa > Chordata > Aves > Piciformes > Picidae > Picus > Picus viridis. The sequence goes on from CM066584.1 coordinate 6,801,592, forward strand.
TTACATTGGACTCTTAGCAAGTTTACCTTTTATTTCCAGCAAGCTTGCTACAGAGAGTTGTACTGTTACTAAGTGCTGCAGAAACAGAGAATCCAGCACTGATGAGCAGAGTTACGTGACACCCCAATGGCATAAACACCATTTCTTTGGAGAAGTTAAGGAGCAGACAGCAAAATTCTTGACTTGTTATTTTTATATGAGGCTAACCCCTATGGAAGCTGCATGCCTGTAGCTCTGCTGGAAAGTAAATGAATCAAGAAAACTCTGCCCTCAAGTTAGGGTAGTTGGTGTGTGATAAATGTGTTTTGGTGGTGCCCCCCCTCATTTATTTTGTGATATTATAGGAGGAGTTCTTAATGTGCTAGTGGCATTTTGACTACAAATTAAGTTGATACCATTTTTATTTTTACATGCCTATATGTGGGAGAGGGAGAGACAGTGAGGGTTGTGCTGGAAATCAGGCAAAGATTTGCATTCTTGAGCAGCTGATAGTTAATCTTAAATAATATTTCCCAAAGGTGCTGGGTCCAATGGGGGACACTTCAAATGATATTGCACAGTAGTGCTTCGGTCCTTCCAGTAACCTGCTTATTTCTTTCAAAGAACATAAAGTGTTTTGAAGATGAAATAGTGGGGTTTACTCTTTCCAGTGACAGTGTATTTGTGTACTGCCAGTTTGTGCAAGCAGCAGTGCTCATTGAGGCCTACAGGGCTAGCACAGAAATGAAAGGTCAGTCCAGCTGTGCATGAGAGCTTCCTTGAACATTCAGTCATTTCTCTGAAAATTAGTCTTCCCACCTCCTGGTGCTAGGTGTTTAAGAATTGGCACATTCAAAATGTGATCATGAATTTGGATTTATTTCCGGAAGAAGCAAAAAAGCCTCTGCACTTTAAAATAAGAGTAGCATTTCTTAAGGAATACAATACGTTGATGATGTTCTTTTGATAATACTGCCAGGTATTTCAGAGGCATTTTTTAATGAAGGACAGTGTAGGTGACAAGCATGCAAACAAAAAAAGTACTGTAAGGAGGTTCCAAAAAAATCTACATGCTAGGGGAAAAAAGGGTTCTAGAGAGTCAACAGGGTCAGATCTCACATCAGTGCGGCCAGTTCCCTCAGGGTTAATCAAGTGATGGCTTTTCTTGAGGCAGTATGGCCCCAGCCATGGCCACACTACCAGCACTTACCCCCTTTAAGGAGTCTTTCAGGGTCAGTGTCTGCCTGTTCAGAGTATCCAAATAGAATACCCAGAGAGTCTGTTGGCTGAGGGTATGAACTTTCTGAGGAGCGCTATTTTTCCTGTCAGCTCTACAAAAATGCACGGCTTTGGGCTATTGTGTAACCTTGCAGGCCGGGTGTGCTGAGTTCTCTGCAATTACTTCTTTTAATGCAGAATTGCAGGGAGATAGTTGCAGTAACACCAGAGGTAGGGGAGAGCTCAGTTCCTACGATATGCGCAGCTGATTGCTCTGTGGTTTTCTCCCCCTTCAGTCCAGAAAATATTCTAAAGAGTTTAAGCCCAATGGACTGTTCAGCATCAAGGCATGAAATATGCAGCCCAGATTCTGTTATACATCCATAAGGGGACCTTGGAAATGTTTTTGTTTGCTGGGTTGGTTTCTTTTAGCAGATTTTGCTGTTTTGTTGCCAAATAAGGCTTGCTCGCATGACTTTTATTCTAAGTCTATAAAATGTTGGGTAATGATATGTACTTTAACAGAATGTTTGCCTGCAATCATTGTTTATAACAGAATCATTCATTTCATTAAGTTCACAGTACTAGAAATTAGCACATTTGGGTAGGTAATGCTGACATTTGTATGCTGTAATGAACATTTTTCTTTTTGCTGTTTGCATGTAAAATAGCATAGGGAGCTTTTTTTGGCATGCTACAAGCTACAGTTCTTGACCTGAAAGCATCAAAATAATCTGGTGGTAAGGATGTGTATGGTTGATGGTACAGGCAGGTCAGTGTGTGAAGTGGGCTTGAAATACTTTTTTTTTCTGTGGTCTTAGCTTCTTTCATTTCCTCAGACAAAATGGGTTTTGTGGGCCTCAGTTAAGGCCCAGAGTAAGCCCAAACAGATTTTCAGGTATTCATTTTAGGGCCTCTCATTCTACATGAGAGAGGCATAGAAACTGTAAGGAGCTGAGATTTGTGGCTGAAACAATCTAAATCAGAATCATTTTGAGAAAAATGGTGAAGAAGTTCTCCTGGGTAAAATGAAGATCTGATGAAGATCCCATTCCTCCAGTTCATATCTGGATGGGGACAGAGATGCCTGTAAAGTTAGCCAGAGTTTTGGCCTCATGGGATTTGCACTGCACAGAAGGGTTTGGGAGGATGTACCTATGAGCTCTCAGGGCTTGTGGCTCAGGTCTTGGTTAACAAAAATGGAAAATTTTGACTAGTGGTGCTGAGAGATATGAAAGTAACGGAGCTTGACTTTGCAAGAATGAAAGATGCTTATACTTTCTGAATCCCAAAGAAGGGAGGCAACTGTCTGAAGAAGGATATGAGAACTAATTGGAAAATCTTCAGGCAGTGGAGAACCAGCTGACCTTGCTGACTTGTAAAGATTTTTATCTCGCTTGTCTTGGCAGCATTCTTGTCATTCTACTAAAACCTAACCCCACTGGGTGTTCTTACAGGCACCTCAGCAACTTTTGTATTGTCCTCAGGTCTTCTGACAATGAGTGGGTTTTTTTTTTTTGTTGGCGGGCATGGATCTTACTTTGTCTTGACATCTCAATCCATCTCAATTTGAGGCAGACAGTACAGAGCTAAGATTTTCAATATGACCACACCTGCCTTCAAGTAAACTTTGTGAGTGCTGTGATGTAAGCCTTCTGTGGGAATGCTGACTGCTTTAACAATTGGCTTTTCTTTCCTCCTTTCATTTTTATCCCTTGTGCCTCATCTCTTTGTTGACAGCCTTACGTGGTTGTGGTGCTTCCCACCTGATGTTATAAGATTGGTTGGCTTTTGGTAATGTGTTTTTGGGGTTTGTGTCTGTTTGTGGGAGGTTTTTGTTGTTGGATTGCCTTGAGGTTTCTTTATTTGCTTTGAAATTACAACTGATTCCATCTCCTGAAAGCACTTTGAGACCCAAGCTGCACCAACTGGAGAAGCTCAACTGCTTCCTTTTAGCTGCAAGAAGCTGTTCCTGGAAGCATGGTGCTCAGTGAGTCGGTGGATGGCATAGCGTTTTCTTGTCTATGGTTGGTGTTACAGAGAGGGAACACATGCAGAGACTTATATGTAAGTCAGTTATGGCATGGTGGACACAAAGGCAAGATCTTGGGGTTGGCCAGCTGGCTTTTGGTGACTGCAAGACAGTTGTCAGGGCAGGATTTTGAATTATTAGAGATGGGTAGAGAGGAAAGGGAAATGCTGCATGGGGAAAAGGCATTTTGTGTCTTGCACTACAAAAGTGAGGCAGGCTTTGAGATTAGTTTTAGACAGGGAGATCATAACTCCAGAAGCTATCGGACTTGATGATCTCAAAGGTCTTTTCCAACCTGGTTAATTCTGTATTCTAGTCTACATAGAATTGTAAAATTTTTCTTTTGAAAGTTTACTCCATCTTGCTTCCTGTCTTCCTCCATGATTTTCAGTGGCACACTAGCTTTCTGTCAGGTGTGTCATGAAGAAGAATGTTTTATTCCAGACCTTAGTACACAGGCTTCAGTTTAAATCCTACTGTGAATTTTTTTGCTGTAGTGGAAAGTAAAGCTATGTGCAAAACAAAAAGCCAATCACACAAGAACAAAAAATCCACCTTGATAGGATCAAACAGATCCAGGATTAGATCTAATCTGTTATTAGATTGACAAGTAAAAAGTATTTTCTGAACTCACTTTTCAGCTGATAGAGCCAGGAACATATTCAAAGTGCAGTTCCTGGTGAGGTTGTACTGGTTTGCTGCTAACATGTGTTGCATTAAGCTGCACTTAGTCTTCTGCTTGCCAAGGAATGTGACTAGGTTATCAAGATGCTCTCTTATCAATCAGGAGTCAAATGATCCAGAGGAGGAACACAGAGTTCCTAGTGAAGGATCATTGGAAGCAGGACAGCTTTGCTAATTAGATTCATTTTATTTTCTTTTAGTTTTTCACATCAGTAGGATTCTGCATACAAATGCAGTTGGACAGAGAGTGTCAAACAGTACAAATCATTGTTACGATACATTAATCAAGGGCATGGAAGAACAGCTCTGGGGGAGAAGATTCCCCTGTCTTACGTAAGCTTTGATCTGCAGTCTCTCGGTCACCTCGTCTCCTTCCATTAGGACTTCTGAGCCCAGAAGAAATAAAATTTTCTGTCTTCTGACCCTGGCAATTTCCTCACAATGAAATTTGTCCAAAGGCGTGAGATGCCATGGTTCTTAAGGCCCTGGATAAAAGCGCCAATGTGCACATACCTTAAATGGTTTCCTTCCCTTATATGACCACTCTCCAGCTCAGGTCCCTCCCAAAGCTATGCTTTTGTGCAATTAAACTTTAGAAATGGTAGCAACTAGAGTCAGGATGCAACTCAAACATCGTGTCTTCATGCATCCTTAAGAATGTATTTTGTATGTCAGGCTCTTATTGCTGAAAAATGAGGGAAGTCTCTGTACCCTGGAATGTTTTGGGAAATAATTACACTGTAGGTAATTAACATGCACTCACAGAACAGGGAGCCAAAAATAAATGACTTTGAGGTCCTTTTGTTGTACTGACAAGGCACCCTAATGTTGAGATGCTTGTAAATTTTCATTCTGCAATCACCCTTGTCAGTCCAGCTCCCTGTGCCTCTTGCTTGCAGCCCCCCCATGCAGTCCCTCTGCTGCAGCATTGGGCTGACTTTGCCTGCAGTTCTGACTTGATATTTATCCTGATGGGTTGCACAACAGATCCTCAGTCAGAGCCCTGGGAGAAAAGAAAAGAAAGGAAGGAAAGAATAGCCTTGTGGTCAAGGTACTAGCCTGAAACATGGATTTTTATACACTTTGTCAGACTTGTTTTGTAATAGAGCTCGAAAGTCCCTTAGGGGCTGGCTGTCAAAAGGTATTTTGTCTCTTAATTACCTTTTGAAATCGGTGAGAGGTTGGGTGTCTAAATATCTGCATGAGTTTTATCCTGTACATTTTTGTTTACAGCCTACAAAAGAGGGCAGGTGACTTTCCTACCTCACAAGGCTGTGGGGGAGCAAAAGGGGGATAGTTAGTCTCAGAGAAACGTCTGCCCTGGATGTAAGAGGGAGGCACTCTGTATTTACCCCCTCTTCTCTTCCCTGATAAGATCTCCTTCAGTACATAACCAACTCTTCCAATATGCACACACACGTTGAGGTATGCACACCTTTCTTGTATGTATAAATCTCTATGCAAACGTGTCTGGAGGAATGCATATATATAAACCAGGAAATATTATTCTTTTTATACTTTAATACTATAATGTAAATACATTTTAAAAAACTTCAAATACTTTTTTTGTGTGTGTTTTTTTTTTTTTTTTATATTTTTTACACTCAATCAATTTGGTTTTGTTAGGGCAGGGAGATAAGCAGATCTGCAGGCTGCAGAAAGCAGTTGATGTTTTGCCCAGAGTCAGTGGTTGCTGGGCTAAGGACTTTCCTCACCATCCATGCAGCTTATGCCCTGACTATGATTAATAAAATGCTGGTCCCTTGGCTGCTTCTCACCACATGTGTTAAATCTGGAGGGATGGATGGATCTAAACTGCAACCATTGCTAGGTAGAAAGCAGCTTGCTAACATAGTTTGAGGGAAGAAACAATTTATCTGTGGTTGAAAGGACACAGATAATAAGCTAAAGAAGTTCTGGGTAAAATGCTCCTTAAGCATTCTTTTCCTGCCTCACAGGCAATTGTAAAGTGCTTTGAGATCATTTATAGGGAGCTCACAATATCCTACACAACTCTCAATTTTTCCTGTAAACAGAGAAGAAACTGTAATATGAAATGTTTCTGTGGGGGGTCATGTTCCTTAGGCTCACAGAAGGCTGCACTCCCGAGCAGTCATTGATTTGTCTTTAAGATGAGTGATTTTTGTTTCCCCAATTAAAATAGAATGTAAAAATATTGCCCAATTAGAAAGCATTACAGTGTGTTTATAAGTACCCTTGAATGTACTTACCCACTGGGAGCATGCAGATGTCTGTTGGAATTTAATTTCTCTGCAGCATGTTGGGGGTGGGGACAGAAGAGAAGTAGCCAGAAAATCATGGCTGCTGCAGTAAATACCAGGCTTCTCCCAGTGACCTGTGCTGACTGCAGAGTTTATTACATCTAATGTAAGCATAAAACATCTGCTCAGCAATGCTGTTCTCCAGCTGCTCTGTATTGGTACCAGCAAATTATGTGTTCTGGGCTGTTTGTTTCCTGTTGTGGGGAGTCACGAGGAAAAGGAGGTGTCACATTTTAAAGCTTGTGGTAAAAAAAGTTGTTATGAAATACCTTCAAGGCTCTTTAAGCACTGGCAGCCTTGCTTCACCTCAGTAGTGTGATCCCTTCTGAGCTCCAGAGTCATAGGTGTCCAGGCCAGCAGGAATCCCGTGGGTGGATGATGTAGCCTCCAGCAAGCAGCATGGATGATGAGTAAGGCTGTTGTTTCAGAAAGCTAACTTTAGAGGCCCCTAAGGGTGTGTTTGACTGATTTCCTACAGGAAACTCCAAATAAGTGTTGGCAGGTGGTGACACCCTGTGCTAAGGCAGAGGTGGTGAACCTGGTGCTCTCAGTCTAGCACATTCTTCTTTGGAGCACAGCACTGCTGCTACCATGTGGCGTATGCTGTGCTTCCATGGGGCCATCAAAGGTGAATCCAGGACACTGCCTTCAGAATCTTGCTGTTGAGTTTTGTTTCAGCTGTTAGCAAAGCTGGCATTTCCACTGAGGTGGCTTTCACCCATCTCAAGGGTGTTTTGTAGCACTACTTATGGTGCTTTGCAGTGTGTTTTACCCCATCAGGCCACAGCTGCAGTGAGTGGATTTGTATGCCATACTGCCTCTGTGTGGCTGTTATGGGGGCAATGCCCCAAAGCTGGCCAGTCTCTGCCATGCAGCAATTCCTGGCCTGGTTGGTATCTCGAGCAGTTTGACTGACTCCCTTACAACCTGGTAAGTTGGCTCTGAGCAGTGGGCAGAATCCCAGCTATATGAACGGAGTACAAAGCTGTTTGGGGTCACCAACCTTCTTTTATCTCATTTCCAGGCTCTGTAGTTGCTGCTATTGTATATAGGAAGAAAACACTTTGAGTCAGGGGATGTTTTATATTCTACACAACATCTTGTTTGTTTGGTTTGGGGTTTTTTGGGGGTGGGGTTTTGTTTTGTTTATTTGGTTTGGTGTTTTGGTGGTGTTTTTTTTTTTTTGGTTGTATGGTGTGTCTGAGGGGGATCCTGGCAGTAAGCACAAACCACCAACTGAGCAGTTCTTTTGTACCAATGCTTTGGAACCTGTGCCTATGTTAGTGTATTCCCGAGGGAAGTAGCTGAGATAGAATTATTCACACCTCTGGTAACATTTATTTATTTTATTAACAGCACCTTCAGTTTCTCAAATTTTCAGCACTTGGTGAAGATGCAGAATTTGCTTTTTTGCTAGAAAGCCTTTACATGTGTTTCCATGAGTGGATCTTGTTTCCATGGCATCAGCCATTAAGCTGGAGAAGCATTGGTGGGAGCATTAACCAGTGAAGAGGCATTAGGAAGCAGCCCTGCTCCCTTGTAGGGCTCTGACTTGTGGTGAGGATAATGACATGGGATGGACTGACGGGTTCTCTGTTTTAACAGTCAGGGGTTAAAGTTTGCCCCTCTGAAATACTGTAGAGTAGAAGATTTGATGCAGCCTTGCTATTTAATACACTTACAAAGGCATTGCTTTTCCTGATGGATTTTTCTGAAGATGAGGCTGTGCTGTGACTTGAATTATTTTTCCTGCCTTGTTTTCCCAAATGCTTTAATATCCTGGCTAAGCTTCTCTATCCTAAAGAGTCTGTTTTGTCTTCCTTGCCGTTGTTTTGTTAGGAAGGCACTGTCCCAGTTACGGTGTGGCTCTGTTGTGAGAAGCAGTGTTCGCAGTATTTAGTTGTAGCACAGTTGCTCAAACCCAGTCTGTGTGTCAGTCTTGGGTGTCCCTTTCCTACCAAATACTCGAGCACAATGAGCTGAGTACAAGGACTGTTTTGTTAACTTCTGTGGTTTTATGTTGTGCAGACACTGAGGTGATTGTAGCAGTTTCTCTGGCCATAAGAAAGATAAAGTTATGCATGCATAAAACCGTATAAAATGTTGATGGTGTGGACTTCTATTTTTTTTAATATAATTGAGCATATACTTCTGGTTTATATTTTATCATTGCAAATGTACTTTGAAGAAGCAGAAGAACGTGCTTATTAATTTTATCCAGCTCAGTAGTTCGTGTAATGGGCAAGTAGGTGTAAGACAATGAACCAGATACAGGATTTTGAGGGGATTGCTTGTGTTTTAATTTAAAACTTGAGGGCACTCAGCAGAGTAACCTTGTGTAAGATGATGTCCCTTACACCAGACCGTTATGCCAGCAGTGACATTGTGAAATAATTCAATGGGGAAGATGAGCCCTTGCAGTAGGGCAGCAGGCTGCTCTCTGTGCTTGGATTACCATCATTTGTGAAGAACTTTTGAAAGCTTAATGAGTTCTACTATGGGATAGATGCTAACGCAACTTAAACACGTGCCATGCTCACAGCAGCTGCAAAGAAAACACACTGTGAGCTTGCTTTGAAAAGAAAGTCGTAACTGATTTCCATCCCTAATGAGCTGGGAAGAAAATGTTTCCATTAGTTTCTTTCTTTTCTTCTGCAGCTTTTAAAAATTAAACCAGCCTGCTGCTAACAGAAAAGTTGAGTTCTGGGGTGTTTTTATATCATTCTAGACAAATGACCACAGGGATCATATCACTTCATGTTTATCACACTAAGCCTGTATACTCTGTATAACACAGCCCGAGTACTGCCTGTGCAGTTCTTCAGGGATCACCTGGAAAAACAGCTTGGAGAAGAGAAATGGAAATCTTCATCACCCTTTGGATTTGCAATATGGCTCTGATCTTGCAACGGTTTAATCTACATTTGGTCTGTGCTCGTGAATAGCCTTGCTCTGGGTGTTTGTCTAGGGTGTGATGTTTTGCAGCTTTGTGGCCAGTCTTGCTCCGAAGGATTGAAATACCAGTGGTGGCTGCATTGTGAAAAGAAATTGCCTGTTTATTAACAGAACAAACGTACCTCCCTGCCACCAAGCCCTTGACTAAGAATACAAATGAAGTTTTGTTTAGAATTGAGAGGACTTCAACCTTGACTTTGCATCCTACAAATTGTAGTTGTTTGTGTCAGGTTATTTTTAATGTCCTGCCATAACTGTGGTTGTCTTCCTACTGGCAAGGGGGTTCTCTTATTCATTCATATTTCTTTTTCAGGTCGCGTGTGGCTCAGAGCATAATCTGGCAGTAGTTGGTAAGTAGCTTAATTTTATGTCAAATCCTCTCACCTTTTTTTCACTTTTAAGTTCCACAAGATGAAAGAAAAGCATGCACAGCAAACATACTGGGTGATTAAGGGCAATGTATGCAGCTGAAAGGAGGAAAGTAACTTACAGATGTGGAGGAGGGAAGAGGAGAAACCAGTAGCATAAGTGGTGATGATAGAAAGGTGCCCTTGTTGACCAGCCCCTGTAAGGGGAGAAGGGTTGATGGATGTAGCAGCAAAATATATTTGCAGAGTGCTGTGGCCTGTTTTAGAATGGAGACATTGCAACGATTCAAGCTGCAGGTTCAAAGTGGCATCTAAGCTTGAAGCTGGTCAAAAGTGTCTTTGACATGGAAATTTTCAGTGAGAAAAAAGTTCTGGCTCTTTTGTTGTTCAAATATTGGAAACTCTTCAAAATGTCAGTCAGTGGTAGTTAGGTCAGGTTCTTTAGTGCATCTTAGCATAATGAAGCTGTTGTAATAATGATGAAAGTACAAGGAGGCTAATGTCAGGGGCAAAATTGAATTTTGTGTACTAATTCCAGGAACAATCAGAGTCTTGCTTTCAAGTGATGAGTTGATAGCTGGAGTTTGATGCATGATGGCTGTTACTTATAATTACCTGTTTAAGATAATTTCTAACTGTAGATTTTCTAGTACTTTATAAAGGAGGTCAGTGTAATTATCCCTACTAATAGGGTGAGAGAGATGAAGAAAGGAATTCTGTGCTAACCAGAGCTGGAAATTAAATGGCCTTCTAACTTACAGCCCAGCACTCCATCCACACAGACATTTTTGATTGCCATGACTAATTCATTGAGATATTATTGAAGAATTTCCTTAAGTCTAGAGTGATAGGTGTGGAGAAATCAGCTATTTGGAATGCAGCCTGCATTCCATATCCTAATTTTTAAGGTGTTTATTTAACTTGATGTCTTAACAGTTTCATTGAGTGGCCACAGAGGTGGAGTTCTGTATATGTAGTATATTTTCAGATGTCACAGAATCCCAGCATGGTGGGGCTTGGAAAGGACTTTTGGGGATTATCCTGTCCAACCCCCTTGCTAAAAGCCTGTTCACATATATCCATACTGTAGTGTATTTTCTAATTATCCTTCTACACCTTGTGGTGAACTTGTTGGGTTTATGGCTGGATTTAAGAAAAGATTTTTCCTTTGCCTTGTCCCTGCTTGTTCAGTGTCACGTGCCTGTATTAATTGTCAGGCTGGTGCCTCTGAATGTCGACTGAAGAGCAATCTGAAGAATCGCATCATGTTTCTTGCTGAATTGATGAAGTGAAAGTGTACTGCTAGCAGATTCCTCAGTGTGCATGAAAGCAAAGCATTGAACAACCTCCTTATGTCCTTTGAGCTTTCTGTCTTCTAGGCAGAAATCTCTGGAAAAAGTGTGTAGGGGAAAGAAATTCTAGGAGGGGAAAAAAAGTTAAAATAAACTAAGACTTTTGCATATGTAGAGAACCTCTTATTCTTGTCTAAGCTGCTGTGCTCATTGAATTCAAGAGGAAAATGATCAATGGTGGAAGCAAGTCAATTTGAAGGACAACAGAGATGTGATGCTGTTATTTTTTTCAAACTAAAGAACTATGACAGATTTTATTTCTGAAATGAATTTTTACATATGCTTTTAGAACATTCTGTGGTAGGATTTTTCTGATTTTTTGTCAATTTGAGTTCAAAACTGTCAACAGTTATATGCCTTAAAGATGCCATCACACACATTTCCGTAAATATGTCTACTTGAGTGTACAATTTTCTGATAACATCATTCAAGCAGAGTTTATTTAGGACAACCATATCATCAGTTTATTTCTTAATCAGTAAATGCCTAGATAACTGACTTCTGGACAGCACTAACTCAAGTTTAATATGAAACCTAAACTGAAAAGCAAGCCTTTAACAGTGTAACATTCAAGTCCCTGTTTCTGGTTGTATATACAAATGCGTTTGTGCTTTTTTTGTTGCATCCCCTTTTAAATAGAAACATTTTTAAAACAGAGAGGCTGGATTTATGATTCATTTCACAAGTGCTGAAGCAGTGTTCCAATCATCTTGCTGATGATACAAACTGATTTGTAGGGCTAGCAAGCAGTTAGTTTTTTCATGTTACTTTATATAGTCTGCATGCATTTGTACGGTTCAGCTATTTGAGTTCTCTGTTCTTGCTTTCTTCTACCAGAGTCAGTGAAAATTTGGCTGTTCTCTTCACTGTGATGGCAGTGACTCCTTTTTCATGGGTAAATTGGAAGAAAAACAGTTTTCATTTGACCACGAGGTAGATGTTTGATATAAAGGAAAAGGAGGTACAGGATGCCTCCAGTGATATCTTCATTGATAAACTTGAAGTGTTAGAAGTAATAACCAGTACATGAAAAAGTGTAAACATCTTCACTTCTAGCTCTTGGTGTGAAAATAGCTTTCACTTGAAAACAGAAATCCCAGCTTAGTAATAAAAACCCTTACACTTTTTACCTTAATCAAGGATTAATCATCATGGGAGCCAGCCTATATTTGATAGAAAAACAGAAATAGTTATTAAATAAATGTTGTATAACATCTCATATCTGAAAAACATCTTTCAACACTGAAAACTGTGTGTGCACTTACCACCACAGAGGCTGTATTTTCAACCTGAGTGTGACAGCTGTGCCATGCAGCAATCAATGTCATGATTTTCAGACAGAATCTTTGAACAAATGAAGTACATAGTGGAACTAAATCACTTGACAAAGTTGAACTTTTCCAGGGTTAGGAATCTAGGGTTTTTTTTTCCAATGCTGAAAAAGTAAGGAGGTTTGATACTTACCCTAAAAAAGTATGTGATTAAAAATGGTATTCAAGGAGAAGGCTCTTATCAGGTTCCTGCCCTGCTCCCCACTTTGATCCTCCTTTTTAAAAGAAGAGTTACCCTTTCAGAGAACACGTAGCAAGCCACGTGCAGCTCGTGTAGTGCTGCAGCTTAATCAAGCAATATTAACTGTGCAGAAGCAGAGTTGCTATAAAGTGTGTGCATATCTTGACTATGCTGCAAGCAGAGGGCACCGAACAGAATGCCTTGAAGAGCCTCCAAAGGCAAGTGTCTTATTTTAATAAAAATTAAGCCCAGAAAATGTATTCAGTAGTAAAAAAGAAAAAAAAATATCATTACAAAGGTGACACTTCTATAATCTGGCTCCCTAAACCGTGATAAAACATCATATCCCTGTTTTAGCCTTGTTCTTAGTCGTTATTTTGACCTGCGTAAAGCAATAAAAGTCTTCTCAAAGACAGGTACTGGAGGATGTGTAGGGAGATGTACTTATTTTAGGAGCTTATTAGCTTCAGTGGAAGTAATTTTTTTTCAAAGCAGCCCTCAAAGGGGAATTTAGGTCCTCTTGACTGTACACTTAAAAGCAGTCATTTCTTACCTAGTCTGAGCATGCCTGCAGTAGTGCGGTGGCTGATACCAAATCTCATTGGTGATTTTTCTGCTAATGCCATGGGTAGCTTGGGCACTTTTTGTATGTTTGGAGGAGAAAGGCATGAATCTTTCTAGTAAATATTGTCTGCTGTGGTGTTTTGAAGGGGAAGAGTGTTTGGATGTGTGGCTGCTTCAAATAGTGCAAATGGCTTTTCCTTATACTTTGATAGTCAGGGTTGTGAATGCTGACTTCTGCTCAAGGCTGTATATTACTTTCTTGCATAGAGGATTTAAAACCGCCTTCAGTGAGAGAGTCCACAAATGCCAGCTTTGATACCTCTGTGTAGTGACCCACAGCGCAGGGGCACTGTCAGTGCAGGTGATGGTGGTGTAGCAGTGTCCGGAAGAAGAAATGAGACTTTAGGATTACTGCTGTTGTCCAGTTACTCCATGGTAAGTTTAATAGAACAACAGTCTTTGTAGAGGAAGTTAAGATAAATGATCCCTCCATTCAAATGCCAGGTTGTGCTTCAAATGCCCTGAACTAAAAAGTGCAACAATATTAGAGGGGCAGTAAAAGAATTATTATTCCATGATCTATTAAAATTTATGTCTGTTCTTATGCTGAAAGAACATAATGATTATGAGCTGGAAAATAATTGATCAAAGTGATCCCAAAATTAGGGAGGTGGTTACACATCCTAAACTGACGGTGATGTTAATGGCATTGCCAACACTTTTGTTACACATTTTGTAATAAGGAGGCTGAAGAGTTCTTATGTAGGAGCCACTGCCTCTGAATGAGGGAGGTCACACTCTTCTGGTGAAGTCCCACTATTCCAACTAAATCATCGTATAAAGCATCAGTAGAGGAAGCAGCGTAACAGCTTATGAAATGCATATTTCTCTGGCAGAGTGAACACCAATGGGCAAGGGGCCGGTGCGCGCTGACGGACGGTGCTCTGCGCCACGCTGACAGTGCTGTGGAGATGTTGACAGCAACCCTGCACGGGGTGGCGGGAGTCGTGTGTCTGACATTCCCTCCTGGGGGACTCAGCAGGCTGTCATCAGGGGGAAAAAGCAGGAATTCTTTCTCTTGCGTTTCATGCCACTGTAGTGTTCGGAGGAGTCTGCAGCACACACAGTGGAGGGCACTGGTGTTCAGCAAGGATTCTCGATCTGCTAGGCTATGGCTTTATTTATTATGCATGAAAAACCCCAGTGCAGGCAGGGTCTCTATTGTAAAAGCTTCCTGGCAGACCAGCGTGGAGTCATGTTGCAGCATGCTGGCTCTTTGCATTGCAGCACTAATCACATTCTCTGCTTATTAAAGGGCACCTGGCAGGACTTCTAATAACCATCACTGTTGTCATTTTCATGGGGGTTCTATGTTGACTGTCTAGATTTGCTCTCTGGCGGAGCCATTTTGTATGTCATTGAGCTCTTAATGTGGCTTTGACCATTAAAATAGCTCCTCAAAATATGAACTGCTTTGCTTGTGTTCATTGTGAAAAAAGCTGCCTTGCTCATAGCATTAACTGAGCACCTGTCTGAGTGCTTTCTATACAGCTAGTTACAGATCTGACATCATACTTTCCCTGTCATGTTGAGATACAGTGAGCCCGACCAGTGCTGTTCAGATGTCTTTTTGCTTTGTGTTTCTCTTCGTAGACTGTTTCATGCTCCAGGCAAACTAATTGCTCCTCTGGTAAGATAGAAGCTGAAAATGAATTTCAAATACCTGATTGGTTTTTGGGGTTCTTTTTTTGTTATTTTCAGCAAGTTATCCTCACAAACTTTGGTCCTCTGATCTCTTCGAGCTTCTCTTCGAAGGGCCAGAAGAAAGCCAAGTTGCCCACTGTTTGAATTTGTGGATGTAAGGTAATGAGGAAAGGCTAATCTGAGCATGTGGAAAAGCCTGATGGGGCTGCAAAAAGTTTTGTATCAACCAAATTGTTTGAAGTCAGTACCCTCTATTTAGAGCAAAGGGAGAATACTTTCCTGTGAAAAGAGAATTAAAGGCACACGAAAAAATGGGATCACACTGAACCCCTAGAAACTTCAGAGTTTAGGGTAAGATATGGCTATACTGCATCTTCTGTGACTGAAATGATGTCTAGATTTTACAGCTACCTTCTTCTCCAGGCTTTGTCACTGTACCGATGAATGTTTTGAGTGATTTTGCTCTGCAGAATGCTTTGTTCATCTTCCTCATTTCTCTCTGTGCTTACCAATTAACATTGTGATATCTTGGGAATAAAAACTGCCTCAGTGTATTTTAGTACTGCATTACAGCTAATAATAGCTGCAATCACTATCCTTCTCAGAGAGACAATTAAAAAATATAATTAATCTTGGTGTGTGTCTCTATCTCAATTTGCATCATTTAGCACATAAACAGGTAATATTGCAGTGCATGTGATGTGATTTCCAGTGTGTTTTCCTCTCATTACCAGATACAGAGCTGCTTTGGCTCTGAAGATTAAAAGCTGTTACTTTTATGGATAAGAAGCTCACAGTTGTTGTAGAATTTTTAATTGGACTTTATGTATCACTGTGGTGTCAGCTTATAGTTTGTCTAGAATTCAGCTCTTGTGCACTAACTGTTGCTGTGCTTTCTGTGAGACACCAGATTACATCTACTGGGATATTTCTTCTGTGTGAAGAACCCTACAAAAGAAGGATAAGAGACAAGCATGCAGTATTAACCTCTGGGGACAGCTAAAACCATCAAGCTGAAACTATGAGTGGCAGTTAGAGGAGATAATTGTCATAGGAAGCTAGCAAACAACCAGCAAGTGCTACCAAGCAGGAATTTCATTTGAAGCAGACTGAGTAGAGAGCATTTGCCTGCAAGTATTGGGGGAAAAGGAAGTCATGCCACCTGCTTTCAGAAAATTAAGGAGGATGGGAAGACTCTTAATAGTAGGAGCTGAAGTCCAGATGCATGCAGTCCTTTGTCAGAGGGTTCACTGGATGGATACTAAGTATTTAGAAAACAAATTAAATTTTACCGTGTTTGTTTATGTTCAGGCTTTAAGTGGAGCAATTACATTAAAGCAGAAGAAAAATATATCCAGTATATGCCAATAAGGCATATTGACCTTAATTTTCAAGGAAGCAAACCGGAGTAACAAAGTCACTGTTGCTCACCAAGGAGAGATTCAGTGTTGGCTATAAAATGGAATAAAAGGAAGGGCATGGGAAAGATGCTCACCAAGTAAAAGCGCACGACCAGTAAAGCAGCTGAAAGCACCGGGAAGTGCAACAACTTAAGGCTTCAGTGCTGTCCTACTGACAAATGCCTGAGTAAGCTGGGCTGGTAATTCTGGGTTTTCTACCTGTAACAACCTCAGCAAAATTCCAAGTGTATTGTTGAGTAGAAATTTTGCAACTTGAAGGCTGACAGGAGGGAAAGGCAACATGGGTTTTCGTTACGAATGTTGGAAAAATCTCTTGAAAGCTGAAGGCAGAGATGCTGATGGTGACAGAGGTCTGAGAGATGATGCTGTAAGGATACATACAAAATATTGCAGGGCTAGTGATGAAACAGGGACACCTCTGGAACAATACATGTATTCCCTCACACAGCTGTAATTGCACATGACTAAGTGCATTCATCGAAGCAGGCTTATTTGAAGGCTTTATAAAGCAAAGTGGATGGGAAGTTGTTCCTCTAGCTTTCCATAAGGAAAGATCCTCCTTGCCCCCTTTAGGAACCAGGACTCTGAATTTGAAGGTAGTGGAACATGTAGTGGAGAAAATCTGGAGGTATTACCTGGCAAGTAAGATTGGTTTACTTACCGCTAATACAGAAGCAGCCATTCGAACTTGCAAGCCTGGAGCAAGCTTTCGGGATGAAACTAAAGCATTTTATTAAAAAACATTGTCTCTAGAGAGGAATTTATAAAAAAAAAGTAGGACAAAAAAATCAAACCACAGATGGAAGGTTGGCATATTTGTAAAAATTACCCTTTACCTGTCCTTGCTTTTTGAACTTGTTTCACTCAAACAGTTCTTTATGGAAGGGATGTAACAAAGTAATTAAAATAAAATACGCTTTTGAGACTCATTTCAGTCTTGTGCTTTTTGTAGAGTCTCTGAGGAGCAACCAGGCTAAACCAGGCTTTTTTTATTATTTCTGAGAAATGCCTTTGCCTCACTTGTACATTGTTTGGCTTATTTGAATGATGAGAAAAACTGAAAACTATATTGAATCGGGCTTTAAGAGACCTTTAACTCACCATGTCTAACATTTTGGGGGGAGGGGCAGTGAGAGGGGTTTGGTATATTCATGCTGATCAAGTAAATCAAACGGGAATCAAGTGAAGTGTGTTACAGTTGTCTATGGCATGGTTTCATGTAGTTAGACAGATGCTGAATGAAGTGAGAGATTACCCTGCTACATATAAAGGTCTTGGTGTCCATCGGTCTTTTGAAGGACAAAATGCTTTTATTACCTAAGCATTTGATTGTGATAGCTCCAAACTTGCTAAAGATGGTAGTGCAGCTGTCAGTGTTCTTAAAAACAAACCCAGTCAACAAAAGCAGCAACATCTCCCCTTCCCCCTGAACCTGTAGTTATTTTAAAAAACAGTATGCTAAGTCCTAATTTTTCAGATGAGATGGTGACATTTTCCCTATCCTAGCAAGTGCTCTGGCCTACATACTCCTTACACCTGCATATCTAATGGAATAGTTGCCTTGAGAAAATAATGTATGATGTGTTGATCCTGGCTTAAACATTGCTTGTATACATTCTAGCACTGATTTGCTAAATGAAATGTTTTCTAGGATGGCCTTCACATGATGCCAAGAATTCATGGTAGGGGGATAGCTCTCTTCCCTCTCCCATTCATGTAGCCTTGGATTATAACAAATTACTAGATAAAGTGATTATGATGGGGAGCCCTACCCCAAGACAAGAGGTGAAAGAGATGAAGCTGCCAAATGAGCTGATTGAAGAGGACACAAAATCCACTGTTTAACTGTGCTTTTGTTAGTGGTTGTATTCACTTGCTATTTGTTTTTAATGTGGGCTATTCTGCGTGCGTGAGGTGGCACCAAGGGAGCCTGACAAGCATATTTGCTCTTCTGTACAGCTTCAGCCATCTCTCCTGATGCTGTACCACACTGAAATTCCCAGTGCTTGCAGCAGCTGTGAGAGTGGCCTCCAGTGTTCTCAATGACCACCCTTCCTTTGACCTTCCTAGACCTGGGTTCCTCTGGGGAACTTCATAAAATAAAGCAGATTCTCAGACTTTTGATATATGACTAGCAGTGCTAGTACTTAAAAATCCATAAGCTGTCCACAAATCTCCTCTTATTCACCTTGAAAAGGAAAATCATGCTGTTCTGTATCCCCCAGAGTACCACTGCCAATGCGATGTTCTGCAATGCAAGACACAATCCTTTTCTGACAAGTGAAGAAAATACATGGCTGTAAGATTGCAGTTTCCGTTTTTCTCAGTAGGAAAGAATTTCTGTCACTCAAGAACTTTGAATAGAAAGGATTCTGAACTTGACAAGATTTTTTTTTGTAGTTGTGGATGATGTCAGAAAAACAACTTAATAAAACATGGGGAAATTCTTCTAGCAGGGTTTATCATTAATCATAGATCCCTAAAGAGTGGATCAGGTCTGCATATAGGACCCTCAGTGCCCTTCAGAATTGAGTCCCCAATGACAGGCATCTATTGTTTCTTCTTAACTGCAGATGTTTCAGCAGTAGGTTTGCTCGCTCCTAGCCTCTCTGAGTGATGTAAACTAGACAAGCCAGTGGTGATGTGCCAGTGGTGAATGATGTGTGTATGCTCAAGGGGTAAGGAGCCTGCAGAATTTTGTTGTATTAACAGAATCCTGGTAGCTGTTGTTTGCCAATGTGTGTATTTTTTGTGATCCTGATTTAATAAATGCTTGCTTGCAAGTCCTGTGAAAAGAAACTCTTCCTTAGTTTTGATAGGAATAATTCATAATTTGTTGGTGTTCCTTGGCGATGTAACATAGTAGGTGTGTGACCTTTGCTTCAAGAGGAGTTCTGTAACTGAGCCCTCCAAATGGGATGATTTCAGACTTTGCAGTTGCCTGTGAATTCATCCTCTTAGTGTGTGCTTCACATTGACCGTGCAGGATGATGTATTATGTATGGCAGATTGGTAACGCTCACTGATTCTCTGTGATGTAAACCCAGGGCACAGGTAATTCTGGCCTTTTCCTGGAAGCAGATGTTTGCTTAGGGAAGAAAAGCAAGTGTCTTATTTATGTTGTTTATATGCAGAGGAGGGAAAAAGTTCCACTAGCCTTTGTGCTCTTCCATGAGTTGTTGGACGACCACCTCACCATCACTGAATATGACTTTAGCCTCCACTGTTGCAGGACTTGTTGGTCTCCTTGCACCAGAATGGAAGCACAAGCAGGGTTGTTTGTGCTCCTTTTTCTTGGGGTGCATCTGGCCAGTCATAACTTTAATGTTCATCTGTTGTGGTTTGTTTTTCTTTTCTGTAGGCCCAAAAGAATAAATGTTAAGGTATCAGGGTTTTATATCCCTGCTGTTCTAAGACCATTTAATCTATTTTTAAGATTTTTATTTTTTTTTCCTTTTGGCCCTAAGACTTGTTTTGCCACCTCCTAATGAAAGGAGGCACGAATCCAAATGTATTCAGCTTACATCCAAGCCTTGTGTTGCCTGCTATTTACAGCAGGAGTAGTATGATGGTTTGCTGTCACTCAAATGTCACTCGGATTTCTTCAGTTGCACTAGTACGCTGTTGATTGAGTTAACTGCAAGACAAGATTCTTCCTAGGTAAATTTTGGATACCCTAAAATAAAGCCTGCAAGCCACTCTGTATCCTTTGTAGATTTGTAGAAGCAGCCACTGTGATTTTTTTTTTTTTTTTTAAAGCACTGTAGTAAAGAAATCTTGTTCTGTTGACAAGTTCAGCATCAGTCTTGTGCAATGCTTCTCTGTCTGCTTTAGATCCTCCTCCCTCTCCCATCTGCCACCTTCTCACTCTAAGGAAAGGAATCTCCGTTCTGTCAAAGCAAAGTGCCAGTGAAAAATGGGGAAAGACTTCTAAGAGCAGCTTTTGGACAAGAACATTCACTGAAAGCAAAACAAATGTAATCACAGCTCACTATAGTTTTGCCCTGTATACCTAGCAAAAAGTGAAGGCTAACGTAGTAAGATTCAGTCCCTCCAGTGAAGGATGTGCAGTTTAAAAAGGCAGAAGAAAAAGAGGAAAGCAGAAAGGCAGAATCACTTAGTAATGCTCATGATCGGTGCTCCATGGCAACGTGTTCCTTGCAAGGAACATAGCATAAATACCTATTAAGCAAAGGGATTTCCCTGCAAGCAAATAAAATGCCAGAAATTGAAGAGTGTGGTGGTTTGGGTTTTCCTCCCTAGGTAATTAGGGTAGCTACTGTTCAAGTATTATAACAGAAATGCATGCTCTGTGACTGTTCTGAAGGTTGAGATGTGCTTCATTTTTGAAGTATCCTGCCTCAGAGGCTCTGTATTTCTGTATGTTTGCAGTCACCAGCTTTCTTGTGCTTTGTGAAGCTGTTGTTTCCCTCTGCTCCTGCCTGATGCTGACTTGCATGTTCAGTTTCAGCAGTTAAAGCTTAAGAACAATAAGTTTATATTATTGATGGGACTTTGTGCATTCATTTAAGTCCCCAGGGCTGGAATTCAAACCTGATAATTGTTTTGACTAGAAACCAATGTGCTGAGTTTCACCCAAATCCTCAGGAAGCATTGGTCTACAGCTGGTGACCTCTGCCCATAAGAGTTAAGGATTAGAATGTTTCAAGGGTGTTTTAGATGGTTCAGCTTGAGATAGCAGTGCAGTCACCTACCAAATAATGATAGCAGTGCAGTCACCTACCAAATAATGATAGTATAGGTGCTTATGCTTGCTTTGTGCTTGGAATATTACGTTGGAAGGTACTCAGTTTGGATATTTGAAGCAAGGCCAGCAGAAGCCAACAAAACTTTGTCTACTCAAGATGGCTGAGCCTGTAGGCTCCACAGCAGAGAATGCTGCATGAGCTGTGTGGTAGGGCCAAGGGAGCTAAAACCATGAGACCCTGCTTGAGTCACTATGCCACACTCCCTGCTGCTGTGATCTCTCCATCTTACTCTCATCACAAGTTTGTCAGGCTCCAGGTGGCCATGAATTAGATGGTCCTCTGTTAATAGGGTGTTCTAAAGCCACACTCCTTGTCTGGCTGAAAGCTTGTTGAACTGTCCAGTGTGAAGTCTTAGAGTATGTGCTGCTCTCCCCAGTCCTAAAACCTAGCAAAAATTCCAAGTCAGAATTTTGTGATCTCCTTACAGAAATGTGGCACGAGTATGGGAGGCATTGTATAGGCAAGAACACCGTAGATACAGCTTGTCTGAAGTTCGGTTTTGCTGCTTTATGACTTGTGTGTTGGTTGGGGCTTTTTTGTACTGGGTCCACAGGAAAAACACAAACCAAACAAACAGGCACAAAGTGAGTATCTTACCTTCTGAAGAGCTGGTTTCCAGTCTGTTGTTATTGCACTGTAAAACAGTCTTCTAAGCTGCATCAGAGTTAGAGGAATCAAGCTTGAAGTCAAATTTGAACCATGCTGTAAGCTGTTAAACACCTGGCCAAGACAGTAAAATGTTGGTGATGCTGCAATACTGCAAAGCTCTAACTTGATGAATAAATGCCTGCTGTAACATGGATCCATTTAGTATTCTGTACATGACCTGCAAAAAGGAAGGGCATTTCTAGATGGAGAAGTTAAAAATGGGGTTGTTGCCCTAATTTAAATAAGCAACTGTTAAATATAAATTGCTTCCATCTAATTAAATTCTTTCCCCCTCAGCTTGGGTTAGAGCTCATACAGGTACGCTCTCTATTCCTAAATACAAAGGAACTATACTGAGGGAAATTGCTGACAAAACAGTGCAAAACCACGTGGTACATTAGTATACAGTGGGAAAGTTTGGGCTGCCTAGTGCAATGATCTGTCTTTTGTGTGTTTTATTTTTTAAAGTTGTTCCATGGCTCAGAAGAGCTGGAGTTCAGATATTAGGCTGTCCCTAGCAAAAGCAATAACTAAAAAGCCCCCATGGAACTGTGCCAGATAAGTCTCTCTGGAAATGAACTTCACTCACTTCTAATCTAGTCAGCTGCCATCAGCAGTTTCTAACTGTAAGCACAACTTCAAGGCTTGATCTCTTTCAGAACCAGTCAACCTATGTCTGGCAGCTTTAAAGCATAGATGCTGCATGGTAGTTGTCTTCCCGCTCCGGAATGTTTCTGGTGTACACGTTCATGGGAAATGAGATGTGTGACACTTGCATGGAAGCTGAGTGATTTCAGCCAAGATTTTTTAGAGTTATTTTAAGATTATTCATTTTTTGTGTGCAAAGATGTCTTTGGAGGCCCAACTTCCTGAATTCTTAAGGCAGTCTGAATTGCATCACAGTGGATGGTAATCAGGCTCACAGTGTACCAGATTGGCTGGCTTTGGGTATTCCTTTTCAAATATGTACTGTTTTCATATTCTGATGAGGCAAGATGATTACATGGTAGTACTCCTCAATTACTGACTTTCTGTCCAGATTGTAGCCTCTTCATTATGTACTTGTAAACTATTCATGACGATTTTAATGTCAGAGGCAGGCATACCTGGGCAGCTGCTTCTTTACTTTAACCCTTAGGAAATGGGTTTGTAGATGTGCATGGTGTATTGATCCAGATTTGTGGACCATTCGCATACATACCTGCATGTGTGCAAAGATGTGAAACCAGATGTACAGTAGTAACTTTTGTGTCTTTTGTCTCTCGTTCGTGTTCCAGCACTTCAGTGCAATAACTTAGAGGGGTTTATTTTCATATGACAGTAAATTCAAATGTTAATGCTTAAATTGCAATCATGTTCATTTCCTTTTAATAGAGGCTGAACAGTGACCTGTTGTCTAGAATATTAGGGAAAGTATTTTAAGTATTTCTGAATCTGTTTCTGAGATTCCACCAGCTTTTAGCTGTTTTAATGAGGAATAAAATAAATACCTTTTAGTTGTCTCAATCTCTGTTACTTTCTGTCAGAGGGTCTAGGGGATCCTCAATGTAAGAGAGATTCTCAAGGAACTGCTAAACAACTTTGGTCTCCTGCACTCTTTAATCTCAACACTACTTACCCACCCTGTTCACCAAAAAGTCTTGAATGTAGCTGCATTTGGTAATTTTCCATGTTGTGCCAGCAGCAATTCACTGTTGAAAACTTTGTGTGCATTGTTCTGTATTTTGGACAGAGTGACAGAAGTGACAGGGAAATTCATAGTGGTATTTGTAAGAGTCCATTTGGTGCCAAGAGAGTTGCAGTAAGGTGATCACTTCTTGAACAGAGGGGGACTGGATTTCTCATCAGGGCACTGCAGAACAGTCTGAGATGCTGGTTAGGAAGGGTAATGGCCTTTACAGAGAGCATAAGATGGGCTAATTAATTATTTCAGTAAAAGTACAGCTGAGCTCTTAATCTGGATGTTAAGTAATTAATTTCTCTAATATTTGTGTGAGGGTAATGGTAATTGAACATACCTTTAAAACTTACCTGCTCTGGCCCTTGTGAATTTGGTGTTGACTTCTCCATGTCCTTATTTGTGTTTTCCTAAAACTGCTTGAGTTTTATACTAGTGTTGCCTGGATGCCTTCTTAAAGCTGTGCATCTCTTCCTGTTCATTATCATTTGTGGTTTCTCTCCCAAACTCAGACTAGCACTTTGCATGGAATATTTAGCAGTGTTGTTATTTTGATAAACCAAAGTCATCTTAAGGGTACTTTCAGCTTTCCTGTCATGCATTGGTGCTGCTATTCTTCACGGTAATCAAACTGGAATGACTGGCTGTCTTGTGCCAGTCGGTGCTCAACAGAAAAAGGATGCAGTCTGTAATAATTCAGAGTAGGGGATGTTTCTTCGGAGTACTGTGAGCTGCATTGCATAAAAGGAGCAGTCATCTGTAAATAAGTAAAAGACTTTAGCTTCCAGTATGTGCAAAGCCTTTGTCTTCATCAGTGGGCTGTTTCAGAACACAAGCAATAAAGGAGAAGGAGGAAGTGTTTGTAAAAAGCAGAAAAGGTGCTTTCCTGATGAACCAGCAAGGCATTTCTCCTCTGAGAACCAGTCTACCACACTTGCTGTGCCACCTGTCTTTATCACTTGAGAATGAAATTGGCATCGTAGAGATGACCAGGAAGATGGAAATAAACTGGTTTTGTGTCTGAAATGTAAAACATCAGTGTACATGTGATAGCTGAAAACACAGCACTCTCTTCTGAGTAGAGAGGTGGCATATATAATTTCTAAGAGGCAGGTACTGCGTGGAATAGGCAGCCCTGGGGAGTTGTGGAGTCTCCTTCCCTGGAGATATTCAGAACCTGCCTGGATGTGCCCCTGTGTGATCTGGTATAGGTGATCCTGCTGTGGCAGGGGGTTGGACTGGATGATCTTTCGAGGTCCCTTTCAGCCCCTGACATTCTGTGATTCTGTATCTTTGCCAGATTAACAACAAATAACAAAGCAAGACTTCCATCATGCATTTTGTAGTCCTGAGAATGCGGAACATTTGCATGAGCACTTCAGCAATGTATGCAAATCTTGGTTATTCTCCATAAAGCTCTTAAAATTTATTCCTGCATAGCTTCTTACTTCTGGAACAGTCATATGCAAACATAACTAACAAAGGAGTGGCATGGAAGTAGACCAAGTTAGCCTAGCACCGTAATGGACTTTTCACCTTAAACCAAGATTCTCCTTCAACTCTAGATGTACAATAAGTGGATCTCAGTGATGATCCTGCTTATTTCTAACCTGGTTTAGAAGCATGTCTGCTCTTCAAATGCAATATGTAAGTGCAATGATGAAAGTAAAAAATATGAAATGTTACAGTGGTCAGGACATCCTCTCAGGAGTGACTCTCAAAATGGCTTCAGTGGCAAGTTTTTATTTAACCTGTTATGCTGTGCTCCAAATTCCAGTTCCTGTGTTATCCTGGGATGTGGCAATGTCCAAAAAAAAAAAAAAGGTGTGGTTTCATATTTAGGATTTATATTTATGATTTGAGTGTAGATGGAGCCTGGGTGCAACCTTTGCACTGGGTTTACTCCTTGCACAGAGGGCATAGCCTCAGGGGTTAGTGTAGTCCAGAGGGTTACTATGGTTGGCTGCAGGGCAGCAGGAGCATTTCCCCTCTGTGATCTACAACTGTATCTGTGCCTGGGTTCTTACAGGCTTGGCAGGGATCCACTTTGAAGGGGCCACTCCTCAGCTATGTCTGAACATTCAAGCCTTTGCTAGAATGTGTAATGCCTCACAAGATCATTAAATGTATCTCTAAGTGCGTAGATCAACTTAAGCTGCTATGCCTGATGTTTTTCTGTTTAGCAGCATTTAATTCTGCATATTTTAGAAGTATGTTTATCCAAAGGCCTCCAGAGATGCCTTTCATGGTTGGATGCAGATAATTGAAAGTTGGCTGTTTTCCTACTCCTGGATGTCAGGTAGCCTTTCAGTGAACCTGGCCATTGCAGAGGTTCCCTGTGGCACAGAGATGGGAAGCTGTAGCTCAGAAATGGTTTGGAAATTTCAGTCATGCTGATGGCTCTTTACCGTGCCAAGGATTTAAGAAACCTGGCTTGCAGCCTCAAGAGGCAGGACTGACCTTGAGTTACTCAAGGTTTGACTACATGGCTATTTAGTAATAGAGGAAATGTGACAAATGTATGACTAATGCACAGGGATTCACCTAATGAAAATGACACCTTCTTTCCAAATGGCTCCCTTGCAACTTTTAGCTGCATAGCAGCTGCTGCTGTTTGTGAATGAAGCAAGCAGATTCCACAGGAGTCTTTGTGCATGCTCCCCATCCTGTTTGGCTCACAAAATGGGAGTTGCATTTTAGTGGTTTTGTAGACAGCATAACAGCAAAAATGCACATGGTATATAGGTGAGACTACTGCTACATGAGATAGGATAGATAAAATGTAGTTTCTCGTTCTTAAAGAAGTCTCCTTTGCTGTGATTGTCATAATTGTCAGGTTTTGCCAGGAAGTTTCCAAAAGCAGGGCAGTAAGTTCTGCAGCAGTACTGTTCCATTCCTTATTGACCATGTTTTTCTCAAGTCATTGGGAGGGAATGATAGCATATAATTTTGATACCTTACAAAATAGTCTCATTTGGGCTGTGTGAGAAACATTTTTTAAGAGCTGAAAATGCTACTTTAAATGATTGCTCTGCTTGTAGTTAACAAGGAATTCATCCTAAAGTGCCAAATAAGCAGATTATTTTGTCACGGCTAGTCAGATTTTCCATGTAAAGTTAAAAGGAGTGTAATTTTCCTATTCCAGTTTTAGAATGTTCCTTATTCTGCCTTTATAATTTTGTCCATTTCCTCATTAGTGCTCTTTTCAGAGCCCAAACATGTCAACAGTGACACCATTATCAGCCTGAAATAAATGAACAAACATCTCATCTCCAGTTGTGGTTTGCCTGTGACAGCTATTTTTAATTTTGCAGCTGCTGGAGCCTAAGGTAGATGAGATGGGTTTGCAACTGATCATTTGGCACCTATGTCCTACAGCAACCTTGCAAGTGTTCTTGTAGGTGCAGGAAGCATTGGGCTTTTCCAAGGGATCTCTTCCCTGAAGCAGGCTTTCTGGAGAAAGAGAGTGAGGCAAAATGCTGACAGCAGGAGGTGTCTTGCTGGTTTAGCATTTGTTTGCAGATGTTCAAAATGGAATGTGAGACAGCAGCTAATTCCTTTTTCTCCAAGTGTGAATATGGGCTGACAGCTTTGTGTGCTCTTCTGTATATTTGGAGCAGTGCTGGTTCCATGGGGGCCTCAATCTCAAGGATTTTTTTCTATCCTGGAAAAGAAAGAGGTCTGTGACTCTTCGTCCACAAGGAACAACTTCTGTTCTTCCCAGCCTTGAACCCTATTTCAAAACAAGGTTCACCACTCTGAGCTGACTGTCAGACTGCAGAATGCTCAAGTGCTGCAGTGGCTGGTGCCTGGCTTTACACAGGCATTCAGGCAGGTGCAAAAGTGACCCAGCATGGAAGGCACCAACAGCTGTGGCTGTAAAAATGTCTCGCTGAGTTAGGTACCCACATGCCCCTTTGCCTAACCAGAGTGCTCCTTTGTGTCTCAAAATGCCTCTTCTGTCTTTTTGTCAATATTTCTATAATTGATAGTTTTCCGTGATAGAAGTTAAGATATGGCAGATCATTTAATTAGTACCTCTGAGTGATGTGGGCTTAATAGATGGTTGGTAACAGCCCTACATTTTCTTAGATGATGAAACACAAAAGACTTGATTTTGCAGCTCCCTACAGTTAGAAGATAGTGACATGCAGAACTTAGCCTAAATGATGAACTAGTTGAAGTTTTAAATGGTAAATTGCATGGTTTGGGACTGAAATGTATTTTTAAAAATCTTATTTAATTTCACTTTGCCTTTGACTTTTAGTCCAAAATGGATTACATATTTCCTACTCTTTCCCCTAAACTTCAGTAGCAGTGGTGCATGTGTATTTCTACTGCACTTTAAAATCCAGCTCAGGATTATCAGAGCGACAGACTCAGGCCACTTCGCAGTGTGCATGACTGCAACTTTTTAAACAATGGGAAATGGCACCATGGCTGGCAAGGCCAGTTCCCTCTTACTTTGGTGAGCATGCTTCATATATGTTTGGTAAGAGGCTTTTTGCTTCTCCTGGTATTGATGGGCTGTGTGTATTTCGGCTTGTCTTTATAAGCTGGGGAAGAGAGGGGTTTCTCACAGTAGTTGTGACCCACAGTGCCTCTGGCATCTCTGTAAATGACACCAGCTGAAACTCAGGCAGAGCTGAGAATGTTTTGTCCCCTGAAGACATTGAATTTTCTCTCTGACAAGAAAACCCAGATTTGGCAGATGTTATCTTCAGAAGAGCAGGAAGTGAGAAACTTGGTTTCATAACTAAATAGCAATAAAGTTAGGTTAATTAGGCCACGAATCATTGGAGTAGTACAGCTCTGTGTGCATCTGCTGCATACTAAGAAATTCCCAGCAGAATTTGCAGTGGCTTAAACAAAAGGCTGAGATGAAGTAAGTCAGTTGTCTCTGATCTTTGTGTTTGGTTTTTGGATGCATTTGTTTAAGATTGGGAAGCTATTGAAGTAATGAAATGAAGATGTGGTACTAGCCCAGGGAAACATACTTATGCTAGACTTATTCTGCCTGGCTCAAATAAAATAGCAAGGTCATAGCATATTCTCTGTTTGCTCAGTATTAAGCATGAAGTGGTCGATAATACCTATTTCAGTCTTCTGCTTAGGATCCTCTAGTAAGCTCTTGCTCTGTCAAATTCATGCTTTCCTCCTCCTTTAAGTCGTGTTGTGTATGTTGGGTCTAAATTTGCCAGCTCACATCTTAGTGTGACAATCATGAGATGTTTTGGATCAAGAATTAGCTTGGCCTTTTGAAGGAAGGTGTTGTCTTTTTAACTTGGAACATTTTGGCTTGTTCCCTCTTGTCCCATGCCTTCCTAGACTTACCTTAGTAGGGGGGCTTAATGAGAAAGAGTTGGCTGCTGTTCCTGCTAGGTGTTTTGTCAGTAGAGGTCATTACAGCTGATATTCCATTACTCTTAACACTGACTGCCTTTCAAAACACATTATTGAAGAGTGTACTCTAAGAATGGGCAAATGGAAAGCCAAGCCAAGCGTTTACATGTTTATACTCCTGATGCAATATTAGTAATTGGGTTTGGGTTTAAACTGCATTGCAGAAAACATTTCACTCATTTTAAGGAAAATAATTTGTGTCTTTCTTTTTGATCCATGTGAGAAGACAGGCTGCATTCCTGGCAGTGTTTTGTGTGTAGGCAGCATGCAGTTCCGTGAGATTGCAGTGGGCAATGAAGCAGCAGAATTCAATTTGCAGCAGTGACCTAAGAGGGACTATTTTTAGTAATAAAATAGGTCAGGGGATGTGCTAGTGCAGACTGATAAATGAACAGTCTTCCCCTTCACTTGTGGGGCTTGTTTTTGTTCTGTGATACAGAATTCCTGTGATGGGGGGGGGAAATGAAATGGAATACTGTCACGTGATTAGTGTTTGATTTCTTTCTGCTGTGAAGCAAGCACAGAGAAAGCAGTGAGTTTTATTTTAGTGGAGAAAGAATATAAGTAACTACTTTGCTTAGGGATTCATGGAAGGCAAAAACACCTAGAGGCAGGATGTTTTGAAGCCATTTCTCAAAGCTCCTTTTAGCACTGCTGGAGACTTTGCACTACTGTGTTGTCCATGTCACAAGTAGTTCTTGCTCTTTTCTTTCCACCCTACTAGGTGCTTTTATGAGCTTTTTTTAGCATGCTTCTGTTAGCAGTTTGATTTCTTAGTGATCTGTGCAGCTAAGTGCTAGCATCTTCCTCTCAGGGTGCCAAAGATGAAGCATGACTTTATTCTGTGGCTTTGAGTCTATGGGCCCTTGGAAGAATCTTGCAAAGGATCTGTTCAGTCAGTTCTTGTGACACAAAGAGGTCTATGTCTCTTTTTAGTATGATTACTTTACATTTTCACACTCCATTATTTTATCTGAAATCACCTTTCAGAGCAAACTTGGAAAGCACCTCTTGCCAGTTTTTGTGCAGCTATAAACTACCCTGTTGTTAATTAGCAGTGTGCAAAGTCTCTATAAGCTCTAGTCAGTGTAGTACATGTTGATGCCATATAAACCACAGAAAAGCTTTGGCCCTAAAGCCTTTGTTTCATCTTGGGAAAAGCATGCTTAGCAGGAAGCAAGCCATTTTGACTCCTGGCTATAGCTGAATGGGTATCACTGTGTCACACCATGTAAAGAAGTATAGTTGTGGAATGCTCAGGCTGTTGCTGAAGCTATCTCCAGGAGTTAATGAGCCCTGGTGAGATTCACCGGGATGCCCAATTCTTCTGTGTTGGAACGAAGCAGATACTTTCCCTGGGGGCCGCTTAATGTGGTGTGAATGTGCATGCCTATGCTGGTGCTCATTTGTCCGTTCCCACTTTAGGCTGTGCTGTGAAGCACAGATATGGTTGTATGACATGGGGGAGAGATGCCCTTAAACATTCCCTTTATCTCCAGTTCTAGCCAAATATGTTTAATATTCTGACCTGCCTAATTAGGACTATGATGAAATACCATCTATCAGAGCTTTTATGATACTTAAAAGTGCTTGGATAATATAATTTTGATTTCATATTTATACAGAAACCAAACTAAATGTTGATCACTGGCATAGAAATTGAAAGCTCAGACTTTCCTTGGGCCTTTATTTTTAGATTGAGAGTTAATTTTATGTTGTCCTCTAGAGCAAAAAAGGTTGATAACCAGCTAAGGAATTCAGGACATGGCCATGGTGGTGTCAGGTTCAGAGTTGGACTCCATCTTAGAGGTCTTTTCCAAACAAAGCAATTCTATAATTTGCATTTCTAGCTACTGGAATTTTCTACAGAGAAGAGCTGTTTCTGCATTGTCAATAAGCACTGCATACCTCAGGTAACCAATAAAGAACCATGTCACTTGACATTTGAAATTCATGTAAAGAAAAAAAAAAAAAAAAAAAAGAAAGAAATACTTCCACTGGGATCACTACAATGGAGATATTCTCAGCAGCACTCTAAGAAACTTGAGGGGGCTTTTGATTGTGTTCCATAGTCAGTGTAATTTAATGTGCTTCAAAGGAACATCTTTGAGTATAAATACACTGGCCTGCACTTTCCTTTCTACTGATAAGATCAGTGTGGGGTTTTATCCTTCTTTTTTCTTTTGTTACCCAGTTTTGCAGAAGAAAGCTCAACAGTGTCATTGAATATAAAGTCAGCCATTTGGTCTTTCCGGCCACGCTACTCATCATGGGAGCTGGGATTTCATGACAATTCACAGTCCATCCACTGCGCGCCTATGAGCCAAGTCATGTGAGCAGAGCACACTCAGCCATGAGTTCATTTATTAGGCATGCAAGGGGAGAAATCAACAAATACTTGCAGTGTCTCTGAAGAGTTTCTAGCACTACAGTCCGCTCTTCCCATCTTCTTGCACCCTGTAGGTATCATAAAATGGAAAGCTTGCACTCAAAATGGAGCTGGACCCATCTTTTTGTTACCTGCTTTTAATGATGGGTTTGAATTTAGAAGACAACTTTTGCTTTCTATTAGGAACTAATCAATTTTGATTAATTTTTAAGAACTCTTGCTTTTCTTTCTTTCCTTGTGCTTTCTTAGTATAACTGAATCACAGTCCAGTTTGTGCTAAACTAATGAGCTGGGAAGATGACATTCTGTTTGTAGTGTGAAGTCAGGTTTAGTGTAGGTATCTCCAGTCTGATCATGCAAAGTGCATTACAGTGCCTTGCTCTGGAATTTATGTTCTGTTTACTGGGGGCTGTGGAGGCTGGTGGGGAGAAAAGAACCATGGAATCTGACAATATGACAGTCAAAGGTCTGATGGGAAAGCCAGTGATTCTGTGACAATATTCAGTGTCTCTTCAGATTATGACTAATTCCATTTTTTTCTGCTTTATAGACAGATGTAAGTAGAGCTTTAAATTTAAGATCACCCCCTTGGCCTTGCAGCTTCTGTACACAGAGAAATAAACTGGCCATGCCATGCCATGCCTTTGTTTCTGGCCATGCCAGTTTAGTTCTGGGCTTTTTGTGGGCTTGTGTGTTTTCCTTTAACCCTGACATGCGTGCCTGCAAACCAGGCTTACTTGATGTGGTTGGGTTAACCCAGCTGCCCCAACAACTGCTCTTTGGCTGCCCCTCAACAGGACGGGCATTGAAACAAGCTGCAAGAGCTCATGAGTGGAGTTAAAGATGAAGAGATCACATCCCATTCCCATCATGGGCAAAGCCTACTCATTTTAGGGAAAATTAATGTAATTTATTGCCATTAAAAATAGAGTTGGATACTGAGAAACAAAAGCAAAAGTTAAAGGACTTTCCCCACATCCATTTTTCCTCAGGCTCAGCTTGGGCCATAGTATCATAGTATCAGTCAAGGTTGGAAGGGACCACAAGGATCATCTAGTTCCAACCCCCTTGCCATGGGGTCCTTCATTCCCAGCTCCTTCACCCTGGTGAGCAAGGCTGTGACCAGCTATAACGATCCCTCTCCACCCTCCCTCCTCATCACTCCTTCCCAGGCCGTGGCTGGGCAGGGCCCTGTGCGCGGGGGCGGAGTTGAGCAAGCAGCTGGAACCGGCTGGTGCTGGCTGGCACCGGCTGGCCCCTCTCCTCACAGGGACTGTGCAGTGGCCCTCTGCCACCACCGCAGCTGCTCTGAGGCACCAACAACCAAAAGAGGTAAGAGAGAGGGTGTCTGCAGCAACACTGGCAGGCTGTGGATGTGAAGAACTAGTTGATTATTTTTTTTTTAAGTGGAAACCAAGACAGACCAAGGCTTGGGTAAACACTGGGCTCAGCTAGGGCCTGCTCCTGCTGCTGTCACTGGGGCTTTTGGTGTCATGAGGCAAATGACTTCCATCACACATTCCTCCCTTTTTCATAACGATCCATGATCTCCTTTGGTGGCTTCAGAAGGAAGAACATATGTTCATCAACCTCAAACTTTTCATCTGAGCCTTCCAAAGTAAGGGTTTTATGAAAAATTAGTGCAAAAGGAGCTGTGGGGTTTGGTCTGACTGTGCAGCGTCCAAGAGGAGAAACCTGGCTTGCTGTATTGTAGATACCTTTGCAGACAAAAAAAACCCCAACAATCCCAAGAATGAAAAAAATCAGACTTTTGTCATCTCTCTGAAAATTCCAAACTTCTTTCAGCTCAAAGCTCCCGGAAAAGTAGCTCCAGAGTTTCCTTGAACAATGTGATTGCAGTGCATCTCCCTCATTTGCTGCTTTTTCAGCTCTTTTGTGTAGTGACTGCCTGTGTTTAGCAAGATGCCCATGTCTGCTGGCCCTCTCCATCATAACAGGGTCACAGGAGCATGGATTGTCAGAAGGTGGTGGAAGCGTGGCCCTACATTGTGACATAGGCAGTGGATTCTGAGCATTGCTGGTAGCAAGACAGGACCTGCAAAATTAATATGCAAGCTGGAAAATGCTGAGTGTATTTCTGTTCTTCCTCTAGGCTCTGATGCTTCTCAGGGCAAAGTGATGCCTTCAAACAAGTGTTTCTGGTGGTGTGTGTCACTCCTAGGTGCATTGCCTGAAGGAGGCTGCTTGTCTAAGAAACAGATGAACAGTGTTGTGTGGCTGCAAACAGTAGCAGACTGTGTCTTCCCAGCAGAGTCACAGTGTCCTGAAGGGACCCATATAACTAATTTATTTTTTTTAAACTGTGTCTAAGATAAGTTCTGTGGCAAGCTCCAAGCCAGATGTAGGTGGATTTTGCATATACTTTGGGTATACTAGTCCCCTTCACCCCCAGTGATGTTTTACTACTTTTAATTCCTACTGTTGTGGTACAGAGCCGGATGAATTGAAGATGTTAGGGGTATTTTGTTGCAAAAGCAGTACTTGGTGCTGTAGTGGACTCTTCCTGCTCTCCTGCCTACTGTCTTATTGGTCTGCAGGGCCAAAGAAATTTAGCAGCAGCCAGGCACAGTGCTCCAAGCTGCCGTTCCAGCTGCCGTCCTCCCAGGAAAAGCTTGAGTTAGAAAAGAGAGAAGCTAGTTTTGTGCTTTATCTTAATTGATGAGTATCAGGGGTTTGTCCAGCATATGTGAAGTTACGTTGCTGCTGTTTAACTTCTGGGTTTTGTTGTGGGTCTGTTCACTTACCTGTTTTAAGATGCCTGGAAAAAATCCTGTTTCAAAATCTACATCTATGTCTTCAGGTCAAACTCCATGTCAGTAGTATTGCAGACAAGACTTTTGTATTGTATTATTGTAAAGAAGCACCAGAGTGCTTTGTTTGCGTTAGACTTGATTTTGCTCTCTTGGTGCTCAAATTCACATACCCCTGAGTATACCTACTGCAGTATCCCTTTTGTAGCTGAGTTCTTACTTGTGGGCTTCTTGGAAAAGACAGAATCCATATATCTTCCTGGGTTTTGATTTGATCTTATATGGTAGGGTCCTGATTTATGTTTGGATTCGTAGGTGCTGTGATGCAACACTGATAAATGTTGGGTAAGTGTGGAGTAAAGAATTGATTGCAGCACTGTATGCATGCAGGTGGAAGCTGCCTTTTGAAAATCTGGCTCAGAAATGGTCTATCAGTTAGGAGTGAGAGTACATGTGCATTTTGTTGCATACAGGGAAGGTTTTGGCTGTTTCTGAAGCTGCTTGAGAGAGGAAAATTGGTTTTATTCCCAGGTTTGGAGATGACTTGAAAGGATTTGTGTCACATTAAAGATCTTGCTGTGCAGAGATTTCGATTAATAATTTCACTCAGGAATCATATCTGCAATAATTGTAATTGGAGGCAGGGTTGTGATCGCAGATCACCTTGTAGAGTCTGTCCTCACTGCTCTCCTTGAGAACGTGGAAATCTGGAGGAGAGGAATTTCTGTGACTCTTCATTACCAAGCTGGCACTAGAAACTGGCACTAGCTAGACCCTGCTGTTGGAAAAGGCCTGGAGAATCAGCACAGTCCTTTGTGCTCAGTTGGTGCTAGTTCAGGTCACAGGTGTGTTGAAGTTGTACCCAAAGGGAAAAAAACCAAAGCAATAAACGGAGTGTGGAAGAAACAAGAAAACAGGGGGTGTCAGGCAGCTTTGTCCTTCAGTGACCCTCCAGATTTCAAAAGTTTTAAGTGGGAACATCATTTGGAGCTGTCAAAGAATGCAACCTTACTAGAACAGTCCTATGGTTTTGCCTCTTCTACCTTAATTTGATGGGTTTCTGTGGAGAGTACAGGTAGCTCCCTCATTGTATCATGCAGTTGGAGAGTTAAATAGAAGCAGTGTCTGGATGTTCCTAATTTTTTTTTTTTTTTTTTTTTTTTAGAATACTGGAGGAAGGTGATAGTAGATGAGGGCACTTGGACCTGAAAAACAGAAGCTTGAATTATTTTTCAGCCTTCGATCAACTGCTCTTTCTTTTCTCAATAGTTTCCTGCTTCAAGCTTCTCCCGACTTACTGTTTCTTTTAATTCATTACATCGTTGCACATAATATTGAATAGCAAGTGAACCTTTTCTAAATGTCCTTGACAAAACTTCATGTGGCTGTCCTTGAGTTTGTAAGGCTGGGACCCCAAAAGTGAGAGATGATTAGGCAGTGGTTAACTGTGTGAATCTCTGATACCTTGTATCAAGCTGACCTACAAAGGGAAGAGCTATGACCCTTTCTGGAAAGTGCACTAATAACTTACTGAATACTCTCAGCCTTTTTTGACCGTTGGAGTAAATCTTCTGATATTGATGTACTTTAGAATTAGAAGCCTGGAAAGAACAATATGTTCTTAAACAGTATTCTTGAATAACACTTAAATATTAAAAAAACATTAAACTATATTGTAAATGGTTAAGAATTAAAGAAACAACGAATTGGTAATGTAGGCCTTGAGCAAAGTATAATATAAGAAGCACTGAAAAATGTTTCTCTGCATGAGTAAGAGAGTCTGGTTTGCTGGTTTGATTTATTGGCTGGCTGAATGAATTCATTAATTGTGTATGACTACTTTTACTTCTGGGTGGTCATTTTTCATTTCAGATTTCATTACTGGATGAGCTTTTCCTAGGGATGTGCTTATCATCCAAAATTAAATACATCAAAATGTTAGGGAGCCTCAGCCCTTCCTTTTGCTATTGTTATTTTTTTATACTATGGTTTTACAAACTGCAGAAAAATTCCCTTAGGAGGTGAACCTAGGTTTTGTCTGTGTGCATTCATTACTTGAGCACAAAAAGATTTCTTCTTACTGCAGTATATGCTATGTTCTGTGTTATGTTTTTTGAAATAGTGGTATGCAACTAGAAAAACCTCCTTTTTTAATTAGTTGATGAAGAATGATGCAGAGACCTGTTTCTGAAACATTTTAGATGTAAAACACTCAAACACTACATTTCTGTAATGAGAGGTCTAAATATGCAGAGCAGTGAGAGGTAAGGATAGATAATCTTTGTAAGAAATCAGATGACTTAGGAGAGATCCTGAACATCTTGGCTTGTAGTTTGAAGACTGGTTTGTTGGGGTTTTTTTTATAGGAAAGACTCATTTCCTGGACAGCTTGCAAACAGTATGGGCTGCAAACAGTCCTTTCTACAAGGATTTTTATGCTTTTAGCTGCACAGTGAAGAACCACTTAAAGAAGCATTTCATACTGCTGATGTCTACAGCTAAAGATGCTATTCCAGTGTATAGTTCCTCTCTTGGGAGGCAGTGGGGCCAGAACCCCTGTGGTCTTGCTGATTCTGCTGCCCAGAAGGCAGCAGATCCTGTGTGGGCTCTGGGTCGGTAAGAACAGTGGTGTTGATAACAGCTCTTGGGATTTTTTTTCATTCTCAAGTATGCTTCTAAAAATGAAAAGAAAAGACAATATAGGGAAATTCTCATGTGCTTCCTTTTCTTAGCCCACATCTTCGGGTTCTGCATCTACAGGTAGAAGGCAGAGCTGTTAAAAACTGTGGAATGAGGACTATGACACCCCATCTCTCCCCCTCAGTTTCAGTTTATGGTGCCCCCTGATCCTGTAATTGTGAGGCAGGTGGGGTGGGTGAATCCCCAAGTCAGTTTTGTGGCAGAAGAGACTATTGTGATATTTTGACAAATCTGTTCTTGCCTGTGGGCTCTGACAATTCCAATATTACTTCATGTGTTTTATGTGAAAACAATCTCTGCCTATGTTATACAAGAAAAGGACTTGTGAAGGAAAAAGGTGAATGTGATAACTCTCACCATCCCATAAGCACATGGGCCTGATGAGCAGAAGCCTGAGTAGGAAGCACTGGTCCTACTAGCTGGCCTGGTTCTGCTCAATGACATCAAGTTGTAATTACCGATCTTGTGATCTTACATGGTTTATTTTTTCTCTGCTTTCACCCTGCTGATACACATCTGCAGTGTCAAACTCTCATTTACACCCATTGTCCAAAATTGGACTAATGATCCTTTTCATCAGTCACTGTATGGAACCTGATGGTAGAGAAAGCTCTGTGGTGAATTAGGATTATTGCTGGATATATGCATGACTGTGAGCAGCTTATTATGCAGAGGAATAAACCCTGTAGCAGAAAAGGTGCAGTTTGTATATTGTTTTGTTTCTAAAGCAAAGATTTGTACTATTTACAGCTTTTCTAGGTAGAAATATACATACGTAGTAAAACATAGCAAAGACATAAAGGATGGAGTTGATCTGAACCCAGCTGATGAATACAGTGACAGTGCTGTCTTATTTTTATACAGTTTCATCTGACTCCAGGATCTGTTGAATGACCTTCACTCTAATTTAGGAGACATACTAATTCGGACAAAGGCAGGAATGACTCTCCCTTGTGTAGGGCTAGTCAGAATGAGTTTGAGTCAAACCAGTATTGTCCTCCCAGCAAACAGACATATCATGAAAAGTTAGTTTCAGCAGATGAGCCTGGCAAGTGGCCTTGAAGATCATGAAATTTGGCCTGTTCTGGGTGAGAGGATTAAGGCTGGAAATGAAAAGGTGTCTTTTGGGGAACCTATTTAGCATCTATGCGAGTGTATACATGTGTATGTGTGTACCTAACAAACACAGATGCATACATCCACATACTGTAAAGGGTCAGATTCATGAGATCTAGGATGTCCTTTTTTCAGTTAGTATTGTTTTGTTTTCATGATGACTGAATACTCTGCTGTTTCTGTCAGTCTTGTCTGTGTCTAACCTGAGATGAGATCTTACTTGCAACATATGAGGTCCTTGTCGCCCCCTGATGCCTCTGGCTCGGGGCAGTGCAGGAACATAGCAGCAAGGAGCAGATGTCCCTGCTGTTCCCCAGCTGCTGCCTCTGTTACCCTGGCCTCTGGCTGTTCCTTTCCTGAGAAGTGTTTGATTGCTGGTTTGGGATGGAGGAGAAGGCTGCTAGTAAGAGAATATGGCTTTCATTCCAGGGACAGTGAGAAAGTTGGACAATTTCATAATTTTCTGCAGCACAGTCTTGATAAGATCTTACTTGCCCTTAGCAGCAAAAAAAGCCCTGTTTATTTTTCACTCTTCTCCTAACAGCTGTGGTGCCCCCCTGAAAGGTATCAGCCACCATCTTAAAGACTCAAGAATGCAGATTTGTATCTCAGTTCTAGGTGATGTATTTGTGCAATGAAGCACTTGACTGAGTTGGGGACATCTCTAGAAACTTGAACATCTTTAAGAATATCAGATCCTGCCACCCAAATGTGGTGACTCAGCACTAAGGGTAGCAGAAGTTCAGTTATTTCCTCCTCTTCACTGCAACTGCAGCATGTCACTCTGTATGTTTCCCTCCTATTGAGTAGGTTTTGATGTTAGTTGCTGTTACTTTTTTTCTGTTTGGCACTGTCTGCAGTTCTGATCTGCTTATGAGATTGTTTTTCCAATAGTATCATACTAGGGAATCTGTAGAAGTGGTAAAGATGGAGGCCTTGGCATAATGGCTCCACTTCCAGGATGTGTAGTGATGAGGAAAGCTGCATCCCAT
The DNA here is from genome assembly GCA_033816785.1 of Picus viridis. Taxonomy (NCBI): domain Eukaryota; kingdom Metazoa; phylum Chordata; class Aves; order Piciformes; family Picidae; genus Picus; species Picus viridis. The sequence goes on from CM066584.1 coordinate 6,840,129, forward strand.
TGAAGTCAGTGTACTATAGGGGATGTAGGGGAAAAACTGCTATGGAAAAATGGGGCAGATTTTCCTCATAAATGCCAGAATCGGGGACTGAACAGAGCTTTCAAAAAGATCTGCCATATAAGGAATAGGTTTGGAGCTGTTCTGGATTGTTTCTGGCTAACTTACCACCTAATCCTATGTGAAAAAAGGAGAGAGACTGGGCTCAACTTCAGTTTCATATGCATAGAGGGTAACACAATGACAGTTTGCTTTGTGTTTGTGGGAGGTAAGCCAGATTTATCATGCTGAGTTAGGGGGTTTTGCTGAAGTTTCTGCTATAGTTTATCTTTTCATACTCCATAGTTGGTACTCTTTATTTAAAAACAATCAAGCAAGCATCCCCTGATCCATGGGAAAAAAATGTGTTTAGAAAGAGCTCATATTTCCACTCCCCTTTTTGTTCCTTTCTTTCAATATTCCATGTATTCAAATAGAAGGAAGTTCCTGGTCAAGCCATGCGTTATGATGGCTTTGTGCTGCTGTTACTGGATTTCTCTCCAGGAAAACTGCTGACACAAGGATCTTTCCCTTCTGTAGACAGGTAGGAACACACAAGCCACATACTGATTGCTCCAGGAGGGCTGGATTACAGCCATTGTGCCTCAGTGATGAGTCCAGAATGGTGACAGCCTGCTGGCCAAGATGAGAATGAGCTCCGATCTCGTTTTACCAAAGCTCAGACGGAGCTTTTTCATCTCTGGCACTTATGCAGAGTGACAGAAGGGCTTGAAGGGAGGAGGAACAACAAGTTGAGACCATTACCTAAAATTACCTTAGACTTTAAATTCTTAAAATTGTAGGGTGGCAAGAACAAAATGTGCAATGAAAAATGAGACTATACTATGAAACAGTTTCTTTGTGGAGACCACTTGTGAGCATCTGTAGAGACAGATTAATAATCTGTAAGAAATCTGTTTGCAAATTTCAAGGCCAAGCAATGGTGTGCTCGCAGAGCAGAAGCCTACTCGTTCTGTGCTCATTTGGGATTTCAGGTATTAGGTATTATCTTGCATCTCATTTGCCATTTTCCAACACACAAATCCCTCTTTTTTCTGGTTTGCATTTTGGAATAGTACTTGTGTTTGCAAACTCTTACTGTTTATCATTGGTTGCAGGATTTGCATAAATGTTAAGTGTACTTCAGCGTGAACTCTTGACTTTTTCTAGCTCAGATTCAAAACAATTTATCCAAGAAAAAAAATAATCCTTTGTTATCTTGCCCACTGTCTGTGGGCCTCATTATGGTTTTGTATGTATGTAACAGCTGTGTGTTGGCAAGGTATTCCAGCACAACTGGGTTGTTTAAAAATACTGAGTATTGTGAAATAGGGGGGGGTTGTCTGTAGAATAGAATAGAAGTAACCAGGTTGGAAAAGTCCTTCAGGATCATCGAGTCCCAACATATCATGCAACACTACCTAATCAACTAAACCATGGCACCAAGCGCCCCATCCCACCTCTTCCTCAACACTTCCAGTGATGGTGGCTCCACCACCTCCCTAGGCAGTCCATTCCAATGGCCAAGCACTCTTTCTGTGAAGAACTTCTCCCTAACATCCAGCCTAAACCTTCCCTGGCACAGCTTGAGACTGTGTCCTCTTGTTCTGGTGGTGGTTGCCTGGGAGAAGAGACCAACCCCCACCTGGCTACAACCTCCCTTCAGGGAGCTGTAGAGAGCAGTAAGGTCTCCCCTGAGCCTCCTCTTCTCCAGGCTAAGCAACCCCAGCTCCCTCAGCCTCTCCTCATAGGGTTTGTGCTCCAAACCACTCCCCAGCTTTGTTGCCCTTCTCTGGTCACCTTCCAGCATCTCAGCATCTTTCCTAAACTGAGAGGCCCAGAACTGGACACAGGACTCAAGGTGTGGCCTAACCAGTGCTGAGTATGGGGACACAATGACTTCCCTGCTCCTGCTAGCCACACTGTTCCTGATACAGGCCAGGATGCCATTGGCCTTCTTGGCCACATGGGTACACTGCTGACTCATGTTCAGCTGCTGTCAACCAGTACTCCCAGGTCCCTTTCTGCCTGGCTGCTCTCCAGCCACTCTGACCCCAGCCTGTAGCTCTGCATGGGGTTATTGTGGCCAATGTGTAGAACTTGGCACTTAGATGTGTTCAATCTCATGCCCTTGGACTCTGCCCATCTGTCCAGCCTGTCCAGGTCCCTCTGCAGAGCTCTTCTACCCTCTAACAGATCAACACCTGCCCTCAGCTTGGTGTCATCTGCAAATTTACTGATGATGGACTCAATGCCCTCATCCAGATCATCAGTAAAGATGCTGGACAGGATGGGGCCCAGCCCTGATCCCTGGGGAACACCACTAGTGCCTGGCTGCCAGCTGGCTGTGGCACCATTCACCACCACTCTCTGGGCTCAGCCCTCCAGCCAGTTCCTAACCCAGCTCAGAGTGCTGCTGTCCAAGCCAGGGGCTTACGGCTTGGCCGTGAGTTTGCTGTGGGGGACAGTATCAAAGGCCTTGCTGAAGTCCAGATTTCAAGTGAAAGATTTGGTCCTTGACATAATCTGTGTATGTAAAGAAATGCTTTCCTTAAAATCCTAAGTCAAATTCAAAATCTATCTACAATGAGAATAAGGAAGCTAGCTAAAGGCTCAGAGAGTGTGGAGGTCACAGAAGCCAAATCTTAGTTCTGTAATAGCTTTTCTGTGTTGCTGAGAGGGAAAAAGCAGATGACTGATTGTTTTTATTGAATCTCTTTTTAAAAGAGACTTTTTTGGTAACTGATTCTGACACACGTTGAAAGTGAAACTTGCTGTCTCAAGCTCATGGCAGAACAAAGGCCAACAGGAGTAATTACTAAAGTCTTGAGATTCAAGTCTTGGACAATGTGCAGAGTAAGCAAGGGCAGTAGGTTTAATTGCTCGCAAAGGTTATAGGTGCATTTGCTTCTCTGACTGGAAGGCTGGAATTCAATTTAGAGTGATGCAGGATGTTCTTGCAAAATTCTCTGTGCGGATTACTGATGGACATGTGGGGTCCTCCTAGCTCCGCTCAGAAGGAATTGAGCCCACGACCAGCCTCTCTGCCTGTAAGTCTGGAGTAAAAGTTCAGCATATTGGTTGCAAAGTGTTGGTTGTTCAGGTTGGAATTGGCCTGCCAGGAAGAGGGCAGTATGGTTGTGATTTGCCACATTTCTCTGTACTGCCCATGTTAAATCTTCCTTGCCCTTGAAGAAACAAGAAACAACTTTTTTAAATGGCTACCCAGTTTCTTTCTTCCCTCTTTGAGAAAGTTCATAGGGAATGCTAACCTTTCTAAGTGGCTTCTGCCTCGAATGCATGGTACCTTGCTAGATTGCTGGGTGTTTTTTACAAGACCACCACTGTCAAAAATATGCAGAACCAGAAAAGTGTAGATAACTATGTACACAGCAGGACTCTTCAAAGATTCTCTCTACTAAGCTCTGAATTGACAGGTTGTGGGTTTTTTTCCTCTTACCATCAACTTTATTTTCTATGTTTTGCTTACTCTGACATTTTGCTTCCAGACCCTCCCGTTTCCCCCTTAGAAACCTAATTCATGTAGACAAACCTAAACAAGGAAACACCTCAGCTGTAATTGCTTGCATTTTGAAATGTGCTTGCATTTATCAAATTCAGCCAGCCCTCCTTTCTCTGGTATTTTTCCTTTCCTTCATCTGTCTCTTCAGATTTGCTATCATCAAGAGTTTTAAAAATATATTCACATTTCAGGCTTAAATATAAACTTAAATTAACTACCATTTAATTAAGATAACATCATCAGGATAATTAAACTTCCTAAGATGGAACAACTAAGCCCTTGTGATTTACTGCTTGTGCCCTGTGATTTTTTTTTGTCTGTGCTGCATGTAACACCAGTTTTAAGAGGGGACACTGCCGAATGCCATCAGCCTGGCTCATTAGTGGGAGGGACATGGGGTGGGATGAGGCTGAAGCATCACAAGGCGGGTGATGCTGGCAGAGTCAAGCATCCTGAGGAGTTTTGAAAGCTCCTTTTATTAAGAAAATTCTCCAAGATCTGAGCAAGACTTCACTGTGTGATGATCTGCATTTTGGAGTTCCTTGTGGATGCTGTGGTTTTTCAATGCATGCACCCAGAAACAACATGCTCTGATCATCCTCGCTGGCTAGGAGACTGCCCTGCTGTTGATAACATCGTTACCGTTCAGCTGTAACACAAACGGCGGGTCATGGCAAGGTGTGGAACTGGCCACACATACAAACTGCCAGTTTCCAACAGAGTAACACAGCTCCTCCAGGTTTGCCTGCTACTCCCTGCATTGCAGTCCCACAGCATTTTGAAGTGGCTTTGAGGAGTTAAATGTCTTCAGGCCTGTTCTCCTATAAGAGTGTGCTTTAGAAGGTAGGAATGGGAGTCAGGGTGAGCATCTCTCTGATGCAAAAGAATTTTATGTAGCTAGGGTTAAACTTGGGAAGCAGTTCTTTTCTGGGGCTACTGTGAGCTCTGAGCTAAAGACTCATAAATGTCATAATCTTCCACTCTGGTTGTCCAGATTAAAAAAAGGTGCCATATGTTTTAGCTGTGTTGCTTCCTAAGCTACTAAAATGCTATGTGTATACTTCCATTTTGAGTTCAGTGGAGTAACCTACACTGAAGAAAACACAACAGCTTTGTGTGTATTCCACAGAGGTTTGCTCCTGGCAACCTCAGAAACCACTTATTAAAAAGAAATACTTCCACATTTGTAACTAAATTTTATAGGAAACAGACTTTGGTTAGCAAATGTATTTTGATGAGGAAAAGCTGAGTCATGCCTTTTGTTTCTACTTCATAATCTATGCAGATGAAAATTATTCTTATCCTTTCTAGGCAGTTCTTTCATAATCCATGTCTTAAAAATTAATATTTTATTCTTAAATGTTGCACAACAAGATGAAAACCCGAGATCCATAAGAGAATTTTTGGCTAATAAATACAGTGTGAGAGAATCGGCTGACTGAAAATGTCTGTGTTTTAAGTCCAAACTCTTCATTCAAATCCATTAGCCATAGAAGAAATTATTATAGCCAGATGGATGTTTAGTGTATGTGGATTGGATTTTTCTGGAGTTCTTGATTTAGCAGATGTACAGATGAAATCTGTAACATAATAGTGCTGAGCCAAGGCAAAGTTGCTGAGTGCAGTGCTTTTTTTCCTTTTTTTTTATATGAAAAACTTATGACTCATGGGTGAGTCTAAACTAGATCTGTGTTTAATATTAATATGAAATTCAAAAGATGACAGATACTGGAAATATGTCTTTGGATACTCTTACACCAGGCTTTTCTTTACTCCTCATAGTTCTTTGGACATTCAAATAATATTTTTCAGTGGAAAGGAAACTTTTAAACAAACAGAACTGGCACCACACTTTTGGCATACTTGGATGTAGTGAATAACTCTGCACTTGCTGGGTTTGCCTCATCATATCCAATTCCCATCCGTTCAGTACTCAGTGCCAGTTAGGAGTTTTAGCTTGTGTTTCCAAACCCTCAGCATGTTTTCTGTTCTTTCACTGGATTAAAGTCGCTCCACTTACCTCTACACTCATCTGTCCTCCGCAGCCTCCAATATCGCCATACTGAGAGGTGGGGAATGCACAAGAGCTGCCTTGTTTGCACTGCCCCTGTCTGTCTGGTGATCTGTGAAGTGCTCCTAGCCAAGTACAAACAGTGCTACTGTGTTGTGTTCAGCCGTGTCTGCTGTAGGGAACTCAGATACCACTGCATGCTGCTTTGCACGAAAGGAGTAGAAGTTCCCACTGGCAGATCTTTTAAGTTAACTCTGAGTGGTACCTGGACTGGGCAGTAATTGTTCTGAGTAAGATGTTCTCTTCTGGCTCTCTTCATTACTTGGGAAGTAAAATAGAGGAGGGTGTAATGGAAGGTCTGTTGTTTTATTATGCTTCTTTTTAGGAGCTGGCCTGTAAAGGTGCAATATTGGCTGTTTGGAATAATTAACTACCAAGGCATAAATGGTATTTGTGGTTAAGGAACTATGGCTTGATAGCTTTTTTGATTGCCCTCTGTCCATGAGAAAGCACATCGCAGCAGCTAAGCTCTAAACCAAGGCCAGGACTGAAGCCCCAGCTGGTCTGCAGCTTTTTAGTGCAATCCATTCACCCAAAACCTGATGAGCTGCTTAAATAATCCTGGTGCATTCTGGAATTTGCTGTGCAGGCTCCATCAGTGCCTTTGAGGAGGAGATGAGGTCTATAATGTTTCCAGAGCTCTGCCAATGCAGTCAGCTTAATGGCTTTATTGAAATAATTCAGGTACCTGAGCAGAACTGTTTCCAAGCAGGTGTAAGCACACTTCAAGGACAGGACATGAGTGTATCCTGAGCCTCTGTAAGGTGTGACTTGAGCTGGTAACTACTAAACAGCAGCTTCGGGGTGTGGGGTAGGGATGGGGAAGGGTGCGTGTTAATTATTACTTGGTTTGGGGTTTTTTTCAGCAATATGCTGTGACTCCCTTCTCTCCCTCCTTCTCTCCCTCCTTCTCTCCCTCCTTCTCTCCTCCTTCTCTCCCTCCTTCTCTCCCTCCTTCTCTCCCTCCTTCTCTCCCTCCTTCTCTCCCTCCTTCTCTCCCTCCTTCTCTCCCTCCTTCTCTCCCTCCTTCTCTCCCTCCTTCTCTCCCTCCTTCTCTCCCTCCTTCTCTCCCTCCTTCTCTCCCTCCTTCTCTCTCCTCCTCCTTCTCTCCTTCTCTCCCTCTCTCTCCTCCTTCTCTCCCTCCTTCTCTCCCTCCTTCTCTCCCTCCTTCTCTCCCTCCTTCTCTCCCTCCTTCTCTCCCTCCTTCTCTCCCTCCTTCTCTCCCTCCTTCTCTCCCTCCTTCTCTCTCTCCTCCTTCCCTCCTTCTCTCCCTCCTTCTCTCCCTCCTTCTCTCCCTCCTTCTCTCCTCCTTCTCTCCCTCCTTCTCTCCCTCCTTCTCTCCCTCCTTCTCTCCCTCCTTCTCTCCCTCCTTCTCTCCTCCTTCTCTCCCTCCTTCTCTCCCTCTTCTCTCCTTCCTCTCTCCCTCCTTCTCTCCCTCCTTCTCTCCTCTCCTCCCTCTTCTCTCCCTCTTCTTCCTCTCCCTCCTTCTCTCCCTCCTTCTCTCCCTCCTTCTCTCCCTCCTTCTCCCCTCCTTCTCTCCCTCCTTCTCTCCCTCCTCCTTCTCTCCCTCCTTCTCTCCCTCCTTCTCTCCCTCCTTCTCTCCCTCCTTCTCTCCCTCCTTCTCTCCCTCCTTCTCTCCCTCCTTCTCTCCCTCCTTCTCTCCCTCCTTCTCTCCCTCCTTCTCTCCCTCCTTCTCTCCCTCCTTCTCTCCTCCTTCTCTCCCTCCTTCTCTCCCTCCTTCTCTCCCTCCTTCTCTCCCTCCTTCTCTCCCTCCTTCCCTCCTTCTCTCCCTCCTTCTCTCCCTCCTTCTCTCCCTCCTTCTCTCCCTCCTTCTCTCCCTCCTTCTCTCCCTCCTTCTCTCCCTCCTTCTCTCCCTCCTTCTCTCCCTCCTTCTCTCCCTCCTTCTCTCCCTCCCTCCCAGAGGCCTATGAGAAGAGTTGGGAGGTATTGATGCCTACCTGTTTTCCATGCAAAAGGCAGCAGCCAGTAGGCTCAGACTACTGCAAGATGTGCCCAATGCACGTGGCATTACCTAAGTGTAGGGAGCAAGTGTAATTGCCACAGTTGGTTTCACACTAGGGGCTGTTTTTGACACAGGGAGGTATAACAGAAGAGAGCTTTGCATGGAGATGCTTCCTCAGGCTAAACAAATGCTATCCTGTGTACTTCACAGCTGAGGCTTAAAATAGAGATAATAAATCAATACATGTTGTGTTTTGTTTTTAAGCTGGTCTTCAGTCTTCAGATTGGCTTTTAAGTATCCTGTTGCTATGGAGAAAGAACAACTCTCTCCTATGCAGTGGGTGCGGAGACCAGCACTCTTCACAGCATGGTGCTGTGCTGCCTGTTCATCCTGCAGTGTTTTTTTCCCAAGGATATACGGCTGCAACTGGTATGCTGCCGTTTGATCTTGTCTGTACTTGTGATTGATTTTCTCCCCCCTTTCTCTCTTGCCCTTTATGAATGCCTTTTCACCATCTCTGATCTTATCTTTATCTCCTCTGCCTGTTCTCTCAAAGAGGGCTCCCTTCACTTCCTAATGAAAATGAGACTGTTAGCAGAGCCTTATCTTTTCTCTCCCAGATACTTTCTTTTCTGTATTTGTGGTCAGGGAGATATACGAGATTTGCTGTAGGCACAGGAAAATGTTTTGCTACCAATACATCCATTCTCTTCATTATTTTTTAAAGTAAGTGAGCCTGCAGTCTGGTACTATACATACAGCAGAGACAAAGGGTGGTTTTGGAGATTGCAGTGGCATTATGCATCTGCTGGTGAGCCTTTGCTGCAGCAAGGAGAATATGTATCTTGACATCCAGGCATATTGAGAGCTGTATGTGTCTGTAGTTCATGTAGCTTTGTTACATGTTGTTTCCCTCACCTCGGGCTCATTTCCCAGCCTATGCAGGCTGCAGTGCAGTTCGCTCACGGGTCATCTCTCCGATGATGAGATGATGTCTGTGCTTGGGAGAGCAAGGAGAAAGGCCAGGCCAGTGCAGTGGCAGGGAATACAAATGCACAGACCAATGTACCTCTCTGTCCTTGAGCGTCAAGGGAAGCAGCAGGATTTTTCAGTGCTGGTGTGTCAGAACCCTGGAGGTGCAGATTCAGATGCATTTCTGAGACTGGATTACTTAGTGCTTTTGTTGGTATGCTTTTCTTCCTCTGCTGCAAACTGCAAGACCAGTTAAGGGAAAAAGAATGGTCTTATAATTGAAGATACACAAATGAGCAGAGAAAACTTGGAGTGAACCAGAGGAAATGCTGTGAAAGCAAATTCACCTCTTTTGCTGGTGGTTGCTTGATAGCTAGAGACTGTTCCAGTTATTTTGAAAGGACTCACCTCCCACTGGGGCTCTGAACAGGCCATTTTTCAAGGCCATCTGCTGAGCTTCTGGGTGCTGCTCATTTCTGGAGCCCTCTAAAATGTGAAAATCTTGTTGTCTACTGACTGTCAGTGAGAATGCCATGTGCGTGCCAGATCGACCCCAATTTTTCTCTTGGTTTCCCTTTAATTTACTATATTTAATTGAATCTGTCTCTGTTTTCTGAATTATCTCTGATCCCCTGCAGTGTGAAGAAAGCCTGCTTGTCTCCTGCTGCTGCTCTCAGCTAATATTATGCTGTTAAACTTCCGTTTGCTCATTGTCAGTTCTGTTCATGTCTGTCTCCAGCCTTTGAGGTCTAACTGTGAAGCTGCTCTGGCTGCCCCTAATGCTTCAGAGCCTGTATTTGACTGCCTACCCTTGGGTTGTCTTATCTCCTTTGGCTTTGGCCACCTCGGATTATGTTTCTTTGTGCTCTCTGTGTAGCCCTGAAAGCAGTTCCAAGATACAGGCTCAGATTTACCATAGAAAGGAAAGTATGGCAGCAGTGCCTGGAGGGCAGGCCAGTGTCCAAGGCAGTGAAAGATTTCATGGACAGTAATTTGGAGAAACATGACACTGTTCCTGTTGTGGTCTCCTTTTGGTATGAACTCCCTGGCAACTCAGCCCTTATGTTGGTGTGCAGTGGCTTTCTTACTGTGTTAACATGAAAATGGCTTCTGAATTACTAATGATCAGCTTTTGCCATGGTTACTCAGTTGCATTCTACTAATGGGTATTTGGAACACAGAGTAGGATAGTGTCAGATATTCCCACTGGGAAACCTTTTGATGCTACCAAAAGAGACATAGTATTAGTACTATTATGCTGTGACCTTTAGGTCAGAGTAAATTTGGACTGCACGAGCTGTCTGCTGTCGTGGTTGGCTTAGGAGCCAAGAGCTCAGCGATCAAAATGTAAAACTTGGCAGAACAGTCTTTGAGGCTTTTCCAGGATTCTCTGCTTATGTCTCCGTGTCGACACTTCTGCAAGTTGCTGGGCTACAATTTTGGGGCAATGAGGTTCTCATTACTGAGGTAGTTACATTCAGTGATGCTTCCAATGAGCAGAGTCCCTCGTGTGGCTCTTTTTACAAGGCTGGGAAGGGAGAAGGGAAAAGGAAGACTTTGCAGTTCATCTGTCCAATAGTAATTGCTAAAGAAGGAATGCATGCCTAGGAAAACTTTCATTCTACACTTGGGAGTAGATTTGAGTGCTCCGGAACTAGCTTTAGAGAAAAGGTGTGTGTGTATGTATGCATAGCATAAAAATAATTGGTGTATTTCTCTAAAACCAGAAATCTGCTTATCTGTTGAGGGGAGTTACAGAATGCAACTACTACATCATCATCATCTGTGCTGGCAAGATCAACCCAAGTGTTGGGCTAGAGGTTGTCAGCCCCGTTTGTTCTTGGAAACAAATTGAAGTGATTATATATATGCCTAAAATATCACAAATAATGCAGATGTGAAGAATTTCTAGCTTCTTTTAAAGTAAATAAGATGCTCTACCAAGGGATAATGGTTTGATAAATCCACATTTTGATTTGAACCTATATATATATTTTGTATATGTACGGAGAAGTGAGCAGGTTATCACTTTTGAACTTGTCACTTTTCCTATTTGAGGTGACAGTTTTGGTTTTTTTTTTTTTTTTTTTTTTTTTTTTTTTTTTTTTTTTACAAATGCACAGGTGCCAGTCCCAAGCCTCTCACTGGGACTGCTTATGTTGTGATTGTGTTCTGGCAGGTTGGTCATCAGAAATTTATTTCTCTTAGGATCAGAGCTTGAACCGTATGGTCATGATGGGCCCACTGCTGTGTTTAAGCCCTTAGGTGCGGACAGGGTGTGAAGGACAGAGCTTCTCCACACACATGTACCTAAGCCAGTTAAGCTGGAGAAAGCAAACTGCATCCTACTGCACAGCAGAGGTTTACATTGTTCCTCCACAAAAACCCAGGAGACAACCCTTTTGGCTAGTCAGAAATCATTCCCAAGTCCCATTTCACTCAGTCAACAATCAGTCGTTGTACTGCATAAAGGGCAAATGGCTTAAGTTGACAGGGACTTGAAGCCTTTTTTTCCTGTGTTTTTTTTCCTTGCTCTCAGCATAAACTCATTCTTGCAGACTCGTGCAATAAGAGATGTTTGTAGACTTGCAAGTTTGTGAAATTGCAGTCATTTAGCAAATTTATACAGTGTGAGTTGCAGCAGTTTGATCATCAATGAGAAGCCTGTATTGGGAAAAAGAAGAGAAGGAAAAGACCTTGAAAGACTATCCTTTAGTGGTTCTTTGCTGATATATTTTGAGGCAATAACCTAGTGGCTCAGCAGTTAGCGGGCTCTGTCCCTCACTCTATGGTCTCCGTGTCAGCAGGGTGTTTAGTGTGACAGTGCTTTTTGTGATATGAGCTGCTGACTTCTGGGACTACCAAACAGATGGTGACTCCTTGAGAACACATGTAAGTGGCTGACACTGTAGATCTTGTTTTCCCCAGTTGTCACACTGTTCTGGATGCAGTGTTTAAGGCCAGAATCAGCATAAAGGTTCCTTCCCTTAAGAGACAATGGAAAAATAACCACCCCACAAACCAAACCCAAATGCCTTGGCCTCTTGGTTTTGATCCTCTGAGCTATAGGGAGTTTGTCAAATCCCCAGGTCTGCCAAATTTTAGAAGAGTCAAAGATTACACTGAAGAGTACATTTCCTGGATGGAGGCAAGTGGTACAAAATGTGAATCTGGGTATAAAACATACTTTGAAAATAAAGATGAGGACAAAGGGGCCCAGTGTGTATAAATAAAGCAATTTTCTATTTCTTGCATTTTCCATCAAGGACAAAGGAAATGACAGTATGGTGCCTCCTCACGATTGCTTGAAAGCTGCACTCTAACGATATATTGGTTTTTGGCAATCTTTTCTTGCTCAAGTGACTGAAATCTGTCAAATTCCAATAAGAGAGAGACAGAACCTGATTTCAGAGTGAGTTGTTGACTTTCTTTTGAGATGCGTCTTAGAATAGATCAACCTTCTGACATTTTATCTTGTATCTCAGCATATCTGTAGCTTGTGGAAATCTGAATATTAAAACATAATTTCTGAATCATAGCAACCCTTCAGCATCCAATGAGAAAGCCTATCTGCGTAGTTCACGTGGTGCATCTTACTCCATCTATAGAAATTAGCTTCCTCTGTGCATTTGAAGTTTAAAAAAAGAAAATAAATGAAAAAGCAGAAAACCCTCTTTGAAAAAGATAAATTTTGGGAGCTGGATAGTGCATAGGATTTTTTTTTCTTAGTCCAATTGAGTCTTTCAGCAAAGAAGGAGAGTTGTTGTCTGCAGAAAAGTGCTAGTGGAGGGAAAACAAGACCCTGTGAGTTTGGGAAAATGGGAAGTTTGATTGAGATAAACTTCAGGCCACCTTAGATTACCCACTTGCACCCAGAAGTTTGTCTGCACACAGTGCTTGATGCAAAGTGTATCACAGCAGTGCAGTAATTTCACGGCATAGGAATAGTGCAATGGTAAGCACTCAAGCAAAGGCTGGAGCAGGTGATCTCCAGAGGATCAACCTAAATTATTCTGTGTTCTGAGGCTGTTACTGTCTGGGATCCGTGAAAGTTCTAAAAAGTTGCATTTAAAATACAGTTATGAAAATAAAAGGAGAATGGTGAAGCCACACCCTGGCTTTTAGGCACCAAAAGCCGTGTAATTAGCTGAAGTATCATGCCTGAAAGAAACCTTCCTGAGGACCCCAAACGTCCCCCTGTCATTCTCTGTTTTCCCTAAGCTGTTTGTCTCCAAAATTTTCTGTTAAAAGCCAGACCTACCACCGTTGCTACTTTGTCTGATGATGCTCAGGAGAGATAAGCCTGGATGGAAAGACATTGGAAATAGTTTGGTAGCCTAAGCAGATGCCCAGGGAGCACCCAACACCTTAAAACTAACAGGAATGAAATGCTGTCTTGTTAAACCTCTGAGACCTGTATTGCTGAGACTGTTTTTTATTGCTGAAGGGGTAAATTAACCGACTTAATTAGCAAAACATTGCAAGATTTGATTGTGCTTTATTCAGCTGATAAAACCACATGAGGATTGTTTCCAGGGTTGGTTTTTTGTATGGCTGGAGAAGGAAGGAACAATATGTGTGTACTGTGTGTGAGCCTTCCCAGACAGCGTGTGATTCTGTCCTGACCTGCTGTTCCTAGTATAAGATGTCTCCTTAGAAAAGGTGATTAAATAATGCTGGCTGCTGGCATTGTATGACAGGAATTTTGCAATGTGAATAAATATCATCTGTCTAGCTGCAAGCAAATAAATCCTTTTAAATATCACAGTGACTACCTTAGGGGAAGAAATGTGTGTATTGAAAATGAAAGCAACTGGAAAATATCACAGTCTTTTTTAAAAAATAAATAATCAAATATGTGGTTGGGGTTTGTTGTTGTTGTTGGTTTTGTTTTTAAACCTTTGGAAGAGGTTATGCCTGCAATTATTAAGTCTTCATATTAGTTACAAAGCCCAGAAAAGGAAATGGGAATGTTGTTGCTCTTCTATGAGGAAATCACTGTATTTTTGTTGAAAACCAAGAAACACCTTAAAATTCTTGTGCAGTTAAACAGGAGGTTAGTGTCAGGGATTTTCTGGATGTCTTCAAGGCTGAGTGTACCAGCAGGTAGAGAAACTGCCATATTCTTGAAAGTGCTGGTGTATTCTCTGAGCAGTGTGTGGAAATTCACCCTTACTCTGAATCTCTGAAGCTGAAACCAGATGTGTGTGGCCTCTTTAAAGGGTGTGTTGCTCCTGTTGTTGCTCACATCTCTTCCGACACTGGCTTGTCTAATATTCTGTTTCCAGATCAGTGTGGTAAAGATTCGTGGTTGGAAGGTGTGGGAGTCGGTTTTCTTCCTATCAGAATAGACCACTGCAGTCCTTCTGCAAGGAACACTGGACGTGGAAATATTGTGTACATTAGTGGAAATAAACTGAAATTCCAAAAAGAATAATTTATAAAGTATGACTGAATTAAAAAAATAATCTGTTATGCACCTTTTGTTCACTGTATGGATTTCTTATCTTTTCAGCTTTCCTTTCCTATTTGTGATCCAGATTATGAAGCTTATTAACTGTTTATTAGCATACTCTGATACCCTTAATGGATTTAGTTATTTAGAATGAATGAGTTAATATATTGGTAAACAAAGTCTTGTTTATTGATTTACCAATGCAATAACAAATAGGTGTACTGACAGAGTTAACTGGGAGATTAATGGCTGCATGTTTGGAGCCAGAATCTCTGCTATTACAATGGTGAAATAAGTGGAGTTTTGCTGGCAAACAACCTATTTTCTGTTTGGCTGCCTGGAAATGCATTTTTATTTCATGAACCCCAGTGTTTTGGAAGATTTCTCTGCAGGTAAATCATGGCAAGATAAAAAGGAACAGCAGATGTTTAAGGGAGTTAGTGAGTGATAGCTCCAGTACTGGGGTAGTTGTCACATTCTCCATGGGCATATCTCTGGTTGATGGCCTTAAGCAGATAATAAGAGTTGATTTCTCTTGTTGGCTGTTTGGTTATTTTTAAAGGGGAGTTATAGTGCATCAATTAATTAAAAAGTACATTCCTACATGCACAAGATTTTAAATTGGGAAGCTAGTGTCCATTGCTTGGTGGAATAATCATGTTAAGTAGCTGAAGTAGGTAAGTGTTTGTTGAAATTTTTGTTTGTGCATGAATTCATTCATAATGTTGTAGAGCATAGTTGGATGCAGGGAATATTAAAGGAGCTTGACAATGTCTGAACCAAGGTTCTGGTGTCAAACAGGAAGTGAAATTCACTTTATTTTAATTACTGATTAATTTTTTATTAGACTTTAAAGGTATTGGTGGGGCAGTTCTTCAGGGATGAGCAACCTAAACATGTGCCATCCTGTTTCCATAGCAACACATAATTTTCCTCCTTTCCAGGCAGCCTAGATTGCATTGTGTACTGCAAGAGTATTAGATTCAGTAGAGCTATATTAACAGCTCAGTAGTTTTCCTTAAACCTTGCTATTAAATATTTTTTGTTTGGATGCTCATTAGAATAAAAAATTAGTTGGGATTATTGTGTTTTTGTAGAGAAATAAATCATGGCAGCAGAGCTGAAAGTGAGAAATAACTGGGATGAAGCTTTCTGGTCCAATTCATTGACTGCAAAACTGGCTATTCCTGTGACCATGGAAATACATTTTGTCAATAAGGTCAAGATTCTAACAGTAATAGTTCTTGGTCTGGTCGTTATTGTTAAGATCTTTGGAAGTGCTTTTGATTCATATTGAAGCTGTTGGAGACAATTGAAGTAATGTAGTAAAGGTTAAGTCTATAAATGGTGATCATTAGCAGGGATCAATTTTCCAGCACTGTGGATCACGGCCTTGGAAGCACATTTAAAGGTAGCATTTTCAAGCTCAGTGTAAGCAATTTGGTAGCTTTCCAGGATATGTAAGGACATTTCAGACTGCAGAATATTCATATTTTGCTGCAAGTTTGAAAATATTCAGTATGGGTTTATGAAGGGCAGGTACTGTTTTATCTCCTCCTATGGCAAGGTGACCTGCTTAGTGGATGAAGGAAAGGCTGTAGTTGACATGAACCAGCAGTGTGCTCAGGTGACCAAGGCGGCAAACAGCATCCTGGCCTGCATCAGAAACAGTGTGGCCAGCAGTAGGTAAGTGATCATTCCCATGTACTCAACACTGGTGAGGCCACAGCTCAAGTCCTAGGTTTTGGACCCGTCACTTTGAGAAGACACTGAGGTGTGGGAGCATGTCCAGAGAAGGGCAATGAAGCTGGTGAAGGGTCTGAGAAGAAGTCTCATGAGACTAAAAAATTTGGGTTGTTTAGTCTGGAGAAGAGAAGGCCGAGTGGAGACCTTATTGCTCTCTACAGCACCCTGAATGGAGGTCATAGTGAGGTGGGTGTTGGCCTCTTTTTCCTAGTATCGGGCAATAGAACAAGAAGAAATGGCCTGAAATTGCACCAGGAGAGGTTTAGATTGGATATTATGAAAAATTTCTTTCCTGAAAGGGTTATCAGGTATTGGAACAGGCTGCCCAGGGAGGTGGTGGAGTCACTGTCCCTGGAAGTGTTCAAGAAGTTTGGACATAGTTTAATGGTCATCGTGGTGTTGGGTTGAGGGTTGGACTCGATGATCTTAGAGGTCTTTTCCAACTCAAACAATTCCATGTTTCTATTTTATTGGATTTGGCATGTCAAACTTGTCTGTCAAGTCACAGATTTTTAAGACTGGGACTGTATCATTTTTATACATTTTTCAGCTGCTCTGAGCACAGGAAATGCCTTGTAAAGCTCCTTAGAAGGTTGCATCTTTTGTCTCATCTGTAGGAGATGAATAATTCAGTATAGTCTTATGCAAATATTTATTACTTTCTATGAAAAAATGTGTGCCTTATTTCTTTTCTCCATTTGTGTAGTCTCAGTTTCTCCGTGATGAATCTCTGTGAAGTGCAGCAATGTGCTATAGTGTTTTCCGAGCTGATTGCATGCACATCTTCTGGTTGGCATTGTGGACACTGAAATTGCTGTTTAAACTGTGCTATGCAGTAAAGGAAGCAAATTACCATGGGGGAAATATTTAAGCAATGGGAGATTCAGATTACCACAGTATTTTCTTTTGGCCTTTGGGATGTTTGATTGTCTGTTTCTCCTTTTGTATACATTTTTCTATGAGGTTATGTGAGGCATGTCAATAAAAAAACGTGAGCCTTCACAGTAATCGTTGCTATAGTTATATGGTGCAGCTCTTAGCCTTCTGCACAGAAAGTAAAACACCTGCAATTCTATAAAATCTTTTATTGGAGGAGAAAGATTAAAAGAGACAGTGCTGGTGTGCAGGTACAGGCCAGATTTTAGGTTGCTCCAATATTCTTGCAGTTAATGCAGTCTTCATACAGAAGTCTGCAGAAATGCTTTATGGTTGAGGACAGCAGGAAAGATCTCTTTTGGAGGGGGAAAGGTGCTGGGTGAAGAAAATGGAAGATAAGAAATAAGTACCAAAACGAACTAAAAAGGATCTCAGTTCACAGAATGTCTTAGCTCTGGGAAAAGAGAGGCTAAGTTTCTTTTTAAAGCCTTCTGAGGCATACCCCTGCATATAGACAGAAATGTCACACTCACAGAATGCTGCTGATCTCCTGACCCCGGAATTCAGTGCTTAACTTAATCCTCAGGGTCTCTACAGCACAAATGTTGACATCAACCCTTGCTCTTAGGAATAGATTTTTGTCTCAACAGACCTCATATGCATTCAGGAACCCAATAATGGCTTTTAACATGCTGTGCTGAGTTTTTTGTGGCTGAATAAATTAGGACAGGTTAATTTCGTATCAGTCACCACGTGAGAAGGGACAGTTAAGTAAGTGCATGATTTCTCATCTTATGTTAAATTGGAATGTTCATTTTTCAAGCATTTTCTAAATACACAGATGAGCCAAGCTTCCGAGACCCAAGATTGACTTCACTCCAGGGTTTTTATTCACTTTATTCTGAAGTTCCAGATGTGCAGAGCAACATGAATATAATCCCATGGGTGGTTTAAATAATACAGAGAAATTTTGATTTATTTTTTTTTTTTAGATTTAAAAAAATTAAATATTTATATTTTAAAAAAATGTATTTTCATGAATACACAATATCTGTAAGTTCAGGGTGAGGTCAGAACATGTAGTAGAGGAGGCAGTGAAAAGTGTTCCCTAGCCCTGTTTGGCTATAACAAAATAACGAAAATATTCAACACAGGGTGAGAAAATGTAGAAACTGGAGGGTTAGCGAGCAGCCTTTGGCCAATAATGCAGGCAGCACTCAGAGGTTCACTTCCCTCTCTGTCTGCTGCTTCTTGTGATGGTTTCTGCCATTTGTCAGGAAGGAAGGAAGGACTGAGCAGATCCCTTCAGAGCTCAGGAAGGAGGATTATATTTTTGCTTTGCGCAAGATAATTCTTCCTCTGTAATGAGAAGGTTTAGAGCCACAGGGCTAAGAGGAGCGAAGTGTTAGTAACAGAAACTGATAGCTGGAAATGAGAGAATTAGTCATGACTCGGGTTTTTGCTCTTGACTCCAGTCAAACTTCTTTCCTCATGGTTTCTTTTCTCATTTCAAGAAGCAATTGGTCCCTTTGCTATTCTCATCAAGCCTTGCCTCCACTGCTTAAATCCTGTTAAGACCTTTGCTGATTACCGGTTGGAGAAGCAGCTTTGAATCCATCCATGCAGACAGCCTGAAGGATAACTGGTTACCTAATCATACAGTCAGCTAAGTAATTTTTGAACCTCCTGGGGCTTGGGGTCTAGCTAGTACATGCTGACATGAGGCTGAACTTGACTTACATTGCCTTGCAGGTGAAAAGTTGTGGTCAGTATTGTGTTAGTCAAATGAAATCTTTAAAAGTAGAATTATGCTTTGGAATTAATACAGAGTTGACATTATTTATTGTCCTCTGGAGAGCCAAAAAAAGTAAGTAGCAAAAACATCCAAAAAGCTTCTCTTGCAGAGAGAACAAGAAATATGTCTGCTGAGAGAGAGCTTTGGGAGCTTTGTAGAACAACAACAAAAAAACCCCAACCAAACAACCTCTCTGTACACAACCTAATTAAAGAAAGAATGAAATAAAGCAGTGTGGGAACTGTAGACTAATTAATTAGCAGGATCTCCTAAGAAGTGCCTGGAAAAGATAGCTTTTCATGCCAGAAAGTCAACAGTTCCATCAGCAACCTTTTAGCAAGGAGAGGTGTCAAAAATCACAGCTGCTGAAATCAATGGAACCATATTTCAACAAAGTGATTTAAAGACAGTTCTAAACAAGAAAGAGGTACTACTTAGACCTAAAAATAATTCCCAAAGAAATTACTGAAGTGTAATGTTTTTCTCCATAGCAATAGATGTTCTCATGTAGAAATTGGGAACAAATTTAATCCATCAGGTAGCTGAATAAACTTAGGAAGTTCCCTTTGACTTTAATTATACACAACTGGCTCTGAATCAAGAATTTGCTTCTCTTCCTTTCCTGTGGTGAATATTTCAACCAACTGGGTATGAAAGATGCAGTAAAACTGTAAAGAAGTGGCACCTAATGTAGTGCTGATCATCATGCTAGAGAAGGTTTTGTTAACTTGACAACATTTTGAGTTGTCTTGTGTATGCATGACATTTTTGAAGAATAGTTTACATCTCTTCTCAAAGTAGGGTAAAGATTTGGGGGCACTTGAATTCTCAGTGGATTTGATTTTGCCTTTGCAGTATCTGACTTTTCAGAAAGCTCAGTGTCTTCTGACAAGGTTGTAAAGCAGCTTGGACTGGTCAGCTATGCAAGATTTGTCTGCTTTAAACTGTCAGAGCTAGTCAGATATCTATAGACAGTGGAGAGGAAGAGATAGGTAAAAGTCTGGTAGAAGGATTCTTTTGACTTCAGAAAAGAACTGTGAGGCCAGTGCATGAAGAAGACTCCGTGCCTTCAGTGTTTCCACTTCCTCCAAAGTGAGAATGAAGCTCTTGAATTCTTCATTTAGTCAAGTATTCTTTCATAGGTAGAGTTGGGGAAGCTTGGGGTGGGTTGTTTGTTGTTGTTTTGTTGGGGTTTTTTATCTCTGGCAGATACAGTCCTTCCAAAATGGTGTCACATATTCCTGACAGATAGTTTGCTCTTTTCCCTGAGGTTATGCAGAGGATCAGATGGGAAAGTGCCAAACGGCATCTCAGGGACTCAGCTTGTGCTGTCCATTCTGGTCCTCTGACCTTCTGGAGCTGGCATGGTGCCTCTTAATCCCTCTGCCCATCAACTGTTCTTCCTGTTACTGGGCCAAAAACAGATTTTACTTTCCAGCCTTGGATCCCCACACTTGATGCACAGATGCCATTTTCACTATGACTGTTTGCCAGGGTCCAGAAAAATGTACTAGAGGAGAAACTTTCAGAAAACTTCTCTGTAATATTAATTGCAGGATTTTTTTCATGTCAGGACATTCTTTTCTGCTTGCTTTCTTCCAAGGACTGACTTTCTGCATTCCCTTTGCATAAGGAGGTGTCTCCAGGTCAGAGTTAAGGTGCTTCTTACAGTGATGGAAGCAAAGTGGTGAGGTGTCCCCAAAATATACCTTAAACCCTATGTGTCAGAGATTATATTTGCCTTTCCTAATTAAAATGGCTCAAATGGTGTCACTCGCACCTATTGGCAGCCCACATTCTGCCTGCATTTCTTTCTCAGCCTTGCTCACTTCTAGGGAAGGTGAGGCAGGACTGATGTCAAGAGTAAGCATATGGCTGTCTAACCCATGAAAGAGGCTGAGGGTAGAGACGTTGAGAAGCCATGCTGCAGCATTATTCCCCACTGAATGGCATACCTTTGTAAAAGCAGTGTTTGCACACCTGTACGTACTGTGTTCTACTTCAGGGCTGGGGTCTCTTTAGCCCTGTATTGTTGCTTGAAATGCTTGGGGTTTGCCAGTTGAGTATTGAAACTCAACAACATTTCTTTACAAGAATTATGATTTTTGTAATTAAATCATGCAGTGGATAAAAGTAATGGAGAATAGAGTGAATTTTTCCCATGCAGATGAGAAAAGGCAGAAGTTAGCAGACTGCTTTACTTTTTGTCCTGAGAAGTTCTGCACTAGAAAATTATGTCAAAACATGTTTTTATCTAAGCAAACTAGTCTTTGCTTTTAACAGATACTGATAGCAGAGCTCTTCCTTCACTTAATACCAACAAGCAATTCCTCCAGACTTCACTCAGGAGTCACGTAGGATTTTAAACTGATGTTTGGAGAAACAGATCCAGTCCTGCCTTCTGGGTACTTCATGTTTTGAAGCTGTCTGCTCTGATTTTCTTCCTGACTGTATTTAATTCTTATGGTATGATGCTTATTTTTTAATTATACCTGACAAAGTACAGCTAAAAATATTCAAGGAGTTACTGCTATGGTCCTGGTCATAATGGCAATTGGTTACCTGGGAAAGAAAATCTGTGTCATCCCTCTGATAGACATTATTTGGCTCACTGCTTTGCACACATTTCCTCATTGGGTGATAGGGCTAAAGGTTTTGATCTTTTCCTAGCCGTTAAGAAATGGGAAGAACTCGAACACTTGAGTTCTGCTTTACAGTAGACACCAAAAATCCTCTCTGAAATCTGAGAAATGGTTTAGCCATATATAGCCCTGTGAATGAGAGTGGTATTACTTTGCAGTTTTTGTGGGGCTTGTTTTGTTGTTTGTTGTGTTGGTTTTGGTTTTGTTTGGGTTTTAAAAATGTGTTTTCCTTCAGTATTCAGCTACTGGTTTACTTACAATTGAAAGTTAACACAAAACCAGCCCAGCCAAGCCAACCTGAGGTAATAACATTGTCTGTTTCATTTGCCATTTGAGCAAACATGACTTGCCTTTAGTGCACATACTTGAATTAAACCTCTTCAAGGTCTGTGTTTGAAGTTGGAATTGTGGGATTTTGACATTCTTTTTATTTTCTTGCTTGTTTTCATCTATTCTCAGAGCTCTGCCTACTATGTAGATGCTATTATTTCACAGAACCATGTATATGAGATAGAGTGGAACAGTGCTGTTCAGTAGCAGCAATGTTAATACAGGGTTGTTACCAAGTAATTTTCAGGGTGCTCATATCTCAGCCATTCCTGTATGTAGGTAGATCCTGAGTTACCCCATTTAGACTGCAGCATGATAGCTACTACAACGATCCCTGTAACAGTAGGCACAAAAACTGAGGCAGACAGGC
This sequence comes from Picus viridis, assembly GCA_033816785.1. Lineage (NCBI taxonomy): Eukaryota > Metazoa > Chordata > Aves > Piciformes > Picidae > Picus > Picus viridis. Next base: position 6,861,908 of record CM066584.1, read on the forward strand.
AGGGCACATGACCCACTGGAGTTTTATTGGATGTGCACTTGCACTACAGTACAGTGTGGTATAGGCACACTTGACCAGATACAAGTAGATTAACTCAAGTACAACGGTTGCAGCGCAGAGGGAATGTAGTCCATAAATCCTGCCCAGTAAGGAGCCTTAGTTCATCCTGAACTCTCCAACTACAGCTATGCAATCGCTTGTATCATGCTAGGTATTGTAAAGCTCTCAGGCATACACATACATTGCAGTGCTGTCGCCATTAAACCTGCACTGTGGTGCTTGCAGGGGAGCCATCATCTGAGTCATCATGTTACACTGAGATTACAACTTGAAACTCTGCAAAGGCATCCTAATAGCGTCACTGCTGAGTTGCAGCTACTTTTGTTCTGAGGCAGCATTTGCATAGCTGTAAGAAAATCTACCAGTTCAATCAGTAAGAAGGAAACATACGCTTCAGTGACCACTTCTTCCGGGACTTTTCTCTTTGCAGCTAACACTTTAGCTTATGACTTCTGGACTTCATCTCAGACTACTTGTTAAGCATGGGGAAAAAAGCCCTCACTTGTTTAATATCAAAAAGCAAGATTTTTTTTTTACTTCACTCAACAGTAATTGCACATTCATATTGTGTGTCTTGAAACTTGACCAAAATGCAGCTTTGCAATTAATAAGGGAAAATAAGAGGGTAGTCCAAACTAAAGCCCATTTAAACACAAAGCTATTTTACAGAAGATGTCCATATGGAAAGTTTACACATTTCATGTCTTGGTTCTGAGTTAGAGAATTGTGTTCTGCAGAAAAGGACATCTTCAGAGAGAAACCCCAAAAATGCTCACTTCTGTTCAGTGCAAAAAGCCCTTCAGGGGAAGAGAATTGCAGTCAGATAAGAATAAATGTTATCATACTGAATATTTTTCTACTTTTTGTTGCATCGTAAGTTCCTTTTTCCAAGCTGCCAAGGGTGAACAGCCATATATAGCCTGGTCTGCACAATCTCCTTAAGACCACATACTTTTAAGTGGACCAATGCATGACACAAAGAGTTGCTTTGTAAAACATGCTAAGCACCAAAATACTTCTGAAATATTATCTTCCACTTAGTTGTTCTTTTATTGAAGAGAGGACTCCTGAGAGCCCATTGGGGTCTCTTGTTCCTGACTTCAGACAGTTGGCTGAAGTAGGCGTAAACACCATTTCACCCGCATACTGCTGCTCATCTTGCTGTCTTTACCTTCTGCTCTATGATTTGCTTAGTGCTTTGAAAACTGTTGTAATGAGGGTTTTGTCAGATTCTTGTTTCTGCCTTTATCACTGAACTTTTTAATTGTTTATTTCTTTTCTTAGGCCTGTGCCTTTAGTTTTAGGTCTTGGGTGTTCTAGGCCAGAATTAATTGCAGCCTTCCCCTCATTTTCTTTGTATAATCATTTACATCAGTTTCAGATGTGTGTAAACTTGAAGTGGTAATGCTTCATACACAGCATGCATGGGTGCAAATGGCCATGGCACCATATCTTCCATGGGACACTTGAATGACTCACACCCTGCTAGACGTGCTTTGACATACTGCTTCATCCATTTTATATTGGATGGATGACCTCTTACTAAGCACTTAGTATGAGGTATTTTCTGTATGTTCTGTTTCACATCATACAAAAGGTCATGAGACTGCAGTCTCTGGCTCTGTTATGTGATCACGATTGTCTAGTTCTGGTCATACAAAGTTAGAGCACTGTGACACATTTAATGCCTGTCATTTTGAGAGGCAGGGATGTAAGTGCTGAAAGAATGTCACTCTCTGCCAGGCTTGACATTCTGATGGAGCAGACATCAGTGCCACATTCAGAGCCTCAAGAAAAATCTCTCCATTACCTAATTTGTCAGATTTTTTTTTTTTGTCTTGTACTTTAAAGAGCAACATTTAAAGATTTTCTTGTCTTCTACAGCTGTAAAAAAAGGCATCTTTAATGCTTAATCCTCTCTGCACTGCAGCTGCTTCATGTATGATATAATCCTCATGTATTGTCAGTGGACCAGACACGTTCAGTCTTGCACAAAGCCGTGAGCCCAGGTTTTGTTCTATGTTGAGCTGGAGATGCTTTCCTGTTGGGAAGGAATTGACATGTTTGAGTAAAATCAAAAGAAAAACTTTGTGCAACACCCTGAGCTTCAGCTATAATAAGTACCATTTGTGTTTTCCTGTGACAGTTAATCCTTGCAACAGAAATCTCTCCTTGCTACCTACACACAGCAAAGCAAACCTTTCCATCTTACAGGATTCAGTTTTGCCACAGAAACTGTAAAGGTGCAGCAGCTCAAGAAAGCAAGGATCTTGATTTTAAATCCTAGAACATAGTTTTGTAACTTTCTTCCCTGTGCTTTTTTCTTCAAAATGGCAATGCATAACTGAAAAGGAAAATAATAAAATCTGCCATAAACTAGCCTGAACCTAAGCCATTGCTTGTTTGATGTAACATGGAATGATGCTTTAAAATAGATGCATGTTAATTTGTGCAGTGAGGCATTCAGCTCCTGTTTTGAAATGTCCTATGAGGACATAACAGAATTTCTGTTGTCATTGTATATTAGCAAGATAGCATTACCTCTAGTGAGCAGGCTGTTATTTACCTGAGGCTTGAAACAGTGCATGGGGAAATGCACAGCATGTTTGTGTGAAACTGCTGAGGCTTTTTTTGATAAGTGCCATTCTTACAATGTCTTTCTCTACTTCTCTGTATCACTGTATGTTGGACTCCCTACCCAAACACCATATTAATTTTTCTTGTCCCTTCCTACTTTGTAACTCTCATCTGTTATTATGCTGAGGAAATGAGGATAGAAAAGATCAGATGTGCTCTGTGCATCTCTTCTGTTTGCCGTTCTTGGGATAGATACTGATATTGAAGGAGAAACTAGAAATTGGACTTTCCCAAATGAAATTAATTTCAAAGGAGGTGTGTAGCCTTATGCTCAATTTTACAGCACTCCACATGCCATCATGTCTCCCTAAGCCATATTTGGCATCTCTTATACCTCAGTTGATTTTCTGACTCTCTTCAGGAGTGAGTAATTGTAATTGGATATTTTTTGACAGTTGGCCTTGAGGCCCTGACCCAATTTGCAGGCCCTGCTCTATTATGCAATAGACAAGTACAGGCAGAGAGGTCCAACTAAAAAGACAGTGTTTCTGCTGTAAAAATAAAACATCTTAATCTTCTTGGGGCTCTAAATTAATATCTTAATTTAAAATATTAATTTAGAGCACCAAGTCAAAGAAGTCTCTATTGTGTAGGCTTAATGTATTTGTTATGAGTAGCTCTTTGAGGCCACTGGAAATTGTTGTTTCCAGGTACCAGGGTGTGTAGCATGCATGACCTGAAATCATCTGATTTTTTTTCAGTTGTGTAAAACCACTGCTGAGGAGAGGACTGAACTGGTCTAGGTCTGATGCCTGGGGAGAGCTACTAATGATGTAAAGGTGAAGTGAGGCCAGATTGTTGACTGGAGGGTATCTTTGAAATCAGCATGTCTTTAGCACCATGACTTTGTCCTGAATATCAAAAATACATGTTGCTTCCTGGGAATTGTGTTAGCTTGCTCCTTGGTGTCAGCCCTTTTCCTTATACTCTAAAATTGCAGATCTTTTGCTGCTAACAAAAATGCAAAGCTTTAGAGGGACATTACTTTCCTTCCCTTTTCGCATGACACCCTGGCACTGGTTTTTTGCCTAGTGTAACTTTGTCTATAACCATTTGTAAAACAGGACTCATTTAAGGTTAAAAATATAACAACAATTTGAGGTACTTTGGAGTATTCCTAAGAACACAAGAGTCTATACAGTAGAGCTCTATTAAAGCATTTTAACACATCCTTAAAATGTGAAGCTCTCTGATGAATTGCTTGGCTTTGAGACACTTGGATTGTCATTACAGCCCAGCCAACTTCTCTTTTCTGGTATGGTAGCAGCAGGAAAGAGGCAAGCTTTTGAAGATTCCAGTGATAAGCCTCTAGGGAACAGGCTGCTTTAGAAACAGACTATAGCCTGAAACTAGGCTGCATTGATATTTGTAGCTTCCTTGTTTCCAGTTTTCCTTGCTTTACCCATAGACCAATTATAAGGATGCTATTTATTGTAACCTGTCTTCAGTTGCTTAAGATTGCCATGCCTGGACTAAGGCAATACCTTGGTCTCCCTCTATAGTCAGCAGGGTGAGATAGATTTGATTTTGATACCAGTGTTTGGATAAGAGGAATTGCCTGTTGGAGAGATGTAGATGACTGTGTCATCTATAGGTAATGATCTATAGTTGAGTTGCTTGACTTTTTTAGGTGGCTGAAGCTCAGTGCAGTCAATCTGACTGAGAGCATCTTACTTGCTAACATTGATTCTTCTCATCTGAAGAACAGAGTACTTGACAATAAGGAGTGGCCCTAAATCCTCCCCTTTCCCCAGAATCCAGTCTTCTCTCCAATATGCTGCAGCTTTATGTTACCTAGAAGTACTTTTCTGCAGTTTCATCAACCTGTGGATTGCAGTTGTCACTTCATTTACCTTGAAAAAGCCTAGATAATTGCAAATAGAAGGAGGGCAGTAGCCCCTTCCTGGTTTGTGTGAGCAAAGCAGACAGATTTGTTAAGGGCTTTTTTCCTCCCCATTTTTTTGTATATTTAATGTCTGGGGAAAAAACCTGCATAGTCTTACTCCAGACTTTCATTAGTGTGACTGTGAATTCAAGTGGCATTCACTTGGGATTATGCTGCATTGCTGCATGAATTCTGTGGTTTCATTTGTACTTCTGAGTATTTATGTTTTCAAAGGGAAAAGGTGAATGTGATGTGTTGTGTTGTTTTATTTAACCAGTGACATGGAGCATCTTTCCCTCCTCATCACCTATAGCTCATTTGGTTTGAGAACATGCAACAATGCTTGTTTTAAGTTTAGTTGGAACCGATTTCTAGCTGTATTAATATACATCATTCTAATCTTGGGAAGATCTGGCACAGGCATAACAATTGAATTTTCTCATTAAAACATGTTGGGCTGCTGGGGCTGTGTTGTTTTTATCAGCAATAAACAGTAAATTGAAACAATCAAAGAGAAAATTGGGGGAGGGGAGAATAAAAGGAGGGGGAAATGTGAGGGTAAGAGAAAGGACTTAAATGCACCAGAGGCTAGCCATTAGTTTCCTGCAGATCCTCCTTCTGTGTCATTTTTAAAATAAGTGCATCATTGTCTTTGATCTTCATTGACTTCAACTAGCTGCTTGTCCGCTCATGGCCAATGAGTCATTTTGCCCAGTCCTCCAAGTTTCACTAATAGGCTATTACAAAAAAATGGACACCGTGTTTTGGTAGTGTTAGGCTGTGCCTAGAAAAATTTCCACAGATCCTGAGTAAAAGTGGTAGAATGTAAATAAATCACCATTGGATGCAAAAGGGAGAATAGAATAGAATAGAATAGAATAGAATAGAATAGAATAGAATAGAATAGAATAGAGTAGAATAGAATTAACCAGGTTGGAAGAGACCTTTGAGATCATCAAGTCCAACCTATCATCCAACACCATGTAATCAACTAAGCCATGGCACCAAGCACTCCATTCAGTCTCTTCCTAAACAATAATAAGGTCTAAATAATCCCTTTGGACAGATATCTAACTTAAAGTTAGCATTGTACACTAACTCTCTCCTTTGTTCGCTTCCTTTGCTCTGGCAGATACTAGCTGGCTCTTGCTTAGCTGCTGCTGACTTTGGATGCATTCTTGTTGTGGTTAAGTACTAACAGCAACTCTCTGTTCTTCTCTCTCTTTTACTTTGTACAGGGGGAGGGAAGAAGTAGGGAGGGGGAAAACCATTAGTATCCCCCTGGTTTTGTCCAGGGCGGTTCTTGTGTTGTTTGTAAATTGTAAATATATGTAAATGTTGTATAATTTGTACATACTCATTGCATTTCATATTTTAGATTGTAGTTTTGCTTGTAGATACAGCTTCATTTGCTTTCAACAGAGCTGGTCTGGCAATTTTATGTCGGGGGTGGAATTTCTGACACAGGTCAAACATCTGGCTTTTTTTCATGTACAAATCGTTCTCCAAGTTTTCTGCAGGCTGATGTGGTATAGTACACCTTTTATTTTCACTACAGTAATTCTCTGCCCTTTAGCTTTCTTCACTTCTGACTGGATGTAATGAGAATCCTTTTCGTGGCCTGTCATTCTGAATCTGTGAGCTGCCCTTTCCTCCCTTGAGATTTCTGCCTGCTTCTCCATATATGCACAAGGCACTTTTCTTTAAGACCATGCATAAATCCTCCGTTGCTCCGTTATTTTTCTTTTGCCAGTTTTCACTCTGAGCTGTATCTAACCTACTGTGATGTTCTAGTGATGTTTTATTATGTTCCACTGCCTTTAAGATTGCTGAGAAAGTTAAAGGTTTCATTATATCTGACTTCAGTGAAGTTCACATTGGATTACAGAAGAGAACTTGAGTATACTAATACATAAAGAAAACAGCTCCAAATGTTACTGTATTTGCAGAAGAGAAGGATGGTCCTGCTAGCTTTGCAGTATTCTTTCTGAATTTTGAAATGCAAAATTATTTTGAAATGGTGATTGGGGTTGGATTTTGTGAATTGTGGCACTTCTCGTTATTTGGACTTCAGAATGGTACTTTGTGCTGTTAATACCTGCTGCTTTTCAAAAATAACAATGCCATCAGAAATATTGTAGGACGGCTTTCTTTTTTTAGCACAAAAATCTACAGGCACAGGCTGTGACAGCCAAATAAAGAAAAGGAAATAGGATAAAATCTCTCTTGTAGTTTTATTGGTAGATTTTTTTTTGTTGTTATTGCAGCCATATATAGAACAAAATTTACATATTGTGCTTCAAGAAGGAGTACCGTGGCGGCATAATAATGCATAGATCATGATTTGGGATACGAAAGAGTAGGTGTTACAAAGATAAATAATAATGAGGCAAAATAAGGATACTCAAAGCAGTGAAATGATGTCAAAGCAAGCAGAAGAGGTAGGATGAATACGAGGAAGGCAAGTTGTTGGAGGCCTGTATTTAAAGGAAAAAGGTGAGACGTGAGCTTGAAAGTAGGAGTGAAATGTAATTTGGCTGCTCTGAGACTCTGTTCCCCAATCCTACAGACCATGCTGTGAATGATTAAACTCACTGAGTGTGGTTTGTGATAGTTTTCCTTATTAGGGGAATTTGACATGGAATCCATATAATTTCCAGATCGTTTCAGGGAAGGTCCTTAAAACAGAGAAATTTCTATGGACTCTATATAAATACTGAAGCTCATATTTACCGAGTTATTTCCAAATGTCTTTCTTACTTTAGTCTCTCTTATATTGTTAATAACATTTATGTGGGTTTCTTTACATTTTTAAAGAGAATGAGACCCTTTTTTTTCCACTTAAGCAGAATTTCTTAGAAGGTGATTTGACAAATCTGCTCCCCAAAAACTAACCAAAGCTGTTGTGTCTCTGTGGTCTTTATTCTGTATTTTGTATCCTCTCTTTTAGGTGGCCAGTGCTTCTCTTGGGGATGGAACGAACACGGAATGTGTGGCGACAGCACAGAAGTGAATGTTCGTGTCCCGAAGCCAGTCAAAGCTCTTGGTTACACAAAACAGACATTAGTTGGATGTGGGGCAGGACACTCTATGGCACTCTGTCAAACTCCAGACCCGAAATCATAGCATCATGAATGTTGATGGGTATCTTTGGACTGCATGTCCCAGAAATGCTACAAGAGGATTGTTTGTGGTTAACATAATACTTGGAAAGTACAGATATTTTTTTCTAAGACTGAAAGGACCAAGTATGCATGGAAAATGCTAGTCTTCTAAACATTGTTTACTGGAGTCCTTTTCTTAGCTATCAACTTTTTAGCTACAGACAAAATGGCAAGCATTTTGCTTTGATGCAATACCATTGAAGAAGGAATGATGTTGTGGGTTTTTTTTCTTTTCTCCTTCTGAAAAGTCTTTAAAGAAGAAACAGAGAGCTTAGTTTCCTGTCATTGGTGTAAAAATTCAGACTAAAGAGATGGTGTGGGAAGGTGAAGACACAGAGCCTTTTCTGGTCTTTTATTGTTGTATCTTTATGTCATGATGAGCACGTGTTGCACCTGCCAACGTCTAGAGTTGTGAACTACCAGCATCTCAGAAAATCCGGTCTGCATCACTGAGAAATACCAGTGAACATAAATAGAGGCACATGCACCTTTTAAACAGAAGATTAGGATGTAAAAAAGAAAAAGGAGCTGTAATTTAGAAGGCAGGCAAAAGGGGAAATGAGACCCTTCTGAACTAGCTATATCTTGATTAAACTGTGAAAGCAGCACTATTTCTGAGGAATTATCTTCTGTGCCAGACATCAGTTTATTATGGATTTCCAGGGCTGAAAATCTGCATGAATTATCATTAACTTGCAAATGAAACTGAAGTTTCTGAAGCTACTGCTTAGGGAAGAAAAACTTCTAATAGTTCTTGGAAACAGCACAGTGAAGTTCTTGTCAAAGGGCATAAGTCAGTTGTAGCTTTTGAGGATGGTTTGATCCGACATAGGTTTTTTGTTTCCAGCTGCCTTTGAATAGGAAGACTTAAAAATCTAAACTGAAGTTCTCCAGCCTAAAAGCCAGACCGGAATGCTCCTGAGAAGTTCAGCTTAGTTCTTACATCTGTTCATCAGCCCAGCTGAGTTACTGGTCAGAGTTCCAGGTGAGTGCTTAGCAGACAATATAGGAAACAAAGTAGTGTTAATTATCTTCAGCTAGTATTAGCTGCCCAAGTTGAGCAAAGTTTTGGAAGCTATTTGCAAACAGAGTTTTGGAAGATATTTATAAAACTGTTTTTCATACAAATACAGTGGATGTTAACCTGGATGTTTGCCATCCACAATAGTTACTTTTGCTATGGTATTTGATGTATTTCAAGCTCCAAAAATAGAGAACACTACTGTGTGGTAAATGCACCTTTTAATGAGACCTACTGTTGCTAAACAGTAGTTTAATTTTTAAAACAGGCTTGCCAGGGAAGAAACCTTACACAATTAGAAAACTCTCAGAGAAGGGAACTTAGGAAATCGAACAGGAAGATTCTCTAATCACGTATCAGCTTACCGATGAAGGAGAAGGAATAAAGGTGTTAATATGGGCTGCAAGGATTCTCCCTTATGCCCCACTTCCCACTTGGCTTTTACAGCAATTACAGTTCATAATGTAATTTGTAAAAGCATTTTGTTTTTCTATTCAATGAATGAGAAACTTGACCTGATTATGAAGCTCATTATAATGGTTCTATTACTGAAAGATTCTGTAAGTTTAATCAAGTAGCTCCTCTGCAAAAAGTGCCAAATTGAGACTTGTATTGTAAAGTGGGGGTTTTAATCCATGTGTTAGATGTGGTTCTTGATGGCAATGTACTGTACTGGGCTGTGACCTTGACTCTACTCCGTGCCATGTTCTAGATGTCACAGCCTCTCTACTACATGCACTGAATAGTTTCTCTTATGCTTTTTTTTTTTGGCATTGCTCTCTGAGGTTTCTAGTCTTCGTTTCCAAGATGTGTATACTGAATAAACATGTTATCTTGTTTCAGTAAGCATGTCCTCTAAATAATTCTGTTCCTTGATTGATTACAGCTAGTGTATGTGCTGTCTACCATGGGGGTTACTGTACTGAGCGTATTTTGACTATGTTGTTTCTGCAGTTAAGTGCAGAAGAACTGAATGAGACTTTCTTATTTGAAATGTTGTGGACTTTTTCACATCTGTAATGTGAACACACTTTTGGAAATGCAAAGAAGGATTTGAGGTGATAAGGAGGAAAGAAAGGAAGATTTGTGTTCTTCTTAGGCCTGATCTTGTGTTTCATATCTCTATCTTCATCTTTGACAGGACAAGAAATGCATTTTCTCTCCTTTGTCTTGCCTATATAGATGGAAAACTTTGGAAGTAATGTCTTGTCTTGAAAGCTTGACATACTGAATACTTTGTTGTCAGTCAGGACTCCTGCTTAGTTTGTAGACTGAATAATACTTGATTGTAGGTACAAGCTTGAACATCAAAACCAAATTGTTGCTTTTACATTCAGAAATGAATGCCCTGTTTTGTATGTTAGTGTGCTCTGTTTGCAGAATCAAACGTACAAAATCAGCTAAGTCTTTCTACTGTAATGGGTGGTGTTCAAAGGCTAGTGACTGCTGCCTGTTGGTGACCTGATGGAGAAGGTTGGTCTCTGCAAGGCAAATTGACGAGCCGGTGTGTTATTGCAATGTTTCTGCAACACAGACAGGCTTCTCTGTGCAGGTGTTCAGTGCTAAACAAAAGAAGCCTTTTACATGAGCATTCTGCCTTCACATTCAGGTGTAAATAAATTGACAGGGTTTGTAATGTATGTATGTGTGTATACAGACACACACATATATATGCATCTATTGAAAAACAAACCAGTGGAACAAGGTAAGCATCTGTGTGGCTGCTCTCTCCTCCCATTTTCTGAAAAGAAGTAAACTGCCAGTGGGCTGACATTCATGAGAGGTAGGAGGTGAACTTGCAGTTTTACTGGAGAGCAAGTTGTGAGCTTTCAACCTTCAGTCCAGAGAGCTTTCCACTCTTGAGTGGAGGGGAAGAAGGAAGTTGTTGTGTGTATTTCAGTTGTTTAAAGCCCTAGGAGATCTGCAATTGTGAATCATGCAATTTCCACATGCAGTGGTGCAAGATACTCCTGTTCCATTTTAAAGAACGTTGGTAGGAAGATGTGTGTTGTGTTAGAAGTTTCTGCCTCTTGGAGGGTTTGTTTAGGCTGCTTGGCACTCACTGATGTTGTTTGTGTAGCACTGCTGAGTGACTTGATGCTTTGCAGCTACGGCTGCTGGGCCCTGGATTTGCAATGTGTTCATTTGAAAGAAAAATCTGGTTTTGCCTTTCTTCCTCTTTGCCCAGTCACCACTTCTTACATGACACTGACTTTCCTCCCCTATCTGCATGCTGTCAACCCTATTGGAGACTAACTACTTCTTGCTATCTGCAACTGCCATAAAAGTCACTTCTGCATGAGTGACAAGGTTTTGCTCAGCTATGTGGTTGAGCACATAGAAATTTAGGGAAATGGGAAGAACATGATTTGATTTTGTGTTATATGACATTTTGAGTCATAAGATTTAAAAATGAAGATGGAAAACAGGTGAAGGAGATCAGTTTGAATGTATGGGAGAAAGGTGACCATGGAAAAACATGGCAGTAGAGATCTTGACATAGCTGAAACATAGGGGGAAAGGAGGGTGAAGGGGAAGACAGATTCAACCTGCAGGTCCCGAAGACTGAGCAAGCGCAGAGTGACAGCAGCATTCTAGCCAGCTAGTATGGTGGGAGTGAGATGAGGAACAAACTGTGTTATTTCTTGAACATTATTGTTCCACCTGTCCCATTGTTTATTAATAGTAATATGAGTTATCATCCTGCCACGGGTTTTCTTTCTGGTTCATAGCACATCTTGAAATTTCTGGTTCTTTTCATCTGGAACAGCAAAATCTGTGCTCACCATCCAGTATCAGCAATGTTTAGATCAGGCCTGTGACCTAGTCCAGCACTTAATAAAATACTTATAAATTCTATGAACTCTGGATCTGGTTTAAACAAGACTTACATCATTTTGGGAGTTCCACTTTTCCCCCTGTATTAGAAATCAAGGCAATGATAGATCTTTGTCACTGAAACTGTGATGTTGTGTTTTCACCAGAAAGTCCCTTGTGTTTTCTTTGCAATGTTGATATTTTTAGGGCATATGGCATGTCTTGTGCTTTTTCTTTCAGCTAGATATTTTCTTAAAAAAGACTCCAGAATTTTTCATCAGTCATACTTGTGGTATTTACTACCAGCTTATAGTTCAGAGCAGCTGAAAATTCCATAAAGGGAAGATGAAAATACTGAAGCAGAACCCTAAGTCTTGCTTCCCAAAGGCTGTGAGTGGATGAAGTCTGTGGTAGAGAATTGCCTTGTGTGGATTTGATTGCCCTTGAAAATGTGTACAGTGGAAAAGTAGAGCTTACACTGAATTACCTGAAAACTCTAGTTGACACAAAAATAATTGGATATTTGAACTTTCAACATATCAGTATCTTGATTTATGTGCAGAAAAAGAAGTAGTACATGCCATTTTGTTCTTTAAGCTTCTGTGCTGTTCTTAATTCCTGATTAATGCTGGTCTTAGATGTTTTGCTCCATGTTAGAAAGAATGATTTAACAGCCTTGAATTAAAATGCTTTGGATACATGGAAATGGCCTTCTGTTGGATGAATGTCCCAAAACATAACTGTAATGGAAAGTGTTAACCACACATGCCTTTAAAGTTCATTTGGAGAAAGTGCATATATAAATCCATTATTCTGTAACATCTGTAGAGGTTGAAGGGACTGAAGTAAAGCACATTCTTTACCCATTCATGCATTTCATTCAGATTCATCAGTCAGTTGTCTCTGCATTCACCTGTTTTTAACGCAGGAGCAATTTTTACTCGTCAGTGCCTCTGCAGAACATGGAAAGAGAGCATGTGGCTGAAAGTACTCAGCAATGAAAATGATCTCTGTATATGAATTGTGACCTGGATGACCTATGTGTTACCTTGTGGGAGAGTGAGGAAGCATAAATTTAGAGTACTGGGAGAACACGTTTTTCAGCTTGATTAGCTGAAGAACAGCAAAGTAATTATTCCTGAAAAAAAGCTGGCTGTGGCGATGAGAAATTTCCAAGATAACTTTTATTTTGCAAAACTTCCTCAGGCATTTTTATTGTGTGGCATGTCAAATTTTGATTTATTTTCAGACAAGTCATTGCAGGTTGCAAGCTGGTCAAATCTAAGTCCAATTCCTGTGATTGCCAGCCCCTCGATTCGCTTTCATTTTCCTCTTCAGTTTCCAGGTTGCTTTGCCTATGGGCCAACTCGCTGTTGAGATATGATACAATCTTGTGGGTAGTTCTGTCTGCAGGGTTTGTGATCAAGGCTTTGTCAGTGGAAACTGCAGAATTTCAGTTCAATATGATCATCTTTCAAGTGTACGTGAACATGTTTCTGTAAGATGCAGCATTTTTACTTTTTTTATAGTTAGAAGTGGGGCCAAGAATGGGAAGATTTGTAATGTTCTGACACGATTATAGCCTTTTGCTGAAACATCAAATGAGTTTAGCTTTTGTTTTGTTTTAACTGATTTGAATGCATGAAGACGTGGTACCTAAATTAAGGCAGCAGAGGAGTTGCCAATCAGTAATGAAGATGCTCTGTTATTTTAACTGTGTGGGTGCTTAATCATTTTCCATAATAATCTTGCTTTAAAGTACAAAGGGGATTCCTGTAGGGACATCATGCTTTTCTGCAGACAAGGAAACATGGCATCTTCTAAATAATGGAGAGGTGCTTCTCCTCTCTGGTGCCTTAATTCTGAATAGACAGATTATAATGCCTATTTTTACTTAAATACCACTTTTCTTCTTTTGACCTCCATGCACTTTGAAAAGGGGATAATACCCTGAGGCACAAAAAAGATTGCAGTGCCCCAACCAACATAACAAAGCAGGAGCACAGCAGAGCCAAGAATGAAATTTCCTCCTTCTGAGTCACAGGTCAAGGCTCTACCTTTTTAGTGGTCTTTGATGTTTTGTTTTGTTGGTGTATATTGTTTGTTTTGTTGGGTTTTTTTTTCCCTTTAACTAAGCCTCAATGCTACTTCTTCCCTCTCTCCTTGCGCTTCTTTCCCCCTCACCACTGATTGCTGTCTCTTCATATGCTCCCCTCTCTCCTCCTTGCATAACCCATTTTCCGGGCCCATCCTGTGTCCTTCTCATTTCCCACTTGTTATACTACTGCTGCCTCTTTCCCAGTCACCCACTTGCACTGACACCACCAACGCAAAGCGTGGCTTCTCCTGAGCTTATTTGCCTGGCTTCAAGCCATGAGTCTCCTGTTCTGGTGTGACTCACTGTCAGCAGCCTCTGTATGGGCTGTGTTGTCCCTGCTAAGCCCCTTGGGTCCATAAGCTGTGCAGGTACCTGGGAGTCATAAATGTGCTATTGGAACTGCAGAACTTTTGCCAAGAGGTGCAGTTCTAGATCCGTTTTCTAAGTTGAGTTCAATTTGAATTCAAATATTGTTATTGATTGCAAATAACTGTTTGTATTCCTCTAAGAGAGACATGTTGAACCTACAGTCCTAGATGAATGCAGAGGCTTTGGGACTTCTGAACAGATGCATATTTTATGCCCAAACTCAATTTTTTTGTGAGTGACTTAAAAGTAACCTGCATAATTTAAGCACATTTTCATGAAGTGAAGTTAGTTTGTGTGGCCTCAGAGACAAAGATACTTCCAGGTTATTTGTGTGGAAAGCAGAGGTAGGCTGTCTTGTTTTGAAACTATGAAAAGGATATGTAAAGTGGCAGGGTAATAACTGCACTTGTTTATTCTTCAAGACATCGTTTTTGTAAGTAGCTCTGTGCTCAGTTCCTTTCTGAATGCACTTGCCTTAGCCCTTTTTGCTCTCCTGTATTTCAGCCTGCTCATTTGTCCCAGCAGCCATTTGTTTCAGTGATGTATTTTTCTTTTTTGCTCAGAAACTTTAAGGAGAGAGAAGGCAATTTATGTGAAAAATCACTTTATCCAGATTAATGACTGCTGTTATCATAGCAATATTAGCTAGATTTTTCTTGGAGTGAGAGAACAGAAACCACTTCAAATCCTTGCTGTCTGATGATGTAGTTGTGGAAACACACCTGGTCAGTCCAGAAAATTGACTACCTTCACACATCTGGAGGAAAAGCTCTGTGCATAGAAGGTGTGGTGCTTTTAGTGTTAGCAAGTAATAAGCCATTAATGGCCGGCAGGTTTAGATGAAGGACCAGCATCAGCTGGGGTTCCATTGCCAAAAGCTGAGTTTGCAGAGGAAGGAACTCAGATGGTCATTTCCATCAGGAAACAGAGTATAACGGAACTGCAGAAGGTGCTGCTGCTTTTACTTGGGATGGTGTGAAGTCAGAAGCAGTCAGTGGCATTATTGCAGGCCTGAGGTCATAATCTAGTCAAGTGTGTAGTTTTAATGCTTTAATTAAGATACATGCCTCATAATGGAGTGGGCAGTCTTGAAGGGTTTCACATTTTTATCATAATACCCCAGCAAAAGCTCCTTAAATATAAGGCAGCTGTTAAGTTTCTCTGAGGATTCAGTGTCAGGATTTGATGCAATAGCTCCTGAAATTTTCCAGTTGTCTCTTCTCTTTCCCTGTGTTGTCAGAGCTGCTGCTGTTGCGCAAGGGGAACTCTGGGGTCAGACTGACCTTAAGCTTTAGAGAATCTCCTGAAGGATCATGGATGGAAGTGTTTTTCTGTTTCTGAAGGGTTTATAGCAAAAGACAGTTATCCCAAATCGCAATAAACTGAAGGAGTACCTAAGTGAAAGTGGGAGTGGTAGATTTAAAAATTAGAATAGAATGACAATTGCCGTAGGGCACATGTAACCAGCTTGGTAGCTAAGGCTCTCATATATGCAGAATACAGTGGAAGGGTAAGATCTATGTGGGATTTAAAGGGCTGAGTTGTTATTGTGCTTATGGTAATGAAGAATTTAAGCAGCCTTCATGCTGGGCTGTTGAGTTAATGTTAAATAAAAAAACCAGGGCAGATAAATCTATTTCTGGCTCCTTAATACACTGTAAGAGGTAAAGGTGTTCATTAGGCAAATTTTGGATCCTGTATTAACCTGGATCTTAACTCTGGAGACAAGAAATGGCCCATTTAGCAGCTGAGAACAGGATAGAAACAGTGAGTGAAAAGTAGTTCTTGGGAGAAAGGGTAGTCAGCTGAAGTAGAAATCAAGTACATAATGCTCCATGGAGGGCTACAAAAGAGTTTTCTGATTATGTACAAAATCAGATTATCAGCCTTTTCTCATAAAACACAGCTTGCAGTCTTCCCTGATTTTCCTTTTGGAGCAAGAGTTTTGTGAAGACAAGGTCCAATTGCAGTTGTTTTTTTGTTTATAATTTAGCACTTACCAGAGCCATGAGCGTTTCTTCTAGTTTTTTGTGTTTAGTCTCTACTTCCTCCAGATCACAGGAATACTATTCCATTAAATGTCCATTGTCATGAGCAGTTGCAGATGCCGTAGCTTGCCTAGAAGGTTGCCAGCTCTTTTGAAGTTTCTCCCATAAGGATAAAGATACTTCCTTCCTTACAAAAGTACATTACCAAAAAGTCTCAAGCAACTAAGATGCTGTTGATACATAGTCCATAGTTGTTATTTGTAGCATCTGAACTGAAATTTAATCCCATTGTGTTTCTTGGTTCTGACTGTTGAGTGTTTTGTGTAGCAAATAAAGTGCGACTCAGGCACCTGGATTTCTTTCAGAGTTTCATACCAGGTGGAATGCTGTGGATCAGTAAAAAACGAGTGAAGGACAGGCCCCAAAGAATTAAGGAAAACTGAATTCATTTAATCAGCTAAAAAGACAAACTTTTATTATTGTTGGGGAGGGGAAAAGGAAGATACCTAGATAATGATAGGGGTTTTTAATCTTCCCTCGTAAAATTACTAATGGTGTTAATTCTTCAGACATTGGTTGTATCAAGTGTTTGCAGGCTTCATTTACTATCTACTAACCAAAATTAGCATTGTAGAACCAAAGCAATACCAAGCTTTTCTCCTACAATTCTGTTGAGAACACTGTATTTATTCAAGATTTTAGAAGCAAGTCTCTGGAAACCCCTGATCGCTTCAGAAAAGGATTCCCCTTTACACTATACAGCAGGCACTGAAACCATGATACAAAATTTATTTCATGCTAGAATTGTTTTGCATAACATTGTGCATGCATTTTACTCAGTACTAAATTGCATACAATGCTGTTGTCTTGTTTCTTAAACTTTGAGACCATTTATAACTTGAGTATTTTCCTGATTTTTGTACTATAAGTCCCAGTTTTAAAATAACACCTCTTTTGTTTAAAATTCATACTGATTACTTAATATGAACAATTTATGAAGGGTCTTTATGTTGGATCTATACATCAATAAAATACAACATAACCGGAGCTGGAAAATTAAATCTAGACCAGCCGTTACTGTCAGGTCCGAAGAAAGGTCCCATGTGTCACAAGCATGCCAACAAAAACAGACAGGAAAAGGTTTCTCTTATTTTTATACACTTCTAGTTGGATTAAAAGTTCTTGATTTCCATGTGGGTGTGATGAACTGTGAAGGCGTGGTCAATATGACCGATGACTGCCTGATTGCACTTTTTAAAACCATTACTCTGTATCTTGTATACAAAAAGAAGCGATCCATAGCAAAGAAATGTACAGTTTTATAATGTTTTACATTTTGGCTACAACAATGTATGTAAAAGTAAAGAGCTTTGAAAGAAAATATATAACTTTGCTTTTTTTTTTTTTTTTTTTTTTTTTTTTTTTTTCTCCTTGATCATACATTTGCAGTGTTTCTCGTAGTTTCTCGTTGTTTTTGTGGGATTTTTTTTTTTTTTTTTTTTTTAATTATTTTTCTTCATGCAACTCATGCTATGGAACAAAAAAAAAAAAAAAAAAAGATGTAAAAAGAAAAGAAGAAAAAAAAAAATAATCTTCTACAGTTTTGTTACATTTTGGCCGTAGAAAAAGCCTGCATCTCTAGTACAACTCCAGACCCACGAAGAATCATCCATAAAACCTGCATGGAGCGAGTTAACTTTATCCAAATGAGAAGGTCTTCTATGCCTGCACAGTTCCACACAGATGTTTATTAGCCATCAATGTTCATCTCCATCTTGCCTTGTCAGGTCACTCTGACTGCCTCTGTTGGCATATATTTAGCAATGACTGGACTTTCTTTGCAAAGATCTGCATGTAAAGAATACAATCAGTACTTGAGCTTCTTCCCTGCGCTTTTCACATCAAGCTGGGCATCTTAGTTTTAAAGGAAGGAGGAAAAGGTGAAATAGCTACATGCAGAGGCAGCCATATTCTTCTTCAACAGGATTTTTTTTTCCATGCAGCCAGACCGAGACCTCTCTACAGTGTGTCTGAGTATTGCTTTCAGCTTAAAATAGGCGCCCATGCAAAGTTTCATCCTACTGTGCTTGTTTGCTCAAACTCCTGCAGGGTTCCTATGGCTCAAAAATATCCTGAGAAAAGCAAAATCTTCCATCGTTGGCATGTTTCAGCATTGACTAAATGCCTAACCCATTCCGTACAGAGCCAGTAGATCCACCATTAACCAAAATTAGCGTATACTAGCAGGATGCACCAGCAAGGAAACTATCTGGTGCATCTACCCTTCATCCTATGTACTGATACCATGCAGCATGTATGGCCCACCAGTACTATGCAAATGCCTTCCTATTGTCATCTGAGTGCTATTTAGGAGTGTTGTCACCTAGCATCAGTAGTAACACCATTCCCAGCAGGTGCTACTGTGAGACATTGCATCTTCAGACTTAGTCACCTGGATTATATGCAACATAGCATAGGCTAATTGAAAATAAAGCTTTTTAGACCATTCTCTGCTACTGATCCATGCTACAATATAGATGGGATGGGAGACCAAGAACGTCTCACTGGACTAGGAGAGCTGTAGGGCGCAGACACTGAGGATAATCCTATCGCTTTTCCACTTATGCCAGCTATGCTGTTAAGGCTCCGTGACATTTCGTAACCTTCATTTAAAAGAAAAATGCAAAGTACAGCATTGGATCAATGACAGAATGGACTAAGAATGAGGTCAACATTGTAGCCAGTTCAATAGCATCTGCATGCATGGACATGCCCAGAGTAGTATCACTTGCAACATGACTGGAAGGCCATTGAAGTACAGAACAAGTTGGGTTTTGGTTTTTGGGTTTTTTTATAATATAAATATATTTTTTAAAAAAATCATCAATTCTCAAGGAAGATCAGGCTATGTAATTGATCCTATAGGCAGCAACATGGTTGTACCCTAAAAAAAAAGAGTCGTCAGTGGGAGGGATTTTCCGTGTCTCCATTATACACTCACACATACCTCTCCCTTCCACTTCATGCATTTTGACCTCAGGCAAAATTAAGGTTTCTGGTATCTTTAGGGAGAGGAGGCAGGGAAAAGGCAGCAAAATCCATAGATTTTTTTTTTTGTGTTGCTATAGAGATACTACTCTTTTGTTCTCAGCATTAAGAAAGAAAAAAAGGAAACTGCATGCATTTGGTTTCCCTCCCCACTCCCCTCCCTTCCCCCTTTCTTCATCAGACATGCACATAAATAGCTCAGCAAGTGTACAGAGAGTTGCACAAACTATGGATGAAATTCTGTTGGAACAACAGTTAAGATGCTCTCAACGTGTTTCAAACAGGCCAACAATATGCTGACGTATATTACTCTTTAGCCAACCAGCCTCTGTTTCATTCAGTAACGAGAGACGGTTGCAGTGCATCGTGAAAACCATACATTCCTCATCCCAAAGGATGTGCCATTTGGAGTGTTCCCCTGATCCACTGGAACCACCCGAACTCGCCCAGGCTGAATGAACACGGCCAATGCTTATCCGATACAGAATCAAGTAAAACGCTTTGCTACAAAGGTAAATTTTAGAGGATATACTTTCATATGAAAGTCTTGTGGTCCAACTGTATCTTTGTTGATGATAAGCTTTAAACTTATAAATACATACACTAGCTATAACTGGCATTTACTAGAACTATTGCCCATCATACAATGGCACGTGGGAATTCTGTACTCCATACTCAGTGTATGGTATGTCATACAATCTTTGCGGTTTTAAAATACTGACTATATCATATACTATATACAGTACACCAGTGATAAACACTGATCTGAAGGGAGAGATTTCCAATTTTCCCATTCCTTATCAACTTAGGTGCATACTTACATAACTCTGGTTTTGGTTTGTATGGTTTCCTCATGTTAAATTATTTAAACAAGACAGCCTATTTTAAGAAGGAAGTTTTTTTCATTTTATTTGACCTTTGTTGCTAAATAGATTATTCTGACCATTAGCAATCTAAAACACAGTTACTTCTGAGAGATCTCTAGCTATCAGAAGTCTGAAAAACTAACTAGTAATGGTTTATTTATGAAAGTGTTTTTAGATGGATTATTTTCCAGTTGTGAGACACCTGTGCTAACAGATGTTCTTGTATGTTTCTGCTGAACTAAACATCTAGGAATAGCCAAATAATTTGTTTTGGTGCTCTGTTAAGGTAGCCAAATAAGAATTTCATATCTCTTTAGGATGTTTTGCTTTTGTGTTTTATCTTTTCTGTCTGCCACCTTCAAGTCTATGCTCCTCAGAGTCTGGTAAGGTCTGTGAGCTTTCCAAGTGGCAAATCCTCTTTGCTATGAAATGCTAATTGGCCTCTCCTTGGAGGATGGGCTAATTTAAGGACACTGCAGAGCATCCTCCACCAAAACTTAGTGCACCACTGGGGTGGAAGACTCAACTGCCTAGCATAGCTGCATGGGGTAGTTACAGCTCCTCAGGCTTTTCTTTCTGAAAGAAATAGGTTAGAAACTCCAAATGCAGACATCAGGTGGTGGTTTCCAGCCCAAACGTGCATCTCTACAGCAAGCGCACTATTGCGTGCTACAGCTACAGCTGACTTTCTCTTATTTATTTACAACGGTTGCTATCTACATGGTTACAGGACCCCAGCTACATACCCTTTCTTATTCCTCCATCAGGCGGGCAGGGATATTCCCCGGTTGATAAGAGGAAGCAGGGTCCATATCTCTCCCGAGTGCCAGAGCGGGTAAAGGGCAGGCCCTCATCAGGCGTAATAGCCTGGTCTATGTGGGGACAGTCTTCGTTTGCCAGCGCCGCCTTGGCCACCTCACCATTCAGTTTCGAATCTTCAAACATATAAGCAAAAGGCTATTGAAACACTATGCACTGTTTATTATCGTTCCAGCTGCAAATTAAGGGTTCACAGCTAAAGAGTTCTATAGCAACACTACAAAAGGTAGCACATCTGTCCTAGACACTGCATTCATGGGCACTGCACCAAAATAAAATAAAGTCTGTTAAATGGGAGGAGAAACAACATGAAATTGCATTAGGTGTAACAGCAGCCAACTGCACTTCCGCACAAAGGGGCAGTTTCAGAAACGGGTGAGCTTTGGTTCCTAGTCCTGCGAGCAGAAGACTGCGGTTAGAAATCGGAGTATGTTTAGGCATGACATCAGATGGTGCATGAATGACCTGTTGGTCATGAAGCCTACTGTCGCTCAGCACTTTGGAGAGGCAGTGGACTGTCAGTTGGGGTTTAGTATTTGAGTATATTCCGTTTGTGCTGATTTATACTTATGTGCAACATTACTGAGGGGATAATTCCTGCTCTTCCCCTCCCCAGATTGTTTTATAGCATTTCCAGTATCAGTCATGCAGAATGGCTGTACACAGTTCAGACACACAGAGTACGTTGCGTATGGAAGTACGACAGCAGAATGTGGATTTTTTAAAAAGCAATCCATTTTCTGATGTTCTCCTCTGAAACACATACAGTATTTGCAATGCCAGCACAGGACACTACATACAGAAAACACTACAGCAGGCCATGAATTTGGCAAATAGATGGAGTAAAATTTACTCTCGGCTGTAAATAATGAAAGTAGGTTGTCAGATTTGCCCATTTTACTCCACACATTCCCATGAGGATAGACTGAACATAGTAAGTTTTCTCTGTGTGACTTGTTTGACATTTAGAAAACAATTTAAAGTGCTATTTAGCGTAGGATTTATTTTAGGGGTTTAAAGTGCAAATTGGTATATTGAGAATATACTCGAAATATGGCACAGCTCGATGTGAGTATTTTGGTTGAAAGGAAGGAAAAACAGTCAAAACATGCTTTCTGAAGTTTCACAAATGCTGAGATACGTTAACTGGATGGTATTGGCAGCATCCTACACCTCGGTTGCACAATGCTTATTACCTAGACACTGTAAGGCAATGGGTGGTCCTGCAAGTCTTTAGGAAAGACAAACTCAACAGATAGACTTAATTTCAGTGCTTCTTCCAGATTTGCCTCCTAGCTTGTTCTGAATGCTACATCATACTGTCATTTATATTTCAGCAGTTTTGAAGTTAAATAATAAAACAAAAGGAAAAGTACATTAGGTAGGGTTTGGAGATAGGATTCTGATCCTCTGGCTTCAGATGGACAACATAGATGAGTTGTGGGCAAAAGCCGCTTGAATTTATATTTGTTGCTCTGCACACACGCACACACACACACACGACACAAACTATGCCTCTATCCATGCACCAGTTATTGAATGCTATGCCTTTACTTTTATTTAGATGGCACTGGTTTGTCCCAACATAAACAGTCCTTTCTGCAGATCTCACCTCTGCAGAATCAACCAATTACTTTCCCAGAGAGGGCGATAATAATGTTCTGGGTTGTGCAATGGAAATAATCAGGTCATTCGATACATTTTTTTAAAATAGCAGAAGCTATAGTTGCATTTCAATATTTGCAGACACTGATTTCAGTAGAATTCTAAAGTTTTAAGTTTGCACTGAGTTAAATTTCCTCTCTGTTGGTAACACTCACTGCTATTTAATGCCGCTCTGCACAAAACCTGGCACAGCTGCCATAGTAACCATGATATTACAGGTACTGAGCTGTTGATTTCAGAATCACTTAACTGTGTTTGGGGAGAGTTACTGTCCTCATGGGGACTGGGCTTCTTTGTAAGCCTCTACTACTACAAGCTGATGGCTCTACTCCTGAAATGAAATTTCTGAGATTCTCACTGCTACATTTGAGTCTTGATCTGCAAACTAAACTGTTAGTGATGGAGAGGGCACTGCTCTGATTCTAGAGCTCAAAACATACTGAGCAGAGTGGTTGTGGGTCTGGCAGCTCTCTGGTAACGCTTTTGCAAGCATCTTGCTGGCACTGCTGTGCTTGAATGGCAAGAAAATTGACCTTCTTGGGATGTCATAAATTGCATTATACATCCCTAACCACTTGAACTAGAATGTGCTCTTGCAGCCTCTTCAGCGTCCCTTAGCAGTGATGGAATTTTCTGTATATGCGTTGCTGAAAATCCACAACCTTGTTATTTCTATTCAGTAAGAAGATAACAGAGTAGCTGGTAGCTGGAGACACAAATAAATCTGATCTGTCCTACTAATGTCCCTTGAATATTTCATGCATGGGCCGTGTCTTAGGGATCAGATTCTGGATATCAATACTAATGCACAGTGACAATTTTGCTAAATAGCTAGGAAACAAAGAAATTGCTAGCAGAGAAAATTGCATCTATCACTGGTGTCTATAGGCAAGCATTGAGTAGTTGTGTTCCAAACCACCTAATTCTGTGAAGATAGGACTGGGCAATCATGTGGTATTTAATATGTGAATAATCTGTTACGGGAATAAAGAAAGGATCACTGATGTCATCAGACCAGCGTTAGAAGTTCCTGTTGTTTTCATTAGTGTATCTACATGCTGAACAATTCCAGGAATGAGGTCTAGAGATGGGATGAAATGATGTTATTTTAAGATGATTTCTCAAGTTTCAGTTTGCATGTTTGCTTTTCCCAAGATAGACCTTGGGTTTCAGAGAATTCCAGATAAAGCAAAACTACTTAACCCATTACTTTCATGTGACTACCAGTCTGGTTGTACCAAAAATTGCTTCTAGGTGTTCAACATTCCCAAGTCTTGATTCTGGCCTACCAAATTCACACAAGTCTTTCCATTCCTGCTAGCAGAATCTGAATTAGTTGTGTATGGCACTTTTTGCTCTTTAGGTTCTGTTTTATGAAGAAAAGTCAGTGTTATCATCTCTGTTTTACAGATGGGTAAAGCTACCATGCAGTGAAGTGACTTGCTTGCTGCTGTGTAAGAGGTTATTTACAACAAAATCTTCTGACTCTCAGCTTGGCACCTTATCTCCATAATTGTCCTATCTGTGAATACCTAGTTAACTGCACCAGCTTTAAACATTCTCCTGCAGAGATTTGGCTGAGAGGCTAAAGAAAGTATTCAGCCGATTTCCCAGGGGAGTAGTACGTTTCACAGCTACCTCATTTCTGTGGTTTCTGCACACCACCCCCCCACCCCTCCCCCCTTTATTTTTTTTATCTCATCTATCTCCGTTTGCAGAAAGGTACTATTAAAGTGCTTCAGGCATTTCTGAGCAAACACTGCGTTTCAAAATGGGGAGGAGAGATTTTGAGAAAAAGTATCACAGGAGGTGGGTTGGATTTTGTGTTACACACTTTGCTTATTGTGGAGAAGCACAGCAGAGATACCTGTCTACTTGTGGCATGGCTTGTTCCTTTTGTCATAGCCAGTCATCGCATGCTGTCATTGTGGCTTTACCAGTGCTGTTGGTTTTGATGGTAAGCTGGAGTCTGGCACTGAATCTCCACCTATTTGAACTGCATCTTATGTTTAGAGTATCAGCAGACATTGTACGATGTATCATTGACTTCGCTCTGTGCTTGGAAATGTGGCACTTGAAGTGGTTCCTAGTCTGGGAAAGTCACCCTAGTCGTCTCCCTGTAAGCAAACACTGCCACCTTCCAACAGCTGCCAAGAAAAAAGTTACTGATCTATCCTTCATACCTTAGATGTCTTCAGAAATCATGTGTGAGCCAGGCATGGTCCCAGCTCCCACTGCTTCCTCTGAAGTTGTAGCTGCCCCTTCTCCTTTGTCTCCCACACGTCCACAGAGCTGTGAATTCGTCACTTACCCCAAAGACAGGATAAGCTGAAAGGCACGCTCAGGGTGGACCATTTTCTGTCCTTACAGGAATGGAAATCCAATGCCTTGTCCAGTCTTTATAGGAACTTCTGTATCTCGTAACTACTTTGACTGAAACAGGACTGAGAGAAACTGCACAACTCACAGTGTGATATCTATGCATATTTACCCATGAGTCAATATCTGGCTACATGATCATGCCAGATTCTTGAATGTGCTAAAGAAGATCAGGTCTTCTCAGCCCTGGGTCAGAAACACAGCAATTAAGAGGCATGATGCTGTTGCACATGGTCACATGAGCTCAGTGGCAATCTTCCAGGAGCAGCATAGACTGTGTTTCTTCTAGCTAACCTTGTTTATGGGTTAAAAGAGACAAGGACCCAGCCTGAACACCTACCACTTCTCTGAAGAGCCATTTGCCATTGCTCAAAGGTTCAAGGGACTTCAGGGTTCTGCAGTCCTGTGATAGAAGGGGAGGGGTTGACAAGCAGGAAGAAGGTAGAAGCAGTTTAGTGCAAATCAGGGCCAGAACTGAGAAAGTTGCTTGAAAGATGACGACGTTTCTTCTAAGGAGACCTTGTCCAACTAAAGTTACATTCCACACCACTACTCCATGTACACCTGAAAATGAACTTAGAGTTTGTCTAGATCTCAGCTGTGCTCTTATAACCCTGATCCCAAAACTGTGATTGCCATTATTGCAATCTGTGGATAGTCCCACTCCTGACCAGTTGACATTGGTCCTCTGGTTCTCATTCAGAGCTTAAGGGTCATGTTCATTTGCTCATTTTAAACACCTGACACTAACCCTAACATTTCAGGAGCTTCCTGAAATCTCTTACGACGAAGGGTCTCCATGAAGTCACTCACAGCAGAGAACTTTAATCCAACTGATCCCTGAAGAAATAACAACATTAAGTTAATGACTCTTCTGGTTTTCAGTCCTCTCATGCTTTTCTGGTGATACAAAAAGAATGTTAATGTGACAAATACTTGTTGTGTCATACTATGCTGGCAACAGGAAACTGTCTTGGTATGATGGTTTTCCCTGGCTCTTGGGCCAGTGACAGAATGGTACAGGAAAAGAGTTGGCATGGCCAAGGAGAAGGTGATGTGCTTTAGCTTTTCTTAGAGCCTGTCAGCTGGAAGTAGGAAGTGTAGCAGCTGTGAGGCTGCTGTAGTTGGTGCTGGAGAAATTCCCAGCTGTCTTTATTCTAGAGAAAATGCAAAGATTTTACATTCCTTTTTTGCATCCTATTATTGCAGCATCCCTTTTGCCTGATACTTCTTGTGCTAAGCAAATAATTATGATGAAGTTAAGAGGATGAATCCAAGTACAAGAAACATTTCCTCGATTTGTGGAAGGGTTAAGAGTTGCTCATCATCTGAAAACACCTCTTGTCTTTATATCCCTACATGTTGCATAGAAAAGAAATATTTACAGTTCAATTCCTTACTCTCTTGAGTCTCTTTAATTCAAATTTCACTCCTGTTAGCAAGTTGGTTTTGTTTTAGTTGCCTGGATAGTGTTTACTGCTCATTAATGTTCATTGCCCACTCATCAATTACATCAGTATAGACCGCTTTATTTTTTATATTAGACTTCAGCTAAACTCTGCTGTGCTTCTTCACTGATTAAAGGAAGGCCAGAGCATAACAGTGAATCAGGGAGTAAAGGAACTGCACACTGAGAAAAATGTGCTTCTCTGGAGTTAGTGCATGGCTATAGTGATTTCTGAGTTGACGTAGAATATACTGACAATTAAGTAGCAATAAATTTCATACTTTTCCTCTAGACAATGATCAGAAATGTCTATCAGGTATTTTTTATCATTCTTTCAAAGTAGTCTTTGGGGGTAATTGAGGGAGATTGTAAACAACATTGTTTGCTCAGAACCTGATTCAGCAAAATAACAATTATCCTTCTGTGCCAGACCATCTTCAGCTATAGAAATCAATTTTTATGGGCTCCAGAGCCGCATGCAGGATTAAGAAACATGGATCCCATGGGTAGGGGCTTATTTTTGGTGTTGTTAAATCAGGTCCTTAGAGTGAAAGGGATATAACTATATTAAATTAGAAAAAGAATTATGGAGAAGATACATTAAACCACAGACAAAAGATGATGAAATGAGAGAAGATTACAGCTTGGAGAGTATGGAAGGAAGTATAGCATAGAGAAGAACAGCATAGAAAATATGGCTTTAAACCTTTGCAAATGAGTGATGATGCTTCAGCATGGATATCACCAGTTTTCAAAATGGCAGTGAAAATAATCCTAAATTAGTAGGTTTGGGAATTTTTTCTGCTGGAGGGTAATGAAAATTAATTTTTCCCATGCAGACTATGTGGAAAAAAATTAACTAAGTAGTTCTATTTTCATACCAAGTACTTACTCTTTGCATTAATACCTTGCATCAGGTTTTGTGTCACAATCTCAGTGAAGTTACCTATAGTCTGTGACATTCCTTGTTCTTTTGCAATAAAGAACTGTATTGTAATCTCCTCGTCTGCCCAACATGGAGCTCAGGTTGATGGGAATTGGAGAAAAACTTCACAGAATAAAATGTGACAGTCTGTAACATACACAAGTTGCAAGCAACGTACAGTAATAACAAGTAAATGTTAACAAACAGAGCGAAAGAGAGAAAGAGAAAAAGAGAGAGAAAATGTGAAGAACATGTAAAAGAATTAAGATTCCTATATAACAACTCCATTTTAGTTACCCCAATATTCTAAGGACATTAAAATAAAAATTTCTTAGTGCTCGGTATCTTTATTGAAGTTTTATGAGTTTTATATTACTGCATATTTTGAAATTTGTTATGAAGCTCTTCTGAGTAGATATCACACTTCTGGACTTTACACTGGCCCAAGAGCAGAATTTAGGATGCTACATGAATATGCAGAATCCTTCCAACCCAACCTACCTCTTCAATATTTACTCACCACCGTGTTGACCTGGGTCCCTCCAGGAAGCCGTTGTCTCCCAGTAAAGGCACTCCAGTGACGGTGGTGACCACCTCTCCCCGTACTAACTGGCCAACATAGTAACATCACTCCCAGAGAATATCACCTTTGAGAGGTACTACTTCTTGAAGTGAGGTGACTGTATGTTGGCTGCCTGCCTATTGTACTGCTCGAGGAAATGCAGGAGGTCTAGTTAAGTAGATCCAGTGCATCTTGCTATCACAGATATTGTTGGTTAGGTGCTTAATGCAGTGCTAAAAACTGTTGTTCCTGGAAGTGCTGCATTGCTAAAAACTCAGGAAGAGCTTTCCTAGTTTTATCCTGACACCTCTGGAGTTTCACACCCATCCTGGACTTCTGAGAGTCTCGCTATCACCGTATTCTGTAGAGCACAGTGGGTTGTTGACAGGTCAGGTAAAGGTTGCAAGAAGATGTAGTCAGGTGAGTCATACTACAATCTTATATTACCGCTCTAACTGAGGAATACAGTATGATGATCTGTACAGTATGGAAGGTGTCTGAGGCATGGAGCATGGATGAATACAAAGAACAATGGCAGCAGGAATGATAGATTGCTTGTTATTTCAGCTTTGTGCTTATAAACAGACAAGCAGTAGACAAAAAGCTTGGAGAAAATTTCCAGCATGTACAGAATAAGAGGGATATAAGCAAGTGGACTGGGCACAAAACTTAGACCTTTTGTCCCTGGCTTTTTGTAGTAATGGGTAAGTCACCCTGTCATTCTGTTTGTTTAGTTCTGCAGATGAGATGTACTTCTTGCCTTTTGTTGTGTCTGTCCTTCAAACACTGCTCATACTGAATCCAGCAGAAGGGACAGATGATAAGACTACCTCCCTCATATCCCAGGAATGCATTCTGCATTGGCGTGGGAGCTGCAGTGGCAGGCACGTGCTTGAGAAAGAGGATTGACCATATTTACATCTGTCGTGTGCTGGAGGATTGGGTCAGGTTGGCCTTACTTGGCTGGAGTGTTTTCCCATCACTAAAAGTGCCTTGTGCTCATTAAGTTAAGGCATGAAAAGTCCTAAGATGTATTATTTCTACCATTGTTTTTCACGTTAGTGTAGTCCTGTCCCTACACACACTCATCTCGGGCTGTGGCCAGATCATGGGGAGCTGTGTGGGGAGATTTTTCTGGGTTGGTTTTTTTTTTTTTTTTGATGTCTCACATAGTGCCAGAGAAAAGCAGGGAAACCCAGAGCACTGTGCTTGAATTCATAGCTTCTGCTTTTGGTTTTCAAATAACTTGGTATAGAGGATGTTAGTTTTTATTCAAATTCTGAAGTAAACAAGCACCATAGTACAAGTGACACCCAGCAATTGTGTCTCTACAGGAAATAACAGATAAATAATTGTACAACAAAGTATTACATTATATTAGTTATAAATTGTGCTCTCTGTGTGATCCACAGCTATGCAATTGCAGAAATGCCACATTGGGCAGGGGTCAAGAAATAGATCCAAATTGCTTGCACCTAACTGTAGGGCACTTAAATGAGGATCTTAAGTGAGAGCTTGTGACCGGTTTAGGCTGTGCCTTTAAGAAAGAGACACTTTCTGAACACTCTAGCCGAATGTTTTGATATTAGAATGAAAACAAGAGATATGCTAATCCAATTTCATTGGTGGAACCCGACTGTAGATTCTTGTTTAGTCTTTCAGTCGGGGGGGGGGGGGGCAGTCAGTCAGTCGTCTTCTTCTTCCCCCTGTGCTGTGAGCTGGCTCGTTTCTCTCTACGATTCTTGCTAACCAGATAAGAAAACTAACTTTGCATTTGCTTTGAGCTTTAACAAAGTTTTTCCCTTTTAATTACCTTCCTTTCTCTCTCTCTCTAACCCTTTTGGGAAAAAGGGGGTGGTAGGGAGGGAGAAGGGAGCGGCAGGCCGAACCCCCTGGCCGCAGCGGGGGTTGGGGAAAGGTTTCCTGTATTACATACATTGCTGTATATTTCTGTATATATTGTAAATATTGTATATTTTTGTACATATTCATTGCATTCCATATCTGCTTGTAAAATACAGCTTTCATCTGCTTCTCCGGCTGAGTTAGCTGTGGAATTCTTTTGTGTGTGGGGGGAACCTTCCTACTCCACCATAGAGCTGCGTCAGCTAAGATCACGTATGGAGAAAGCCACCTCCAGTGGGCAATTCAGGTCATAAATGAGTGAGTTTTCAGAAGTGCCTGATTCTTCTTCCAGTATAAAGCTCACCTCAGGCAAATGCTTAAACATAAGGAGTGTTTTATAATCTTATATATTGAGCTGCTACAATTTCTGCATTAGATGTAGAGGACTCATTTGTCAGTGGCTATGATCTTTACCTCATTTACTATTTTGAAGTCATGAACTTTGGATTTTTAAAGGATAGGTGGGCTAAGGATAGAGAGGAAAAAACATCTCCTTATTACACTTTCCACTGCCTTTTTAGAATTTTTTTATGTCCAACATATATAAACTCCTAAATCTTTTGAGTTGCAACAGACCTAAACTCTTTGCAGCTATATTGTTGTCTACTGTTCTTCTTACAGAGCGGGTCAATGGTTTTATGACACTAAGATTAGATCTTTTTTGCCAGTGTTCAAAGGCATTTAATCAGAGAATTTTCTTCCCTGTGGATCGAAGGACCACCACAGTGACTATATACCTATAGCTTCAACAATGTTTTGCTGCCCACAAAAGCCTCTGAGGTTCTCAAGTACAGCAAAATGTTATGCAGCATAATGGGCCTGTGACAAGAACTGCCAAGAGTCCCCACTTCCCACTGAGCATTGGCACTAGAATTACAGTGCTCAGCACACTTCTGACGTTAGAACCAGTGTGTTGCACAAGGAATACAGGTTACTTAGGTTTTGGTTGCAGAAGGGATGAAAAATGAAGCCCTGAGAAAAGAGCACCTCCTTCAGAAAGCATGAGTGATAAAGCTGAAATGGGTAATTCCACACTATTTCTTTAAAAGGTCACCAGCTCTCTCTCAGGAAATTGCATTGAAATAATGAGTTCCTAATGTCACAGCTTGCTCCTGTTCATCTGACTATGGAGTCACACTGGAGTCACTATAACAATGTAGTTCCTCTTGGTCAGTGAGACTTGGATTGCTTTAATTACAGAGACAGTTGAGGAGCAGGTAATGGAAAATGTGGTTTGGGGCAGGTAAGTAAACAACCACAGAAGTTTTTTCTGAAGCTACCGACTGTATTAGTAATGACAGACATATTTCCTCTCTTAGGCACCTGAATCCTGGTTGTATTTCTTCTGCATTTTACAGCTGTGCAGAGTAGTGAATTCTGCCATCAGTACACCGTGAAAAAGGCTGCACAATACATTTATATGAAGATAGCTTAAGTGAAGCTGCATGCAGAGGGGATCAGAGAGGTGAGAAATTCTTGTTTTGTAAACACTGTGTGTGCTGGCATCATGTATATATATACAAAACCAATAAAAGGTTAGGGCAGATCTCTGAGCAAACCCAAAATAACCCATCACCTGTGCCTATATATTCTGGACACATTCTTAATAGCACTTCTCTGTAGTACCAGACAGTACTGTAGACATCAAATGAAGTTAGGAATTCCATTCATATTCTAAATTTCTTTTGTATTGTTGGAAAATGACAGTCACCACTTCATCCTATGGCAACTTTGAGATGTAATGACACAGGCAACCTATTCTTCAGGTAGGCAAGCAGCTCACACAAGACTGAAGAGCTGAGTAACACTTCCCAATCAAAACTGAGAGCTTTCAAGATTTGGTTTGCATGTTCTGAGGTTTTCTCACAAACTTGTACCTTAGTGAATTCCACTGTGTCTACTGAGATAAATTACATATACCTGTAGGACAGTGTGTGGTTTGGGATAGAAATCAGCTAAGTTTAAGTGGTTGAAATTAGCTTTTTCTGGTTTGCTTTTTTGCCCTTTCGCTTCTGTTATGATGCTGAATGTCTGGAATACTCAGAACCCTTCAGATAAAAGACACTGCAGCACAGCAAACTATGGTTGACCGATGCTTATTTAGTTATGTTCAACTAGTGGCTTTGCTACAGGCCTTTTAAGTGATTTTACTCAGTTAAATTAAGCTATGTATCAAATGAAGATATTGGAGATTAATCCCATTTTCTCTTTGCTGTCTACTTAGCCTGTTGAGTATTTGACTGGGATATGCTGGCTTTCACATATATGACAATGGCAAAGTGAAGCCCTGATCTTGAGCGGGGCCTGTAAACAACACTGCTGCATAACAAAGTTAATAGTTTGACATGGTGATGCTAGAACCGGGTGTGTATTTTAATCAAGGGGACACCTGCTCCTCTATAGTCAGAGATATCCCCAAGTCAAGAAGTTTTAATCAAATTGGTCAGGTGAGATCTGCTCCTTTGTATCAGGTTCAGTTCCTCCAGGCACCATATAAGCAGAATCTTGAGAATTTACAGGCCTTAGAAACTGCTTTTGTCTCTACTTTCTTAGTGATGCTGGTAAAGGCCTGCCTGCAGCTATAGCTCTGCCATCCCCTGCCCTGAAATGCTTTTCCACCCTTTCTGCTGGAGAGCAGGAAGGGTTGCTACAGAAAGTGGAGGCATGATAGAAACTCTGACATTCTTGATATCAAATTAAAATCAAGTGCTGTTATTTAAAGATACCCTCCTGCCAGGTGTAGATTAGCCCAGGACTGAGCCACTGAGAGTGTTGGGGACAATTTTCAAACTTACAAGAATTTAAATTCAAACCCTCTTTGCTCTGCCTGCAGATGACCATGGCATCATTGGCAGCAGCTGTGCAGCCTGCAGGCAGAGTTCTGCTGTTTGCTTGTCTGTGCCAGGAAAGCATTCCTCATCCTGAGCAGAGGCACCGGGCTATGGCTGTGCAGGGCTCTGCATAGCCCCCAGCCCTGTGTATGGACCAGGAATAGCTGAGAACTGCTGAGTGGGTAACACAAGAGGGCTAGAGAGACATAGTCCTGTGTGGAACTATTTCATACTCATCATTGTTTTGTGAAGTGTTTAATCATTCCACCACACAATATATGGAGTTAATAACTTCATATGATGTCCTTTACACCTGAGCAGCTAAACAGGCCCTTTTGGTAATAACATATTTAGATATGCATCATATGACCTTATATCACCTAGACACTGTCACACTGAAGCTTCACAGTTAAAAATGACAAGAAATATCTTGGACAACTCAGGCATTATTTTAGAAACGTTAGGCACCCAGTCCATGAGCCTAGTACAGTGTTAACTGGTTGTTTACAGTTAGGTGCTGTCAACCAATCCAAATACTTTACAGTATGGGAAACATTCACTGCTTGCAAGTCTCTGCTTTCCTCTAATGTTCAGGCTGTAGCTTCAGGAACAAGTCAGTGCCTAGGAATGCTTCATATTACATAAGTGAACCTCAACATCCAAGGCAATGCAGATCTTGTTTTAACAGTTCAGTTCTGGTCTTACGATTTTGTACTGTTTTCTTGCACACTTTGTAGATCTTTCTCTACTAGGAAGCTGAGATGCAGGCAGTATTTTTTTTTCTGCTAGTGGTGCAAAAAAATTACCAGAAACAGAACTTCAGCAACAGTGTTACCGAGTCCATTTTTGTTAGCTGATGTATAAGTGTGCTTTGTTACTTCTTAAAATATATATACTTGAAAATGTATATAAAAATAGTCTCTCTTAATTATTGCAGAAATAGATAAATTGCTGTTACTATCAACACTTCATAGATATTCTAGTAACAGCTGATTTTAGAGCACTGATGGTGGCAAAACAGTTCCCCATTGAACCAAAATTACACGTATTCTCAGGATACCAGTGTGGAATTGCTCTGAACTCGTAGAGTTCTTAGTCCTCTAGCTCCCAGAGAGGACCAGGGTAGGTAATGGAAGGAATTCTATAAAGCAAGGGATTTCTGAGAAGAAAGTCACTCTGGAGCTGACTGCTGAAGTACTCAGGAGTCTGGTATCTCTTGCACATTACAATTGGGTAGTTGGTATATTGCTTACAGTAGGAGACATGCAGTATTGTTTGTGCCCTCTTTCCCTCTTGATATGTGATGCCACAAAGACATCTATTTATGAGGAAGTTTGCTGCTTGGCCATGAGTTGTGATAAGCATTTGCAACCTGAGGGGAATGGATGATAAAACCATACGCTTACGCGCCAAAGGTACAATAGGAAAGAGACAGTCTATCGGTCACGTGAATTGTGATTGGCCTGTTGCAATGGAATAGCCTTTAACAAAATCAAAAAAAGGAAAAGAAAGCTAGTTACCTTCTGAATGGATTTTACATAGTTGCACAAAAGGGAAAAGAAATAAGAAAAGAAGAGAGAAAAGAAAAGAAGGTTCCCACCAGCTCTTTCCCTCCAAAGTTAGCATCGGCATTGGTGAAATCACACACAAAGGAAAGTCTGACTTTCTTTGTGCCTATCACAATGACATCGACATGCATGGCTATGAGATGACAAGAGAATACCTCACTCACAATGAGCAACAAATTAGAGTTTTCTTCAAAGTAAAAAAAGTGATAACACAAGACCATCATAGGTATATGCTAGCTCTTTCAAAACATCTCTTTTTGACTAGATGACAGTTCAAATCACTTGAATGGCAATCTCTTTTATCTAGTACAACACAGGGGGATACTCTGAACAGGCTGGAGAATGTCTACTATACAACTTGGCTGGAACATCTGCCAGAAATGAAGTTGGCTTTGTTTTCAATGTGGTTATCTACTTTGAAATTACTCCATAGAACAAATAGTGATATTCCATGGGTAGAGGTAGATTATGGGGTTTAAATAATCAAATTGGAGCCCCATAAATTTATGTGCTATAGGAGGAGTCTCATAAAACTGAGATATTCCCATAATTAACCACTAGCCATGGGATATTATAATATATTCCATGGTGACTAGTATTTTTTTCCATTTCCCTCCCCCTCCCAGCAGAATTAGTCTGATTTAGTTTTGCTCTGGTTTGACCTATTGCTGACATGAATCAGTATAATCAAAAATAATACCATATTATGAGGTGATCACTGTTTAGGCCAAACTGGCCAGTAATGAATGACCAGTCAGACCTCATCCAGTTGGCCTTTGCTGCTAGAAGGTTGAAAGAGCTGTAACTCACCAACCCATACTTGCAAAAGGAGCATGTTTTAGAAAATGTGGTTCAAAACTCTTCATAGTTCTAAATGTTAAATTCTAGTGGAATATTATAGAATAGATTGATTTGCACGCCATGGAATAAACATCCTTACATCTAGTCTTGTCTCAGAGTGAGTCATTTTGCATTAGTGTCAAGAATTTGAGCTGTTGTTCTGTTTTGCAGTTAATCATCAGAAAGAGACAGGATTGTCTCATGAATATGCATGATGGTATAGTTGTCCCTTCAACTTACTAGGCACCTAGTTTCTGTAATGAGATGTACAATATCTGCCATTTAAAACAGCTGAAAGGTCCCAAATGGGAACAAATGAGAAAGCATCTGGCTGTTTTGAATTCCAGCCCTGTTTAGTCAGAAAACTCTGTAATTGCTGAGTACTTGGCTCCTACTCTGCTCTATGAAGCATTCAGCTCTCAGGAGCCTCTGAGATGCATTACACAGTCCAGCAACACAGCTGTAGAACTCTCAAAATTCTTCCACTAGATGTAACAGCTCTTCAAAATATCTTGAGACTTGTATGCCCTTAACCAGGACCAAAGTTTGGGCTCCTAGAGCGTGCTTTCATCCTTAGTTTTGCTGATCAGCCTCCACTGTACCATTTGTCCCTGCAACCTAGACTTCACACATATTATTCACTGTGTGATGGTGGGACTAGAATGGATAAATGTGCTACCCATTGCTCTAAGAAAGCAGTCTGGCTGAATCTTAAATCACTACGCGGGATGGAGGTTAACGGTCAGATGGACATTCCTCTAAGAGGTTTCCTACCTGCTCTGTTAATTTCTAAAATTTCTTCTTGGGCCAGTGGGCAAGTGTCGCTCTGAGTACTGTGGTGTGGAGAGTTTACGACAGATTTACAATAATTGGGGGATCCCAGCTGGGGTGGCCTCGGGATATGCTTCTTTTTTTTTTCTTTGGTAGCTTCTGCTTAGCCATAGCTAAGGAGTAATACATTCCGAAATTGTTCACAATGACAGGGACAGGCATGGCAATGGTCAGCACACCGGCGAGAGCACAGAGGGCCCCCACCAGCATGCCTGACCAAGTCTGAGGATACATGTCTCCGTAGCCCAGGGTCGTCATGGTGACAACAGCCCACCAAAAGCCGATGGGGATATTTTTAAAGTGTGTGTGTTCACTGGCACTAGGGTCATTTGGTTTAGCACCTATTCTCTCGGCATAATAGATCATCGTGGCAAAGATTAAGACGCCCAATGCCAAAAATATGATGAGCAGCAAGAATTCGTTTGTGCTGGCGCGGAGGGTGTGTCCCAGGACCCGCAGCCCCACGAAGTGGCGGGTCAGCTTGAAAATTCGCAGGATTCGCACGAAACGGACTACGCGGAGGAAGCCCAGGACATCCTTAGCAGCTTTGGAAGACAGGCCACTGAGTCCAACCTCTAGATAGAAAGGCAGTATGGCCACAAAGTCAATGATGTTCAAAGAGTTTTTGATAAATTCCACCTTGTTTGGGCAGAAAGTGACTCTCATCAAGAACTCAAATGTAAACCAGACCACACAGACACCTTCGATGTAGGTGAGAAAGGCTTCAGTCTCTGCTTCCCTGTAGTGCCGCACCTGGGTGTCATTCCCGATGAATTCAGTTTCTGTCTTGTTCACGATGGGATTAAATCTCTCGTGGGTCTCGAGGCAGAAGGTGGTGATGGAGACCAGAATGAAGAACAGGGAGGCAAATGCCACATACTGTGGATAGAAAGAGAGAAATGTTAAACAGTAGGTTAAGTACAGGGGCTTTGATTCTGAAACACCGGGGAGAGACAAGAGCTGTATTAAAACTAGAGATAATGCCAAGCCTTCTTCCTGGGAACTTAAGATGCCAAATCTCACCTGCAAAGATAGCTAACATTCAAACTTGGAGGGAGAGTAGTCTAGAAGTAGATGCTAACATCTATTTCTATACAGCTGGCACTTAAGTGTGAATGTAAATTTAAGCAAACATTTCAATCTCAGAGCTTTCTGTGAGGTTTAAGGTTAAGGACATTGAAATTCTGCCCTTCCTGAACTTGGTCTTCTGTTACTTTCTGGTCTTAAAGATAGAGCATGCCTTCTGGGACAATTGTCATGTGAGTCTTTTCTCAGTATTGTGTCAGTGGCATGGTGGCTCCATCCTGCTCCCAGTGACAACTGTTGTATTTCAGATCTCAGTAAGGTGCTAGTAAATACTAATGGCAGTCTCAGGTGGGCTCTACTGCAAGGAGCAGAGACCTGCTTAGCATTGTCAAACTTTCTTGCCGAATCACAGAGACTGGTTGCACTTCTGAGATAGTTCTGATCTTGGAGATACACAGCCTTTTCTGTGCCTTGTTTTAAACAACCCCAGTAACCCAGTAGAATTCATTGATACAGGGCTTGGACTTGCCAGCAGATGAGCAGTGGGGGCTGGTGATGAAAGCACTGGGACGGAAATCAGATGACTGAGGTTCTCTTCCAACCTTCACCATTGACGTTTTTAGCCTGCGAGCATGTGTGTCTACATCTTTTGCACCATCTTTTGTCTCCTTTTCTTAAAAATTTAGATGATAAACTCTTTGGGGCTGTGGTCTGTCTGCCAATTTATGTCTGCCCAGTATCAAGCCCATTAATGTCTGTAGTGGGCACCTGGAAATGGAGACCTTGGCTGAGTCTTTGATAAGAGATACACCGTTCTTGAACCATAGACAATAAAAAAAGTGGGTGGCGGCAGTGGAAGCAGCGCAGCCTTTGCAAGTCAAGTTCCAGTAACTTGAGAGTTTGTTTTCTAGGAAAGAGCGATCTACACGACACACCATTCATAATTCATTCCAGATCACAGCTCAGAGTGAGCTAGTAGAAGGTGCATGCTGCAGACGGTGCTCTTCTCCTTTGATGCTGCTCAGAATCACTTAACAATCCTGACTCAGGCTAGATGGGAGAAAAGAAACAGATCACGCTCACAGATTTGCCAGCCTCTCCCTTTGCAACAGCTAATCCCTATCATGTTTTAAGGAAATTCAGGAAATTCTACCCTTCCCTGAACCTCTGGATGAAAGGCAAAGGAAGACAGCATTTTTTTTTAACTACATCTGTACCCTACATGCCGTTGAAGCATCAGGAAACCTACAGTGGAAGCACCCTCTCTTACCAATCTGTTTGGTGAATTTCAGTTTGAATGACCAAGATATTTGAATCACTACATCATAACCCTCCTGGTTCTGTGGAACCAACAAAGCAGTTATCTTAATCTGTATGAGCAGGGCTTTTTAGCAGCATGAGACTTGCTGCTTCTCTCACAGGCAAACCCAGGGCTTGCCAAGACTAAAAGACCGGAGATGAGAGCACTCTCACCATACATCTTTGTCTCCAGAGAAGAAATGATGAAGCTATTAGTGCTGTGGGGTTTTCAGAAAAATATGTTAGGACTCTAGTGAGAGCAAATACATTGAGGTGTGGGGAATTTTGGGGGGATGGGGGAGAAGACAGGGAGAAAATAAACTCTCAAGTAATTTTTCAGAGAGTCTATGACTGGTGAATGCCATATATCTTGCAGGAACAAGCTAGACTCAGAAGAGTTTCAGATCAGTGTTGGCAAACCATGAGTTGATTTTCTACAAAGCATCAGTAATTCAAATGTATGCAGAACCCTGTGCTTTTTGCTAGACATGCATAATACCCCATGATCACCATTCACAAGGAATCTTCAAATACTTAACAAACTTTATTTTACAGTAGTTCCTCTTCTTGAGGCTTGTCTCTGAACACTGTTACACCTGAGTGAAGCTGCCAACATTTGCCTGTGACCTGAATAACAAAGCTTTGCATAGTTTGTATTTTAATCTGAAAAAAAAAACCATACTGCAACCACTCATTTAAAACAGTCCATGTATCACCAAAATGTTTAGCAACAGAGGCAAATCTGCAGCTTAGCCAGAGTAGGTTAAATGAAACCTGCTTTAAAGTACTTAGCTTTATAGCTGCTTTATAATCTGTCAAGACCAATTTTCCAGGCTTTCTTAGAGATAGGGACCCTGCTTCAAACAAATGACTCACTTTGAATGTGCAAGTAATTCTACTCAATTTTTGAAAGAAATGTTGAATCTGTATGACTGATCAGATGACTAAATGTAGGCACATGATACGGGCAACCAGATAATGCTGTGGAAGTGAGGAAAAGCTAAACTCTGTCAAAAAGCAACCTCTGCAATATTTCATTAAGAATCCTAATGTAAGATGCTTTAAGATTATTTGAGGAATGATTATGAAACTGAAATTGCAAGGGGAAAAATCCACTTCTGCTTTTATAGGCGTGATAAAAGTGTGAGGGCACAATCAGATGTTACCACTGAACTCTTCCCTGTGCAGGAAGAGATGACCATCTTGGCAGTCTGACTTCTTTCTGTGAGATGAACAGACAATTGATACAGAAGTTCACACCAGCAAATATCCTGGCTCACTCACAAGATTTTTCAAATTCGTGTTTCTTAGCTGAGACAAATGGGAGAAGTAGGCTTGCAGATAGGCAAAGCTTGTTCCAGAGTCAGATAAAAAGTCCACTAGCAGAACATGGATGAAGTGGTTACACAATGGAAAAAAAAACCCATATGACAGCTTGCAAAAAAATCTTGGAATGCTTAGTAGCACGCAGACATGAAGCAGCGTGTTAAAAAAAATGTGCAGTCATCTGTGGAAAATATGCTTAAGTTATTCAGTGTTGATACTGCAATAAATAAATTAGAAGCAGATCTCTCAAATGTTAGTCCTAGCAGACAGCCATGTGCTTTGACAGGGTAGTTACTGGGATAAGCAGGACTGCATCAGAATTGGAGGTATGGACGTACAGTATTTCTCTGTGACCACAGGACCTGCCAGCTGGTCACAGGCAAAGGCTGACTTCATGGCTTTGTAGCTCACAGGCAAGTCTTCCAGTTTCATCTAGGATAGACGAAATCTTGTGATTTGATAGGAGAACATTGTCACAGAAGAGACGTGCATTTATTTTACAAGCTTCCTTGCTAGCTCCTTAGTCTGGCTGGCAGTGAGAACTAGATGGAGACAGTATGGTGGGAGTAAGAAATGTTTCATATTGCTCAGCAACAGCTCAATGGGAAATTCTTAACATATATAGATTGCTGATCCAAAAGCACCCCAAGACTTCTGCAGCTAAGTAAATGGGACACTGCAGAAGGAGCTCTAAGTGTTGAAAGTTTGTCTTCCATTTCTTGGACGGGATGCAGAAGCATACATTTGGTAGGGACTTCCAAATGCCATTCCCCTGTCCCAAAACAGTGTGATCCTTCCTGAAAGGTAGCTATAGTGACTGTTATTAAGGACCTGCAATGGTGAGTATCGTAGAAATGCAGCAGGAAATTTATCCCAGTGCTTCACTGTATTTTATCTGTACTTTTTTGGTGATGCCTAACCTAAATCATCTTTGCTGCATTTCAAGCTTGCTTCCTTTTGTCCTGTCCATGGCAAACAGCTAAGGATTTAGAAATTTGCAGATATTTTCCTTCATTTGTAAGCTAACTACCACTAAACATTCAAACCTTCCATGAGTCCTAGACTCCTGTTTTCATATACTCATGCTCTTGCTGCATAAATTCAATATAATCGTTAATCTCATTTTCTGATGATGCCACACACTTGTATGCTGTCAGTTCTGTCAAATGCTCTAGAATTAAAAGCTGGAGAAAGTCACATAACATCTCATGCACAGGAACCTAAACTAACACATGACAAAGGCATCCAGGGAACATTCATTGCCCATTATTGCCAGGTTGTTCAGTCTTTTTCCGTTAGGCAGTAGGTAACCTACATTGAAAAGGCAAGTTATGTAGCAATGACGGATGCTAGTGTTATGTGTTAGGATTTTCAGGATCTCACCTTAACACTTTTGTTCTGGAAACTATTTTATCTCCTGAGAAAATCACACTTCCTCTGTAACTTGCTGCTAGTCCCTCCTTGTGGGAAGAGAAAAGGCATTTCTTATGTGGTTCCTTGACAAAGGGGAATTCCTGACTGGAGCTAGGTGGAATCCAACCAGGAAAACCCAACGACTTGTGAAAATGAGCTTAGTCCTGAGACTTCCTATGACTTAGAAGTAATTTTTCATTTCTCCTTCCAAAATGAACAAAAACTTACACATGTGCTCCTAATCAGGATTAAGTGCAGGCAGATGAGGGTCATTGCATAAATCTGACCATTATGTATATCTGACATTTTGATTTTGGAAATGTGAAACTACTAAGAGAATTGGTTGTCAGGTTTTACTGTCTTGTGTGCACACACACGCACACTCACTTTCCCAAAGTTAGCTGGCAAGGATGGAAAACAGCATTCACCTCGGAGGGGTTCTCTTGATCCACCCCATCTTGATCCTTGTGTGATCTGTGGCAATCCCGCCACGGGCCTGCTTAAGGCATGAAGTGTGTGCAAGTGAGTGTCGCAGGATAGCTTAAGAGCCGCTTCCCGGGCCAGAAGTTCAAGATTACTTCAAAACACAGAGCTAGTTAGGTAACTGAAAGGTGCCAAAATCAAAGTTTGCAATTATTTTTTAAAAATAAATTATTTCACAATCAGAGCTTGAAGTATTTTTATGTAACTTGCAGTATAACCTCAATAGGGAGAAAGAGGCAGCTTCCCAGTGTGACCTGACCTCTTTCTTCAATGCCCATTCTTTAGGTAAGGTGCACATTTTTTTGGAAAGGTGGGAAAGCCATTGTCTCATCTTGATGTGTTAGGTGCAAGTGAATTCCCTAAACATGTTCCTTGCAACTCAGCAACATAAATGCCCCTCTAACCACGTGATAATTCAGAGGACGCTCTTTTAAGTGTGGTGAATTGTTCCCTGCACAAAGCTTTTGCACATCATATGAACCCAGTCTCTGGTACTGGCTGGAATCAGGGAGGAAAATGCATTCCCTGTTGCCACCTTCCTTGCCTCTGAAACAAGAACCCAGGATTTCTGATTCTCTTTTCCCCTTGTCCCCTGTGTTCCATTAATCCATCCAGGCAGCTGCTCTGTTGTGGAGAACCTTGATACACAGACAAACTGCGACATGGTGGGAGTCCATTTCTGTACCATTTCTTCCAGTAAGCAGTACAGCTTGTTTTTGATGTGAAGTGTTGCACTGAATATGCGATGATCAAGCTTTTCATGACACAGTCTCTCAGTGAGCTAAAGACTTGCAGCAGAAAAAAATAGCTTATTCTTAACCTGGCCTTGTGGGCTGAGAAAATCCATGTTTTACAGACCTTTTGTCCCAGTGCAAGTGTTGACATAGTACTAGGAAATTTTTTTTTTTTTGGTCCTTTCCAATAGTCACAAAAGTTGGGGAGTGAGGAATTGCCAATCGTATTTTAAAGGAGCTGTAGCCATGGTAACTGAGGTACCTTCAGTTACCAAGGTAACAAATGCAGCTCAACTGCCTTGCAGTAAAGCCAGAGAAATATACTCATGATCTGTTGATTTTAATACGCTTTATAAATTGTTGGGCTATTTTAGGCACTTAATTCCATAAATCAAAAGTGTCTGTTAAAACTACCAATACACTGTACTATTTATGAATTATTCACCCCGTTCTTATTTCACCACCTGGAGTTTTTTCCCCTATCAATGTATCTAGGCATTTTTTCACTCCTAGTTTTTCTTATTTATTGTTTTAGAAATGGTTCTTCTATCTGAAACCGATGATTCATATTATTGCTGGTTGTAAATCTTATTCATTGGAGAAACCCTATCCCCTTCCCAGTACCCTCCCAACTCCAGTCCTGCAGCCTCTAAGTGGAGCTTTATGTACTTCTGCCCTGAAACCACGAAATATATTTCACTAAAAATTTGCTAATGAATTAAATCAATACAATCTGGAATGAGCTCCATCTCAAGCAATCAATGCAGGCCCAGTGATGTACAGCAGGCAGGCAGGTAAATTGTTCTAAATAAATTTACAATTGATTTTCCTTTTTAAACCAAATTAGGACATTTATTGTCTTACCAAATAAGATCAACTGCAACTTATGCAAAGAAGTGTAT
The DNA here is from genome assembly GCA_033816785.1 of Picus viridis. Lineage (NCBI taxonomy): Eukaryota > Metazoa > Chordata > Aves > Piciformes > Picidae > Picus > Picus viridis. The sequence continues at coordinate 6,904,816 of CM066584.1, forward strand.
TCCTAAGTTTGTCTTTTCTAATACTAGTAGTGGACTTGTTGCTATTTATAGCTAACTTTTATTCCTGGGAGAATATGCATAACTTCTTGTCTCAAACGCATGATTCACCTGTTATTGAAACAGGTCGCATTTATTCAGGATTTCCCCTGATTAGCAAAGCACTAATAACTTGTGGTAGCCTCTGTTTGTTAACAATCACTTAAGGATCACATAATTCAGTGTAAGTTGTGTGATAGGTTTACACACCAGTGTCCTGCTATGGCTATGACGTGCAGGCCAGGACCTGCTTCTGATCACACCTATGGTGGTGCTGCTGGCTTGTGTGGGCACACCAGCACTATGTGCCTTTGCTCAGCTCTCCACTATTTACACTCCCTGCTATGCAGACATTCCCACTGGAAAAGCAGATCCATGTAGGAGAGTACTTTTTGTTCAAGTGGAGCACTGTGCTGAGACTTAACTAGTTGGCCGTGGAAGGAGGACGTACGGGGACAAGGTTGTCAGAGCTGCATGTGCATAGAATGCTTGGATCTGGAAGTAGCATAGCTATGACTTTGTGCCCAAGTGTGTATGAGCTGCAGTTACTAGTATGCTAATTTGGAGATGCTTTGCCTGCACAGATGACTCATTCAGGGCCGTGCATTGGGCATATCATTGGAAGGAGAGCAAAACCTAGCTCTTCAACAAGATGCACTGTCTGCTGCATTCACTTCTTGTGTTTATAGCCATGTTGTGGCAATAGGTGTGCAAAATCATACATACTGAAACCACATAAGATTCTGAGTCAGTGAAAAGCTGAGTTGTGGAAAGTTCCCTCAGAGCTGTTTAAGTAGTGATGTCAACTGTGCTGTAAGACTGGCAACTAAGAAGCTATCTTTAAAACCCCATAGGTGTTTAGGCAGATGTCGTGGGATTTAATACAGCCATTGGATTTTGAAGGTACTTGGTTTATTTTGCCTGAATAAAATATGCTTGTACATGAGTGCTATGTTACAGTCCTCTCGGTGTTCTTCTATAATGACCATTAGCATGAGTCATTCTCCTTGCTGCTTGCTCAGAAAATCCTATTAGTTCTTCACATGCATATGCAACTCCCATTAGTATTAAAGATGAGCAAATCACTTAAAAGGTGTTGGTTTAACCCTCAGTTTTTGGCATATTAGATGAGACATCATTCTTACAAATCTTGGAAGTGAGAAATGCTAAAAGTTACATTTTGTGCATCCTGTTGCAATGGCCTTTCCAGGGCCATTCAGGGGATTATAGGGGATGGACTTCTCTTCATTTAAGGGAGAACTCCAGAGTAGAGTATTTATTTATCTATTTATTTATCTATCTATCTTTATCGTGCTCTTTCGTCCCATTATTCCTATTTACATGGTAATTTGTTTTGTTCAGTTTTTCCCTCCTTGGTCAAAGTGCTCTTCAGATCATTGCAAACTGCTTTTTTAACTCTTTAGTCAGCTGCTTAGCAGAGGTGGATATATTGAGTTGATTCAGTCTGTGTTCTTGGTTCCACTTATCCCAGCCTGCAGAGGTATCTTTTGGTTTTAGTGATGATCTTCTAAAAATAAGGATGAAGAATGCTGGGATCTCTTCAAAGCTCAGTTTAGATCAGAATATTTTAAAATGTGAATATTAACCATTTCCCTGATGTTTGAGTTGAAGCTTTAATGTTATTGTTGTTATCCTACAGAGAAATGTTATAATGATAGCATGTTAGAAGGATTTCACTTCTCAATACCACATTTTTAAAAATCTGATTAGTCTGCTGGTTTGTTGCCTTTCAAACCTACTCAACAAGCAGCTCAAGTACAAGATATTCTTGCCTGCTGCAAGTGACAGATATGCTGCACTTACCCAGCCCTTCCCATTGCCTGCCAGACAGGGAACTGAATCAAGATAGCTGAGCTACCTGAACATAAAGCGAATCTGGAGTGATTCATTGGCTCATGAATGCAAGAAGCATCATGCAGTGCATTTATTACAGTGCCAAGCTCTTCTAAGTGGACTTGAATTTCTGTATTGCTTTCTGGGATTAAATGTTTCTGAGACTGACTAGAGGGTTTCTCTTCCCAGCTCTCATTTATGACAGAATGAATTTCTTAACGGTTGACTTTTCTAAGTTACAAATGGCTGTTGGGTTGACTCTTAAGGCCACAGTCTAGTAAGCATAAATTCAGATAACGCTTCTGGTTTATCATAACTTTGTAGCAAAGCTCTGGAGCTGGAAAACAGCATGGAGAACTAGAGCCTCTTGGCTAATGGTGAAGAATGGGGACTGGAAAATGGCTTTCTTTGATGTGCTGTAGCTAGACTACCTCAGTCTCCAATGCAGTTAGTCTCTACTTGGTGTTGCCATGGCTGCCTTATTGTGATCCTATAAACCCTTTCTCTTCATTTGATTTGTGTATGCAGTCAGTTTCAGTATTCTGGGATCCCTTTCTCATCCGGGCAAGCGTGTATGAAAGGAGAGGAGTATTTGTCTTTAAGTCCTTTTGCTATTTCTAATACAGAAGTAGGCTGGAGCCTTCTGAGAAGGCAGTAAATTCTTCTTATACTACAAGGAACATGTATTGCTGGGTTAAAAATGTGTGCTGATGCAAAACTAGGCTGTATCTTGGAAGATAAAATCTTTTTCCACCACTGAAAAGATTGCTATTGGGAGGAAGCAAAGAAATACAGAATGGGGAGAAGGAGATGTGTCTAAATGGTTTATGGTGGGTCAACTTAAAATCAGATGTCCCTTTCATTCTAGCAAATGAATCGAGAGAAGCTGTTAGGTTTTGCTGACAGCCCTTTTTCCTGTGTGCACTGCAGCACAACTAAATTCTCTAAATTGCCCTCAACAGGAACTTCAGTGGTATTGCAGTGACTGTCTGTCGTGCAAGAGTATCTGCTGTAGCTTTCAGCTGGCTGGTTTGGTGGTTAGGTTAGCAGCACTGTCTGGAGATGTTACCGTGTGTTCTGTGGCCAAAGCTTAAGGGTCAGCTTTTACTGATAAGAGCAAGTAATTTGAAGGAGGGGATGTTTCTATAGGTTGAGTGCAAGAGTATACTTTCAATTCACTTGTTTCTTCTAGCCAATATCCCTTTCTCTTTATTATGGCTTTTCACCCTGTAGAGCTGAGTTGAGGAGTAGTGTGCATGTAAGTGGGAAAGAGTAAGTGATGAAAACAAGGAAACATGACATTGGACTAATTAGGCCTCTGCTGCTTGGCAGCAAATAAATACTATTTAGGAGCAACAGGAATCAGACTGAAAGGAAAAACAGGTAGCTGAACTGAGTGAGGGCTTAAAACAATTTTTATTTAATCTATCCTTTGCTCTTTACTCTTATTTTAAAGTCATAAATGGACAAATAAGGAGCTGAGTGAGATTATTCCCTATCCTGTCATGTTTTCTTTGACAGCCTCTAACTTCCAGATAGTATCTGCTCAATAGTACACTAAGTCTTGTGCATTGGGCAAGGACTGCGCACAGGCCGTATGGCCAGATGTGCGTTTTCTTTCCAGAATGATGCAGATGTCTAGATACAGATTACTTCATTAACATGATAAAGTTTTGCTTATTTGCTATCTTGTTTTGTTTCCATTTTTCCAGTAAGGCTTATTGGGTAGATCTGTATTTGTATGCAGCTTACTCAGAACTCTGCAGAGCTTTCAGCTAAGTCTACAGGAGGAAAATTTGCCACATTCCTTCTCCTTGGAATAAGCAAGGCTGGGTTAGAAATGACCAGGTGCTCTGTGGCATTGGGAGACAACAGGAAATTAAATGTAATTATTTTGGATGTGACATGATTGGAAAGATTGTTAAAGTAAAAAGCATATTATTTTCACCACCATTTCACATAATCATCTAGAAGATGCTGCTGAGACTTACAGAAGATTGCAGAGACTCCCTGCAGGCTAATTTGCCCTGATGGTGTCTGCATCACTTGCAAGAATGCCCTGAGGTGATCCTCAGCTCATCTTCCCTGTGATGCCCCAGTGAAGGATGTGGCTGTCTGTCCCTTCATGGACCTCTCCCTCAGCTGCTCCAGTTGTTGCTTGCACCATGGAATTAGATTAGTCAGGTTTACACCTTTACTATTTGCAAGTGACACATTAATATTGTCTGCTAAAAACCTACTGCACAAGTATGCTTCTGGCAGGTTTTGATATTAATTGATTAATTACATTAATATTAATTTGTAGAATCTCATATGTATGAGGCTGCCTCCCAGATGTCAGAAAACAGTGACTTTTTCATCCACTGTGATGAACTTTGCTGCTTTCAGTAACAGAAAAAAATAAATTTATGGGGCAGGGCTATGTTTGTGTGAAAAGAACATCAAATGCAACCAAACTACACTGAAGTTAAAGAAAAACTCTTAGTAGCTGGAAAACAAAACCACAGGTACAAGTTGCCTAAGTCAGGAAAGCAAAGTATTCCTGGAAGCTTTTTAGACCAGTGTTGGGTTTTGGTATTAAGTGGTCTTCTCTAGAAATTAGTTGTAAGGCCACGTTGTCAGCAAATTCACTAGAAGCAACTCTACTAGATTTGATGCTTCTGGACCCCCTTCCTTCTGTCATTGAGGATCATGCTCTTGCTGTTGGTTTCTGTACTTGGAGCAAGGTGTAATGAGTCAGCAGGATTTCTGAGTAAAAGAACACCTGGAAACACTGTGTATGAAAGTTTGGTGCATATTGATTTATATTAATAAGACCTATTACTTTGTCTCTTTTCTTGCGCCCTATTCACTCTCAAACCTCAGTCCAGTGGAACTTAATTCTACAGTCTTGAGTCAAATTTCAGAACTAGCCTATCAGTTTCAACTAATAACTTTTTGCATTTGACTGCTTGCAGGTTTTCAACCTAATTTAAGGAGAACAGCAGGTAGCTAGAGAGAAGATGATGACAGCATTCTGATTCTTCCCTACAAGTCAGTGGCAAAGGCTAATAGTTTTGTGTTAAACAGCTTTTCTCATGAGCATATCTCAAAATGATGCACAAAAGACACAGGCTAATATTAATTCTCCATTGCGTATGGGGAGGGCTAAGCTGCAGAAATGAAACTGGGTTTGTTCACTAGCACAGTTTACCTGCTTCTAGGAAATAAATACTACCCAGAACTTAGTGTGGAACATAGATACAGCAAAAATGTCCCTTGAGAGTAGGTATTGCTTCTAAGCTGCAGTGTCAGTGAGCATTCAGGCATGACTAGACATGATTCATTAAGTCTGTTTCTCTGGAAATCCTATTGAGATAGAAGTTGTAAATGGGGCAAGAGCCAGCCAACTTCTTAATAGTGGAGCACTGCCGCTAATGATGCTTCTATTCATTTGCTACACTAATGGTACAGCTTAATGGGACAGTAAAAGAAATTGCAAACATCAGTCTTTAGTAGCTTCAGCCTATTAGGTATGTTTTGAATCTCAGGGCATTCAGAAAACCAAGTTGTGTAGTCCATCTCATACTGATTTTAAATTAGAACAAGGACACCGATCCATGGATCCTATCCATGATTTAACAAACTGGTGAGACTGGTAACAGATGCAGAATTCATGTCACAGTTTCATATGTAGGTTAGTAATTTCACTGGCCAACTATGTTCTTTAAAGAAGTTGATCGGGATATACAGTTTTGGATTTTATCCTCATTATGATCCTAAATCCATGAAATTTCAGGAAAGCACTTAGTTCTGTTTAAGGCCACTTCTGGGGTGCAGGTCTCAACTGTGGGCTTAAAATTGTGTAGTCTCCTCAGTGTCTCCCAGACCAAACTATGGTGACAAAGGAGGTTGATGAGATAACAGGGATATCACAACTGTGACTGTACTTCGGCCCCACCAAGAATCACTTCCCAAGTATCCATTAGTGAATGGTGAGAGTACTGAGAGAGCAAGGACAACTGTACACGCACATGCTCTGTTTGTGAGTCTGCACACTGGCTTTATTCTGGGAAAACTCAAGTTTTGCTGTTGTGCAGAATAGATCTTGTAGGAATAGTTACAGACTTTGCAAACTGGATGATCAGAATTTTCTTGGCAGGTTGTCCTTTTAACTTGGGCTTCCAGATATTCCTAATAAACTTCTTTGTCAAAACACTGCAGCTTCACAAAACACTGCACACTTCTTTCTCTCTTTTTCTCTCCTTTTTGTTTTGGTTTTTTTTTTGTCTTTATCCTGGGAAAAGGAGTAAGTTATTCCTTCTAAAGTGGCTAAAGTGAAAGTATTATGGAGTCTGATTATTGCACAGGACAACATGGTTAGAAGTATACAAAGGCAGTTTAAGGAATGCTTTCTTTTGTGGTCAACTTAGTCCTATTCAAGTGGGAGAATAAGAAACACAGGTATGTCATTACTTCTGCGATTTATCAATGTATGATTTTTTAATTGCACACCACGGGACATGACTTTACTCTGAGTAAATTAAGAAGCTTCTTGTAGACTCAGGAGCTACATGCAAGTCCTTGGAGTTCAGTGCTTTAGATGGAAGATTATTATTCTTGTCATATTTTCCTTCTTTCAGAGGAAACATCCACCTAAGCCAGAACCATACTGCTCTTGAAGTTGGTAGATATTCTGTGGCATGTTTTGCTGTGTAGGCAATTCAACTTCTGGTGTCCAGGGAGCAGTGAATTGTGTGTTGTCCAAAGCTGTTTGCAGTCACTACAACAGTTGTGAACCTTTCAGTATTGAGCCAAACTTGACCATAAAAACTTAGTCTATATCTGTTCCTGTTCTCAGTTTCTTCTTGTCATGTGTTTGACACTGAGTTTGCAATGCAGGCCAAGTTTATAATTTCTACCCATAATCAAGTACCTATGTTTTGTAGCAGCTATTGAAGTGATACCAAAGGTACAAGATGGAGAGACATCTTTGTGTAATGGATTGGATGCACGTTGGTGGCAAATCTGTGCTCTGTAACACAGCCAAAGCTCTTGCATCTGCCAGTGTAGCAGGGAACTCTGGACATCCCACATCTATCTGTTGAAATGGAATTTTGGGATCCTGTGAAAACAGAGCTAGTGGATGTTCTTTGTCATTCTTTTGTGTAGGATCTCTCTCTGCAAGAGACTGAAGAGATATCCTAAACCACTACCCAAATCTAGCAGCTTGGTCTGTGCTCTGAAGAGCAGCTGCCAGGTATTTCTTTTTGCCAGGCCTGAGGACTAGAACATCAAATAAGTTGTGGTTTCATGCCTTCTCCTCTGCCCTATTTTGCCAGGAAATGCATACTCAAATGCATATAGCCAGCCAGAAATACTGGCTCTTCATCGTAGGGGAATACCTGTCCTTTTAAACTAGGTTCCTGACTCTCATGCTGTGGGCCACCTGAGGGCAGAACATGATGTCCCATATTTATGAGGGACTGCCAATTAATACCATCAGTGAGGCAGGCAGTGAAATTCCTGGGCACACTCAGGGCTGGGTAATGCCAGTGATGGAGGAAAGAGGCCAGTTCCTGGTGGGAAGGAGGTGGGGAGTTGGCAGTTGCTGATTTTTGCAGGGGAAGAGAGAGGCAGAGTTAAAGCAAAGATTCATATACAATTCCTGCTTCACAATTTGTATACAATGTTGGCATTGCTGATCCCAGCTTGAAAGTACTGGATTTTGCAGGTCTGTGCATCAAAGGTGCCTGTATCTTCCTCTGCTGTCCTCCATTTTGTGTTGCACTCTATACCCTTGAGAGAACAAATGTTGCAACAGCAGGTTTATAGTGTCATTCAGATAGGATTTGGTTATGCATCTGAAGTCCAAGGCCTTTTTCTTTATTAGGTTGCAGCTGGCATTTGTTTGTCACTAGCCAAACTAGGGCATTTGACAGCAGGTAGCAGAAGGCAGAAACTTCATATCTAATAGGCAGAAACTTCATATCTAATACTTCGCCTGTGTACTGATCATCTCAATAAACTAGGAGAAGTATCTAAGCTTAACAGCTCTGCCTGCACCCATGTATCTTGTTTCACCAATGAAGCATCAGAAGAACAGTCTGCACTGATCTTCCTCCACATCTGAGGAAGGTCAACCCTACTAGCTGTGACCTGGAGATGTATTGTGTTTTCCCAGTGTGTTGATCCTTGTTAAATTGGTATTGGCGATGGTGTGGGGAGGAGGGGGTCATTGAAACAGAACCAGAACTGCTGCAATTGTGTGCACAAAAAGAGTATTTGACAGTGGAAGCAGCAACCCCTCAGCAATCCTCAACATCCCTGGACCTCATCTTTATCTCTCAACATAGTGTTTCATTCCCTGATCAAATGCCTACCGCCTGACACCATTCACCTTTTCCTAGCATCCTACATGCTTACAGGTATTGTCACAGCAAAATCACATTTCACCATGATGTGAGAAATTAGGCATTGTATAAATTGTTGTGTGACTATTTGACAAAAATCTTCTCTCTTTAATTTTCCTTGAAGCACAGCAGAATGTCTAGGTATGTAGAATTCAGTGTGGGAGTGACCAAGAGCTAGAGGGGCTTGTTGTGGAATCAAAATGGCGATTTCTGTGCAGTGTGTGGTAGGCGAGCAGCAGAGAAAGATGGACTCTCTGCAAACAGGCACTAGAGCAGTGGGTATTCAAAAGCGAACTGGAGTGTAAATAAGTAGTGGGACATACCCTATTTGCTTGTTTGTTTCTGTCATAGCTAGAAAAGCTGCATTATCTTTTTACATGAGTCTCATGTTTGTTTTCAGTTCAGCTTCCTCACAGGAAAACAAACCACGTCTGGGATGTGTTTTGCTCAGGGCTCTGTAATTCTGCACAGTGACACACACATTCAAGCTCTGTGGTGTGTACACCTGGCAGCCCATGTAGCGTGCTTGCATTGTGCTTTGTAAAGCTGGTCTCTGTGCTAAGCTATGCTGCTAAGCCTGTCTAGCAATAAAAAAATCCCTCCTTGTGTATTAAAGCACTGGGCAGGCCAATTAAAATGGGAAGTAAGTTCACCACATAATGGAGTAATAAAAAATTATCCAGCTTGCTAGAGTAATCTCTGGTAAAAAAAATTGCCACCTGGTATCTCTGGAGAGAGTTATTCTCTGTGTGTACTAATTTCCTCCTCCTCCTTCCTTTTCTGTATTTGATTGTGATAGAGAGTACCCACAGCACAACAGTTATGCACTATGATTAGTTAAGCTTATTTGAGGGTGTTTAGGGGTAGAGATTTTATTTTTTCAAGTACTGGTACCTGTCATGTTAGGTGAAAACCATCCTTGTGCAGCCCTTTATAAATCCCCAAATGCCCAAAATCCACAATCAAACCATCACCCAAACACACCAAAGCAACAGAGGCTTCATCCTTTCTGCATCTTTATAGACCAATAAGACATTGCAAGGACTCCCCAACAGGGTATCACAGTGGTGAAGTTACTCAGCATCTTAGTGCTTCCTATGCTCTAAGGAATTCACATGCCAACACTCACCGAAATGTGATAGCTGGCATACTAATCCTTACAATTTGAGCTTGTTGGATAAGAACTATTGCCTCATGTGACAGACCAGGAAAAGAAACAGAGGCCACACTGAACCTTCATTTAAGGAAAACACCAGGAGACTCCAGCTCATCTTCTGTGGCTTCAGACAGCCTTGCATTTCATTTCAGTTCCTGCTTTTAGCACTACAGAGCTGCAATCAGCAGCTAAGCACAGGCAACCAGGTAACTTAATAATAGCAAAACATCTTTGGAGCAGGTAAAATCACAGAAAAAATGTAAAACAGGTTCTCATAAAAAGTAAACATTCCAAAAATCAGTAAGCAATCAGAAAGCAAAATCAGAAAGTGATGAATCTGCGTGCCTCACAGGGTCTGCAGTATAAACCATTCTGGACTTTGTGTTAATGTCATGCCTTGTACAACTAGAAGAAACTCTGAAAAACATCTGAGCAATGTTTGGTGGCCTGGCCTGCACAAGTTACTCAGTCTCTATAATGAGTGTTTCTTCCTCCAGACTTTGAAGATGTATTAAGCGAGTTGCTGAAACCGTGACCTGTTTGGAAGTTATTTTCTGGCTGGCTAAAGGAGCTATCTTTGCAGGAGCTTGTAAGTATTTCTTAGGCTGTTGGGATTCCATTTCCTGCACCCTTCAGTAGGAATTGCTTTTACAGACCATCCATTTTCCTCAGCAGGCACTACTGCATTACTGAAGTGCTTGACTTGCCCCAGGAAGGTATTTTTTCAGTGTAAGATGAAGTTTAGGTGACAGGCCCTCATGAGGGCTCCCCACCCCCTCCTTTTTTTTTTTTTTTCCCCCCCACTGTAAGCTGCTGCTACTAGCTGGTGTTTTAAGCTTTCACATTTCATCATGAAATTTGTATCATCTGCTAGAATTTAAGTCTTGATGAATGGGCTACTGCAAGTACTCTATTGACCAGGCTGTTCAAGCATGTTACCATCCACATATGTACTGCCACATGCTGCACTCCACATGTGCCTCCCTGGATTTAAATTAAACTTTTCCTCCAGTTGTTGTTACTCCAGAAAAGCAATTAAGATTATCTATCTTAAGACTATTGCTAAGATCAACATCAAATTTCCTTTGTTATTGACAGAATTACTACTGCTACTTAGTAAACGCACTCTTTGGCAAACCCTGACACAAAGAACATCTCTAGAGAGAAGAGTTGGAAGAGAAGCCCAGAAAAGGGAAAATATGTGCTGTGTTCACACAGCAGGAGGTTAATGGAAGAACCTGCTGGTCTTCTGACCTGGCAAGGCAAGAAATCTGCATGTCTGGAATGGATTCAGCTAACAGAAGTTGCACAATTTTTTTAACTTTGCTGTCATTAAAGTAGGATTTCATCTGAAGTAATGTGGCTTTTTGTGCAGAAAGGAGGGAGAGTTATAAATAACGATTCCTTACATTATACTGCACCTTCTCTCCAGAGATACTGAAGCACTTGACAGGTTAATTAACACACAGAACTCTCATAGGAAATCCATAGAGCATCAAAAGCTGTCAAGCTACCAAAACCCCAATGACTTTTGAACGTCATCTGAGCACCTCTTGGTGACTGGGAGCACCCTTAACCATTGGAAATACAAAGAAGAGTTCATTGCTCTAAATCCACTTGAGTATGTTTAAATCATAAAGGTGGGTTGTAATTATTCTGCTTGCAAGTGGTGGCACTAATCTGTGGTTTGGAGGCCCTTCCAGATAATCACACTGCAACAAGTTTAAATTGGATATTAGGAAAAAACCCAAATTATTGAAATGGTGGTCAGACATTGGAACAGGCTGCCCAGGGAGGTGGTGGAGTCACTGTCCCGGAGGTGTTCAAAACACATGTAGACGTGGCACTTTGGGACATAGTTTAATAGTCATGGTGGTGCTGGGTTTGACTCAATAATCTTAGAGGTCTCTTTCAACCAAAGTAATTCTGATTTTCTAAGTGTCCTTTTCTAGAGGGAAATGATGGATGCCAAGCAACTAAAGACCATATTCTAAAGTGAGTTTGTCTCTGGTTTCAGACTGGCCAAACGTTTACATTTCACCCAGAACACTGGGGGGTACTCTTAGCTTTTCTCCTGCAATGGAGGCTGAGTTTTTGCTGCTCCCAGTTGTTAGGTATGAGTCATTCAGAAAATTCTGGCTTTGTCCAAATTTACAGGTGGTGACAGCCCTAGAAATAGAATAAAAGACTTGAGGGTGTTAGCTGCAGGAGCTGGGATTTTTGTAAGTGAACCAAAGTGGATTAGGAACACTGAACTATTCCCAGCTAAATGGGATGTGGCACGTGATTTCTGAAGATTCACCACACAACCTGACTCCATAGAACTTTGAAAGATGCAAATGGATGTGTTCAGGTGTTTTGAAATAATGACTGGAATCTGATCTGAGAAGTCAGTCATGCATTTCATTCCTCTATAGCTGCACTTGCCTTCTGTGGCAGACTGAACAGGTACTTCTTGGATGTCATTTTCTAAGAGTTCCATGAGCAAACCAGGCCAGAAATAGCTCCACCAGACAGAAACATCAGCTAGCCTCTGCAGCACATAGTGAAAGGCTAAGCAACTTGCTGACATGGGATTCCCACTTGCCATGAAAGAATACCTGCTGTGGACCGTGACAAAAGAACGGGGGGAAGCTCAGTTCGCCTGGGTAGCCAATGATCAGCATTACCAGGAGCTTGTGCGTGCACTAGAAGGAGAATGTGTCCTAAGGTCTCCAGAGCTGTCACGAAGGAAGTGTCAGGCTGCCCAGGCAAGCAGAACGCACAGAAGGGGATCTGCAGGGTTGCTGCTCTGGTGTAACGGTTGACTAGAGTTGTCAGTTTGGGGTAATGTGATGTATGCATTTAAAAAAAAAAAAAGGCCACAGCAAAACCCCTCCACAGAACCCCTGGCAGGAGCAAACACTTAGCTTTAAGCCTTGTACACAATATCTGACACAACTATTTCTATTTTTTTATGCCAACGTGTCCTCACCTCTCCCCTCTGTTCACACCCCTTCTTTCCTGTCCCCTTGGCTGTGTCCACAGAGAAGAGCACTCCCAACTGGCTTGCATCTGTCAGATTTTCCTGTCCTGCTCTACCCCTTCCCTTTCTGCCATTTGTTTTGAGTTTTGATCCAGGGCAGTTGGAAGCCTTGCCCCTCACATGCCATTTCTAAGTGCCAGGGATATAAGATATGCTGTAGGCTTAGGGTATGATCCAAAGCCATTTGGGCTTTTGGATCAAATCTTTCTGTTTTAAAAACTGGCACCAAGGCGGGGGACTCGGTGCTGAGCAGGCATGACTTCAGGTCACTGATTTATTTGCTTTTGTGAAGTACTAGTCCATGTAGCTGTGATGGCAGTAGTCTCTCAGGCATGTTGGCTTTCTCAAGGAGAATGCAGGCAGAAAGCCTTTTAAACAAAACATTTTCTCCCTTTCTCCTTTTTCCTCCTTTTTCTTAACAAATTGTTTATTGCAGAGGGGAGAAGAAAATTAGCATCCAAATTAGCCAGGCCAATGTGGCTGCTGTAGAAAGATGAAGAAAATAAGGAGCAAGAGCCAGGAGCCCTGGGGCTCTGAGGCTTCTGGGAGCTCCCTCTGAGCTGTTCCCTTCTATTCCTCTAGGCCCTTTCTTATTACAGTCTTGTTTTCTTCTGAGATCTTTTGCTTATTGGGAAGTGGTTCTTGCTTCCATTGTTTCAAACCATGACTGGTGACCTTTGTGAGGCTTTTCCAGGCACTTCCTGAAGAGAAGAAGTCTTAAAGACCTCTGAACCTGGGGTTCCTGAAGGAGAGTTAAGGGAAGCCAGTAATATTTGTTTCTTGCGTAGTAAGGCTGTTTGGTTTTCTCCAATTTTTCATTATCTGAAACCCCGAAATAGACCAAATAATGTAAAAGAAAGAAACAAATCTTAAATCACAAAAGAATCATGGATAGATATTTGGCATAGGCTATCCATATCAGAGATAAGAATCAGAATAAAGAGGAGAAAGTAATTGCTGCCATTTGTCTGTGCTATTCATACAAATGTCACAGATTAATACATTTTGCAGGATTTGGAAGGCTTTCAAACGCCAGTACTGCAGTGGGATCATCCCTATAGCAATATCTCAAAACAGCTGTTACTAGAGAGTGGATGAATGACGTGAAGCATGTTTTCTAATTAGCTCTAAGTTTATCTCTGATCTACCTAACTCCCTCTGATATTCCATCTCAGCATTAAATGCTTCCTCAGATTGATAAGGGCAGAGGAACTGAGCAACTGCTTATCTACTAACCACATTTTGGATTTAAGCTCTTCTTCTTTCCTTTATTTATAGTAATTCTTTTCACACAATTAGCAGATCTGTTTCATTCTAGGACCAGATTTTCATATTCAGTTGCCTAAAGCTCTTGCAAGGGAATATGCTTTCCCTAAACTGTTGTCTGCTCAACAATGCAAGGACCTGAATGTTCAGCTATCCTTTTGCACTCTCAGCTCCCAAGCAAGCACAAATACTATTTTTACATGTAAAAAAATGTGTCCTATATATCAAAATAACAAAGACATGTTAAAGCTAAGCACCAAACCCTAAATGCTTCTCTTTAAAAGACATTGTTGCCAACCATATCGACATCAGTGAAAATTAACCAGTAAAGTTAGATGTCAGCCCTTTCCACTTCTGACAAAATGACTGGGGAGTAGGAACCCATTTATGCAGTGCACATGAAAAACCAAGCCCTGTGAACTGGATTTTACAGACAGTGAGATGAGGCACCTGTGTGAGAGAAGGAATATGTATGGCCCCTCGAAAAATTTCATGTTCACCTTGCTTTAGATTGCCATGCTGGACACTCAGAGTGAATAAGGACTTTTGCAGCTTTTGGCCAAAATGATCCTGCCATTAATAAGGCATAAAGACTGGACTTCAGCAAGCAAATTAGACACAAGTGCAAGTCATTTTAGATAGAATTAATTTTTAGTGCATGTTTTAATTCAGCATTCATAATGTGGAGCTGTCCTCCCTGGTGATGTGGTGTCTACCTCCATGCTATTAATAAATGTAGATATGTTCTACAGTATTAAACCAAGAATAGAGTTTGTTTTGTTGTTGTTGTTTTTTTTCCCAAGCAAATTCCATTTTGAAAATTCAAAGCTCTTTTTTTAACCCCAGAAAACTCAGTTGTTCTTAAGCTTTTTAAAATTTGAAACATATGTTGAAGGTTTTAGTGAAAAGTGTGTTAGTGACATAGAAAAGTAAGAAGGTTCTTTTGCTGTAAACCCAAATGTGGGAAAGTCAGCATTTATTCTTGTTGATTTTCTTTCTCTGACCAAAGCCATTCTCTTTATCATGTTTTCCTAATTTTTTTTAGCCCTCTTGAACAGCAGTTTTAACATTGACAGAGTGCATGGGGCATCTCTAAGTGACACCAATGTACCTTTATAATGAAATTGCTCAGAGAGCAAAGGTTTTGAAATGGATTTGAGGAGTTTATAATCTAATCAGTGGGCAGGGGTGCTGGGAGTGGGGTACTAGTGGTGGTTTTGGGAGTTTGTGTGTGTGCATGGAGCTTCACTGAACTGATTTATACTGGCTGATGATCTGATTCAGTGCCTTTTGAAGATTTATTTCTGATGAAAATCTCATCCTCAGTCAAGCTCTTCTATTTTTGCAGTGTCCTATTCTAGAATTTGAAGCTTTTTTAATTAGATAGTGGTGAGCACATCTTATCCTGTACTTGTTACCCTTTTCCCTTCCTTCTCTTTCTCGGGCTCCCTCTGGTCTTTGTGCCAGTCCCCTGGGTCTGCTAATCATAGTGTTGCTTTCCCTTGGTGTTCCCAGTCAGACTTTCCTGCCTTTTGCCAGCTCTGAGAAAGTACTGCAGCAAAAGCTGTCCCTGCTGCTTAATACAAGGTTCACTAGTGCTGTGATTTCACCTGGCTTTCAACACCTAGTTAACAGTCTGCTAAACATTTCAGAGCATGCAATGTAAAACTGGTGTTGGCAATATCCAAATGCCTCTAATTAGGAGCCAGGTGCTACACTGGGCAGTCTGGGTGACAACAGAGAATTAATTTGAAAGTATGTAACCCTCATATTTTGGATGATGTCTAGTATTCTACAGGAATATTAAGAATTCAAGCTAGCATTGATAGCTTTCATCTTAACTGGCAGGTTTAATTCTTATGGTTCAGAACATACTTCTAAGTCTCTACATGATGTCATTACTAGTATACTTAGAGTTGTGTTTTGAAAAGTTATTGATGCCAAGCCACTTTCCCAAGCTGAGGACACAAATTCAATTACTTGTTTTGTCTCCAGAATGACTTCAATAACCTTGATCATGAACCTCCCTAAACCAATGGAAATAAGTTCATTAAACAAGGAAACAAACTTGAAGTCATCCATCCTGTCTCCTTTTTCCCGTGAATTACTTGGTTACTTAAGGAGCTAACTGAGGCACAAGGTTATCTCTGTTTCCAGAAGTTGATTTTTAAATATTGGAGTCAAAAGACAGCAATTAGTCAATGAACTGAAATTAGTAGGGCACATTTATTTAGAGTTGCTGAAGGGTAAGATTACATGAAAGTAAACCCAGATCCTTGCCCTTTTGATTTAATGACAAGACCTTGTTTCCTTGAAGATGCTTTATGTGTAGTAGTCTTCTTCTGTGTCCTTTAGAAACAAAGATATTTTCCAAATGCACCCACATCTAGAGTGTGAACCTGTGCTTCTGTGTTGAGGCCATCCTGGTATGAAAAATGTTTGAACATGATTGTTGGCTTTTAAAAGAAAAGCTCTCCATCCATTCCTGTACATGAAACAGAGCTAGGGAAAGGTTCTGCTGCCTGTAGATGGAAGTGAATTGTGTACTGAGCAGTTGTTCGTATCTGAAGCTTTTCGCTGGTTTCACAATACCTTATCAGCCCTCAAAAATACCTGTCTAGCTTTCAATGCTTGGAGCTTTTAGAACAGATGCTCTTGCAAATTAAAACCAGTTAAAGAGAAAAGATTAGGTCTGCTCTTGGCAACAGGATTTCAGAAAGAACTCAAGCACTCCTTCTAGCAAAAAGGGAACAATAACCAAGGCTTGCAACCATGCTGTCGTCAGTTTTTATATCCAGACAGTTTCTGTCATACTCATTGTTTCTTCCCACTCATCATAGGGGAGAATCAATACTAATCAATATGTGTTAATGTTTGCAAGCATTTTAAGGTTTTTTTGCATATTGAATTACTAGGAAAGAAGGCTATTACAGCAGACAATAACAAACATCACCATAAAATTGCTCACATTTCTTTGACCACTTTTAGGAGTTTTGTGTTTGGAAAAAAGAAAGGATAGCACCATGTGAGTCTGACACTGACCTATGATTTGTCCATCAGTGTAACACTTGTATGAAATTATATGTCCATGAGAAGCAGATCCAACACATAAATCATGAACATGTGAACACTGTGGTGTTCCCATTGCCTCTTTCCTGTCCTTTCCCTTTTCTGTTGTGCATGTGATCTCAGTATGTAACTGTGCCCTACCACGTCTCTGCATCGTATGAGTTTGATTAGAATAATTTCTTCGGAAGGTGAGGCAAACAGCTACATTTTTTCCAAGTGTCTGCAGACTGCAGTAAAGACAAATATCTGCCAACACATTACAAATCCAATCTAGTTCCACTTTCTTCAGCAATCACAATAATTTAAATAAGAACGTGCATTTTTTCCTTAACTTCCTGTCATGAAAGCTAAGACTACGTACTCTGATTCTTGAAGTAAATTAAACGGTGTCAAGGAGCAGGAAATGTATATTGAGATGTCTTGGTCTTTCTTTGTCACCCATTGCCATAAACAGAGAATATTTGCTCCTAATTAAATCAAGATTTTACAGACTATGCTAGGAATCTGTTGACAAGATAATTATAAATGATCAGTTTAATTAATGAAAGGAACAGATTTTTTTGGAATAGTAGCAACCAAGTGCCTGCCCTGATGTAGCGCAGTCCCAGCACACTGTTAACTTAAATTTAGAGGTCAAGGGTTTTGCTCAGAAAAACCAGCTGTTGATGGAAACTTATCTGAGTCCAGAAAATACCCTGTGAATGGGAGATGGTAAGAAATTGTGCCTCCTTGGAATATTTTGCTTCTAAAGAACACTGAAAATAGAAGATGAAAGCTGCAGTTGTATAGGATTATTATTGCCGGTGGTAGTAAGAATGATGGTATATTTTGTATCTTATGTTAAGATGACCTATTGCAGATGGACTTGATGTCCATCCAGTATTTATAGCAGGAAGATTCTACCTGCTGCAGTATGAAGCATGTTTTGAACGTGTCTGTGCCCATATTTCATTGGAAACTAGCTCTTTCCAAAGAGACTGTGGCATTGGTTAGTGCAGGTTTGAAGAAGGAGTACTTATTGACCAGGAAAAGAAAAGCTGCTCTAGTTTAACAAAAAAGGTGGAAGACAGAAGTAGGAAAAAAGACTTGTGGGATGTAAGGAGTAAAGATGGGGAGGCTAGGAGAAACTGAGGATGGGTGAAGGTCTGTGCCACTGTAAGCAAAGCCTCTCAGAGTGTGAGCAGGCTTGAAAGCAGGGTCAAAATAAGAAACTTTTGAAAGAAAACTAAACTTGAATTTAGTATTGCTACTTTGCAGTGGAAAACAAAGACAGCTTAATGTACAGGGCAGAAACAAGAGATTGAAGGTATAGACTTCTTAAGGAAGAATCAAGAATGGATGAGTACAATGAAAATTACAGCAAGAGAGAAGCAGAATTCAATGAGAGACTGAGGAGATGAAGGGTAGATGATATCCATGTTGTGGTAGCTTCAGGGTAAGAGCACTGGGGGAATAAAATGAAAACTAAGTTGGCCAGCACAGCAGGATATGTCTTGGGTATGACTGGAGAAGAATGGGGAATGCCGGTGCATAGATTTGGGGAAAAGTCAGAAATAATAGGTTTATGAAGCAAAGCCAAAATGTTTGCCTCACTTTTCATGAAGCTTATGCTGTTTGTTTGTTTGTTTTTAAATTTGCATGATCCAGATAATTTGCATAAAGGTATAAAATATGCATAAAAGAGAGGGGAATGTGGAAAGTGGAGGAAAAGACCACAATTAAACTCTGAAAGTTAAAACAGTGAGAGTGGGAAGGGTGAGGATACAGGAGAACAAAAATGAGAATACATGACGTAGCACAGCTATTGAAATAGAGGTAGAAACCTTTAAGTCACATATCTTTTCCAGGTGTATTCAGCTTCATATAGATGTGAGCTGGCAAAGAACAAAATTATTTTAAATGATTCTGAAATGTGATTATCTTGACAGACTGATTATATTTGATTGTGTTGATTATGGTTATTAAAATAATTTTTCTCTGATGCAAAAATATATCCTCATAGTCTAATTACAAGTATCCAAAATGTAGATTTAACAAATTGCCTTCTGCTTAAAAGTTCTCTTTTAAATGTGATGGGGGGGGGGGTGTGGAAACAAACAGATGCATAATATTATTATGTTTTATGGGGTGCTTTGAAGGAACTACATTGGCCACAACAACCCCAGGCAGTGCTACAAGCTGGGGTCAGAGTGGCTGGAGAGTGGCCAGGCAGAGAGGAACCTGGGGGTACTGGTTGATTGTAGGCTGAACATGAGCCTGCAGTGTGCCCAGGCAGCTAAGAAGGCCAATGGCATCCTGGCCTGCATCAGGAACAGTGTGGCCAGCAGGAGCAGGGAGGTCATTCTGCCCCTGTACACTGCACTGGTTAGGCCACACCTTGAGTCCTGTGTCCAGTTCTGGGCCCCTCAGTTTAGGAAGGATGTTGTCTTGCTGGAGCGTGTCCAGAGGAGGGCAACAAAGCTGGTGAGGGGTTTGGAACACAAGCCCTATGAGGAAAGGCTGAGGGAGCTGGGGTTGCTTAGCCTGGAGAAGAGGAGACTGAGGGGTGACCTTATTGCTCTCTACAACTACCTGAAGGGAGGTTGTAGCCAGGCAGAGGTTGGCCTCTTCTCCCAGGCAGCCAGCACCAGAACAAGAGGACACAGTCTCAGGCTGCGCCAGGGCAGGTTTAGGCTGGATGTTAAGAAGAAGTTCTACACGGAGAGAGTGATTGGCCATTGGAATCGGCTACCCGTGGAGGTGGTGGAGTCACCTTCATTGGAGGTGTTCAGGAGAAGACTTGATGGGGTGCTTGGCTGCATGGTTTAGTTGTTGGGTGGGTTGGATTGGTTGATGGGTTGGACGCGATGATCTTGAAGGTCTCTTCCAGCCTGGTGTATTGTATTGTATTGTATTGTAACTCTTTTCTGGAGAACTTGTGTGCTTCCTTGCTCATCCCCAAAATACTGTAGGGTGCATATCATCCAGAGGAAACATTCTGCTGTCATTTTGAATTAAATGCTTAGGTGGTGCAGGGGAGCCTTTTATATACTTTGACCAGGAAAAGAAAAAAATAGAAATGTGTTGTGCAATGTCTCATCTGAAAAGTGAAGGGAATAGCTCATCTCATGTAAGGAATGGCTGAGAGAGCAAGGGCCCTTTAGTCTGGAGAAGAGAAGGCTTGATGAAACCCCACCTGCAGTGCTCTATCCAGCTTTGGTGTCCTCAGCACAAAAATGTCATGGAACTGCTTGAGTGACTCCAAAGGAGGGCCAGATCAGGGGGCTGGAGCACCTTAGTATCACAGTACCACAGTATCACCAAGGTTGGAAGAGACCTCAAAGATCATTGAGTCCAGACATCTGGGACCTCTCCACTTAGCCAGGACTGTTGCAAAATGATCGAAATCCTTCAGCTGCAGTCTTATTTGGGCAGAGTTAGTAGGACGGAAGAACCTCCCTTGACCTGCTGGGCATAGTCTTAATGCATCTCAAGACCATTGGGATCTTTGCTCCAAGAAGTTATTGCTGGCTCATGCTGAACAACCTACCCACCAGTATTCCACTCCAAAGTATAGGTTAAAACAATAGATGTTATACAGTGTCATAAACATTATGAACTTAAAATCATATAACTGTTTTGGTTGGAAAAGTACTCTGAAATCAATGAGTCTGACTTGATGAATAGGAAAATTATTTGAGCTGTGAACTGGGAAAACCTTTGCTGGGATTAAATAATTTGACATCACTGTGCAAAATGCCTCCTGTATAAGGATAGGCTGTGAGAGTTAGGGTTAATCAGCCTGGAGAAGAGAAGGCTCTGGGGAGCCCTTAGAACAGTCTTCAAGTACTTAAAAGGGGCCTAAATGAAAAATGATGGGGAGGGACAGGTATATCTCTGGGAAGGAAAATAAGTGGTCTGCGGACTAAAGAATGAAAATGTAGAATGCTTTTGTGGATTAGATACTACATGACTGTGTTGACAGGAGGTGGGAGAGAGCAGACAGAATTCCTGAGTGTTTCTGTAATTCTTCTTTATTCATGAATGTTTCCCCCTGTAATTCTGAAAATCTAGACTGCTTTGTGTGTGTGTCCAATTTTAAAATGCCAAATGTGCCCAAGTGCTTGGAAGTTTAAGAGCAACTTCAGGAAGAGTTCCACTATATTTCTCTGAATGCGTGTGGGATTAGAGGTCAGCCACTTCTTGAGAACTGGACTTATTTCAGTGCTTCTAGCAAACATTCTACATTTTTACAGAAGCATTTGCTTTTCTGCTTAGCAAATTGCCATCATTTCCTCACAAATTTCTTTGAGAAAATTAAATAAAGGTTTTGACCAAATACAATTGAAGTTTTCCAGGACCTGGAAATGACTGGATTATGTAGAAGTTATGTTTTATTTGGATGAATTGGTTTTCATTCAGAAATTATCCTGGGCAACAGGCACTGAGTGGATTTTATCCCCTCAGTTACTGCATTGGCAATTAGCTTTATTTAGACTTCTGGTGAGTGAGAGCATAATTAAAAAGTTCTTCAGTGCTTCCTTTAACTATTTCTTTCTCCTTCTGTAGAACTTTACTTCTTAAGTGGTACATCCAGCCTGATGGAGCCATAACTCAGTACATGTACATGTGGTGGATTATCTAACCTCATAAACTATCTATACCTGTATTTTCTTGGAGGCTCCTGTTCCACTTTTTCCTTTTCTGTGAGCTTTGACGTGCTGTACTTGGTGCATGTAATGGCGCTTTCGAGGCCAGGGGCCAATACATTTTCATCAACTTTGCAACCAAACCGTGCTTTTGAAAAAGATCTGTTTAAGACAAAATGTATGACAAGTTTGAGTTTTTCCTTAAGCTGCTGAATGAGCAGAGGGCTGGAGGTTCTGTAGTTACCAACCATGTTTCCCAGTTGTTGCTGTCTAGGGAGCTGCTTGCCTAACCGTGTTTGTTAGGAAGTGCCGACAGTCCATGACTCTGCTTGGAATCAGGAGCAAAATATATGTAGCACATCTGCTACTTACACTTGAGCACCTTAAATATATGTTCTTTTGAAGATGTTGTCAAAATGTTTCATTTATGGTATTTTTAGCTTAGCTGTTAAACTGTATGAGAGCATGAAGGACACCATAAATACCTGTTTAGATCCATGTTAGTTTGCACAGCAGCAGTTTACAGAGGACAATTGATATAATAGTCTCATTTTTTAATAATTAAGGTCTCTCAGTGAGGGTTGCAGGCTACGAGGAAAATTATTCAAGCTTCTAAACAATTAGGACTTCCATGGGCAGCTAACTCCCTCCCACAAATTCAATAGCCCTAAAGATGAATACTAATTAGAAGAAAGTATGTGCCAGACACTCAGCTGGTGGAGAAGGAAATCATTCCCTTCCCTGCAGCGCTGCCAGGTTCACTTACATCAGATGAGAGTCTGACCAAATGTCCCGGAAGACAGCGCAGTGCCTACAGAAGATCAGTATAGGAGAGCCTAAACCTTGGGACCATCAGTGAATACTAAATCTGGCAGGAAAGCTGACTTCAGAACTTCACCAGAGATGGCTTTATCATTGTAATTATGTATCTGAGCCATCCAGGACACATGACCATGTGCAATAAATGACTGTAATCAGTGGTAGTAGGCAAGGGAGAAGTAATTAGTAGTGCAGAGTATATGGTTAAATAGCTCTTTCTTTTCTCCTCTACCTATTGGTTCAAGTTAATATTATTCATGTATCTTCTAAGATCAAATTACCTGAACTAATAGGTAGCATTTTCCCGATGTGCATTCATGAGCAGACTGTTGTTCTAAGGCAGACCTGAGACTGTCAAATGTTTGCTAATAGAAAAGTTAATTTTGGAATGAAGTGTAGGTGTTTGGAACATCTGTGCATTCCCCTGACTAATGTCTTGTTGTCAGCTGATTCTCCATAGACTTTGCCAATCATATTTGTACCCTAAAGAACCAGCTGGGCAGACATACCCCAGCAGAAAACAGAACTTGGCTGCCGATTTCACAGCTTCTCTTTCGTGATACTGAAGTATCTTTGGGAGGAAATCACTCTATGTGTTGTCTTGTCCTTACACAGGAATTCTGTGCCATCAACAGAGTGAAGGGAGGCTGGTGCTTCAGTCAGGCAGATCCTAATCCTGTAGCAGATCTGCCTGAGAGAAGTTGCTATTGATTCAGTGATTCAGTCAGAAATCCTATAGCTAAATGAACTATTTTAACTACCACAAACTACCCCTTTGCACTTCTTCTCTTCTTAATCCTGGAGACGGGTGGTTTGGGCTGTACAGTACTTTGGTGGGATGGCATTAGGAAATGGATTTAAGTCAAAGAGTTATAACTTCCTTCTCCTTTTCCATTTCAAGCCTCTCCTGCAGTGCTCTCAGATATTTTGAGATTATCGGTCCCTGAAGGTCTATGTGATCTGCTAAAGAGTGCTCACTTCTGCACCTGTCTTAGGGAGGGACATCTATGAAGCTGTGGGACTGGAGATCTTCCCTCTCCTCTGCTCCATGCACTGTCACACCCTTGCCAGAGACCTTTGTAGGGAGATACTTACTTCTTGCCTGCTTGCAGTCACTGCTGAGTTAAGAGCTGAATGGTTCCCAGGGAAGAGATTTTCAGTCCCAGCTGAGACCTCACTGTCTAATGGTGAAAGTTGGTGCCTATTGTAAGACTATTAAGTCTGTTAATAGCCAGCTTTTCTATTAAACCATGGCTTTACATTGCCTGAAAGCTATAGCACTGGGATTATCACAGTCTTGAGCAGCTTTACAATGGCAAGATGATTATGCTGTCCAGGCAGTGAATGTATTTGGGTGTATCACCTGCCCTAGAATGCATGTTTTTGTTCTAGCCCTCACTGGTCACTGAAGAAGTGGTCTTATAAATAAACTCACCTGTAGAGATCATGTTCATATATTTAGACAACAGCACTAGAAGAAACCAAAAATTCTTTAAAGTGATCCAGCTATGAACAGTTAGTCTAGTATAGATTGAGATTTGGCAGGTTTACTCAAAAGACTCTGTACAATAAAGCAGTGGTCAGGGATCAGAAGGAAGGCCTGGCCTGAGCAATATGAGGGGTTGCAGGCTTTCATTGCCATGCTTTCCACTGAAAATAACACAATAACAATAACAATATTCCTTGTAGTTCTTTGAGAGTCTTGCCTTGAAATTCTGCCCAAGTGATATAAAAGCTTTCAGGTGGCAGAGAGCCTGAATTCACTGTCCATATGCCACTGAATTATTGAAGAGTGTGGAAAACTGTTTGCCTGTGTATAGTGACAATCCACAGTCAATAGGGAATTTGGAAACAGGTGATAAGACTTAAAAAAAAAAGGCTTTGATGCAGAAAAAGCAGGTGTGTTTCTTTGCCTTTGTTACAGTTGGTGTTAGAAGGCATTTCACATGCATTTTCAGACATTGGAGAAATGACACAAGCCCATTTTGGGGGCTAAATCTGGCCTGTCAAAAGTCGCTGGTCTTGCAGGAGGGGTGGTTTGGGGGGATTGTTTAATTCCTCAGTGGTTTGATCTGATGGGCTGTCTCTTTTCTGCTCCTTGTCTTTTGTCTGTCAGTTCACAAATGTCATGACTGCTGGTAATGACTACCTCTGGCTGGCATTTGCACAGTCTGTCATAAAGTGTTGCCAACCTTGCTTTTGGGGTCTGTAGACATTTCTATGTGGAAAAAAAGGAGAGAAGAAAAAAAAGTCTTGACATTTTTCTAGTTCTGGGTAGTTGCACTTGTGCATTGAGAAAAGTAAGTCTCCAACTCTCTTTAATGAGCTTTGTTTCATGACTGCTGATAATGGTACCCTGCCCATAAGAGTATTTTATATTGTGAATATTGTGTAGAATGAGCTCTGGGATTTTCATGCCATCATGCCATTAGAAGAAATGATACATCAGTAATTCATAAGGTACCCTTGTGTTTTGATATGGATTGGTTAGGCTGCAAGTTTATACAATCTCTTTACCAAATAGCTTTACACAGTCTTGTGGCCTTGAGAGGATAAAAGAAAGTTTCTGAATGCAAGAGAGACTGATGCCCTTTTAAGACACTGAACAAAATGACTTCAAAACATTGAGGAAAGGTAATTTTTTGAGAAATAAAAGCTTCCACAGTTTACTTAATTATTAGAACTCCTCTTTTTTCCTCTTGACATACTAGAAATTTACCTTTTACATAACATTCATGTTCCCAAATGTAGTTTACTACTGGCTGTCATATGGCTTTGCTACAGCTTTTTTATACAGGTTTGCTATTGTTGTAGGGATTATTTTATCCACACTTCAAACTAGCATGGCACCAAAGTGGGGCTGTGTTTGCTACATGTTATTATTTGAATGGTAGGGAGAGAGTCTGAAAGCTTTTTCAGAGTCCACACTCTTAGTAGTTCTAGCAGTACAATATTTACAGCAAAACCAGACGTTACTGCAGAGTGGTGAATTCTGAAAATGCAATTCTTACATTTGTAAGCCCAAAATTAAGAAATAGAGTGAAAGTTTTATTTCCTTCTTCCCATCCAAGGCTCTTGAATCCAGCAGTTCCTGCAGGAGCCTCTTAAAAATGTTTCCACTCATTCACTGGGTGCTGAACACTTCAGAAAATCAGGTCAGTTCCTTAGATTTCATAATACAGATTTAGGATCCTAAATATAAGCATGTTATTCAAAAAGAAATTTGCTTCTTTTTATATAGATTGGGAAGCTACAATCAGATCCACTTAGTCTATTTCCAGCTCTTATAGAGGGCAACAACAATTGTATTTAGTTCCTGCTTTATGTATAAAATTGTCCTTCCTTGCAGGTGAGTAGGTGTGATTCTGTAAGTCCCTCTGGGTACTTGCCTTTCCTTATTATCGTAACATGCTATTTTTCTTCACTCCCAGCAATCTGGGAAGAGAACTTGCATTTCCTCAGCTCTGCTTACGTACAGAAAGCTGTGCCTGCCTTCAGATCAAACCTTATCGATGTCCTATCTCCAGGTTTATTCTTTCTGGGATGCCCTAAGAGGGAGTATGTGTTTCTTACCCTTCCATTCAAGTTTCCTTAACTAAACCCAAAGTTTAACAGAGGGTTGGCAGCCCTTTTCCACCGCTTCAAAAGTAGCTCCCTCCTTTGTCTCTAACCCAGCTCAATCCCAAGACATCCACTTGGGCTGATGCTGAGCCCAGAAACCTCAGAGGTGTTATGGATGAAAAACTTCTCTGAAGGCAATGTTTTTTCTGACCTGCTCTGTGATCAGCCCTTTTCCAGTCTCACACCTACTGCAGCCCTTGGCTTTGTCTCTCTGATTCATACCTGAGAGGAAAATTGCAATTTCCATAATGTGTGATGTATCTCCAGCAGTTTATTTTAATTCTTAAAGTAACTCTGTTTACTCTTGTCTGACGTGCCCAGGGAAAGCTCTTTGGGTGAGGTGCCCAGAAAGAGCTTTGTCCTAAAATAGACCAAGTGACTGTGAATAGCACAACAGACTCTGAAAGAACATGCAGAGAATATGCAGTTAACAGTATACTTAATCTCTAGCCTTTACTATGAAAGCAGTGTTTGCTCCTGATCTGCTTCCACATCTTCACATTGTCTCTTACATAGGAGAGCTAAACCAGAGACTAATAGGAAAGCCTGTGTCTTTTCTGTACCTTTTATTCTAAAGTCTTTACCGTCAAGAATTCTTTTGCCACACATCAGAGCATCTCTAAACTGAGAACCCTGTCCTGATAAATACAAGACCCATGTACAGCGTGTGTATAAAAAATACATACAGAAGTGAGGTTTCTCACCTCTGGAATCAAATGGAGTAAATATGGCATATGTTTAGCCAGTGCAATTAGGGACTGAAAGTGGCTAAGTATGCTCCACACCTGAACAAACTTGCTGGAAAAGCTGATGTGTGCACATTATGGTTATAGATACCATGTAGGAATCTGGCATGAATGCAGACACTGTGCTCTGAGCCCTTGAAAGTGTACAAGTCAAATAGCTGGGTGCTAATGGCCATCTGGGAATTCAGTTGGCAAAATGTAGTAATGTGCTGGCACAGAGCTGTTGGAGCTGTTTTCTGCACTAGCTGTCCCACTACTTCTCTGTGCAGAGGAGAGTGAGGGTACATGCAATGATAATCCTGTAGGGATAGACAGTGTGCTGTAGATCTCATTTTGTGCTGCAGAAGCTTCTGAGTGCAGTCAGCCATCAAAATCAGAGGCACACGTGTCCCTCTCCCCTGTGACTGCAGGAGGGCCAGCACAGCTGGGAAAGCTACCATGCTTTGTGACACAGCCAACAATCAACAATGGCAAACGACTGTTTTCTGTCTCAGCATTTCCAAAACAGAGCACCTTCTAGAGGGGCAAGCTGCAAACTGACTGAGCTGAAGCTCAAGGCTGGGTGTGAAGCCGAGCCTCTGGATGACAGAGTGCACTGGCAAAGCAATGCAGTTGAATCTCTCACTGTGCCAAACTTTTGATAATAAAAATTTCATTGTAATGTACCAGTGATTCCATCTCTTAATCTTCCAAATAGGAAGTGTCTCAAAAAAAAAAAAAATTTGATTTCTCTCCTTGCTGTCTGTTGCATAAGTGGGTCTGTAAGATTTAAAACAAAATTAATGATTTTCAAATTGTTGAATCCACTGAGTGCAACTCAGCAGCTTCCCTTTAACTGTTTTATGGAGACACAGGCCTCTGGGGATCACTTAGGAAGGAATTTTTTTTATTGTTACTTTTTTTAAATTTGCTCAAGGCCAATTTATCCCAAGTGTTGAATCTAGCCAGCTGTAACTGCAAAAAGAACTGATTTCCTGACTGGCAGCTTAACAGTGCTTGAACCAATTCATGTAGAGAAGGGGGATCAGCATTTACCAAAAACTAGGGGTCCATTCAGTTATGCTTGCAGGCGTTTGTTTTCATAGGACAACTTCTGGCTTCGCGTTAGCGAGAGGAAAAGAAGAGCTGGAATCAATGAGTCAGATCCTTAATCACCACAAATTGCCGTAGCTTCCTAGTTTTCTTCTCTGAATTTTCATCTGGCTGTGCTGGCTCAGCCTCAGCCCTAGATATCTTCTTAACCATCAGGACAGAAGTGATTTGTGAAGTTCAAGCTTACATCTCAATCCCTCTTTGCTTCACTCCAGCAATGGCAAGGGTATCTAAGGGGAATGTTGATGTTTTGTTTCAGTTAGATCAAAACCAATGATGGTTTCTTGACCTAGAGGAATCTGCAACATAAAGGTGAAATTACAATGTGTGTTGTGCCTTTCTTGAAAAGAGAGTGTATTTGTCTGTTGACTGGTGCTATTCCTACTAATGGAGGAATAAAAGTACTATTTTTGGTAGGGAGGATATGGATTAGCAGTCCCAGAAGTAGGGATTTGCTGTTGCTTAGAACTGTCAGTAGAGAGTTAGCTATTTCTTTTCATTTCCAGAACCACAGTCCTATCCTGCTGTATGATATGGGAGAGGGGAAGAAAGGTTTGGCTGCCTACAGGTGAGCTCAGGAGACAGCCCTGGGAAGTGGAAGGTAGAACTTGACAGGGACCCATCCTTCCTCCACCCCTGTGCACAAGCTAGCTGGCAGAAGCTCCATAGTGGCAGTGGTGGAGGGTTTGTGTCTGTTCTTCCAGACTAGGTGGCAACACTTAGGAATTTTCCATTGAAATAGATTGCAGTTAGTTAAATTTGCATTACTCCAGAAAATTTCATTTCTACTGAAAGGATTTAATCTTCTCTCAGAGAAATTAATTTGAAGTATCACACTTCTGGTCTGTCCAAAACAGTAGAAATTCAGTGCTGGGTGGGAATTGCACTGGTACTTCGACTCTTGCTTTTACAGTCCGCCTACGGACACATTGTTTCCCGTGATGGACCATAATCCCTCTTTAACCAAGCTGTTCCACGAGTCCATTATAGTGCACACTCTCTCTCCGTTTGGGGCAGAGAAACATTTGCTGCTCTAGCTTCACCAGGCCCCTCCTGAATTCAATCTAACTTTGGATTGTGGAAGAACATACCTCAAATCCTCCCCATGTTTCTTGATGGACACCTTCATTTAGGCCTTAAGCATCAGGCTAATGAACACATCTAATTCCTTTCCCCTCTAAGGGCAAGAGTAGAAAAGACCTAAGAATGCCCTTTTGGTTGTGGTTTGCCTTACGTTGGCATTTGCTACAGCTCCCCTGGAGATCAGATGGAGACCTGAATGCTGATAAAAAAGGAGGAAGCAAAGAGGAGCACTGAGAGCAGGAGCATTTTACTGCCAGAGGTATTTCCTTCCTCTGGCTTTTTATTCAGTGCTGTATAATCATGCCCTTTGTACTGGCATGGGTGGTGGTGGCAGATGGACTGGTCATGGCAGCACAGAAACTACAGCTGTTAGTATGTGGCAAGCGAGTTTGCTGTCATGCTTTATGCCACAGCCAAGAACCAACTGCAAATAGTTGTAGGCTGAGATTCTACACAGCTGTTCTGATGAAAAGTTGGCATTGAAAACTTCAGAGAGGTGGGTAGTAGATAAACAAGCCTTATTAAAATGATCTGTAGAATTATTTCTGTAGCATTTTAATGTTACTTTCAATGTGCAGTTATTGATTATTTCCACTGTTTTTTCCACTTTTCTCTTTGCTGTGTTTGGCTCTGTTTGAGTCTCCAGCTTGAGTCACAAAGTGGATATGGCACAAGGCATTGAGAATGAATTTGCCCCACTCAGCTGGAACCAAGAAAAACTCAGTTAAAACCCAGTGTTAACAGCATGCAGTATATCCCACAGCTTCCCAGTAAAGGATTCCTCCTTAAGTCCTAAGAAATAGCTGCGTTTTATTAGGTTAGGAGGTCCATTATTGTACCCCCAAATCAAGCAGTTTCAGCATTCTTGTGGTGCTAACAATACAGCAGCTGAGCTGCAGAAGTGTTGCTGTACATTCAGGGTTAAACCATTTCATAGGAGTAGTGAATGTATCTTATTTCCTCTTTAAATGTCTGCCTCCTCCTGGATAAATGTATAGCTTCTTCTCACCATATTGTTCTTTCTTGCACCTCCACGCTTTTGCCCCTTTCCTGTTTTGTTACATGGTGAACATTTGCAACTCACATGGCTCAAGACAGGCTGGCTTCTTGAATGTAAACAGAGGATTTTAGTCAAAGGCAAATCTTGACAGCACATAGACTGTTTGGGGGGGTGGGGTGTCTGTGGGGGTACTGACTTTATAAATACAGTAAAAATTCCACTCCAGAATAAAAAAAAAAGGTTTTTGGGTTGGGGTTTTAAAAAAATCCTTTTAGGCCAATGATTTGTCATTCCTGTGAGAGATATATCATTAGTGAAGAAAATGAGAATTGGAGATATTCTTCCCCAGATCTTAAAGGTAAAAAATGCAGCATGACTTGGAAATTATCTGGTCTGGAGAGCATAATGAGAATAGCTCTCAGACATTTCTGCTATCCTCAAGGAAAAGTAAAGCCAAATGTTGTTGACAAGCGAGTGATTTTTACTAGCTCACCTGTTCCAAAGAGAGGTTCTTTCTCTAATCTCAACTCTGCCATCAAGTTTCAACCAGTTTTGTGTACTCCCCTTAGGAAAATTGCTGCAATATCTCTTAAAAATTAGTCTCACAGGCTCTAACAACTTATTTAAATGCTTGAAAACAATTTAGGAATTTCAACTGAATTATTTTATACAAATTGAGTTTCATCAAAGATTGTGTTCATACAACCAACACACACTCTGTGTCCTTTCCCCTCTCTTTTTACAGCACTAGGGCAGGAAAGTCCCAGTGAAAGTATATAAATGAAGAGGATCACTTAAATAATGCCCAGATTAAAACAAAAACCAAACAAACCAAAACCCAAAGCAAACCAAACAAGGTTGTGTGCCCTGTTTGTTCTTCCCCTCAGTTAACCTTTCCCCTGTCAACTCCATCTAGATCTGTTTGATAGCTACATTATGTTCTCCTCCTTTGTAGCCTTTGATCTATGCATTCCTTTTGCATGTTAAAACTGCTCCTAATTTCAGCTTCAAGTTTATGATGTCGTTAATGACAAATGCTCTGTGCAGGGTACATGTGTAAGAATTGCCTTTAAAAGGTTCTTTTCACTTGTATCCCAAACTGACATTTTAATTTTTATTTTAATTTTTTTTTTCTTCTTGTTTTAAAAGAATTGTTTCCAGTTAGAGAAAGGCTCTGAATGTTAGATGAAAGGAGGAGCTGCTTGAAGGACAAAGCAAACCACTTTTTCCTTCACATTAGTTAAGGATCAATCGTCAAAAGCTCTTCTCCATTACAAATCTGCATCATAAGAAAGTGAATTAGGACAGCAATAGTAATTGTATTAGATTCTTTGAAGTGATGATATTCCATAGCAGCTTCACAACCAGTCTAGTTGCAGTAGCACTGATCTATCAAAAATGACTAGCTCTAATTCAACTGGGATCTCTGCTCAGAGAAGAGCAATGATGTTAACAGCACAAAACATACCCAACTTCCTTATGCGGATAGGGCAGTGAAGGGCACTGAGGGAGCAATTGTCTTATAAGATCAATGGTATTTTTGGAGGAAAAGTAGCTATTGATCCTTTGATCATGTTAATTTGAAGCTCATTTATTACCATACAAATGGGGGAAGATTGTTCTTTATGCTAGAATGCTGGGCTGAGGGCTCAGAATCTGGGCAACTGCATCTCCCTGAGCAGAGCTGGAAAAGAAGCTGATCCTTAGGCGCTCCTGTTTTCCATAAAGCTGTGCTCTGCCCATGTCCCCACATTTTACCATAGTTGTCTAAACAAAGAAACCCACACCGAACAACCCCAAAACTTTCAGTCTTCCAGAAGGCTGAAGCTGTGTAGGATGATAAAGCAGAGTGCATCTCCAGAATAGCAAACTACTGACCCAAAGCTGCCCTTTAACTACATGTATATGCAGAAGAGCTGCCTGCTGCTTTACTTTACCATCAGTTGCAAATCTTCACACCAATATATTTGTACTGTCCTTCTCACTATCTTTATATGTGGAGTAATGCCACCACTTGTCCTCATGTGTGAATGTCAAGATGAGGAAAGCACAGAGGAACTTCTCTATTGCTCATCTGTCTGTGCCAACATACTGGATTGGTCGATAAGTTTCTGATTTTAATGAGACTGGAACTCAGCCTAGACTCAGTAACTGCAGTGAATTCAGATGATTTTTTCTTTCCTGCACATATTTTATTTTCTGTAACCCAGGAATGTAGTTTAAATCACATCCAGTCATGCAACAGAGTGATTTTGTTCATGTGAAACCTTTCCCAGTTAGAGAGGGGTGTGGAGACACCAAGTCTGCTTTGTCATTCTTTCCATTTAGATATCTAAGAAAGGAGATTTGGATATTGTGACTTGCACCTGCTTTTCATATGGTCCAAAGCTAAGTCTTCATATCTGAACACTGCTGAATTTCATGAGTTCAAAAGTGGAACTGAGCTTTCTGACAAAAAGTCTTCTCTAACAATAACCTCCCAAAGAAGTGTAAGAGATCTCCAACTATTCTTAAGAGCAGTGGACAGCGTATTGACTTAGTATAAAAACAAAACCCTTCTATCAGGTTTATATCCTTAAAGAAAACTAGCAGTGGCAATGCAAAACACGTTTTCCCTCTCCGCGCTGATGTGAACTGCTACTATTACATACTGGGCTCCTGCTGTTTTCCATTCAGGCTGCATCCCATGAGCAGCATTTGGAACAGAGCAAAACCAAGTAATGACCTGAGAGCGGTGGCTTCCTACCAAACAGAAATACCAGGGCATAAACTAAGAGTTTTGTATTAGCTCATGCAATGCTGATCTTCAGTGACCCAGTGGAATGCAGGAGAGTGAGGAGGGAAAGCTATTTTCTTCCTAATTAAAAAAGAAATGCATTGCAAACACTGAAAGCATAGGACTGGCTCAGGAAATTGAGAAATATTTCTTGAATTATGGTTTTGTTTGGTTACAATGGCATGGTTTTGAAATGACATTTCAAGTCACTTTGTTTTGTCTGGTTTTATCAAGGTACTCTTAGCTGTACTGGGGCTTGTAAGGAGAAGGTATTAGATAATCCTGACCTCCTACTGAGACCTTTCTCCCAAAGTGATAACCAACTGTTTCTCACCATGAAAAATTTAAAAAACCCCCAAACCCTAAGGATTCTAGTTGAGTAGGGGAGTAGGATGAGATTGGGTAGTTGGTTTTGTTTGGGGAGTCTCTGCAGGATTGAGGATCTCTCATTGCTTTTGTTTTTTCGGTTTGTTTCAGGGGTTGGGCATTCACTATGTCATGTTTTCCAGCAGCAGATCCTTTCCTGATATCTTCAGCAAACAAAAAAGGAGCAGAGTTCATTCAGAAAACAACTGTCATTAATGCACTTGCCCATGTCCACCAGAGCTCTCTTAAGGTTTGGTTTAGACTGCCCTTGATTTCATCAAGCTTCATATCAGTTTCTGGATGCAGACCAACAGTGATATCACAATCTTAATTTTGGCTTTTTCTGTTGGGGGGCAGAGTGCACCTTTCCTGTGGACGTATTGCTTGCAGCACTGGGTAGCTGCTACCTTCTGCACTCAAGTTGTGCATGCCACATAACTGCACTGGTAAAATCTTGAAGTCCAGATTAGTTTTAGCTCTGTTTCAATGGACTTTGCCATTTCTTAAATTCATAGAAAACTTCTCATATTTTAAGGGCTTAAAAGTCTTAGCTGCTCTAAAAATTAGGAAGTTACAGGGATTAGTTATCCCTGTTATGTAGCACAGAAATCAAAGGACAGAAATGATGTCCTGTATTTCTTAACTGGATCGCTTCAAAGTGATTTGCTTGAGAGAGATGTAGGAGTCACAGTCAGGATTACAGCTGCAACCTACCTACCAACAGCTCACTCAAAACTACATTTGCCAAAAGCCAGGGTGGGGGGTTCTGTGTGGGTTTTAGGTTGGTTGGTTTTGTTTTGTTTAACTGTTCTCAGTTATTCTTTTGTAAAAGCATAAAAGAATATTTAATCTCTGGACTTGGAATAGTCCCCAAATTCTTGGCTGTGCAGAAGATCATACGCTTGTCCTGCTCATTCTGCTGAAATCAGAAGACTGTGTATACTCTTATGGTTGACAAGTAGCTACCATTAACAGAAATTTGTGTTAGCCTTGATCCATTGATGTTTAATAAATTGAGACTTCACATTTTAACTTACCCAAGACTTTTGCAAATCTTGTGTACTTAGTAATATACTTATTGGTTTTGATTGGTCAGTTATCCACTAGCTAACTGATTATACACTCAGTAGCAACACAAGCCGATATTAATTTACTGACTTTGTGTTTTGTACTGAAATCAGAGTAAGTCTAGCTCTATTTTAAACTACTCAGAAGTATCTTCTTTGGACCTGGTTTTCTCATTCTTTCTTCAGAACACCTTTGGCAGTAAATGGGAATTTAATGAGAAGACTATTTATTGGATCTGGCTCTTAGGTAGCCTGTTTTCAGGGCTATGGATATATGAGCACAGTTATGTTTTTATGTTAGGGACAAGGCAATGATGTTTATTCATCATCCTTTAGAATAGAATAGAATAGAATTAACCAGGTTGGAAAAGACCTTTGAGATCATCGAGTCCAACCTATCATCCAACACCATCTAATCAACTAAACCATGGCACCAAGCACTCCATTCAGTCTCTTCCTAAACACCTCCAGTGATGGTGACTCCACCACCTCTCTGGGCAGCACATTCCAATGGGCAATCACTCTTTCTGTGAAGAACTTCTTCCTAACATCCAGCCTAAACCTCCCCTGTTGCAGCTTGAGACTGTGTCCTCTTGTTCTGGTGCTGCTTGCCTGGGAGAAGAGACCAACCCCACCCGGCTAAAACCTCCCTTCAGGTAGTTGTAGAGAGCAGTAAGGTCTGCCCTGAGCCTCCTCTTCTCCAGGCTAAGCAACCCCAGCTCCCTCAGCCTCTCCTCACAGGGCTTGTGCTCCAAACCCCTCACCAGCTTTGTTGCCCATCTCTGGACACGTTCCAGCAAGTCAACATCTTTTACAAATGGGGTATTTGACTGGCTGAAATTCTCAGTAGTGCCAGTGTCAATTTTCCTTTTGCAAAGGACAATGAGATCCATAGTGACTAGATAGATCCTCATGGGGGAAAAAAAAAAAAAGGAAAAAAATTGGTAAGGTGGGTATTTTTTGTTTGGTTGGGTTTTTTTTAGACACTATAGAAGAAATAGGTATTCTTTCTTTCCTTTTTTTTTTTTTTTTTTCCTCATTCTTTTCTCTTTTTTTGTGAGTGACTTCCTCTCCTTTATTTGCATTCCATTTTAGGAATACAGAAAGACTGGAAAACTCTTACTGGAAAGAATACATAGAGGCTACAAATGTTATCATGTATTAATAAATGAGATACAGGAATTATTGCCTGTTTTATGACGTTTTTTCAAACTAAAAAACCAAAACCAAAACCTTTCATTTTTAAAAGGTTCTTTTCTGCCAGGTTCTAAGCTGTCAGGTTCCAGTCATGTCCTCTGCCTAACTTCTAATGACTATCAACAGAACCATTTACTCTGAAAGGACTTTTTAGGCAATTAAGTCAATCATGTGTTTAAAGGCATTGTTGGTTTAAGATGAAAATGGTCAGCAGCTGTTAGAAACAAGTCCTTAAGCCTTTATTAGAATGCATAATTAATCTTCAGACTTGATGAGAAGGGAAATATTAATTGGGTTATTTTCTGCCAGATCTTAAGTGGAAGTGGCTTCATTTTGTCTAAATCAAAGTAATTAAAAGAGACTAAAAATGTGAAGTTGATGCTGTAGAGAGCTGCATCGAGGCAATTCTGCTTTGCCAAGCAAGTGGATTTCAAGCAGGAAGAGCATTCTTTTTGAAAGCCAAGAAAATATTATGGGTAGGATATTTCTTCTAATCCTATTGGAACTGGGAGAGTTTTTTTTTTACCTTTTGAATGGCAGGGTTTTCAAATTTCCTACTAGATGCTGTTGTTAATTTTAGAATCCTGATTGGGGTCGAAGTAGATCTTGGTACTGCTGCTACATCAGGCTGAAAGGACTTTTTGGAATCTGAGTTTGACAGAAATGAAAATCATGCCAGCTGTTTTGTGTGTTAGGGCTCTCTATAAATAAGCATAAATCTCTTATATTCTTCAACAATAGTAGGTATGATTCCTTACAGCCTTCAATATAGAATCTGGAAGCAAAATTATCTTGGTTATGGATTTGAATTTGGAAATAAATGTCAAGCTTCCTTAAAGGTTAATGATTTTGGCTTGGGGTTCTACTCCTTTCTTTTTTTCTTTCTGATTTTGAAGTGATGTAGTAAAAGTACCTCATAAGGAAAAGATGATTGCTTGGGCAAATCCAGGAAATGGACAGTTAATATAACATTATAATTAATGAAACATCATGGATATAAAGTGATTTAATTGACCGGTGGACCCCACTTCTCACCTCATCCCTCCTCTGGGGTTATCTAAAAAATCTTCAGCTATCCTTAAGACAGATCTTCTTCCTCCATAACAGCCTTGTCTCTAAGTCCTTAAAGGTAAGTGAGAAGAATTACTTTGGTTGTGCTTGGGAAATAATTGACTGAAGATAGGATGTAATGATAGTGCATTAAAATATGTCACTTGTGCAAACAGCAATTTTAGGACTCCAGAAGGAAAGAATGGAGATGTAGAGTCATTCAAAGCCTGTCTAGGGTTTGTGATAGCCTGCATACTGCTTGAAAAGGTTTACATCTAATGGTTTGGCAAGGAAGAAGCAGTTTGCAAATACCACTTTGTGGAGTGAGGGTTGGCTTTCTCCCAAAACCAATGGAGGGAAACAAAGCTTATATATTATTATTTTTGTAGTTGGGTAAAAGCAATAAATGTGCAACAATGTTTTTGCATTTCAGTGATTTTTACAGTGTTCTGTTGAAATAGTCTCATAAGCACAGCCAAGAACACTGATGTTCCTGTGCAGATAAGTGATGTTGGCCATGCTTCTGTACTCGAGGAGAGAATGAAGTCTGCATTTTGAAGGAAAAACGTCAGGCAGGGCACAACCAGGGTTTCAGGCCCATCACTACCTCAGAATTTTCACACTATCATGCAATCCTTATGCATGTTCAGAAATTAGTCTCAAGACAAGAGGTGAATTGAAAAGCTGACCCAGCTTCAAATCACTGAGTGCTGTCATCATTTCAGTGAAACCTGTCTTTCACTGTGGGCCTCCTGAAAGGGGAAAAATAGTTGGTAAAATGAACACAGTGTGAAAAATTCTCTTAATTGCCAGATGACAAAAGAATACAGAGAACCATAGGATCCTGAAGTCCTGCCTTTGAAATCAAGAGTGCAGAATGGAATGCCACTTCAGGGGATGTTTCCTTTAATTTGGCTTTTAGCACTCTGAGGGATGCAAGCTGGTATCTGACTAAAAGTCAAACAATTTTTCAGAACTGTTGACTATCTTCCCTTCTTATTGAGATCAGAAAGCCATCTTAAATGCCTATTACTGGCTTTTTATTGGGGAGAAGGGCCTCATCCTGGGCTTTTGCCCTTTAACTAAAGTTAAGGGAGAACAGCCACATCTTTTAGAAGCGATCTCAGCTCTTGGGAGGGTCATGGCAGATGCTGAGGTTCTGCACTGCCCTGCCATGTGCAGCACCTGGACCATCTATGCTGGCAAGTACCTGGCAGTAATGTTTTGTACGATGGGTCCAAAACTGGGCAAACTGAGAACTGCAAGGCTTTAAGACTGTTTCCAAAGAACTGAGGATTATTCCATAGTTGGATCCCCAACATATAATTAGAGCAGCTTTCAAAATGAAAGGGAGAGATGCATTATGTCTCCCATTTCTAGGTCCTGGTCCAGCTAAGCAAGAGGTACATGCTTAATTCTGAAGAGTGAATAACTTTGATGCCCAGTTCATAGGGGTTTAATTTATTTGAGCCCTTTGTTAGATTGGGGTCATTTAAATTATTTTTTTCTCTCTCTCTAATTAGTGTGACTGCTTAGCAAAGATATTTCCCTTAGTGGTAAGTCACCACTTTATATTTCCTATATAATATTTCCAAACTGATTTCTTTTCAAAGATCACTACCAATTAGCACTAATCTTCCTGTGGACATTGGCAGACTTTAAATACCTTCTGATGTTTATGGACTACGTTGAACATAAGTTAGTTATAGACTGTAAGACGAGGGACACAGGGTTGGGTTTGTTGTTTTTTTTTGTAACATCACAGTTTCATATCTTTAATAATGATTCTTTGGTACTGAAGACATTTCTTAGGGTCAGAGAGCTCCAGTTATTTCATTAGAATGAAATGGAGAGTACAGTTAAGTCATTAAGTAGCCTGTAAATCCCCACTCTTGCATGCAAACTTTTTTCCATAGTGATTTATTCTAAGCTTGCAATAATCTCTTCAGAATTTGAAGTACAGTAAACAAGACC
Organism: Picus viridis; assembly: GCA_033816785.1. Lineage (NCBI taxonomy): Eukaryota > Metazoa > Chordata > Aves > Piciformes > Picidae > Picus > Picus viridis. Next base: position 6,943,033 of record CM066584.1, read on the forward strand.
AAACTTCACATTGAAGCAGAGCTTTCAGACTGAACTTAGTAGAGTCATGGCAGCGCTAAATCTGATGAGCTCTGTTATGGATTCTCTGGCAATAAGACAGAAGTGGGGAAGGAGTGGGAAGATCAGTGGTTTGGTTTTGATCTCTTGGGACTTCCTGTAAAGCAGTTAAGGCAATATTCCAAAATTAATGCAATGACCATGGTAATAGTGGGGTGAGAACATGTTCAGATCCATTAACTCCTAATTCCAGGCACTATGGAAGGGCTGAGACTGCAGTGTTTGCTCAAAACACTGTGAAATGCATTGTTGCAGTTTCAGTTGTAGCTCATACCCAGTCCTCGCTGCTCCATACTTACTTGCCTGCCTACCTGGCTTTCCACTCGCATGGATCCTCTGAATACTTCTAGCAATATCACGGAGTGGCAACCATAAAATAAAGGTGGTGACAGTGGAAAGGCTTTCTACTTTGTATTCCCAAAATATTGTTTCCTTTTAGAGTCAAATGGAGAAAAGTCTCTCTCCTAATTAATTTCTCCTTTTGTGTCAAAAAAATCCTGTTGTATTTTCAGGATTTTGCTCCTTCACAAAGCAAAGGCTGGAGGGAAAAAAATCATGTTTTCTGTGGCAGAATGGTTAACACTGTAGCACAGCCCTGATCTGGATTTTCTCAGCACACTTGTAGAAGGACTAAGAAATGTTTTGTTGCTGCCATTCTTTTGTTAGATAATCCCAGTGAGAATTAATCTGAGATTAGCATTGTGTTTATCCTTGTGGCTTGGAAATGTAGTACCATGTTTTTCCATCCTGTCCCAGCAATACACTTGTTCTGGCCTCTGAACCTTTCTGTCCTGTGGTCCCAGGTGTCTGCCAAATTTAACCTTTGTGTTTATTTTCATTTGCCTTTCTGTATGTCTCTCAGACCCAGGATCCGCGCCCCACAGTGATTGGTATGAGGAGGCTCAATGGCTTTCCATTTTCCTTTGGTTTCTGGTATTTTAGAGATATTTTAGGAGTGGAGCAGCTACTTTACTTTGTGTCACATGTCTTCCTCCTTCCCATGACAGGAAGAATCAGGAATGGGATTTGCATTTTGTGAGAATGTGTGTTTTGTTTTGCATCTTGAGGGAGGATCAACAAAATCTGGAGTATCTCCAGATCTCCCTGCTACAGCATTTGGGGAGCATTTAACTGTCCATGCCCTTTGTTTAGTGCATGCTGGATGCTAAATGCCTACCTCCACATCAGGCAGGCCCTGAGCTGCCAATGCAACAGAAGCTGTGATATCCCAGTGTGCAAAAGGACTTCTCCCTTTTCTTCTCTACCTGTCCCCAAGCTGAGTTGCAGGGGTTATCTGATGTGAAGCTGATATATAAAGATCATCTTTCTGGGGAGTTTTAGCCTCTGGAGGCATGAACTGCTTTGAGGCCTGACTTGAGGCTGGAGGATTTTGTGCTATGTTCCAGGTTTGCATCCTTCTGAAAGCACTTGGCCTAGAAAGAAATATCCTAAGAGGGGAGAGACCACGAGACCCATCCATTCCTCTCATGTTATTCAGAGAAGATATATGTAAATGAATTGGTGCTTGGAAACATCCTGGTTGCACTGTGTCTTTGATTTTGTTTTTTTTACCAAGGAAGTAGAATTACTGTTAAACAAAACAATCTCATTAAGTCAGAATGTGATTAAACTAGCCTGGTTCCTTCTGCCTACATTATATTTGCTCTAGCTGTGTTTGCATCTTGGTTGTGTGCAGTGTGCTTTATTTGTATCATTTTTGTTGGTGAAAGGGTAAGCATGAGGGGAAAATGAACTTTCATTGCAAATATTTGGGAAGAAGGAAAACAGGCTGTGTGAGAGGGAAGTATTTGAGCTATGTGCTTTCGAGTGTTGATGTACTCGGGCTGTGTTTTACCCTACATACCACAACACAGGAGAGAACAGTTAGGATTCTCCTCACTGGTAAATAAAAGATTTCCTGTTACCCTACAGACTACCTCATTTTCTCCCAGCAGTTCATAAAGCTGTGGCATGTCAAAAAAGCTCTTGGTGTACTGACTTGATTTTCCATTAAAAATTAATTGCTTCCTGTTTGATGGTGGTGATAAATAATGACCTTTGAAGCACGCTGTGGTCTCAAGTATACTTAAAGCTCTTAGCCTTTGGCTGAATGAACTTTACTTGCAGGTGTCTTCAAGTCATGGCTTCCCAGAGATGACAAAGGGAAGAAAGCACCACATAGAAGTTAGCAGTCTAGCTGCTAACTCTTAACTGTAAGTGTGAGTGACTTCAGCTAGCAGGTTGTGTATACAAAAGCACCATTGTTGTCCTACTTGAGTTAGTTCCTTCTGCCCTATAAAATCTGAATTCAATGTGTATTTTAAAAAACAACAAAACAAACAAACCCAAAATCTCATGCCGAGTCCAGATGTTATTCTATTGGCTAATGAAAACATTGTCCAACCAACTTTGTTCAGTTAACTGGGGGATCACATGTGTGACCTGAATACACAACTGAAAAAAATGGCATGTTAACAGTTGGACATGACCTTCTGCACCCACCCTGCTTAAGAACAGGCTTATGATTCCCTGTCACTGTCAACTGCCCTTCTCTTATATTTAGAGTGCTGCAAATTGTCTCCTGTCTTACTCCAACCTGCCCACCAAATTCTGTGTCCAAGCCTGTTCTGGCTGTCCTAAAATGGATTTCAGTCTCAGCTGTTCCACATCATTCATTGCTATCAGCTCCTGCATCACCTGGCATTTGTATCCTCTTCTGTGTAATTTCTGACAGTTTTTAATTTCAGATTGAATCTGAATAGTATTTCTGTTGCATTTTATTTCTTTGTACTCCTCAGTCTCCTTGGATTTTAATATTATTTTTCAAACACTGCAAAACACTTTAGAAAACATTAATTAGTGAGTCCATGCAAAATAAATGGATTTCTTTTCATAACTGGGCAATCTGCTCAAAAGGGAAAAATCCTCTACTTTGTTAAGCATTTTTGCCTTTCTCAGTTCTCTCTGTCTGGCTTTTTGCAGTGTTGCTGAAAGCTCTGCTTGCGGGTGAAGCGAAGAATGTGAAGGGGGAGTGTGGGGTATCCCTATGGAGACAATTATCTTTAAGTGTCATAGCAGAAATGGTTTTTTTCTCCTGAAAATCAAGAAAGTCAAACCTCTTCTGTCTGAAAGCAAAGCAGCGTCTTTTATGTAGAGAATCTGCATGGTGGATCCCTATGCAATTTGTTGCAGTAAGACTGCTGGGTTGTGTGTGTGAGGGTGGAGGAAAATCTGCATGTAGCACATCAAATTATTATTTAAACAGTTCTGGCAGAACCTGTCAAGGAAAGTAAGATAAATCAGGGTGAAGGCAAAAACAATTGTGTAAGGTAGTTTATACAAAGCAGTTGCCATTATAAATAATAAAGGACAAAAAGGCATCCCTTGGAAACTTTCCAGTTCATTTTCACCAGTTCTGCCTCAAATAACTGACAATTTTGTAGTACTTTGTGTTCTCACTCATTGATCTTCCTTATCTATGGGAATCTCCCCAAGTACTCTTGGCTTCTTGTTCTGGATCATAAATCTAGATCTTAGCTTCTTGCTCTTGTTTGTTTGTTTTTGTTTTGCATCCTGCATCCTAGGACCTAATCACTAAGGCTATGTTCTTTATATAGCTCTCTTGGCATCCGAGGCTTGCTTCTAGCCAGAACCCTCCCAGCTAAACAGAAACTCAAAACCTTGGTCATTAATACACTGTTCTACTGAACATCCTTGTTCCCAGAAGAAAATAGTTGCCTTTGCCAGAAGGCTGTGCTCTGACCAGTGTCTGTCTGCATAGGCAGAGAAGGGAGATGACACGTCTTCATTTTTTCAGTGCACCTGAGATGCTTGGTTATCACTGACCTGTCCAAAAGAGCATGGGGTGTCCCAGTGTACCCTGGCATTGCTCTGTAATGGAGTATGATCAGCAACAGCCTGAAGCAGTCTCCTTTCCTGATGATGACTTCTGAGCACATGAGAAATGGACCATCACCTAAACATACTATGACAGTTGTGGCAGCAGTCTGTTTCTAGTTGGCACTGGTCTGAGGATCTTTCTTCCTTACAGCACTCTTGATAATAAGGAAGGGAGGCCAGGGAAAGACTTTGAGGATGTTATGCTGATGACATGTCATCTTCTTCCTAAATCACAGGAAACTGTGAAAAAAATCTACATTTTAAGGAAAAGTTAGACTGGTAGGGGATTCTGAACAAGACCATAAGAAGATATTGGCACCAACTTGTCATTCAGTTTAACAGCATGCAAATTATTAATACAGGCTTTAAAATCTTGGGCAAAATACTCATGAACATAATTCTTCCTGTCAAGAGTAGTTACAGAATTGCTATCTCTGATGGCCTAAATTCACTTGGCCAGCAAGGATGCTGCCAATAGCTGTATTTAGCATCAGTGCAGCATAAAAGTCCTGCTGTCCCAGACATCTGTCAATACCAGATGAATTTTTTGGTTAAGTATGGAGAGCAGAATACAGGTGAGATTCTGTCCCCATTGCAGTCAATAATGAAATGCTTGCTGATCTCCAAGGGCAGTATAATTAATATCTGGGGAAATGTTTAAACCCATGGCATCTTGAAATATTAATTAGTGTCTTGAAATACCTGATTGTTTTGCACATACCTTCCTTCCCCTCCTGCTTGCATTGGGATAATGCTCTGATTATTTAAGTCTGGGGAATGGCATAGATAATATCACTGTTTTAATTCTAGGATAAATATTAGACAATTTTAATTTTAAAATATTTATCTCCTAAACCAAAGGGTAGGTGATGGTTTATGTACTCAAGGAATGAGATGTAGCTCCTCTGCAACTGGATGAAAGCAAGGAGTGCTGTTTCTTGTGATATAGTGAAATGCTGACCAAACAGTTAGCAAATTTAACCTGCAAATTAAATTAATTTCTATTTTAAAAAGTTGTGTTAACTTCAGTAGAATCAGTCAGGAATTCATCAATGAATGGATATTTATCTCTCTCCCATGTTCAGAAAATGATTAATGAAGTTGTGCTGCAGTTAAAATACTTACCCAGAGTATCATTTTTCAAAAGGACAAATCTGTAATAGGATTTGTTAATTTGGGTGCCAATTCTTCTTGAAATCATCCTTTATTATGTAATTGTGGGAAACTTAAGCACGAAGTCCTTTTAGGATACTGCCTTTCAAAATCTACCAGGTAACAAATGCCTTGGAAATGGATGCCTGAACTGAGCACTGACTTCTTCAGTCAAAACTGGGGCTCTGGATAGACAAACTGCTGGCTGTCCTTTCCCAAGGACATATATTGGATCCCAGTTACCCTCAAACGTAGGGTTACAAAAACCCTATGTTTGGAACAGGTCCAGGAACAGGAACAGCTCCAGACTGAAATTGGATTTGGCCCCAAGTTTGTCCCTCTGAACTGGTTAAGGAAATAACGTTGAGAGATGGAGGAGAAGCTACAGCAAGGAGAAATGAAGCCTCTCTTGACACATGGCAGATGTTTAATTTTAAATGGTTAAAACAAAGCTAATCCATAGGGGACATCTTTAGTGTGGCCGTTGGGACTTTGCTTTTATTCCTTTTTCTTGCCTGTCCTGTAGTTATGGACAGCCTGGTGCCTCTAGTGAGAGAGTAGCTCGGGGTGACTTGAGGCTGTCCCCAGCAGAGCAGCTGTGGAACCGCGAGAAGAGGCTGCTGCCTTTCCAGGGCCATCTCCCTCTCTGCAAAGCAGCACTGACTGCAATATGCTTGCAGCTCTGTAGCGGTCCTGCTGGTGACAGCCTGATATGAGGGAGAGCAATGACAAACAGCCAGGAGGTGATGGGAATAGCTCCTGCCTGTTGTGAAAGGAAATGCTAAAAGCCAAAGAGCAGCACTGCCTAGGAGGACTCCCCTGTGAAAAACAGCTCAAGGTTCACCTCCACTTGGAAACTGATGTAATATTAGAGAATATGCTGTACCAGCTGGAAATGAAGTTGTAGCACTGCTGCGCCCAAGCACTCCAAGATGAGCTGGAAACCTCCATTACCCTGGTTCATGGGTACCCCAGCCAAGTGAAGTCAGCTTTGCCATGGTTAGATCTAACAGCAGAACAACTGTTCAATTTATTGTTCTGGAGCTGTTTGTTTTCAGCTATGTAAACACAACAAGTGATGGCCATAATAGCTCAGTCTTGTTCTGCTACCATTAATCTTTTCTTGACTACAGTAAAATTTGTGTTGCAAAGTGGTTGTATATGTCAATGTATTTCTATGGGACATTTGATATCACTCTTACCTTTCAGGTAAGAAAGTAATTTAATTAAGAGCACGGAAGAGTCTTAAATCTGTTTAAGAGCTCTCTTCAGAGCTGGACTGCAAGAAATGAATGCCTGTGCCCCATTTGCAAGGCAGCTAGTCCTGTCTCCTACCCAACACAAACACATTTCGTAAAACATATGTGGATTGTGAGAAGCTGATGGAAAACTAGTTCAGGAGTTTCCATCCTTGCAACTTGTTTGTCTTCCATTCTTCTGTTATTTTCATGACTAAACAAATTGTTCTGGATGTCTTAGTTTCTACTCAATGAAACTTCAGTACTCTGCAGGAATTCAGTAAACCAGAAACACTGCTTGGTGCCTGAGAAGCTGCTTCCATTTTGAGAATGTGTTTCTAGAGAAGTAGGGTGTGAGTAGATGTGGGTAGTGAAAGAAATGGCACCAACCATGCAGTTTTGATTTCTGAAGGCATTTCCTGAGTTATTTTAAAGGTTTTACGTATGGTTACTGAAACCTTAACTCTGATTACAAAGTGTCTTTTTAAATGAAAGCTATTGAGCCTGGTACTCTCCATCGATTCCTTTCAGTCACTTGAAGTTCTTACACAGTTGGGGTGTTCTTACCTGAGTTTGCTCCCTGAGATTAACATGTATCAGCTTCTTCCAAGAAAAGGGAATAGAAAAAAGCTTTACCTCCTCTTATCTTTCATGTCATGTCATCTTCTATTTGCTTTGTTTGCTGATATTTATGTGTATGTATTTTATACTCTATACTCTTATATCTTCTATTTTGTGTTTTTTGTTGAGAGAGTGTAAATCTGATTTATTGCCGGGGCAGGGGGGGGGGGGGCGGGGACTGGACTAATGATTGATTTTTTTGAATCAAATGGTTTTTATCCTGAATTAGAAGTTGAATTTACATATTGGCAAAGTACACTATATAAAGTACGTCACATAGGACATTTACTCAACGGCTTCCAAAATATTGTAGATGTTAACAACTACCTTCAAGAAATTGATCATAAACCAAGACAAAAACGTGTGTGTGTAAGACAGAGCCCAAGGTAGCCATTGTTTACACACTAGCAATTTACACCGCCTTCTTTCTCTATGCAGTCACTTGTTACCACAGAAACTGCAACAACACATGGCACTAACAGAGAGAAAGCTCCTTCATTAAGAAAGACAATCAACTAACATAAAAATTCTATTGATCTTATATCTGCCATTCAAAGGGAGTAAAACACTGGTATGTCACTGTCTCATGGCAAATAAAGTAAATTCAGAGAAAGGCTTTTAGTTATGTCCATTTGAATGCCTTAGACAATGCAGGTTTCACTGAGAGATTCCCTTTGTGCTGCTGTTGGATTTGAAACAGCCCCACAATGTAGTGCCTGAATGGAGCATGGAAGAACTGGGATATAATTAACTACCACCTCCAGATAGTATTTTATAAATTAAGGGGAATGTAGTTTGATTTTTCCACAGAAGCTAAATAAATATGCATTCAGGAGCTCTTGTGGAGGTTGCTCCTGAATAGAGAGTTTGAAACTATCTGGACTCAGTTTCCCTAAGACTGCTGGTGGAGGTGAAAAGGACATAATTCTTCTATATCTTTTTCCTTAAGGCAGAACTAGAGGTTGGCTACAGACTATAAATCCATTTGACCTGAGGGAATTCATGGATGCAGAGGTTATAGTCTGGATTTCTCCTCATGAACAGGGGCTCTTCTGCCATCACTTTCCCTAGAACTAGGTGGGCTTAAGAAATGAAGAAGTGGGCATGAATTGTTATCCTGAGGTGCCTAAGGCCCTTGAGAAAGGGCCTTCCTGAGCCCTAAACTCAGTACAACCCCTTTTTCCTTGACATAAAATCCTGCTTGTTTAGGCTTTGACTGGAGTCTCATCAAGAATAGACTTTTTGTGGCACTCCCTCTGGGCTCCAGTCTGTCCTTCTGGGATCTTTGAGCAGGAGGCAAGGAGTTTCCCAAGCTTTAATTATGGGTATTAATATGCAGGAACCACTCTCTACAGGAGCATCTCTACATTTCCATCTGTGCTTTTGGTGCCTCCTGGCTTCTCTCATCTACTTGTAGCAAATGATGGGCTCCAACTTTGCCTCAAAGATTTTGTCTGATTCCCACTCACATGACATGCAGGACAGAGCTGTGATTCTAAGCATGAGCAGTGTTGTTGCTTGTATATGCTTGTTGTCAGACAGCACCAGCTTTGCCACTGAGGCAAATCACAGTTAAAATACAGGTAGCTTCAAGAAATCTTTTTGGTCACCATAACATAGTGGAAAAGCAGAATATCATTGTCAAGAGGGAGAAATGATAACTCTGTCCTTAATCTCACTCTTAAGTATCCAGAGATATGCTGATGCTCTTTGCTTTAAGAAATGGATTTGAGGTAGCTCAACTTCATTTTAGGAAAATGATTCAGTAGACTGTACAAGGCACACTTTGGTGTGATAAACTTGCATGGATACCCACAAATTTAGGCAGAGCTCTGCTCCTGAACTGATCTAGACCTCTATCTGGTGGTGTTGTATAGCTTTAAATGAAGACGTTGCCATCAATCAGCCTGTCACCTACCTCGCTACCCACTTGTATTAAATGATTTGACTATCAGCTAAGATGGAGCACACCAGCGAGTGGCATATTATAAGTGTCTAGAGAGATTAGATACTGAAATTAGATGTTATCCAGGCTGCTGCACTGGCTCTCTGAGCTCCCAGTATTGTGGCTGCCAGTATGCCCTGCTACAGTCAGATAAAACCTAAAGCTGTGCTGCTTCATGCTCCTTCCCAAGGCTGCAAGCTAGAGGCAGGTAAAGTCAGGCTCCTGAGAAAGTCACAGTAGCTGTGTGCACTGTATAAGCAATGTGGCATCTAATTCTTCCAAAGATGTAGTGTGGCAGATTACAGTGGATGCCTTTAACAAGAGTTAACCTCTTCTGTTTTCAGCCTTTTATACCAGTAGCTTCTCAATAACTTCTTCCTTGTGGTGATCCTTGACAAAAGATGATCTTAAAACATAACAACTGAACTATCAGCTAAGGGATCTGGAAGTGGAGTCCCAAGATGACAGCCATCTTTGGGGAAAGCATCCCTCTCCCTGGGAAAGTCCATTTTCCTATAGTGAGGCAGCATTGGATACATGGCTGTTGATGTACCGCCTTTGCTTCTGTTACTTTGTCATGGGAAAGGATTCTGATGAGAAAAGGTACAGTATATAGGCAACAAAAGAGTACAGGTACTGAGAAATAGCTTTTAAATGCCTGTTTCCCCTGGTGCTATCCCTTTCTCAAAGAGGGGCACAAACTTAGGACCATGCAAAGGGAAAACTAGGCTGATTGGTGGACTCTGACACAGGGGCCAATGGCTTTACCACAGATGGCTGGGGGTGGAGTAAAGTGGACATATGAATGCATAGGGATTACTTAATTAGTTGTAAGTCACACCTTTAGAAACAAATAGATAGGCTGCCATTGGCTTATCTTTTCAGGGCTCAAGACCAGTATGAAACTTACTAAAAAATCCCAGTAACTTTCCTGAATTTAAAAATGGGATGATTTAAGGCCCAGAGTTTAATGCTGGGAGAGTATCTGTGTTTTCTGCAGGAAGATGTCTTTTCTAGTCTCCAGCTAGAAGAATCATTAGTAGAAAAGAAATGAGTTTAACTTTTTATATATGGGTGTATTTATCCATATAAGTTAAAGTTCTTCTCCGCTCATATTAATTACCGCTGAAAGCAATCTTAGCCTCCCTTGTTAATAAGCTGGCATAGCACGTTCATGTTGGTCTCCTGTTGGTCTCTTCTCCCAGGCAACCAGCACCAGAACAAGAGGACACAGTCTCAAGCTGTGCCAGGGGAAGTTCTTCACAGAGAGAGTTGTTAGGCATTGGAATGTGCTGCCCAGGGAGGTGGTGGAGTCACCATCCCTGGAGGTGTTCAAAAGGATTGGACATGGCACTTGGAGCCATGGTTTAGTTAGTCCTGAGGTGTTGGCTGACAGGTTGGACTGGATGATCTCTGAGGTCTTTTCCAACCTTATTGATTCTATGATTCTATGAAGGAGTTGTAGTATCCTTTGTTATGTGGTAGAAGATGTCTGACTATGATGGAAATTCTACCAAGTGCCCCTGAGGTTCAGAGTAGAAATAAAAATTTCAGTTCATTGGTGACAGTTTTAAACTGAGTACCTTGCAAGCCGTTACGGCCAAGTCACTAAGGGTAGCATCTGCAGGCAAGAAGGAAGGTGAAAAGGGCAGCTGATCTGCTGATGCCAAGGAAAGGAGTGAAATGTTTCTGTGCACTCCCCTCATGAGGGATTCCTCTCTCATCCATGCCCTCAAAGGTGACCAGATCTGTTGAATAATAGGGTGCAGCTTTTATTTTAGTCACAATAGCAACATGCCCCACTCACCTTGCATGGCCTGTCTCTCAGAGGCTGCGCTGGCCACCAGCTCCTGGCCTCCTCCCCTGAGTGTGGTCAGGAAGGGATGAGGACAAGCCTGTGCCCCTGCCTGCATCTTGGAGGCATTCAGTGAGTTTTGTAAGACATTTGTTTGTTTTCTAGAGAACAAAGATTGGTATTCAGGGAAAAAGCCCAAGATGTTGTGATAGATGCCAGTCTGCCTAGAAAATACAGAGCCTTTGCTGCAATTATCAGGGGAAAAATACTGGATTTTAGAGCAGCATCCACTGGAACTAAGCACAGCACAGGTACTCCTGGATTTAGCATTAACACTTTTGACCTGTTTAGACCTATTTACAGTAGTGAGTCTGGTGAAATCTAGGGGTTTGGTTTTGTTTTAAGTAGTAGGAGACAGGATTCCTTTCTCATTTCTGTTAATGATTTCTTTTCAATAGCTTGTGGAAAAAAAGGGGTGGGGTGGGGAAGTGGGACATTTCTATGCCTCAGTTTGCACATTTCTTGAGAAAAATTGAAGAACACTTGCATATCTCACTGCAAGTACTGAAAGGATTAAGTCCTTTTTGTGAAGTATTTTGGATTTCTGGAAAAAGATGTTATGGATTAGTAAAATGACACTCTATTTGCATAAATACTAAATGCAGAAGTTGAACAGTGATACTTAAGATAATCCAAAGCTCATCCTAAGCATTCATAAAGTCTCATCTTTTCTTAGCTCTTCCTATAGGTCCTGTTCTTGAAGATGCTTGCTGCTGGCAACTTGCCAACAGGCAAATCACTGGAATGCAGGGATGCTCAGCCCTGAGGCTGTGGGTTGTTTTTTTTTAGATCACAATTCAGAATGTTTTCTTTGATCTCAATATAGAAGAACAAGTTCTCCACTGGAGTAAGTGCAGGTGGTTCTGTTCAGCTGAACATCTCTATGCCTATTTGTATTAGCTAAAGTATCCTGATGTACAAATGTCTCTGCAGTGTGAAAGCTATTGCTTTCTGTTTTCCCAGTAGTAAAGATACTGCAGAAGAAATAGGCTTCAAAATCCTGCTGGTCATGTGTAGGATGGTTTAGAGTTCATCCTGTTCTCTTAATATATGGGATCTGTAGTGCAGGGTCTGTAAGGGAAATATTAAAAGGAGTAAACTGAAACAACTTCATAGTTGCCAACATCCACAGAGGCAACTGAATGCTGCTGCAGGGCTTACCTAGTATTATTTCAGAATAAAATCCTTGATTTAGGGTTTTAACTCCTCCTAACTGTCTGAAATGCCGTTGCTGTGCTGTAGAGCTACCTGAAAAATCCTATCATATGGATAATTTCATGCTGTTGGCAATGAAAACAATAGCAGGCAAGGAGACTACAAAGAATGGGTTAAATCACAGACTTCCTACCTCTTTGGTATTCCTGGATAATAATCCACCTACAGTGACTCTACACTGTGGGTAGAAAATGCCTACCTCTTTTAAAACATAATTTATGCACTCCTTTGCCTTTTGAAAAGGATAGACACCAGCCAGAAGGAAGACTGCTCTGCTGCATTAGGGCTCAGAATTAACCATCAAAATGTGTGCCTGATGTGCAAGTCAATCTGCCAACTCATAAATGTTACAAACAGACAGTTGATTACAGGGTGTATTTTTAAAGCATGCTTTCTGGCTATGTAGCTTTAGCAAATGCCATTTCTTCCAAGCTGTGCTAAAAGGACAGGGATACATATGCTGTTAACCTGGCACAATAGAGATCTGCCATACACCGATTTCCCTGGAGCATTTCTTTCTGCAAGGGCTGTGTGCTATGAGGCAGTGTCTCCTGGATGATTCAAAGTGCCCTTGACTTGATCTGCAGTAAGCGGGAAGGAAGGTGCCTGATAGTTTCTTCTCTGATGCAGTGGTGGCATCTGAGGAGGCTGAAAGTGTGAAGGGGACTTAAAAGGAAGCTCATTCCTTTTTTTTTTTTTTTTTTTTTCCTTTTTCAATTTCCTTTTCCTTTATGAAAGAATAGTTCTTGGGCTTGGACCTGAAGGGGTTTGTTGGTGAGAAGTTTCTGCTTTTGAAGTAAAATTGAGACCTAGAAAATTCTCAAGTGGTTGCATAAGTACCGAAATGACAATACTGCTAAAGCCTGTAAAGCAAGCAATTGACTGGGGAACATATTTCTATTATAATTGCTTTCTGACCTTTTTTTGTTTTCCTTTGAGTTTTGATTGAATTCACATTAATTATAATCAATGAGCACTGGGGAACAAGGCTGGGGGTTTTTTTGTTAAAATTTCATCAGCCTTCCCTTGTTCTTCCATTTGGAAGAGGAGTAGTTCATGGTCCCTTCAGGAATTACTCTAGAAAAAAACCCCAGGGAGTCAAATTTGACACTTTTGATCCCTCGAATTGGACAACCAGGATATAAGCAATTTCAGGCTTCCCTCTATGCCATACACAAGCAAAACTATGTAAATATGATTTAGAAGTCTGTCTTCAAAAGCAGTGCCTCTTTTTTTTTTTTTTTTTTTTTTTTTTGAATGTAATAATCCCATAAAGGTACTCAGACATCTTCCAATCTTCTCTAGCAAGTTACCAGACTGTTACAGTGGAGAAGCACCAGCAAGTGCATATGGTGCTGTTCATATCTTTCCAACACACTCTGGTCTACATCCTGGTCAAAAGGGATTTTCAGAGAGACTGGTATCTACAAAGAAGTTGTGCAACTCTTGTAGCATCTGCCTTTCTCCTTGAGTCTTCAGGGGAACAATTAACTGCTCCCTGTCCCAACATACTGCCAAGCACAGAAGGGGTCTGTCATCTGTTGTGTCTATCCTGACTTCTTTGCCTCTCATCCTGATCTGTAATAGTACCTCTGCCACTTCTGGCTGAATGTTTCCTCAGGAAGCAAATAGCTTTTCTTCAATATCTGTCAGATGTCTTTGTGTCAGAGGTCTTGTAAAGATGATCCTGGAGATAAAGCCAACCCAGCTGAGAAAAAAGTAACTGCTCCCACAATGGTTTGTGTCTTTATGTGATTGCTCAGGGAGCTTCAGAATATGTCAGGCTTCAGCATACACAGCATCTGCTCTGGCATCTAATTCTGTAGGGTGCTGGTCGTCTCTGAAGAGACCCACTTTGCTAGACACAGTTCTCAGATCATACTTAGTCTCACTGTTCTAGGAAGGAAATGTGTTTCTGAAAACAGCCAAGATAAAACCCAGGGCTTTGTTCTATTTCTACTTCAGGGTTGACGTATACTTAGATGATGGACACAATGGGTGAATTACGCCTAGACTAGTTTCTGGCTTTATGAGATTGCTACAAACTGGAGCCAGTTAAAATGGGGAGTGTGATTAAGTCTGCTAGTACTTTAATTTTACATGGTCTGTTTTAAAATACCTATTTGGGGATATAGGTATTCCTTTTTTAAACTTTGTTTAAAGTTATTTAGCAGATCTGTCAATATTCTGTTAGGCATACTCTACTGGGTGTGTCCTGTGTTAATTTATCATCAGAAAAAAACCCGAAAAGAATAGTCTGAATTTGTATCTGTCATTTAGAAAGGCTTTGTATACAGTGTTAACTATTCCTAAATTTTACCTCCCTGATCTGTGAGAGCTTCGCTTTCTTATTTCCTGTCAATCTTATTGAGGAATGCTGCATAATCAGAAGGAAGCAAAGGTAAGATTGTCTTCTGATCCCTCGGATTTATTTTGAGAACAATCTTGGTTCTTTCTGTGTCAGAAAGATGTCCTCACTTCACCTGCTTGGGGCAAACACAATGCTGGAAATTCATCCATTACCCCCAATTTATCTCCAAATTACAGTGCATATATTAATTAATCTCCACAATACCTAAATAAGATAGATAAACAATGTTCTATTACCCTGATTTTAGATGTAAATCACTGTCAAGAAGTTGTGACTTGCCAGAGGTCACATCTGAAGTCACATCAAGAGTTGGTGCATTCCTGTCCTTCTTACACAAGATTGTACTGCTTCTATCTGCTCCCTTACCTCTCCTTGATACTTCAGCCCCATCACCGTATCTGCCACTGAATCTTGAACATATATTCATACTGGAGTCCTCAGTGGCTGGAATACATTAAGAAGCCACATCTTTTCATTAGCCTTCATTTCATTATCAATTTAAGACTGCACATTTACTGTAGACTTCTTTGCTGGTTTTGTTGCTTTGTTTTGCTTTGTTTCTTTTATTAATGTGATCAACCAAGGCCAAAGGAGTGCTAACTGTCCCATGGATTTAAGGCATAATGAACATCACCCCCAGGATAATACCTATGGGAACTGCCACTGACACTTGCATGGCATCTTTCAGAATGACAGGGCACAAGCCTTTGGCTCCCTCTCACTTTCCCAATATATGGATTAGGCTAGCCGTTTTCTCCTGAAATCCCATTTAGTCTTTGATCACAGCTGAAAGGAGTCTGTATGTGGTGAAGGCTGTAATTCTTCTGCAGGACACTTAAACAGCTGAAGCTCGCCTCTTTTTTATTATTCCTTTTTTTCTTTCTTTTTCTTGCCTGTCAAGCTCCTCTGCTGCCATCAAAGGTGTTTGACTTGCACAGGCCCCAGAGAAAAATAAGGGCATTAGAACACACCATCCAAAATCCTCAAGTTCTGCAACGCAAGCATCAGTGATAATACATGAGACTTTTCACTGTGGAACCTAACCATTTTTATTCTTTGGCAAGCTCACAACTGTAAAATATGCACTTTTGATCACAAAATCCAGTATTGCAAATTTCCTTCTTCCTGTGCTCTTGTGAGAGCTTGTGTTCTTGCTTGTGGCACACGCAGAATATACTGGCATATTGCTAACTCATTTGAATTATTCTGATTAGGTCGTTCTCACCTTGCTGGAAAAGGATTTACTTTTAAGTTGCCACAGTCTGAGATTTCAAGCTCTTGACAGTCTTGTTTCTCTGCTAGTAGGCTGGTGATTTGTCATCCTACATTCCCCTTCCAGGGTCTCAGCACTATTTGTTCTTCAATGTCTAGTGAAGATTGAAGGGTGAGACTTCCCTCTCCCCACTGTGATTTGTTCTTCTAATTTTGAAGCCTCCTCCCATCTCCTATTTACTGCTGCTTCATCCTACTCCAGGCATTTTCCTTCTCATTGCTTACATTGGAAGCACTATTTTCTGTAGTTCCGCTTCAAGAGTGTCCTTCTAATGTCTGATGACAACTGCAGTTCCTCCACTGCATAGCATCCCATGCTCTGTGAGCAGAGCAGTTATCCAAAACAATTAAAATGCTGTTAAAGCCCAGAACTTTCACTTGCAGCCTCTGGGTAAAAAAGGAACAATCAGAAGGACAAGAAAGTGTTGGTCCTTCTTAAACGAAAGCAGTTTTGTGTCCAGAAAGGGCTAGAGAAACACAGAGCCAGGCTGAGACTCAGTTGAAGAAATATGCACGAGCAAGCCTGCGCTTTCCTCATCTACATGGAAACAAACCAACCTAAAACCACCTCAAAAAAGCTGAAGGACTGCAGAAGACATATATTTGTAAATAACTCAATAGAAATTATAAAGGCAGTTTGGGGAGAAAGGGAATCTCTTTCTCCTTGAAATTATTCCAAAGAATCTGTCATATTTGTCCTGCAGACTTCAGACTGACAAGATTTCCTCCTTTTCCAAAGATTTGAGCAAAATTCTGTGCAGAAAATTCTTTACTTTTCAGCCATTCTCTTTTAAACTTTGCTGCTTTGTTCTTTCTTTCTGACTACCATCATACTTTTTTAGGTAAATGTGAGGGGAGAAAAAGAAACTAATACTGGGGTGAGGAAAATGTTTGGGATTTTTCTCATAGAGAAAAGAGGGAAACTTTAAGTAGTCCTTTTTTTTTTTTTTGGGGGGGGGGGGGGGAATAGGAGGAGAAAAATAATCTTTTCCTGCTGCAAAGAAAACTTATCTACAGTTATTCAACCAGCAGAACACATAATACTGCTGATACTCCAAAAGCTGTTTCGTAGCCAAAAAGTCTGTGTGTTGCGAGAAGGCTCCCTGAACATCATCTGCAAAGTTTCCAAAAACACAACCCAAAACCAATTCATCACCCTTTCCCCTCCCTCTCAGCTGGATTTGAAAGACCAATAAGGCTGTAGAATAAATGCTGAAGAGGGGCTGGTGACATGCCTGGTGGCTTTGCTTTTGGCTCATCTCTTTCTACATACGTGTGTCAAAAATACAATCAGTGCCTCAGCACAGCAGGAGATTCAGAACCAGGATGACGAAGGCAGGTGTATTTTAAGAAAAGGGTACTCAACCCCAGGCTGCAGGGCACGGTGACTTTTGTTAACTACACAAATTCATCCTTTAGGCTACTGAGTTGGCTTAAGAGCATCTCTGTGGCCAGTGAGCACTCGCAGTTGCGCACGAATTAAGCAGCTTGATAGCTTCATGTCACCTTGAAATTCTTCTTGATTAGAGCCCGTAGTGCATGGAGTGCAAGTAGTGAATGAGAAGATATTTTTTTCCATTTGTATCCAAATCCTTATTGATGTGCCTCTCAAAATACAGCTCATGGTCTTTTAGTAAATATGGTGCAGGGCTTGTGAATGTAGATTCCATACATAATTTTTCTGCTGCTTTTTTTCCTGAATGTATTTCTGAGCCCTTTGCCCTTTGCCATCTGCATACACTACAGCTCTTGTAGGAAGATCTTCAGACCAAACTGCTGCTGTAACTGGACAGTCACAGACAAGCTCATAGTAGAAGTCCTTTTGTTTTTTTTCCCTCCTTTGTTTGTCAAAGGCAGGAGGACATGGGATGCCACAGAAAACAGGGATCTCTACTATAGGTTTTGCAGCTACAAGAATACAATACAATACAATACAATACAATACACCAGGTTGGAAGAGACCTTCAAGATCATCGCGTCCAACCCATCAAACAATCCAACCCACCCAACAACTAGACCATACAGCCAAGCACCCCATCAAGTCTTCTCCTGAACACCTCCAGTGAAGGTGACTCCACCACCTCCACGGGTAGCCGATTCCAATGGCCAATCACTCTCTCCGTGTAGAACTTCTTCCTAACATCCAGCCTAAACCTGCCCTGGCGCAGCCTGAGACTGTGTCCTCTTGTTCTGAATGAATGATTTGCCCAGTGCTACCAGAAGTGGAAGTTACATCTGTGAGACTGGCATTGCTAAATAAAACCTGGTCAGCTACCAAGATGAACAATAACCTTGTGGCAGAAAAGAGCTGCTGTCCCTAGCATTCATGTCTAGGATTTCTGCTTAAATTTACTACAATTCTTGCACCTGTAAACATATACATCTCGCTTCTAAATGAGATTTAGGACAACCAGGATAAAAAGAGACTAGATTAAATTTCTCACTGCTCTGAATTAGACCTTGCTGCTGAAGTCAAGGGCAAGCAAAGCTTGTATTTGCAAGAAACATCATAAAATGGAAGAGCAGTTGTGTGGTGCTCTCAGCAGTCATACAGCTACTTCAAAATCCTACGTGGATGAGGAGAATACAAGCAAGTACTTCACATTGGTGCTTATAAAAACAATAATGAATAAAACAAGAGCCTATGGATACACAGTCCCACTACGCAGTATTCCATAACCACACAGATACAGGTAAAAGAGTAGATGCCTGCTCTACCCAAGTTTAATTCCTGTTTGATGGAAGTTGTGTAATGTGAGACTCTGTGTAAGGGAACAAATGGCTTCAACAGCAGAGTTCTTCACCTCCTAGCAGAATGAAAACATGGATGGCCTCTCCAGATTCCTCCATATGAAAGATAACCTCTCCTATTTGCAAGAACCCAGAAAAGCCTTGTTGATGTGCCCCTTTCCTTTGGATTTTTATCCAAATTGTCTTGTGAGTATTTTGTGCTTCAATATCAAATAGTTCTTTAAAATTCTAAATAATATTTTTTCATACATAAGTAAGACTTAGAGAACCTTCATCCTGCAGGGAGATGTTAGTACTGGTAGTCTCCTTTTCAGATGATGATAATAGACACACAAAGCATTCACAGCTGACATTCTAAACCTTTGGGGATCAACCAAAAGAGATCTGCAAGTGTCACCAACATTAAAGGGAACTGTGAAAATCAGGATATGATGCTGAATTTCCTGTTATGGCCACCTCTGCGAGATCATTTATATCTCAAGGAGATTTTTGCTACAGCAGGATGTCTGAGGCTTAGTGAGACCGCTGACACGAGTTAGCCCAGTGTCTGAAACTGCTTGTGTTTAGCTTGTTTTCAACATGTTTTCAGATGCACTAATGGGCTTTTTGGGCGTCAAACACAGCATCTTGAAAACACCATTCCTCCTGTTGCAAGAGGAAAATCTCTATGTTTAATTATGAAAGAGGCTGGAATGGTTTTGCTGTAGAACATACAGAGAACAAGAAGCCTCAGAACACAGCTCTGAACTTCCTGTCATTTGCTTATATTCCTGCCACAGTTTCCTGTTTTCTCTTTCCTCTACACTTGCTGCAGTTCCTCCTTTCTTCCTTTCTAATAATTTAAGAGACAAGATGACAGAACAGATTAGAAAAATATCTGTAAATAATACTGTGCATAGAGGCATTTACCCACTGAGTCTTAAAACTCATTCCCTGATTTGTTTCTATTTTTATAAGCTTCATCTCACTTGACACTGACAATGATTCATATAAATATTAACTATTCCTTTTTAGTCCACTGCACATAAGTGTAGCTAAACTGTAGTGTTCCTTGGAGGTTTTACCTTGCGGGTCTTTACTAAGGATGGAAAGAGGGACAGGAGGATTCAATTGCTAAGGATTCTACAGTTTGGTCCTAGGGTCTTAAATATTAGCACAGATGTAGAATTTTTCAAATTTTCAATGAGAGTCATATTTTAAAGCAGATTTTTTTTTCCCTCCTACAGGATATAAAAATAGGATAAATTACCATGAATTGAAATCTAAATCTGAAGGTTGACTTCTTATTTATACCTCTTTGTCGTGTTGTGGTTATGTAGAACAACCCTATCACCATGACATTCTTCTGCTATATTTTGGGTTTTAATTAGATTTTTTTTTTTTTTTTTAAATGTTTTATTTATTGTCCAGGAGTTTTGTTCTTTGGTCCTCACAGCAAAGCTGTTTAAACAATGAAGGAAAACATTTTTTTTTTCAATGTTTGTCACTTCTAAATTCTAATACAATTGTGTTTCTGTTAGAGCAGAAGTAGATTTGGTAACAGATGGTAAAACTACAAAATTGCCTCTGCTTCATTAGAGCCCCTGGCAAGACTCCTATATTAGGTAAATTACAGCAGAAAGGGATATTTACCAATACACCCTTCACAGTTTCCAGTAAGACTTTGAACTAGTATTACGTGTATCATGAAGGCGGTGAATGCCGTAGCTAGAATGTTTACTGATCACTTCTGTGTTGGTTGTTAATACCAGCACTAAAGCATACGTGCTGTAAAAGGCCCTTATCTTGCAAAGGCTTGTTCTGGTGCTTTTCCCAGTTACATTTATCTTGGCAAGAGTTTAATTCAGATCACTTTCCTTTAATGGTGATAATGCACTTTTATTCAAAAGTAATAAAAAAGTAATCAATTTCCATTTAAATTAAAAGAATGATTAGGTTAAAGTATTGATGAAAAGGCAGCCTTCAAAGATTTTGTGAATGCTTGTGTTTACATGGCATGACTGAAAGGTGACAGATTGATAGCCCTGGGAGATGTAGGTCTGTTCTAAACAAATTACGTGATGTGTCCTCACACTGCCTTGGGAACTCACTTTTGAGAGTGCCAGAACTGCTCAGACTCCGGGGTAAAGATGTTCTTGCTACTTCTGCGTGTCCTCTACTTCTGTGTATCCTCTCCTCTTTGTGCACTTTGTACATCCCTTCTCCAGAGGGGCTGCTCTAAATCATTGCACATAGCTCATCCTGGAGTCAACTGCACATTGACAACGTGGTTATTTCCTAACAGGAGCTGGCTTTGAGCTGAGTGATTGGAAATAGAAGCAAGTGTTGTCACACGCTGAAGGTACACTGTCTCCAACAACCTCACTACATCTATCTGTTTCCAGCTATTAATCTTGCTGAGTTCAGTAGCCTGGAATTGCCACACAGGAACAGCTTCTTAGTTCCACATTATTGAGAAATGCTGCTCTGCCACATACCAAATATATTGGTTTGTGAATTAGTCATGCCGAGCAAATGGGATCAACTTCACTAACTGCCTGGATTATGCAGCTGTCTGAAGCTGGGAAGTCTCTTGAGCACAGATGGATGAAAATTCGAAATCCTGCAGTTGGAGGAAGATATAAAACCTGAAATTTCACATTCTAAGCAAAAAAAAACAAACAGTGACAGCTAGATTATTGCATCTGGGGAACTGTTTCACACTGCTAATACCTCTTGGTTTTATTTGAGTGTGTATTCAGCAAGTACTTTTGAAGAACTGTGTCTATTAGTGAAGAAAAATGATGGGGACTAAGAAGGGCTTGATATAAAGCAGTTGCCAACAATACTAAGGCAGTTGTGGGCACAGGCAGAAGCAACAGGGGAAGTTTAGGCTGGAGGTGAGGAGAAAGTTCTTCACCGAGAGAGTGATTCGTCATTGGAATGGGCTGCCCGGGGAGGTGGTTGAGTCTCCATCCCTGGAGGCGTTCAGGAGGGGACTGGATGTGGCACTTGGTGCCATGGTCTAGTTGTGAGGTTGTGGTTACAGGTTGGACTCGATGATCTTCAAGGTCTCTTCCAACCTTGGTAATTCTATTCTATTCTATTCTAACACAGTAAGCAAAGGGAAAAATTAATACACATTTAAGAAAACAGCATCTGCAAGGTTAGTGTTTTGTTATTAAGTTTGAACTCATACAATTACACTCTTTCATGAGTCTGAATTCAGAAGTGAAGATGTAGGAACTAACTGCTAGATTTCCATGAAGCAGGAGTGATGGAGAGATGGTGGGTGCCCAGCCCTGCTGTCTGCACTGGGTGTCACAGCTCACAGGCATACCGCACCTCTGGAGAATCATAGCTTCGAGTGATCTTCTGCTGCAGTCCGGGTTGATTTGAGTATAGTGTAAAATTCCTCCCAGAGATGCTTACTGTTATATTGCTGGGTTTATGGTAATAGCATTTAGAGGTGTCAACACAGATTGTGCCTCTATTGTGCTGGTTATTGCAATAAACATACAGCAGTAAAGGAGAGACAAATGCAAACCTGTGAAAAGTTGTTTTCCTCTTTTGAGAATGCCATGCTAAGACTAAATGTCTTGTATGATTCCACACACAGTAAAATTCATAGAAAATTAGAAAGGCTGAAGCATACACAAATGACACAGCTCAAAGAGCTAATGTAACGTATTTGTGTGCTCGTGCCACAGCAAACCATCATTGCTGAGCTCTATGAATGTGATTTGACTTTGTCCTGCTGGCATGCTGGAGGGACTAGCTGGAACTCCTGAAAGGGCTCTTCAGAACTAACATAGGCAAGTTAGCAGGTTGCACACATGACTTTAGTCAGATCTGCTAATAAATGCTTGCTTGATGAGCTACATTAATTCAGTTGCTTGGAATCATCAGTCCAAGTCTCCGGTTTGAGGGAGGGGTTAGATTGGTGGGGTTTGATTTGTTTGCCTTTTTCTTTTTCTTTTTTTTTTTTTTTTTTTTTTGCTTTCCAGTCAATTCACAGTGTGTAGGCCTGTGTATATTTCTAGGGAAGTGTGGAATGTTCTGAATGAATGTTAAAGATCACTTAGTAAGAACAAAGGCTTACCCTGCTGTCCTAGCCAAGATATCCTTTGAGGATAGTAAATGTGCAATTTTAGGAATTGCTGTAGCTGATGGTAGTAAAAAATGTGAAGATAAATCTGTGGTTTGGAGTTGAAGATGCTATAGAATTGCTATTGAACCTCAGATTTTTCATGTGCCTTTCATTCAAGTCACTGACACTTATAAGGTAAACTCAGCTTCTTTTCTTAGCAGAGCAGGTTCTCCAAAAGGTGTTTACTTTAGAACGGTGAATGCACTTTTGCACTATTGATTTCCTGCTGCTTAGACATAACTAACATTGCAAGTAATCTATACAGTTTTGAAATTTACATTAGGTCTTTTAAAAAAATCACTAGCACCTTTGGGACTTCTTGGTAAGATAAACATTGAACTCGTATCAGCTGAGCACTAAATTTCACTATTGCTTAAGCAAAATTCAGACCTAAGCTGATCTGCTACGGCCCCAAAAAAAAGAAACCCAAAGGCCACCTGCCAGCAATTGACTCAGTCTGGTACTGACTGAGCTATCTTAGCACAGTTAGGCTGTTCTTGGTTTCTCCTTAGAAGTGCTTTACTGAAAAAGCCTGAGTTAAAATGAGTTCTGCATTATGCGGGACACATTCCCAAGAAGTGCTAAGACGTACTGTCACTAGATTTCTTGCAGAACTCCACACTAGAAGCAATGGGGAGATCCATGCTAAAAAAGAAACGGGAATAGCGCAATGTGGCTGACATCACGTTGTCTTGTTTTTAGAGTAGAGATCAGAGGCTGCTGTGAAGGCAAACCCTTTGGCATTGAGTGTTGTGGCAACTGCACAGTTGTTCTCACCCTGAAAACTTTTGCCTGAAATAGGTCTGCATGGGTCTCTGGCTGGATTCCACTAAAATCGGTGGTAGTGGTGACAGTGGCCCTGCAAGGTGAGATAGGATTTTGCTGATGATCTCTTTTGCCCTTGCCCATGTTCTTTTCTGCCATAAGACATGACCTCCTTTCCACTGAAGGTTGTAGCTGCTCAGCATCATTAGGGGTTTCTCTCTATTAATTTTTTGGGAAATCTATTAAAAAATCAGAAGAATTCTGATTAGAAGTTTTAATTTCATTAATAACTGGATAAATCACAAAATTGTCCCCCACCTGTCAATTGATGTGGTATCATCATGACTGTAAGAATCCAAACTGAAAAATAGAAAAGGGTTATTGGAATGAATTTTCAATGTGAAATCTGCAGCTGAATTGATGATGCATGTCAAATAAGCAACCTGAAGTGACCATATCTTTCTGTAGTTGAATAGGGAAATGCAGATAATGTTTTAAATGTGCTTTTTTGGAGGACAAAGGTGAATAAGAACAAGGATTCTTCTGCATTTGAAACAAAGAGCTGTTATCTTGTTGGCGTGTTTCTGTGCACCTTTTTAATTTTTTGGTGAATGTTGAGATGATGGTCCAGGAAATTCAGGAATGGATGGATCTGATTTGCTGGTGCAGACCAAAATGCCTGGCTTAACTTGTATTTGTCTCAGGGAAATTATACAACTCGGTAGGAATAGGTTTTGCCTTTGTCATTTAAAACCAAATAGTCTATTTCGTTCATCCTTAGAAGGGGCATTCTTTACCAGTTTTTCATATAAAAAGTCAGTAGGATATTTTAAGCTGTTTCATGCAGTCACACCACTACAATGGTCTTGAGCAAACATTTTCTCCAAGTAGTCTAGCAGTGCTAAGATCTATTGCTGCTCCTGGAGGATCAACAGAGTTACATAAGCGTGTGCCAGCAGCGTGTGCCTGTGGTGGTAGCTCATGTGCAGCACACACATTGCTGCCTGTCCACACTCACCAAAACCCAAGATTTATTGCATTTACAGAGGGCCATTACAGTGCAATTTTAACTTGCTGTCATTAAAGGGTCTTACATCATAAGCAATCACTGCAAAAAGCCTTGGACTGAGATTTATTCATAATTTTTATAGCATGATTTATTAGAGCCCCCACTATATCTTATAAATCATATCCGAAAGAAATGAGAATCAATTAGGGCCTGGTCCTTTCACCTTTACCCATGCTGGGTGGTACCTTGTTCTCAGCCTGAAGGAAGCGGGGATATTCCTGGAGTAAGCTATCACTACAGGAGTAGGAGGGAAGACAGCAAAATCTGAGTCCTTGGTGAGCATAGGAGAGAGATGTAAAAATTTTTCGAGAAATGACAGCATTTGGTTTATATTCCAGGGGGAGGGGGCGGTTCTTCATAGAGTTCTCTGGTTTCATCTGATCCTAACACTCCTGTGTACCATTTGGAGTGAATCACATATTTATGTAATGCAATACTCAGCAGAGAAAGCCAAGTCAGCCTTCTAATGCTGTTCTCTCCTCAGATCAAATCCAGCATATAGTAACTGAGAAGCTAATTGTAATACAATTGCAAAGAGCTCAAAATGGCTGTTCTATTAGTCTTACCCCCATGAATACACTGAAATGTCATAAAATCAAGCCTATACAAAATGGAATCTCAGTTTTGCCATCTGTATTTGCATAAGAATGCATCAGACCCTTGATTATCAGTTAGGGCCCAGTTCCTCAATCTGAATACCTCTGCTTGCCCTTTTCATTCTGAAATACAGAGCTTGGATGCGATTTGGTTGACCATTAATTGAAGTCATGTGTTTTGGATGGGGATGTATTCTATAGTTATTGCAGTAAAAAGATGCCAGTGAGATCATTAAGAACTCTGCAAGTATTAGAGCTCTATGTTTTGATGCAATGTGCTGAAGATGCTCATAGCTTTAAATGATTATGAAAATATATACCTGAATATGTATGTTCCTGATGAACTGCCAAGAACTATTGCACTTCAGTGCTTTGAAATGGAAATATGCAATGCATCCATTTAAAAAAGCAGTACACTGCAATTAATTTGTTAGCCTGAACCACACTGCAGGAAAATTCATTTGTATCCTTGAAGTTGGTGGTAATTTTGGCATTGAATTTCAATAGCAGTAGGGCACTCTCTTACTGATATGCTCACATCTCTCCTTCCTTTAAAAGCAATGCAATATGAATAGACTTTACTAAAGTACTATCAGAAACACAGATTAGTCATGTGTTTTTACAAATAAAGAGATAAATACCATGAAACACTAGACTGCACAGGAGAAGCAAAAACATGATGGAAATGATAGTTTCCCTAGGTATAGTCTAATATATCACATTTTTGTGAGCAGTTCTAAAATAGAAATATTATAATTGATCCAGAGATGTTTTAATCCTTTGTCTCATGATATACCAACAAACAATACCAGTATTTTGTTGCCTTTTTCTCCTAACCAAAACCAAAATAGAAAATGTCAGGAGAAGGGCAAAGAAAATAACTGAAGGCACACGGGGATGGATTAAAGGGAGAAGGGACTAAATATCATACTGAAACCAGTCACTAAAGTCACATCGATTTTGGTGACACCACGGTTACATTTTCAGAAGTATTTTGGGATGGTTTAATTTTGAAGTCCTTCCTCATATGGAAATCCCACTCAGCATCGTAGGAGGTGGCAGTGATAGGAAGGCATATATATATATATATATATATGTGTGTGTGTGTGTGTGTGTGTGTATGCATATGATGGTATGAACCATACAATCACAGCCTTGGCTAAATCAAGTAAATTTTGTAACCTAGAAACATAAAAATTAAGTAAGATTAAAATAAAAATTAAAATGACAACAGATGCTGTTCTTTTTTAAGGGTTTGGAATAATAGAAATAAAATTGGAAATAGGCAAATGGATTAAAAAAAACACCCTTCCTTAAATTAAAACTGCCAAGTCTGTACTAGCCAGCCAGGGATTTGTCAGGTGGATAAAATCGTCCCTGTCATCTCCCCATGAAGTTGTGACTTCAAAGAGATTGTAAGATGTTCTGGGCAGACATCATATCTTCCTGTGTGTTTCTGAACAACTCAAAGCAATGACGCCATAATTCTGCAGAGCTGCTTCATTACTTCTGAAGTCAGAGGGACAATTCCCAGGAGTTATTTCTGAGTTATTTCTGAGTGTGCTCCCACCTTGGCTAATGCAATAGGGACTGAACATGGGATGGGATGTGAGAGATGAACACCTTCTATCTGGCATTGCAAAGGCTTCTTGGGACAGGATGCAGAGAAGACTACACCATGCTTACTAATGGGTTATACAAGGATTTGCAGTAGCATGTGCCTCAGTGAGAGAAAATAGGAATAAAATGGGATTTTAGGAACTATATTAATAATGAATGACAGAATGGTAGTTAATACATGTCTGTCTGTAATTCCATTATACTACAAGTGCAGGGGAAACTTCATTTAATGTGGAAGGATTCTAATTTTTCCAGAGCTGTAATGCAGCGTGCAGATAAAATTAGGCTGTGTCGTTAATTGTCAAAGTATGTGGTGAGAATTACTGCAGGCAGCTTCAGTGCAGGATTAGCTATGCCTCTGCAGGGGAGACCTTGCAGAAAGGCCCAAGATGGGAGAGCGGCTCCATCAGGCCCCCTTTGCTGATATCTCTCCCTGGGGAGAGGGTGGTGGTGGTTAGGGGCAGGCATGTGTGGCATATCTCCTCCTTTCTCTCCCTCACCACTCACCATGTGTCACTCCAGTGTGTCCTGCATCAGATGGCTGCAGAATGAGCTCCCCTAGTGAAGGGGGATGAATATCTATTCCAAATCCCTGATGCTTCCCCAAATTCCTGATTTTAGCTGTACTGGGCCAGGGTAAATGATGAGCAGAATTCACCCCAGCCTCTAAGCCTCAAGACAGTATGGTTATTCAGGAACTAAGATCCCATAAGAATGTAGCTTATATAGAAAAAATCAGTTTAAATGAATACAGCAAGGTTGAAATGCTCTGGAATGTACCAAAGAACACTGGAAGAAACTCCTGGGGAATACCTTTTCCTCATCTCCACTCTCCTTTTTCCTATCTCCTTTTCAGTGTCAGAAACTCGTCCTTCAAAAATCACCCACTGAGGAAAGCAGATCCTTCTGCAGGACATGAAGGGAGAACATGAGGGACAGGTGAGTCAGACTTCTGCCATAAGCCTTTCCTCTTCCAGAGCAGAGCTGTATAGCATATGCCAGGATGGCAAGTCAAGCTGTTGAGGACTTTCCATAGGACCCCAACCAGCTTTTATTTTAAAACAGTAAAACTGTTTATTTGGAAGGACTACAAAAGCCTTCCTGAGAGTTCATTAATGAATCTTAACTGTCCAATTTGAATGTGAATACTAGCGCAGAATCTCAGCTGAAAGCTCCTGGTTCCCAAGCACTGACTGACCTACCAGCTGTGAATTGACACAAACACAACCTTATCCTGCTGGGAAGGACGGGAAAGAAGGGGGCAAAGATCTTGGATATTTGCAGGCCAAACTCCCCAGGAAGTCAGTGGGAGCTTTGCTAGTTTAAGAACAGCATGATCAGACATAAATATAAAGGAGAGAGGCTGCTAAGAAAATATTTTTCAGACCTTTGTATACTGAGGGGCCCATAGTATGAATGCATTCATAAGGCAGGACACCTATTACAGCAGAACTGCCTTAGTCTATCTGTGTGGCTTTCTGTGTGACTCTGAGCGTGTTTCTACCTTTGCCTCTGCTTACGAAAAATAATTTACAAAGTTGCCTGACCCTACAAAAAAGACTGATCTAATAAGCTTCAAAGAAATGTTCTACCAGTTGAGGTTCACAGTATCCATTGACATGCAATCATCTTTAGCTGCCTGATCAGATGCTTTTGGAAATCCACTGGGGTGCCCGTCTGTCTGCATATGCACCCAGGATCTCTGCAAATATGACCTTCTCCATCACTTACTCTGTTAAGACCTCCAGGTACCAGACTTCACCTCTGTTACCCAAATCCATTATTTGAACTGAACCAAGCTACCCTTTCTTACTACAAATTTAGAAGGCAGTTAAATTTTTAAAGGTATTTCACTATTTTAGAAAGAACTACCTTATTTAAGAGATTACTGTTTAGAAAACTAGAATTTAATTAACTCAGCCACCAGTCTTTCAGCAAGAAACTGTTGCCTCTGCTGCACCTAAAGACAAAGTTACTGGGAGCTTAGGCTTTATCAAAGTAAGTTTAGAAGCAGACAAAACTTGCAGAGTTAGCTGATTTGCCTGACATTCATGAGTGCTCTTTCAGTCTCCCCAGACATCTACAATGAGAACCGATGAAATTTAGTATGCATTAGGTGCTGGTGAATCAGTCAAATATATTTGTAACCAGTGTCCATCAAAATTCTCCACGAATGGCTAGATTTGAGTAAATGCTGAGCTCTCTATAAACAGTTCATAAACATTCACTGAATAAGTGTACAGATAGAGCCCTGAGAAATCATGCTTTAATCAGATATGCAGGCTTTCATTTAAGCTTAGTATTCATATACTGTTTTCCTTTCCCTTTTCCAAGTGCACAAGTCTAATGGTTACGTAAAATGATCCTTATATTAAGAAGTTATTTTGGTGCCATATGTAAACACCAAACGTGTATTTAATAACCACCACTGGTACAAGTCTCAGATCCAATGGGAATGACAATTTTTTGTGAGGTATTTTTTGACAGAATGGCAATGTGAATTTACTTTTTTGCACAACTGAAATGCAGTTGGTATCTGAAAGCAGTGTACACAATTGAAAGTGAGGTAACAGTAAATTTGTTGCCTGTACTTCACTAACAATTGCTTTAATACACCATCACTTGTTAATGATGCTCTCCATTATTTCACTGTAAATTAGCTATTGTGAATTTAAGGTCTTTTTGCAATGTCTGTGTTAGGTTACAAGAGCATAAATCAAACTCCCATCTCTTTTTATATTCATAACCATAACATATGGCTTTTATTATAAAATGTTAAGTGTCTTATAATGTCTTCTTAATGGACAGCATGTGCATGTGTTGATGATGAAAGCCATATTCCTTCATGCAAAATATTAATGCATACGGCCTACATCTCCATAGATACAAGTTAAAGAATTGTTTTTAACTGATGAAATATTCAGCATGCACTTCAACTTTGCCCAGAATGCGTATTTCCCTAGTTGTAACAGTCCTTTAAGGAAATAACAAGTTAGAGGTAAATCAGAGGCTGGTACAGCTATCAGGTATACACATGTAATTTTGAATAAATGATAGCCACTGCAAAAAAATAACCAACAAACCCAAACCATTTTGTAAAGTGTGCATTTCTAAATGAAATACTGGTAGAGAACTACAAAATGGAACTTATATCCTCCTAGAATTACAGCTTGTACATCACAAAGACTCTTAATATAACCGATAGATTTTGCTCTTTGACCTAACATATCATAATGCTTCCAAGCAAAAGAGTGGTTTAGTCTCTGTTTTATCCCTTTCATTAGGACATCATTATCCATTTAGCCTTTGGACCATTCCACAAAGTCTTGGACTAGCACACTGCTTTGACTTAAAATGTGTTTTACCAACAGATTCCTGGGCACAAGAAAGATCTGCTATTCCACTCAGTGCCTGCTAACGTTGGGCTTGATTAAAGGGAGCTAGCTAAGCCTTTTGAAGGATACCCTCCAGCCTTCCCTCTACGCTTCCATGTTCCCTTGGCAGAAATCAGGGATTTGAAAGCTGCAGTTCAACAGCATCCTCCTTTCATCTTGTGCTAAATATTTTATTATTCCTTTATCCTTCATGCTGTTTAAAGGAATTAATTTAAAATATTAACTTCTTTGTTCAGGAAGGAAATCTCCAAAGGGTATGCAAACAAGAATCTTTAGAAAAGCACCAAGATAGAACGCCAGGCTCTGCTCCAGCTTTCCCCATTCATTCAGTCTGCAGACCTGGCGGCTCCCTGCTGGGGATCTCTGCTCAGACGGAAAGTCTCCAGCAGCTGCTGTTCCACCACCCATTCATACACAACCAGTTCCCTAGTCCCTGCTCCCTTCATTTCCACTTCTTTCCTCCATCCCTCCAATTTGCGCCCTAATCTGATCTCACTTCTTTGATCCTCCTCGGGAACACTGATCATCCTCCCACACCAAAGCACCACTCATCCCTACCGCGGGCTGGCAGCAATTACGCTGTAACAAAGGTACACTGGAGAGAGGAGTAAACCCCATCCAAACCAGTTTCTTTGTGAAGGCATTATCCTCCACCTGTTTTCCTGCTTATCAGTATGGGGGAATCTTGGGGGTTAATCCGGATGCTGCTCATAAAGTAAATGTTTACTTTGACTTCAGGAGAAAAATCAGGCCCTAATTAATCTAATTATCCTCCTATGTAATAGCATGAACTGTACCTACTTAGAGGACTTGGGTGACAGTTAAAGACCATCTTTAGCCACAGCAACACTGTAAACTGCACCAGTGTGCATTCCCTTTCCAAAACAACTGCAGGCACTGGGAGGGGAGGAGTTGTCCTTCAGTCACCAGGCAAGAAACCTGTCACACAGAGTGTCCCTTCTACATGAATGAACCCTCTCCTCTGATTAATATTGTGCATTTCCCACAAGGGAAAAGACAGAGTGGAGAGGTAAGTGAGGAACTGAATTACCCATTCTCAGAGAAGCATGATCATAAATAAGTACTTAACATGGTATGTAGGAGAAAAGAGAAAGGAAGAGTCTCCCTTTTCAGTCCAGACTGAGAAACTATCCAAATCCCCTGGTCTCTCAGGGACTGCTTGTTCCCATGATCCTTTCAACATCTCGTAAAGAAGGGAGAGCTGTTAGCTCATAGGAGGGCTGGACAAGGTGTCCCTCTTTACTGAGAAATGACTGACTGTAAAAAATCTGCGCATTGGAGGGACATTACCTGGAGATCTCCCTGCCTTGTGAATGGGACTCTGCTCAGAGGTGTGCTCCCTTAGGAGCCTGCTAGAAAATAAGGGTCTCTGGCAGCCCACATATGGGTACATATGCTGGTGCCTTGGTGTCCACTGGTGCCCCAATGAGTGGGCCTGCAGAAGAGCGATACATCCCTGTAACCTGTGCATGATTTTTTTTGTATGGCTACACATGGATGACTGCTCTGCTCTGACAGTGAAGATAACACTGATGATGTTGGGAGGAAGTGGGACTGAAGGGAGGTTCGACTGTTTTGATGAGGGTGCTGGTTGGATAGCTTACCCTTGCATATCTGGAGGAGTAGGGATCCTCAAAGAGCGCCCAGATGCGGGGCTGCCACCGTTTCCAGAAGCCCCCAGACCTGCCATCTGGGGAATCACTAAGTGCTAGGCGTTTTGTCATCTCCAGCTCCTCTTCACCATCACCAGAGTCTCCGGTGCCATCTATGTCTCCGTCCTCGGCACTGCTATCCAGGGGCGCCCCACCAAAGCTGTCTAGAGCCTCTTCGGCGTCACGGTGCTGCCGATAGGTCATCCAACAGCAGGGCTCCACATCGGTCTCATCGATGCCCCAGAAGGCCAGCTCCTCCTCATACAGGGGCCCGCACACGTCCGCGGGGCAGTGCAGCTTGCCAGTGCGGTAGTAATTCAGGATATGGGCGAAGACGCCCGGGTGCCGGTCAAAGAAAAACTCATCCGTGCGGGGGTCATAGTCGAAGTGGCTGTGGGCATCGGGCTCGGCGATCCAGGCCAGCCGAGTGCCGGGCAGGGTGCGCAGGGTGCTGCGGTAAGTCTGGTGCCTAGTCCCTCCCACGTTGATCACAATGCGGTCGCTCTCGTCGCCCTGGCCCATCTCGTCTCTTATTAGGCATGTCGCAGACTCATCCAAGCAAGCACGGCAGGCGGCAAGCCCGTGAGGGGACGGCTGCTCGGCGGCAGTCGGTGCCTAAACCGAGCCCCGATCCAGGCCCGCGGGGGCGAAGGGGCCCCGGCCAACTCGGCTCCTCGGGGGCCGCTCCGAGGGAAAGCCGGTGCCGCTGGCTCCCGGCGCTGCACCGGCGTCGTCTGAAGTCAGGCACTGGGGGCCGTGGTAGCTGCAGCCGCGGCGGAGGGGCAGGGGGGCCATGCTCCGGGAGCGCGGGCGCTGCGGTGCCGGGGCGCGGGGATGTGCCGGAGGGGGAGGGCCCTTCCCTGGGTGGACGTGGCCAAAAGCACAAAATAAAAAAAGGAACAGGGAAAAAAAAAAAAAGGGGGGAGAGGGAAAAAAGGGAGAAAAATCGCGGCACCAGCGCTGGCCACAGGTGCTGCGGGAGGCGGGCAGGCGGTGGCGGCTGCAGCCCCCGCAGGGCTCAGCGGGGCTGTGCCCGCGCCCCTCCGGGCGGGGCCGAGCGAGACGAACGGGGCGGGGGCGCCCGCAGGTGCTGAACGGACAGCGCCGAGCGCCGCCTCCGCCCTGCGCCCGGCCGGAGCGCTGCCGCTGCTCCTCTCGCTGCCGCCGCCGCTACCGGGCGGCTCGGTGCAGCCCGGTGCAGCCCGCCCGTTCGCCGGACAGCGCCGCGCAGGCGCGCTGCCCCCGCCCCGCCGCCGCTCGCCGGGTCCTAGCGCCGGGCGCGCCCCGAGGGCGCCGTCCGTGGTTGCCGCCGCCGCCGCCGCCGCCGCCGCCCCGACACCCGCAGTCCGCCACGTCGTATACGTCCTCACCGATGGCGGGACTGAGCTCCCCGCTCCGCTGCCCCTGGCTGGAGGAGGAGCACCCTCCGGCCTCGCTCCCTTCCCGAGTAACCAGCCTTTCCCTGTCTTGGTGGCGCGAGAGTCGCCCTGGAGGTCCCCTTCGGGACGCGCTGGGTTTTGCGATGCAGCCCCCAGCAGGCTATGAGCGACTCTCTCTGGTGCTGTGGAAGCTAGCCACGGCTGTTCCCGTCCTTCGTGGACTGAGCTTACTTAAGGGCAAAATTCAAGACTTACTCAGACATAAACTTCTCCCAGCAGTAGATGCCCCGGGTTTGAATCTTCTACTGCATCACACCTTGATATGTGCCCACACACCTGCTCCGGTTCTCCATCTTGTCTTATATTCTTCCTGCTGTTCTTTCTTCCATAACACCTGGGTTGCTATATGCACTCCTGTGGATTATTCTGGTTTATTGTCATTGATTCTCAGGGGAGATTTCACATCTACAAAAAGACCAGTTCCTGCCCCACAAGGAATGTGAAGAACATCAGGGAGATGGTTGTGTGAAAGGGAAGTTAACAGGTATGTGGACATGTTCTGTGTTTTGTCTTGTTTGCTGCCAGCATCTCAGGAGGAGTGTGCTTGTGAGAACCTGGAAGGCTGAGACATTGTGGATGAATCATGGGAGGTCATGTCATGGTGAGTAGATAAGGTGGAAAAACATAGGATTGAAGAGTATACGGTTGAGGAATATTGCTGGAGCACAGAAGTGGTACAGACAACATGGTGCTCAACAGAAGACAGTAGACTGGAGGAATGCAGTTGAGTGTTAAAGGAGGTCAGGGATTCAGATATGCTGGAACAGCAGATGAAAAACAAGTGGAGGACTGCTAAGGAGCAAGTGGTGTCATTTGGTTTGTGAGAGGAGATGCTTGATCTTCCACAGCTTCTTTGGGTCTCAAAGGAGCATTGCACGTTTGGGATTCAGGGAAGGGAACTTTGCTGTAGTTGTGGTAGGATATACCAGAGAGGCCTGGACAGCATATGTGTCTGTGAAAAAAGATTGGTCTTGAAGCTGGTGAGGTAGAAGGAAGACCCGGAAGCTGGGTGCTGTTTGTGTGTGACTCGTGGGAAAAGGGAAGGCAGACAGCGGAAATGGGGAGTGTGTTACTGCTGTCAGCAGTGAAAGAGAAAAGGGAAAGTGAGGCTAAGCCATGGTAACCTGCATCTCAGCTAGCGTAAACTCATGAGACCATCACCAGCAAGAAGTGCCAGGCAACCACTGGAGCATTGGGACTGAATGGGTGGAAAGGTTGACGACAGAGGGAGAACCACAACTGAAGAAATACTGTCTGAAATCCTTGAGACCTGCCAGACAGAGGGCACAGTGATATAAAATGCTGGCTTAATTCTAAAAAATCATTTCCCATCATTGGAAAGGTTGGGAATGTGATAGACAAACCAACAAAAAAAATTCTAAACAGCTTATCTGTGAGCAAAAAAATTCCATGGAAGTTTGGTTAACCCCATACTGTACTGTGACACTTCTACCCCCGCTAGTTCCACTGAAAAATAACAACATTGTGATGAATTTTTATTCTGGTTTATATTGGACATGTTTGAAGATTCTTTATGGCTGCAGAACAACTGCTTGCACAGATTTGGTATCTCAGACCAGAAGCCTCCATCTTCAGGTGCTAGGATGCTGAAGGATCTCCCCTCACTCTGCAAAGACTGCCCAGGCTATAAGGAGATTCTGTAATCCCTGTGTGCATGTGATGAATGTATGAATGAATTTGCCACAGTCAGACATATCCACATTGAGTCTTTTCAATGTCAGAATCATTGTATGTTTGCTCTGTGCCTTGACACTTGCCTTGGAGACAACAGAGGCTTTTGTGGAAGCTTGATCACACATTTGGTCACTCATATAATACCATAGGCTTCAGAGGAGTTCGGAATGAATGGAATGAGAAATGAATTAATTAATTGAATGAATGAGTGGAAATTGAGGTCCCTTGTCAATGAACTGAGAACAGGTCCTTCTGAACTTCCCAGATGGGTGTATTCTCTGCAGTGGAAAGAAAAGTTAGATGGGGAGGACTTAATGTAAAAGCAGATGTTTAAGTCTAGGAATTATCTAGAACTAAACCAAATTTAATACTATGGGGAGGCTTCTGTAGAGGGAATGGAGTTGGTAGATTGTTCAGATAGTTCACAGTCTGTTTGAAAAAGGATTCTGGTGCAGCAGCAGCAGGAGGCAATGCTTTACGAAGTTCTTAAAATGCATTAAAAGATATTAACCTTGAAGTTGTGTTTTGTTTCCTGAGCTGATTCTCACATTTGATGACAGATGCTGATGATCATCTGCCTTGAGCTGGAGCTGACCAAGCTGGGCTCAAGTGGGGAAAATAAGCTGTAGAGTTTAGAAAGATCTTTCTAAAGGCCTCCCTAGTGGGAGCCTACTGAGATGCCAGAGATCCTCAGCTGATACTCAGGAGAGTATATATGTGCTTTGAGCAGTCCTGTTAAAGTCATTGAGTCTTCTACTCTTCTTAATCAGCATTTTTAATGGTGACAGTGGAAGAATATCTTTAGGTGCATAGATCTGTTTTAGTTTTTAAACTACTGTGTGGCAGCAAAAGAGAGTGAGTCCTCTTACTAAGTTTATCACTTGTGTTGTGTCGCCCCACTGTCTCCTCTGTTCTGATGACACTGGCAAAGTAAGTCCTTCTTTCACCTTTCTATCTGGTGTCCTGGCATCACCTTTTGTTGCCCTACGCTTCAGCATCTCCAGGGTAATAATAGACTGTGAAAGGTAGGTTGTCTTTCAAACAGAATTCTAAATTCTATCTACAAAAAAAAAAAAACCCCAAACCAACACCCACCCCCCCCAAAAAAAAACCCCACACCCCAAACAAAACAAAATAAAAAAAAAACAACCAGCTTGTGGGTTCATGTGCTATTCACTAGTTAATCCTCCTGCTCTCCACTTACTGCCTTAGCAGAGAACTCCAGTGATTTCTAATCTAATTCCAAAGGAGCTTTCTTTTCAATGTGGGACATGACTGAGCATATATTCCCTAATATTCCTAAACTTGCTCACTCATAACTTTGGAATTAAATCGTAGCTTCTTTTTTTTTTTTTAATCTTCCCACTTAGGGAAGATGCCAGATTGACAGATCAAAATCACTGTGTTGTATAGGCAGAGAAAGCACATAGGGAAGCTTTGCTGTATGTTTTGGTGCTTTACTGGTATAACAAGAGTATGTCATTCTGCACATCTCTTCGGCTGTTTCATTCACTGAGGTTCCTGGTGAGGATACCGGCAATGGCAGCAGCCAACAAAGCACTCATGAAATGTAAGCTTAAATCTGAGTTCATCAGCCTGTTTATATTCAAAGAAGAGGGCTAGTCTGAAAAACTTGTTGACCAATTCTATCAAATGCAACCATATAAAGAGTGAAAAGAGATGTTCAGAGAAACTGTGACTTTGTGTGTGGCTATGAATACAACTGGGGAGCACATTCAGCATCTTTATAAAGATAAAGGAAGTTGAGAGGGAGAGATTTGCTTCTAAAAGTTATATTCTCAAACCAAAGGACAGCCAGGGCTTGAATGCTATCATTCATTGTGCTCTCTGGTATTAAATTCATGACAACTCCACAGTATTAGTTTTAGATTACATCATGCTGTGAATTCCTCTATCTGTTAATATTGATCTTTGTAAATCGCTTGGTTTGAGGTCTTCAAATGGAAAACTATGATGCACTTCAGCAGTACGCACTTTGTCCTTGAAAATCATCTAAAAACAAAGCAAGCTGCAGCTACATGGATGATATTACTTTTCTGAAAGGTTAGATTTACCCCTTTGAACTGTCAATAGTTGGACAAAAGCCTTCCATAGAAAGAATGAGAACAGAGATAAAAATTGTTGGTACTTGATGTTGACTGAGGGAGTCACAGAGGTGCATCTGAAGAGCTGTGTACCCAAAGCCTGATTCAAAGAAGTCATGGTGCTTTTAACGATTAGCCAGAGTACAGGAGTTATAACTAAATGCTAGTTCCTATACTTCTATTGACTTGATTTTATTTTTTCTCTTAATTACCTAAGTTTGGTTTGAATATGTACTTCATTTTCACCCATGTTCTTCTATTGGTGCATGGCTTTGCTGTGAGCTGAGAAATGCTTTGCTCTGCCTGCTGGGTTGTATTTCGCTGTCCAGCCATTTGTACTGGGCTAACATTTAATTGTGAGTGAAGCTGGTCTGGAAAAAAATGGAAGTAATATTGTGATATGTTAGAGATTATAATTGTTCTTTATTCACTCCATTAACTAAGAGAAACTCCTACCAGTATCCATTTGATTTTACTGAAAAATTACGGGAGATGGAACCAAGTAAATAAGATTACTGGGATGGTGCCTATGAACAAGGCGAGGTGGTGGAGGAAGTGTTCTGCTGGTTGCTGACAGGGAGGTTTCCAAGCTCACTTTCCTGTAGGGAAAGAGAAGATTGCTCCTTCCTGGCAAGAGGAACAGCAAGCGCTGCAAACAACTGTTGAGTTGTCTGTCCTACACCCAGTACCTGCCAGAACCCAGTATGTAGCTGAACTGGGTCAGGCACTGTGCTTCTCTTGGAGCACATATATTGACCTGAAATGGTGTGAATTTCTATACATATTTTAGTCAGGGCTGTAGTAGAAGTGTCAGGATTTGTCTTTGATGAGGTTTTCCCCAAAGCAGAAATCATGGCTTCTCAAGAAAACATGGGGCTAAATCACTGAAAGGTCTGCTTTAGGTACACGCATTTGTTACCATGTGTGGTTACAGGCAGTGTATACACATGTGTCTTGTCTTCTTTGTACTGATGTAATCCATCAAAACAAGCTGCTGGTGACAAGAAAAACCAGCTTTTACACATTGGAAGATTCATGTCAATACATAACAAAAACATGCTTATAGGAGCTGCTAAGTATGTGTTACTGTAAGCTGAGTGCTACTGTGAGCTGAGTGCTGTCGTCCTGAGGGCTCTAAATCTACGTTTCTAAAAGAGTAAATGAGCATACACAGAGCCAAATTATTGCATTCTTACCACTACTATACTAGAGGTCCAGAAACAATTAGTGATTTGCCTTTATTTTATTTGATGATTTGTTCTGGGGAGTCTTAAAA
Organism: Picus viridis; assembly: GCA_033816785.1. Classification (NCBI taxonomy): domain Eukaryota; kingdom Metazoa; phylum Chordata; class Aves; order Piciformes; family Picidae; genus Picus; species Picus viridis. The sequence continues at coordinate 6,981,172 of CM066584.1, forward strand.
ATTCCTTGACTTTCCAAGACTGACCCGGTCATCTTTTTCTGAAAGCAACACTCCACAAATGCTGCCACTACAGTTTTTACGTCTCAGCTGATTTGCAGGTGCACAAACGTAGCAACAGACACAAACACATAGATGCAGACATGTGTATTTCACATACACTGTATACAGAATACAGAACAGGAGGTGCTAGTCTTTTCTTGAACAAGGCATGCACTTCTCAGTGCCTCAAGTATATCTTCTTCATTTAACCACAGGAGAAAAAATAATTAGATGGCTGACTGAGGAATCTAGGACCCACTCTCTTTTATTCTGTATATGCTTGCCTGTCAGTTGGCTTGTTCTCTAATACAAAAAAAAATAAATAATTAGAACATTTCTTTCTTCTCTTTTTTTCTTCAGACTGAAATCAGAACTTTGTATTTGTTGAATGATTCACTTTCCACAACTGTTATTGCTTCTCCAGCCTACTCTGAGTTTGCAGTAGTGACTGAAATGTTCTCAGACAAGCAGATGGGAAAATGGCCTGTAAATCTTTATTGTTATAGATGATTTGTAAAACTTAGGATGTTGAAAGTAAGAGTAGTTCAAATAAATCTCAACAATGCTGACTCAAAGGTTTAAAGCATTGCTTAAATCCCTTGATTAACCCAGCTTCTCAATATTTGACATGAATCAATAACTCTGAGATGTCTTTGGTATTCTCTGGCTTTGTAAATATTTACACAGCCAGCCCCATCAAATATGATATTTAATCCTGTTGAAGTAATTCTTTGTATGATGAATATGAAGAGACACAAAGTATAATAGTTCCCGTGATGCTAGTTAAATAATTGACACTAAGGATGAAATCTGCTGCATTTCTTTTGTAAACAGCCAGGATTTATACAATATAAGCGTGAGTGAATGGAAAGCAAAATCCACCTTCTGTCACAAATCCTGGGCCAGCTGCTGGAAATGCAGATTTCCTGATCCTGGTTTGTGTCTGGGCCTGTGGCTCAGCATCAACAGCAACCTTTTGTTCCACTTAAATGAGGTGTTGAGAGCTAGAGCAAGGCAACAGCAGAACGATGCCACTTCTCAGAGCTCGTTCTCAGCCTTCAGTTTCTGGGACATACTATCACGAATGCTCTGTGTACTCTAGGAACAGGAAGATGCTCTGCACAAGGTTTCCAGGCTTGCAAAGCCTTCTGTAGGAATCTCAATGCAAAACGGTTGTACCAGCCCCCCCGACTGTGGCTGGGATTCCTGCTAGCATGCAAGATTTGCAGTAGGTTTGTATTTATATGGTTTAGCTTAAGAAGCACAATGACACGCTTGTTCCTAAGACACCGCTCTTTTAGTCATTGTTTACTGATTCAGTCTGATTCATCTGTGGGTTCTGCCAGGTTTTGCAATTGTACTGCTTGCCTCTAGGTATTCCAGAAGTAGAAAGGATTGGGGAATAATAAGGAAGCAGCAAAAGATTGTGGTGGCACAAGATATTCAGAGTTGACCAACAAGAAATCAGAAGTGAATCTTCCTTCAGACATGTCCCATTCTCATGCCTAATTTGACCTTTCTGTGCTTCAGGGATGGATTCCTATCATATAAGAGAGCCTACAATGGCATATTTATTGGCTTTCTTATGAAGGGATGAGAGAGAAGGAGTATCCAGTTCTCAAATCATAATAAAGGCATTATTTCTATGGGTTTTTTCAGGTTGTAATAAAAAATAAAATAAGTTTGTACAAGTTCTCTTAAAAATTTTCTCTAGCTCATAGGCATCCTGCCTATTAAGTGGAGAAAAAATTACATTCTGTGTTAAATGTTTACAAGTATTTTACCTTCTTACTTGCTTATTTGCCCTTAAGGACTCTTCAGTATATGAAAAGGTCTTCATGCAGAAGTACCAGAGTGTGTTGTGCTTCTGTAGCCCATGATCACTGCACAATTCAAGCAAAGAGATGTATGCTTGAGGGGACAGTGCACCACAGAAAAGGTGATGTGGGAAGTCAAATGAATTTACTGTCGGTTTTCCTGACTCTTGTGTTTATACAGCCTGTAGGAAGTGTTTTTGCCTATATATCTACAAATCTAGGTAATTCTGGTAGGAAAATTCCACAGTGTGTTTAGATTTCTGATGGATTCTTCTTCAGTTTTGTTTCCATGTTGTGTTACATTTCTTGTCTTATTGTTTATCCCAAGCTAATTAGGATCTGCAGAATGTCACTTACATTTAGGGATATTCTTTGAGGTACTTTGGAAAAAAAATCTTTATGCAGAAAGGTTTACATTTTCAGTCATACCTGTTTGAAAGCCCAAGAGGTTTGAAGAGGATTTGGTCTATCTGGAAATCAGGCCAGAGATGAGATCAAAATATGAATAAAAGCTTTCATAGCCGAAGATACAAAACTAATTACCTTGGTTAAGAAAAAAATACAATCTTTTAATTAACTCTGGCCAATAAAGGATAGTCTTTAGATAGCAAGTTAACAAGCAAATAAATAGCCATGGGACAAATTAATAGAGGAGCTTTATGTGAGTAGATTTACTCAACCAACCAAAGTTCCCAAAGGTTCAGCTGCAAGTCTGGAAACATGACCACTGGTGTCTAAAATAGGGGTCATAGAAATAGATTATTTGGGTTGGTTTTGTTTGTTCTGTCTTTCTGCATTGTGTGGTTTACCACAAAACCAACCAAACAAAAGGCCATAGGTATTGGTAGTGGTCATGGAGTGCTTGAAGGGCGCATGCCTTCACTCACCACAAAGCAAAGGCGTGTCAAAGATACATCGTTTCAGCTACAAAACATGCGTGCAGGAATCACTATATGCCGAGCAGCTGTGAGGATTGAGTGATCTGATCAGTCTTTTCTGTGTCCTTTTGTAATAATAATTCTTCATGCTTAAAATATATAATAACATTTGGTCATCCACATTTGAGGAATGATGTTTTTCCTTGCCTTTGATGCACAGCAGATCTCATAAGTCTTAGTGCAAAAAAGGCCAAAGAGCAGACAGGGTGAAATGACAGATTCAGGTAAAACATGAGCAGGCAGCTCACAACAAGCAAGTTCAGTGAATGGCAATCTTCCTGCTCTTCCCTAGGGACCGAGCAGAACCGTTCAAGAAGGAACAGATGGAAACAGCTGCCAAGAGATGAATATTGGAAAGGATTCAAGCCACAGTACTTGCTGGAAGTTTGTGATGGCCTTAGCTTACCCATTGACAGGTATCTATGATTTAGAACCAGACAGTGATCCACAATTTCTTACCAATAAGGATCAGAACAAAAAACTGTAGTGGAATAAAAGACATGTAAAAGACATTTTCTGAACAGAAAATCTCTCTCTGAGAAGTGCTATGGTGAGAGGAATTTTATGCTGCCTGTGGTATTAAAGATAGAAGAACACTGCTAATGCATTTTTTGTGAATGTGTCTATCCTGTAATTCATTCACTGAAAATGGTAGTTTACCTGGAGCTAAGAATCAACAGGTGGGGAAGAGAGAATTTTAGGAAATTCAGTGGCACAATGCTGATATTTTTATGTCTTCTTGCATCTTATCTAGCAAAAGCTAAAGTGTCCTTGGCAAACAAACAAAATAGCACCCCATGATATTTTTACCTTTTCTTTCCCTTACCACACACATTGTTTACTCCCACAGAGCTTGAAATATTAACCCAGCATGTTAATTTATTTCTTCCAGAGTTGCCCTGGCCATTGCATTTAACATCTCTCTTGGAAGTACTTCAAACCAAGTGGCTGGCTCCATCTCTAGCTTTGTTAATTAGGCACATTACTTTGTTGCCTTTTTTTCATACCATTTAATGTAATTGGCATTTGTGAAGCTTTTGAAAGGCATGTTGGGGACTACATTATGTACAGCTGGCTTTAAACTGCAAGCTGCTTTAAATGCCTGGTTCTGTAGAGGACAGCCATCGGAAGTGTAGCGCATGTGTGCCCAGCACATTCCGTGCTGCTCCCTTTCCAAAAGGAATGAAGTGACCAGTGTGACACGTGTTCCTCCCAGCATACAGCTGCAATTCTATGGTGTTATATCTGTAGTGGGAGCATTATGTGCCCTGTTTGAAGGACAGGACTCTCTCTACAAGCTGTTGTATAGGTGCTTTGTTCCAAAGTTGTTGTTTTCCTAACTACCTTTAGACAGCTCGCAGGGATTCCTGGCCATATAGGCATGGAAGCCTGTGGGTTTTCACATAGAAGTGCATCTTTGCAAGCCATGAGTTTGGACTTGCTGAAATAATTCCAACAGATAAGGGTGCCAGTACTGTGTTAGCTGCCAATAAGATTGATGAATGCACTCTAGGTAGGAATCTAGCTTATTAATTTGAGTTGTGTTGGTGAAATGATACTCTGTACCTGAACCGAGGAAGAGTTAGATATAAAGGGGGGAGAAGTATGCACGAAAAGAGCGCATAGCCCCTCCTCTTTTCCATAGAAATGCTGCCCTCTAGTGGTCTGGAAATCCCCATTCCTGTTGCTCATGGATTGCAGTACTGTGATCTCCACCTGCAGCAGGCAGATGAAATTCTTCGTGTCACAGACACAGCCTCAGAAAGCCCACAGGTGGAATAAGACCAAGTATAGACATTCCTAACAAAAAGGTATTGCTTTACTAGGCCAGGCCCACTGAAGCAATTAAAAAACTCTTTCTCACAAATGGCATGGTCATAATAGCCTGGCCCTCAGTGACACTCAGACCTCCTGACCACACAGAACCATGGTCACAAATGGGACAAACTGGTTTCACAGGACATTTGTTTCCAAACGCAATGTTTTGTCACTGGAAAAACCTGTCCTGGCCCAACAGTCAGACACAGAGCTCTGCACATGCAGTTGTCAGTGAACCATGAGGATCCTTCTGTCCTCACAGAGCTCAAATCCCAATCCCAAGACACAGATAAGTTTTCCAGGTCCTATCTTTCAGTCATAGCAGCCAAGTGCACTTTGGGTAGTATTCAGAAGTAAAGCATCCATGTGAAAGAAATGACTGTTGTATGGCCAAACCATAAGGTACATAATCTTTAGGTTTGTCACCTCTATGCTTGCTTACCTTTTCCTTGCATGGCTTCAAATGGTCTTTCCAAATGTGCAAGTCAGTTTCTCAACTTGTCCTGTTCTACATCTGCATGTTAGGTGGAGGTTACCATGAATGCTGCGATGTATTGTATCCTACTGAGGGATTTGGCCAGTAGAGAATCACATCATGGTCTTGATGTCATCTCCTGTGCATCTGCCTCACCTGCTCTCTGGTAAGCAACCTATCTTTTCCAGGACCATTACTAGCATCACAGGTGATACAGTACTTTCAAATACCTTCCATTTTTCTCTCCTTTTGTCTTTCTTTTTCACTTAAACCTAAGATAAATAGAGTCACCAATCCTGGAAGTGTTCAAGAGGGGATTGGACGTGGCACTTGGTGCCATGGTTTAGTAGTCATGAGGTCTTGGGTGACAGGTTGGACTTGATGATCTTTGAGGTTTTTTCCAACTTTATTGATTCTATGATTCTATGGTACTCCAAATTTTGTGTAGCAATCAGAAAACCCCATATTATTCCTACTTTTTTTTTTTTTCCCTCCTCTTTCTATAGGAGGCTTTTGGTAGGGAAGAACTTGGGGTTTCCAACATATTTTTCCTGTTGTTCCTAGAGTTTTGGGGCTCCAGATGCTGACTGAAGACCACGAATATTCTTGCTGTTTCTCCACCAACAAATTTTCTGTTATAGAAAGATGAGGGAACACTGAATTCACAGAGACATTCAGAAAGAACTGCAATTTGTGTTTTATCCAGCAGATGCGGCTGTTGGACCAAAAACTGGCTCAAGGTCAATTCAGGTGGATTAGGGGAGCCTTTCAGAGGGTTTCAACAGTCCCAGGGTTTTATCCAACATCTCCAGATCTGGTCCCTTGAGATTGGGAGACTCATTTTGACAGTCACATGCCACATTCGGTGACTGTGCTGAGACATAGACCTCTGAGTGAATTTAGCTGCAAGCAAAAAACAGCAACAGCCCAACCACGATCCCAACCTCATCCAGTCTTCTGATCCAGTGAGTTATTGCCTGTCAGTTTTTAATACATTTTTATATGAACAGTGGGAAGTTTCACTTCATATATAGGATTTGCCTCCCTGTTGATAAATGTGGGGTTATTCCTTGAGTCTTACATAAAACATCATGCCTGATGATGCTAAGATGGTTGTAGAAGATAAAAGTTATTGGCTGTATAGAATGCAAATGTGAGTTCAGTGCCATGCTGGCTGTATCACTGGGAAAACTCTGAGATTTTCTATTGCCCTGTGGTTACAGGATAGGTCACTTTTCACTATTAGACTTACAATGTTAAGGCCTTTATTCAGACGTGTCTCAGTATGCAAAAGGCAAATTTCTGACTCCTCTGGGAAATTTCTGGGTTTCTTCCACTGGCCCAGGTGACTTTATGCCAGATATGTTCCTAATTCCTGGTGGTGTGTGGGTGTGAAAGGACTACCTTGAGGCTCTGGTGTGTTACACTAGGGACCATTCCCTCCCTCATTAGCCCTGAAATCTCAGACATTGAAAGGAGGGTCTTTGGTCCCCACTTAATGACATTCCCAGTTGTGCAGCAAGCCTTTTGAGAAGGAATTGTGCTGCATAGATCAAGAAGAGAAAGTCATGACTGTTCAACAATTTTACTGGGAAACAAGAGATGTGGAAAGCTGAGGGAAGGTGAGCTGAGAAGCATTAGTAACTAGTGCTTAATGAGATATTTGGGTATGCCTCAGTAGATGCTCACTGGGACACTTGACATGTGGGCCTATTGTCTCCATCCCACACTCTCACACCCTGCATGCAGATCATGTTGTCAAAGATTTGCACTCTGACTGTACAGAGACTGTTTCACCTGCTGCTGGTGAAGCCAAGATTGCTGTGTGCAAGTTATGCATAATGACCTTCATACCACCTCCTGCTTCCACAGGCTCTTGTCAGCCACACATTTTGGAAACGTTGTAGACTTTCAGTGTCGTTATGGGGATAATTTCTGGTTTGTGTTTCAAGATCAGGTGAGGAGGGAAGCCTGCCAGCTTTCGCAGTGTGATTGTGCTCAGGGATTGGCATATCCGAAGGCGCTGGGATAGAAATGGGTCAGTGAGCAGTGCGCCATCCAAGGGCACTGCATGGAGTTTGTCACGGCTTTGCACCACTACCTGAGCACTACCCTGGACAGATTTATGTGCAGCAGCTTGAAGCTATTGCCACTGAAGTTGGAAGTTTTGTCACTGATTTCAAGGAACAAATTGGCATTTTTTAAACAAAAGCAAAATGCTAATTTCTTCTCATTAACATTTTGGTGGTGTGAGGTACAAATGTTTGCTTGTCTGTTCACTTTTTAGATGTAGTTCTGAAAAAAATATTCCAGAAATAGTTCATACATTTCTTTTACCTAAAATTGAATTTCCAGTATGTGAAACATTTCTGTAGCAGCTTTAATGACAACATGGGAAATAGTGTGCAACATCGGTGCTTTTAAAGCCCAGCAGCTATATCACACTTCTTTTATTGTGAAAAAGTGGAAGTAGAAAAAGGAACCTCTTCATTCTCCTGTTTGCCAAGGACCTGATGAAATTTCAAATCAAAGCACTTATAAGTGAGGTATAGAAATTAATTCCTCTTCAATTTTTCCTTAGCAATAGCTTGAATAAGATAAGCTGGTAACACTAGTTTTGTCATGCAGCTCCAGTGGGACTTTCTTTAGACACCAAATCAAATGAAACGTTCCTAAGATACACACTTATCTCTGTGTTCAAAGGCAGCCACTTCCCTTTAATTGTTTGTGGCTGTGTGACTTTCCCTTTGGAGGCATGGGTCCATAGGAAACACCAGACTATTCAAGTATCTTTAGTGAAAAGCTCCAAACCCACGTTCAGGCTCTGCACTGTTCTGCCAAGGCAGCTCAGGGAAAGGAGCACTTTGCCTGACAGTCACCTCCATTTCTCCCAGGCTGTCCCTGTTGTGGGTGTTTGTAGCCCATGATGGGAGTGTTTCTGCAGACCAAGTGAGACTGCAGTTTTTCTTATGGGACCAGCCCTCAATGCCTAAATGCACCTTCAGGAGCCAAATTTAAGAACAGCAGTTTGTAAATGCTGGACCAGTCCTGTGTCTGTTCCTCACTCTTCTCATGTTCCCTGCCACTGTTGGAACTAAAGCTCTGAATCCAAGTATTTCCAGCTTTGAAATGTTTGCACATAGACTGGGATATACTTCTGTCAGTAATGTGGTGTCCTCTTGATGCACAGGGGAGTGGAGTAACCAGGCATTTGTTTTAAATATATTACCTTAGAAATAGACAGGGAGAAATTGCACAGGGAACACATTTTCCTTGTTTAAATTCAAAAATAAATATAGCTGTAACCTAAACATGCATTTATCAGCATGGACACCCTCTGGCCTTGCTCCAGTGGGCTTTTCTCACTGACATCAATGGGAAAAAGATGAGCTCTGTATAGGAAATCTGTGAATATTTTTTTCTTCTTCATCCATCCATCTATTTTGGGATGTGCTAAATGCTTGTTCTCTGTTGTAACATTAACATCAGTATGTGGAAACTTGGGTTGCTAAAATAAATCAGTGAAATGCAATATACATGACTTCACATGGAACTGCATGTACATTGTTGAGCACAAGTGCCCCATGTCCACTCTGCCTTGCCAGCTTTACTACCAGGTACACCTCATTATGTCCTGCAGAAGTGGGGTGCTGTGGAGAGGCAGGCATGACCTCTGGGCTATCAGTATCCATAGAGTCTAGTTCCTGAGCCGGCACAATGCTTCTTAGTTGCCATTTACATTATAGTAAAACTGGTTCTTTTACTAGCCTCAGAGTATGGGGATGGCAAGGCCTGCAGTATTTTATAGAAGCATCGCTTGCACTCTGGGCCTGACAGAGCATTTGCTGGAAGCAATGAACCTTTTATTGTTGGTGTGAGAGGCATTGATTTGTGAAGCTCTGGCGCTCACTCTTTAGTGTTTGTAAGTTAGCAATACTGGCTTCAGATTAACCTGAGGCTTTTTTTCTGACCTCCTGCTTCATGGTAGCATGAACTAGCACCTTCTCAAGTTCATGTAATTTGTGTTTTTAATGGAAGAAAATGAAAGGGGTAAGTGCAACCTTTATGGGGTGGACTGTTTTCTCCCCACAGTGAAATCCATGGGAGACCTTTACGAAGTCAGACATTGATGAAGATATTGAGAGGACAGTCCTGCCTCAGACTCACCTCTGATCTGTGGGAGTCTGGCCTGCTCAATAGAGTGGTCCTGTGCCTTGATGCCAGTTTATTATCCACTATGGTCACGAGCACTCAGATGAGAAAAGAGTCCCTGGGGCTGCTATCTTCCCTGCTCCTCTGGCTTCCCATAAGACAGCAAGCTCAGACCACACCTCTGCTCCAGAAGGAAGGAGAAGCAAGTGCATTGTTCTGCTGGCCATAAGGCTGCTTGCTCTTCTCTGCATGGAGCATTGATCTTCAAGGCCCCCATGACTAAAGGAGTGGGAAACATTTCCCTGGAATTAGCTGTTCCCTGATTTTCCTGCTTGAGAGGTAAGAGCTGCACAAATTCCCTCTTCAGTAGTCACCTAAGAGAGAATATGGCAAGTGATCTGTCACTGAAGTATTTAGAGCTGATGACGATATCTGGGTTTGTTTGTTGGGGGAAGGGGTAGGTGGGTTACTGTTGGTTTTTTTTTACTGTGATGTTTAAACAAAGTCCCTAAATCAGGAAGATAGGACAAGAAATGGGTTGCTACATGTTGGCTATAGCTGCTCTTTATTCTTGTCTGAATGTAGAGAAATGCCCTGAGCTGCTGGACACACTATCACGTAAAAAGAAACTCTACAGGAAGTGGAAGGAAGGACAGATAGAACAGGGGGTATATAAGGAAGCTGCCCGAGCAGCAAGAGGCCTGGTTAGGAAAGCCAAAGCAGAGTTTGAACTGAATCTAGCCAGGGGGTTAAAGGGAACACTAAGAATTTCTATAGGTATATTAATGGCAAGAAGAAGACTAGGGAAGGTGTGGGCCCCCTCAGAAAGGAAAGTGGTGAATTGGTCACAAGTGATGTGGAAAAGGCTGAGGTACTCAATCACTTCTTTACCTCAGTCTTCACTGCAAGGGCCTCCAGCCACACTCCTGGTGTCATGGCAGACGATGCCAGGGACGGGGAGGAAGAACTGCCCATCATAAGTGAAGCTCAGGTTCGTGATCACCTGAAGAACCTGAAAGTGTTCAAGTCCATGGGACCCGACGGGATACACCCACGGGTGCTGAGAGAACTGGCAGATGAGGTTGCCAAGCCCCTCTCTATTATATTCCAGAAGTCATGGCAGACTGGGGAAGTCCCCACAGACTGGAAAAGGGGAAACATTACTCCCATTTTCAAAAAGGGCAAGAAGGAGGAACCGGGGAACTACAGGCCAGTCAGTCTCACCTCTGTGCCCGGAAAGATCATGGAGCAGATCCTCCTGGAGGCACTAATGACTCAGAAGAATAGTGAAGAGGTGATTGGGAATAGTCAGCATGGCTTTGCCAAGGGCAAATCCTGCCTGACAAACCTGGTGGCCTTCTATGATCAGGTGACAGCATTAATAGATGAGGGGCGAGCAACTGATGTCGTTTACCTGGATTTGAGCAAAGCCTTCGACACTGTCCCACACCACCTCCTGGTCTCCAAGCTGGCGACACATGGGTTTGATGGATGGACCACTAGATGGATAAAGAATTGGCTTGATGGCCGCACCCAAAGAGTGGCTGTCAACGGGTCCATGTCCCAGTGGAGGCCAGTGACAAGCGGAGTCCCTCAGGGATCAGTCCTGGGACCTGTCTTGTTCAACATCTTTGTGGGTGACATGGACAGTGGCATCGAGTGCACCCTCAGCAAGTTTGCTGATGACACCAAGCTGTGTGGTGCAGTGGACACCCTGGAGGGAAGGGATGCCATCCAGAGGGACCTGGACAGGCTGGAGAGGTGGGCACAAGCCAACCTCATGAGCTTCAACAAGACCAAGTGCAGGGTCCTGCATCTGGGTCGAGGCAATCCCAGGCACAAATACAGGCTGGGCAGTGACTGGCTGGAGAGCAGCCCCGAGGAGAGAGACTTGGGGGTGCTGGTGGACAAGAAGCTCGACATGAGCTCTCAATGTGCACTTGCAGCCCAGAAAGCCAATCAGATCCTGGGCTGCATCAGGAGAAGTGTGACCAGCAGGTCAAGGGAGGTGCTTCTCCCCCTCTACTCAGCTCTGGTGAGACCCCACCTGGAGTACTGCGTCCAGTTCTGGAGCCCATATTACAGGAGAGATGTGGACGTGCTGGAGCGTGTCCAGAGAAGGGCCACGAGGATGATCAGAGGGCTGGAGCACCTCTCCTATGAGGACAGACTGAAGGAGTTGGGGCTGTTCAGTCTGGAGAAGAGAAGGCTCCGAGGTGACCTCATTGTGGCTTTCCAGTATCTGAAGGGGGCCTACAGGAAGGCTGGGGAGGGACTTCTCAGGATCTCAGGTAGTGATAGGACTAGGGGGAATGGAATGAAGCTGGAAATGGGGAGATTCAGGCTGGATGTGAGGAAGAAGTTCTTTACCATGAGAGTGGTGAAGCCCTGGAATGGGTTGTCCAGGGAGGTGGTTGAGGCCCAGTCCCTGGAGGTGTTTAAGACCAGGCTGGACGAGGCTCTGGCCAGCGTGATCTAGTGTAGGGTGTCCCTGCCCATGGCAGGGGGGTTGGAACTAGATGATCCTTGTGGTCCCTTCCAACCCTGACTGATTCTATGATTCTATGAAATGACAACCTGCTCAGGGCTTAACATTTTTCAGTTTCATTGGCAAGCTTGCAAGGTTACACATATATACTGAATGAAACATACCCTCCTGGTTATTTTTAGAGAGGCTCTAAACAAGAAGTAAATCCCTGGAGTAATGCTGCCAGTGATGTGTAAAGTTCAAATCCAAATTAAAACTGCTTATCTTTGGCCAAAATTCCAATCTGAACTTGAGGAAAACTGTGATCTGTATCTTTAACTCTTTAACAAAAAATCCTCCCAGTTGTTTTCTAACACCTGAGAAATATGAATGTGGTACAAACACTTGAAAACTGAAACTTTCATTAAAAAATCTACCATTTGTCCAAGAGTATAGTACCTGGTTTTATGAGACAGTGTTGTGTGACCTTAAGTTATGGTAGTTGGACTGGCATTTGGAGAGTAATTTATTGCAACTCCTAGTTCTAGCACATCTTTGTTAAGATCAAGTCCTATAATGTAATTGTACCTTTTGCAGGGAGGAAGTGAACACTGACTTACCTATAGATCTCTTTAATAATGGCCTCTGATGTGCAGGACTTGGTTTAGAAATCCTCAGGATACAAGATGAAGAAAGCAGACTCCTTTTCAGCAATATATTTATGCAAAGTAGTCAAGAGCAGCACAACTGAAGCACGGTCTTGGTTTCTTTCAGAGTCTTGCTGAATCAGAGCCTGTATCTTCTTCCTGCCAAGGCAGTGATCTTAATACCACTCCTAAATGTAAGAGTAATTCGAGAAGCTCTAATGAAAGTCAAGATAACACCACAGATTTTATAAATAAGGGTCTTTATTTAGAATACTGTTGAAAACATTCTTGGCAACCACATCATATAAATATATAAAGTTTGACACAACAAACCAAGCAATATTAAATATTTTTAGGTTTTTTCCTCTTTTTGTGTTTTATTTTCTCCTTCTGTGGGGTTTTTCTTTCTTTTCCCTTTTCCCCCTTTTTTTTTTTTTTTTTTTTTTGCAAAGCAAATCTTATTTAGAATTATACAAAAAGTTCTATAAAAAATGGTCCACAACCTTATTTTGGCCAGAACAGGAGTAATAGGAAGGATCAGTCATGCCACTACTGTTGTAGATTTCTATTCCCCTTGCATTCAAGAGCCAGGTTCCTATTCCCCAAAGCCCAGATTAAATATTGGCCATTTCATGGTACACAAGTTTATCTCTAGACATATTAAATATCTTTAGTTTAACAACCAATAAATAACTAGGTGTATTTTGAAGTAATATATGTTCAAAAAGTTACACATTTGAAGGAATTTTAAGTGATATTTTAAAGCTGGAACAAGTCTTGAGCAGTCTTTTCAGTCTTAGAAGGCAGGCTTTGTAGCATGGCTGAACAGAGCCATTTGTTTTCAGTGCAGTCCAGCTGGACCTGCCTTTATAGCACTTGGTAAATAGGGTTGCTGCTACTATTGTCCTGGGGAAGTGGAGTGCAGTTGGTGGGAGAAGGAATTTGGGCTCCTCCATCATTCAGAGTCACTCCCTCTTGAGGGGAACAAGGACTCCCATCAGCAACAGTCTCCGCTGGAGGCAGTAGAGGGCATGTGGAGTTGTCTGTGGAAATCCTTTCTACAATGCTTGAGAGACAGTCAAGGCTGGAAACAACAGAACTCTTCCCATGCTTTGGATCTAAAAAACAGACAAAAAGGTGCTCAGTTTATCCAGTGGGTATTTAATGTGACTTTGTGCATAAAACCCCAGTGAGTGCCTGCCAGCATGCATCTGCTGGGAGTAAAGATTCAGAGGAAATAAGAAATGGTTACGAACACCAGTTACCAGAAAAGAGACTTTCATTTGCAAAATGGAAGACAGAACAAACCAAAGTATGTTACTCTGGGGACAGGTAGATCCAGGCCTTCACTTCAGTCCATAGAAAGGGAAGGGAAGATTTGAAAACAGTCAACAGTTTCACCAGTTTGGATAGAGTTAGAAGAGTCTTCATGCAAAACACTGGAAATTAGTTAAAGAGGGGAATATATTTTTATCCAGATGTTATGTTTGCAAAATAGGAACTGCAGCTGTAACATATGCCTGAATTTGCAAGTACATATAGAGGAAATCCAGTGCTTCGACTACCATCCACAGCTTGCTGGCTGAAAAGGCAGGTTCCTCTTCCAGCCCAGCCCCGGGGCCAGCTTAATAACAGGGGACCGAGAAGGCAGGTGGAAGCTTGACAGCCTCCATCTCCAGGTTTCACAGGGCCAGTATGGCACATACTCACCATTTGGTGATTCTGTGTAGTAGCTGCTGTCGTAGCTGTTCCTTCTGCGAGAGCTGCAAGGTGGCCTGCTGTACTCCATCTGGAAAGGAGAGCAATCTGAGTGAAGTCACTGGCTGAGGACAGCATTTACTGAAATCCCATGAACCACCCAATTTCATATTTCTGTCTGTGTCATCATTCCATGGCTGAAATGCCACTGAGTTTTAGTTTCTCTGACAAAGGCAGAACTTAATTTGGCTAGAATGGGACTCACCCCAGAATATTTTCTGTGGCACAGCTGTTCCAAAGGAAACTTACCATTGTTGTCATATCAAATACTGTAGCTGAGACAAGGGTTCCAGCATTCTGATGAGATACTGACCTATTATCTTCAGCTTACAGCAAGAAGATAGTAACAAGCCTTTTTTTGGTCTAATTTTGGAAGTTTTTTCCAAACATGAGTTTCTCTTTAAAAGCTTCTACTTCCTTTAGTTTCTCTTCCCATTTCCATTTTGTACAGAAAAAGTCCAAACAAACACTGACCAATATACTTGTTTCCAACACTTTATCCACAATAAAATGACTCTTTCTGAGAAAAGAAGAGGGCTGCACTTCGAGGAGGGGTCATTCGTGGAAATCTTCTCCCGGTCTGCCAACTATCTCATAACCACATACTCAACTCACCACTCGGGCAGTATCACCCCAGAGTGGTGAATTCAATTTCTGGCATTCAGACCAGAGTCTGAGCCTATAGTCCCTGTGAAAAGATGTGGTGATGTCACCCTCTCTAGCACCCAACCTTTTTCTCCCCTCCCCATAACAAACAGGACACAAAGCCTTGGGGTTTCTTTCCTATTGCTGGTAAATGTCTACAGAGGGGATTAAGTGCGAGCAGAATAGATAAACATCTTCTTAAGGGTCAAGGAAAACTACTCCTGTTAGAACTTCCTCCTGTTACCATCACAAATATCAAAAAAACCCAAAAGTCTTTTCTGATCTGCTCCCTGTAACTACCATGACCAAGGGAGCCCTTCCAGCGTGCTGTCCTTAGAGGATTAAATGGTAATCATGCTGAAGAAGTTGGAAACGAGATCCCCCAGGAGCTATGGCAGCACAGGTAGGATTCAGATCTCACCATGTCCCCAGGTACCCATCCCAGGCAGCTTCCCAAAGTGCTCCCACAGCTCCCCTGGCTCTGCAAGGGCACAGAGACCTGCCTAACTTCTCATCATAGGGGGAAAAAAAGGCGTGTAAAGAGGTTTTTCTTTTCTTTTTTTTTTTCCACAGAGATCCTGGCACGTGGGCACCCCACCTCCCTTCACTGCTGGAGCTCAAGACACAAGAGAGAACTCTGTCTTCTGCCTGGGGAGTTATGGAGAGCAGATGCTATAGGTAAAACAGGAGGAGACTGACAGTGTCTGGGGCGCTTCAGTGGCAGGGTGTCCTCCCTGGGGCACTCACCATGCCATCAGAGCAGTTGGAACGAGGGCTGGAGGCATCCGATTCCCCACTGTAGTGCTCCAGCACTGGGTAGTAAGCGTCCTCCTGCTCCCGCAGCAGTGCCTGCAGGCTCTCGATGTAGCGGATGGCGTTGCGCAGGATCTCCACCTTGGGCAGGCGCTGGTTGGGGTTGGTGGAGGTGCAGCGCTTGAGGGTCTCAAAGGCTTCATTGACCTTGCTGAGCCGCCGCCGCTCCTCATGGTGGCAGCCTTTCGGCGGTCGGCATTGGTCGTCTTCCTCTTGCAAGCCTTGCAGGCCCACAGCAGGCAGCGGCCGGCCTGGTGATGCCCACTGGGCGCTCGAACGTGCTCCTCCTCGTGCGGGTGCCCATGGTGGTGCCCGTGGTGGTGGGAGTGCTCCTCGGGCTTCAGCAGGCCCCCCACGTGCACCAACCGGGGGTCCAGGTCCTCGAAGAAGTGCATGTCTGACGTGTTGAAGCACGGGTCATCGTAAAAGTCATCGGCAGCTGTGAAGGAGCAGAGGGAGCCCTCCGTCATCTCCATGGGGCCCAGTAAGTCCATGGGGGCGGTGGAGGAGACAGTGGCTGGGCCAGAGGGGACGAGCGAGAGGTTTAGAAGAGAGGGGACTTCGATCGGGATGTTCAGCGGCTGCCTGTGGAGGGGCGGGTGTACTGAGAGGAGGCCTCACGCACTCCTAGCCGAGGCCACCAGCATTAGCAGCCGCCGACCCCCTCCCAAGCCGCGCCGGTCCGTGAGTGCCACTCGGGGCCATATTTATGTCGGAGCCCCCCCCCCCGGGGGTGGTTCGGGACGGGGCGGGGCGGGGC